>CM054063.1:244200951-244800951 GCA_028641055.1 Alopecurus myosuroides
TTACTCAAGCAGATTTAGCTCACTCACACTTAAGCAACACCACACTGGTTTGGTTGAGTAATTCAACTCTACAATTTCTAGAACTCTTGCCATAATATTCTACACCCACGGTGCTAGGTTTTTTTTTTTAATCTTTGTCACTGGAATAGATTGAAATTTTTGATTTGATATAAACTCCATCACATTGTGTACTCCTTCCCTCCGCATAGTCCTTAGTACGGAAGACACACCCATTAAAGCTATAGGTGTTGTATGATTTCACCATAATGCAACGTTTCTGAGCTAGCAAAGCTTCTTCTTTTGGTATTAATGTTGTAGCGCGTGTCTCCATATACCTTGGCGTAGCACAGCTTGTGTCTTCGGTAAACGCTGTGTGAGTGTGTGCGTGAAATGATGTGGAGCCGCTATTTGTAAAATGTTCCGCTAAAAGGAAAATTCAGTCTTTTTATTTCTCGGAGCATATCTTGTTCAGCGATGAGCCAGAAAAATGTTGGCGCTAAGCTACTCTCTCTAATACGCATCCACTGATTTAACGCTGCATCGAGTCTGAACATGGTCCAACCAGCACCACCACTGGCCATGTATGCATGCACAAGACAATCCGGCCGGGACTCGGAGCCTCGCAGGAATCGGTTAGCTATATATCCCGTGAACAATTTTCGTTTCCTGTAATCAGGACACTCTGGACGTGTTTGGTTCAGCCTTTTTTACCCGTTATCCGATTACGCCGGTATATGATAACGTTAAACACGTTTGGTTGGCTCGCTCCGTAAACGTATACCATGGAATCAGATTACAGCCCAGCTCAAAGCCCATACCGCCCCCCCCCCCCCCCCCCCCCACCGGTAACGGATAGCGTTACCGAACGGAAGGCCCAAAATATTGTTGGCTGGAGCGAACCGTCCGCCACCGGATCCCCTCCGCCCGATCTTCTTCCTGGCGCCGGCGATGGTCGTGATCTCCGTGGAAACCCCAAATCCCTCCCTTAATTTCCTCTATCGTGAGAATGGAGCAGGGGAAAGAGCAGCTGCGAGGTCGCGGAAGAGCGGACATGGCCGCCACCGCCATCCCCTTCACCGGTCTGGTCAGAGGTGGTGGAGGCCCCTGATTTTCCCTCAGCCTCCTCTATGGGAGCAGAGCGTCACGGTGGAAGGAGGAGCTGCGTCGCTGGGAGAGCAGCTCCGGCCGCCGATTCCGTTCACTGGCTGAGAGCTGAGGCAGTGCTTTACCAGATCCCATGTCGTTGTTCTACTGTTCTCTTCGGCCGGCAGTTCGTGTAATCAAATTGCGTTACGAAGCGGAACCAAAAAAATTTCGAGAAAAGCCCATTACACCAAAATACCTCCGTGACTTGATTACGATACCATTTTCGTTAGCGTAGCTGCAAACAAACACGTCCTAAAGTAAGATCACAAACAGAAAATTATCAGTCACTCGATCGTTACTTACCGCCGTCGATGATGGATCAAAGCGGATTCTTTTTTCAGAGTCTGCATCTACAGAAGCAGTCAGGGCCGTGTGGGTCTATGTGATGGTTACACGGGAATCAACTACTCCCTCTGTATCATAATATAAGATGTTTTACCATTTTCTATACAAAATGTATCAAGACATGTTTTAGTGTATAGATTCATATGCATGTTACACTAAAACATGTCTAGATTCGTTTTGTATAAGAAATACTAAAACATATTACATTTTGATACGGAGGGAGTAAAATTTACACACTGCCGGTCTCCTATTCTCTTCCCCGCCCCGCGCCCATCACGATCGCGGTAGGGCAGCCGCCCAAGTCCCGGACCCTCGCCATTAGATGCGCATTAGCGCGTACAAAGCTATAGTGCCACCCCAACCGTCGGTACCCGTCGTCAGCAGCGAGTGATCAGCGCCCGCCCGGCGGCCGGCACCACGCATGTCTGCCTTTGGCCATTCAATGCGGCGCACCTAAAATTGTAGCGGCCGATCGATCGCCAAAGACGCGGGATCCTCCTAGCTACAGGCAGCAGCACGCGGGCAGCCCTCGTTGCATGTCCCTCCGCGGGGCAGCCGCCCAAAACCTGAACCGGCCCATGTGGCCCCCTTGGCTTTGTCGGACGGCAAACACTGCTCCATCGGATTGTTGCCCCAGCAGTCGAGCACTGTACCGGATCAGAGAAGCTCGATGCTGACACAAGAGAGTTTTGTTTCTTTTTTGTACCAGTGTATCGGTAACAAACAGTATAATAACGCGCCAGTGATGCCAGATAGTAACTTCGGGGTGCGTGATTCCAGTTCAGTAGTTTTAGCTGTTAGTGCTGTCTTACGGGTTGTGATTACTTGATTACAGTGTCAGGTTCTACTAGGAATCTTCGGGGATTTCAGTCTAGCTCCATAGAGAATATACTTTGTGCGTCAGGGACTCAGGGTTTTGCGGTGGAATAATGTATCCAATGTTGGTAGATAATTCTGATTTTTTTTCATGAGGATCGATCTAGATACTATATATAATAAGTGCATTATGTTACAAAACTTTATTCAAATTCAAACATAGCATGAGGAAAACCCCGATCCACCTACGAATAGTAGCTAATATAATTTAAATTGGGTTTGTATGCAGCCCATCTTAACTTTTTTTTTTATCGAAAGGGGTTGCGTCCCCTGCTTCATCAACGAAACTTAATGTTTGTGGCTGAAGCCTTACATAGTGTTATTTCCGAACCGATCGAAACCCCAGGAAAAGATTGAGACAAAGGTGACCTCTGGACAGTCCCCAGGGTTTCACGACTTGCGGAAAGTGCGGAAGAAAATATTGGTAACAACATGAAACACAACTAAAACACCGGCCAAAACTACAACTAAGCCCAAGCAGTAACAATGCCCAGGTATAGTCGTCGCAAATGAAGATTAACCACTGCCTAGCCTTCGACATAGCAGAGCTACCCACTTGATCGCCCGAAGACTTCTCGTAGCACCATCTTCAACAGATCAATGCCTCGCCAGAGCGTTCTTCCCACTTTTGGTTTCTGCAATTCAGACTATTCATCGACTAGATTACAAATATGATATACAATATCACATGGATCACTAGGCATGATATGATCAAAGCAGGCTCTATTTCTTGTCTTCCAAAGAACCCAAAAAATAGCAGCTAACATCACTTTAGCCACCACTTTTTCGAATCCAGAGAAGTTTTGAATCCATTCACCTAGCTCATCCACAGTTTGTGGTGGTGTTGGTGAACTAGAAGCACAATGAAAAATCCCCATAAACTGACAGGACAAGATAGAAACAAATGATCTATACTCTCATCAGAGGCACAGAACATATATTGTGTTTCACCTTCCTAACCCTGTTTTCTCAGATTACCTTTTCTTAAAGTTCTTTTCCATCATTAGCCACATGAAAATTTTAATTTTAGCTGGAACTTTCATTTTCCACACAAGTTTGAAAATAGAGAAAGGTGTTCTAGTCTGCATGGCATTATACAAGGACTTCACGGTAAAGCCTTTTGCCCCCAATTTTCAGAACACCTTATCATTTTTGTCATTTAAGATAGTCATGTGGATCACGTCCACCAATTTACTCCAATCTCTTGCGAGGTGCCCCCCCCCCCCCCCCACACACACACACACACAAACAACGTCCAAAAACAAGGCATCATCCATTAGAATTAACCACTTTGTCAACTCTAACAGTTTTACAGAAGGACAAGGCATAAAGTCAAGGGAAGGTCTCCATCAAAGGTTTATCTCCTGTCCACAAATCTTCCCAAGAACGAGTGTTATCCCCATAATTCACAGTGCAACAGGCATATAAAATATGTTTAATTTTCACCGGTCCTGACTAGAACTGAGATTGACCTTTTTCTCTTCAATTTGGGCTAAAGTCTCCTTTTAAAGATATTTTTTTCTTAAACATAGATTGCCAACCCCATCTTCATTCCCAAGCTTCCAAAGCCATTTGCAAAGTAAACTGATATCCATCGGTTCAAGTTTCAACAGACCTAAACCTCCCAAAACTTTCGGGTGCACACAGTATCCAAATCCATCAGGTGATATTTTCTAACCCCATGTTCTTCTTGCCACTGCAGGCGACTTCTAAACAAATAAAAACATTTTCTAACTCCCATGGGTAATCTATAAAAGGACACCACGTAGAAAGGGATCATGGTCAAGCAGGAATTCAAAAGCATGAATCTAGAACCCGTATCTTCCCTTGCCAATAACCCATTCTTTTTCTAACTTATTTTCAGTCGGTTAACAATGTTTATTTAACAACTTTTTCTTATCAATTGGAAAACCCAAGTATTTGAGAGGTAAAACATAAGAGACACATGTGAAGATCTCTTCATAAATTTGAATATGCTCCACATAGTACCCTAGACCACAAAACTCAATTTTATGAAAAATAATTTTCAAACATGACATTTGTTCAAACATGCACAGAAGGAAATTTAAATTCCTACCATTTTCAAAACCCTCCTCAATCATGAGAATGGTGTCATCCTCGTATTGGAGAATGGCAATGCCTTTCTCATGAAAATGTGGCACACATCATGTGAGCAGACCTGCCTCTTGAGCAATTTCAACCACGACAATCATAGAATCTACTGCCAAATTGAAAAGAATCGGGGATAGGGGGTCACCCTGTCGAACTCCTATATATGTTTAAAAAAAGAACCTAGTTTATCATTCATTTTAATGTTCACTTTACCACTAGTGATGATGTTAAAAATAAAGTCATTACATAAGTGTGAAAAGCCATTTTTAAGCATGACGTTATACATGGCGTAAGCTTTTTCAAAATCCACTTTGAAAAGAACTCGCGACATTTTTTGTTTTTTACTTCATGGAAAACCTCATGAAGAATAACCACTCCCTCCATTATGAAATGATTTTTCATAAAAACAGTTTGGTTTTTATCAATAAGCACATTAGCAATCAAGGATAACCTATTGTTTAGCCCTTTAGTTATGATTTTTAGACTTTCATTCATTAAGAAAATTGGCCTAAATTTTGAATGGCCAAAGCATCATCACACTTAGGGATAAGAGTGATGCTACCATAGTTTAGCCTTCCAATTTCCAATTTACCTTTAATGAAAACATCAAACAATCACTTCAGAGGCTTATTAATGTAATCCCAAAAGAATTGGTAAAATTCTCTAGGAAATCCATCAGAACTAGGGATTTTATTATGAGCCATGGAAAAGACAATCTCTTTTATTTCTTCCATATGAAACTCCTTAATTGATTCCAAATTCTCATCCTCATTTAAAGCATAAGGAAAACCAAATTTCATGGACATTGTGGCCCTCTCATAATGACCAAATAAGTTTTTGTATCCACTTGATCGGCTATCTTATTATCTCTCTCCTTTTGTTCCTGGAAATATTCTTCTCTATAGCACCCAACCTTTCTAACACTTGTTCTATTGGAATATCAGTTTTGTTCTATTCGCAAGGTGAGTTTCCAACCAAACTTCTAATAGCCTTATAAGCCTCTGGAGCAGGGTCTCCTAAAAAAATTGTCTCCTGCTAAAGTGTCAAGAATTAATCTATGCCACATGGCAGCACCAACATAAAAGTTTCTAAGGAGGATCTTGGTGGTATGCTTTTTAGTGGATCTGTTTTGAGCATCATTAATTATATACCAAGCATCTTTTAAACTTTCCCGGCCTCTTTCTTTGAAGGTTAGAATCTCAGCATTGGGAGACAAAACAAAAGTAGTATAGCTAGACATACTAACAAAATAAACTAACAACACAAATAAAAGACTAGGAACTAGAGAACTGTTTTTTTTGGGCTTTTTGATAAAGAGAAAACAAGACTAAAAAGTAAACTAAGAAAAAAACAAAACAAAAGAAGGAGAGTGGAAGTGTGAGAATCCCCTTACAGCAAGCTAGAAATCCCCGGCAACGACGCCAGAAAACGTACTTCATGCTGACGTGATCACACGCTCGTTGGGAGACCCCAAGCGGAAGGTATGATGTAGTGTAGAGTAAGTTTTGCCCTAGTATGGAACCGGGGTTATTGAACCAATAGGACTTTGTAGTCCTGAAGAAGGTTACTTTATCAACGACGCCAGAAAAGTACTGGTGCGTAGTTGACGAAGTTTGGAAATTGCACACAAGCACAATCTCTCTCTTTATCCAACTTTCTGAAAGGTTGTTAATCTTCCAGTATTGCTGAAAACAGAAGAATTAAACGTATAGAGTCTTGGAAAACAATAAAAGTAAAAAACGGAATAGCGAGGAAACAATGATTAAAAGTTCTTAAAAGGAGCTTTGCAATATGAAAAAAATATGACCGGGGGGCATAGGCTCACTAGTGGTGTCTCTCCGAAGAAAACAAACATGTTGGGTGAACAAATTACAGCTGGGCAATTGGCAAATCATGAATGTATAACAATACTATTATGACGAGATATAGTTCACGGGTTCTAACATTGTGCTCTTGTCTACAAAAGTCCACCTCAATAAAGCTATCCAGCAAATCCCTTGGTATTACGTTGTAGAAACGAAGTGCTTGCTATGTGTGTAACAGACAATTGCATTAAGATTGATACATAATGTAATAAGTGGTTCTCATTCGTAGACAAGAGCACCTCTGTTTTCTCCCTAGTGGCGATAACACATCCCTCCCCCCTCCGACGCCCCCACACGTTACTTTCACTTGAGCGCAGGAAACAAGGAGGCATGAACCCACTATGTAGCATATAAACCCTCTCTTGGAGGTGAAAACAATTACGTGGCCAAGGTAATCACAAACACCAGAGAGCATTGCAAGATAAGATTAAAACTCTCTACAAATATAAGTGAAGGATCTCAGATTGACATGAACAAAATAATCATAATCTCATGGTTCATCGGATCCTAGCAAACACAACATGCACAATTGCAAAACGGTGGTCTCGATCATGTTAGGCATCTCACGAGACTCTAAACATGGAGGCATAAGGGAGAGAACAACCATCTAGATACTGCTATGGACCCGTAGTCCCGAGATGAACTTCCCAAGCATCTGTCCGGAGGCGATCATGGCGATGTAGAGGCCTCCAGTGACGACCCCTCTCTCCGGCAGGGTGCCGGCGCAGGTCTCCAGAATCCCTAGATTGTACTTTCGAGGTGACGGTGCCTCTCTATATGCTTCATGGAAACTAACTCCGTCCCCGACGTTTATAGGGTTGAAGGCAATTTATGGGCGAAGATGGGACGTGAGGCGGTAGCTAGGGGCCCACTAGGCGCGGCCAAAGGGGAGGCCACGCCTGGTGCCCCTTGGCTTACCTCCGTCTCTCCTTTGGACTCTGTTTTTGTTCCGGGTAAAAATAGATCTCCGTGGATTTTCAGCCCTTTTCGAGAATATTTCCTTAAGAACTTTTCTGAAATAGAAAAAATAAAGAAAAAAGCAACCGGCCCGGGGCAACTTGTTAATAGGGTAGTATGTGAAAACATCCGGAAAATGAAAGAAAACATGTGGAAAATAAAAGGTATTGGGTAGAAAATAAGCATGAAGCATAAAAAATTATAGATACCTTTGCAACGTATCACGGGCACCACCATGCTTGGCTGCATGGGGCCTTTAGGCTGCCCCCTACTCCTAAAATATAGGCCATGAGCTCCCACATTCCCACACACTTGGTGTCATCTCTTATCCCTCCTCCCGCTGCTCCACCTCATGGTCATCAGCTTGGCGAAGCCCTGGCCGTGTAGTTTCTCCACCACACTAGGGCGTCGTGTTGTTGGAGTTCCGGGTGGATCCTCTACTTTTGCTGCCCGATGGATCGAGGGAACGGAGGTCGTCACCAAGCCGTACGTGTGACCGATCATGAAAGTATTGCCGAATTGCAGCGCACATCTTCACGATCTTGAGATTTATGCAAGTTCGGCTACATCACCAACAAGATTCGATCTCATAACACTTTGTGTCTTCAAGGGTATGTTCTTCTTAGACTCATTCTCCCTATTACTTACATCCTCTAGATTAGATCTTGGCCCTTCGTGTGTTCTTCACGTGGGAAATTTTTTGTGATCTATGCTACGAACCCTTCAGCGGTTTTAGAGCCGGATATGTGCGTAGATGTTTTGTACAGGTAGAACACATAGGTGTATGTGGCTGTTGATGATCATATTATTGTCTCCTTGAGTAATTTTTTTTATCTTAGCGGCATAGTGGGATGAAGCGGCCTGAGCTAACTTTACATATCCACGTACATGCATGAGACATGTTCCACGCTTGACATGCAACATTGTATTGCATAAGTGGCTTAGCGGGTGTCAAGTGTCTCCCACTATAGTTAAGATCTAATCTAAAACGGGTTGTTAATAAAAAAAACTTCTTTATGGTTCATGTTCGTAGGTACGAACGGTTCTATCTTCGAAAGCCCTAAGCGACGTGGAATATGCAAAAATAAATTAGATACGTCTAACTTGTTTTTGCAGGACATATGATGTGATATGGCCAACATTACAAATTTTGTGTATGCTCTTTTGTAAATTGTGACATACCGGCAGGAGCCATATGGTTGTCTTATTATTTATGGCATGTGTGTGTATACCATATCCATGTGATATGTTGTAATTTTGATGGAAAATCAAGATGGAGGCGCCACGGACCTTGGTGCCACGCTGGTGGGATGATGGAGATCATACCATGATTCACAATATGGAGATCAAGTGCAACAAGGACCATATCATATCACATTATTCATGCATGTGATGTTAATCCTTTTATGCGTCTTATTTTTCTTAGATCACGATGGTAGCATTATAAAATGACCCCTCTCACTTAATATGAAGATAAGAATGTGTTCTTCCTTAGTATGCGCCGTTAAGAAAGTTTGTCGTTTTGAGACACCACGTGATGATCGGGTGTGATAGACTCAACGCTCGCATACAACAGGTGTTGATGAGCCTAACATGTACAGACATAGCCTCGGAACACACACAATATTATGGTTCTACTTGTCGATCCTAGCATGTATAGACATAGCCTCAGAACACGTAACCGAAAGGTAAAGTATGAGTCATATGGATGATATGATGAAAATGTCGATGTTCGCCTTTGCAACTACACCGTATCACGTGATGGTCGGTTTTGGTGTAGTAGATTTTCTTCGTGTAATCACTAAAACGACTAGAGTGATGTTGTTTTTTAGTGGGAGTTCATGGGGTAATTTTAGAATTAACTTGAACTTAATTTATCATAAACATAATCTAAATAGTCTTTGCAAATATGTTGTAGATCATGGCACCACCTGCTTTCAATTTCAATATGTTCATTGAGAAATAAAAACTAGCGGACAATAGAAGAAAATTTACCAACTGGGCACTAAACCTGAGGATTCTCCTCACTGCTTGCAAGAAGCTCTATGTGCTTGATGTACTGCTAGGTGACCCGCCCGCTGCTGGTGCTTCTGAGGATGACAAAAACTTTTTCTGACTCAACAAGAACACCACAGTATAGTTCATTGCGGCATTCTGTATGGTTTAGAGCCGGAGCTACAAAAACGTTTCGTGAACAGGAACGCCTTTGATATAATGGGAGAATTGAAATTGATTTTTGATACCCATACTGCCACAAAAAGTTATGATGCTTCAGAAAAGTTCTTTAGCTGCATGATGGAAGAGGACAACTCTGTTAACGAGAAAATACTAAGGATGTCTGGGTATGCTGATAAGCTCATAGATCTGGGAATAACGATCCCCAACAAGCTAGTAATAGATCGTGCTCTCCGGTCACTACCACCAAGTTACAGGAACTTTGTGATGAACTATAATATGCAAGACATGAAGAATTCACTCTGTTGGCTTATTTCAATGCTCAAAGCATGGGTACTGGAAGTGTAACTGCACCAAATATCTAGCAGATAAGAAGGTCGGCAAAGTGAACAAATGTATATGTCGTATACATGTTATTGATGTGTGCCTTATTAGTACTCGCAGTAGTGCCTGGGTATTTGATACTGGTTCGGTTGCTCACATATGTAACTTGAAACAGGTGATACAGAATAAGCGACAACTAGCAAGGGATGAGGTGACAATGTGTGTCGGCAATGGATCAAGATTTGATGTGATCTCCGTCAGGACGCTACCTCTCCATTTACCATTTGGATTAGTTATAAACCTTAATAATTGTTATTTGGTGTCTGCTTTCAGCATGAATATCATTTATGGATCTTGTTTAACGCAAAGTGGTTATTCATTTAAATCCGAGAACAATGGTTGTTTGATTTATATGAATAATATTTGTTAAAGTCATGCACCTGTGAAGAATAGTTTATTTCTTTTGAATCTTGATAGTATTGATACACATATTCATAATGTGAATGCCAAAAGGATTAAGTTAAATAATGACATTGCTACTTACATGTGGCATTGCCGCTTAGGTCACATTGGTGTTAAACGCATGAAGAAGCTTCATTATGATGTACTCTTAGAATTAGTTGATTATGAATTATTTGAGATATGTGAACCATGCCTTATGGGCAAGATGTCTAAAACCTCGTTTTCTGGCACTACGGAACAGGCGACAGATTTATTGGAAATCATACATACTAATGTGTGTGGTCCAATGAGTGTGTCAGCACGTGGTGGATATCATTATTTCGTCACATTCACAAACGATTTAAGTAGATATGGATATATTTACTTAGTGGAACACAAGTCTGAAACATTTGAAAAGTTCAAAGAATTCTAGAGTGAAGTTGAAAACCATCGTAACAGAAAAATTAAATGTCTACGATCCGATTGTGTAGTGAATATTTAAGTTACGAGTTTGACATGCATATGAAACAATGTGAAATAGTTTCACAACTCACATCTTCCGGAACACCACATCGTAATGGTGTTTCCGAACGTCGTAATCGTACTTTATTATATATGGTCCGATCTATGATATTTCTTACAGATTTGTTACTATCGTTTGGGGTCACGCATTAGAGATAACCGAATTCACTTTAAATAGGGCACCCTTTAAATCCGTTGAGACACACCGTATGAATTATGGTTTGGAAACAAACCTAAACTGTCATTTCTTAAAGTTTAGGACTGCAATGTTTATGTGAAGAAGCTTCAACCTGATAAACTAGAACCCAAAGCAGAAAAATGCGTCTTCATAGGATACCCTAAAGAAATAATTGGGTACACCTTCTATCATAGATCCAAAGGAAAAGTTTTCATTGCCAAGAATGGATCCTTTCTGGAGAAGGGGTTTCTCTCGAAAGGTGTGAGTAGTAGGAAGGTAGAACTCGACGAGGTTATTGAATCTTCTCTTCTTGGAATGGCGAGTAGCACATCACCACAAGTTGTTCCAGAGATGACTCCACCAATTGAAGAGTGAACTAATGATCAAGATCATGAAAATCCGGAAGAGGAAACTACGGTATCTCGCAGGTCAGCTAGGGAACCTACAACTCCTGAACTGTATGACAATCCCGTCTTGAATTTCATGGTAGATGGAAATGATGACCTGCGACGATCCTTTCTAGACGAGTTAAGTACTAGTCTTGAACGATCTCAGTTTCATTACACTTTCTATATTATATTCATACATCACTGTTATGATCCCCACGAAAGACGATTGATGACATCCAAAGTATAACTTGTGATCGTGCGGTCACTAGATATTCTCATAGACTCATAGTATATGAATTATAGTCCATGACAATTTCATATGTATTTTGCTAAAAATATATTACAATTGTCTAGTCTCTTTTAGCAAAAACATATACTTGGGTCAATTTAGTACTATTGTTACCCTAACTCCCCCCCAAATTCCGAACGGACAACCCGTTTGGTCTGCGTCCACCCCCCAAATTTGTTTTTTTTTCATCACTCCAAAAATGTTGGGTTTGACTAGTACCAAACAATGGGGACTCATCATCGTCGATGGAGATGCCACCACCATATTGGTCTTGGGTTGAGTCTCGTCATCGTCGATGCCAATGACCCTAACTTGGCCAGTGGTCCCGTCCATTATGATCTCGCCCATGGCCTGCTCACCCTAGTCGTAGAACATCTGCGCAAGATCACAAAAATGCTGCAATAAAACAATGAAAGCGCGATGGTCAAGCTCATACCTCGGCGACATCCTCCAATGACCAATTTCTGAACAGTTGGCGGCCTTCCGGTCGGTTCTTGGCCGATTTGTAGCCGATAGGGGCGTGGGAGACCCAACATGAGGCCTCACCAGGCGCGGGAGTCACGTTGAGGTTGATGGGTGGCGGCTGCTCCGTTGATTGCGGTTGGGAAGAAATTTCCGGCGATGCCTCTCACGAGACGCCTAGCAGAGATGATACGGCCCGACCGAGCTTGCGGCCTGGTATACTCCCGACAACGTGGAAAGCGCTGGCGACGCCGCGCCGGGCGGCTTGTGCATGGACACAACCGAGCTCGTCGAGGGCAAAGACGACGAGGGGCGGAGAGACGAGGCGGGCACGAGCACGGCCTGCTCGCCCTGCAGCATAAGAACGACCATGGCGCCTTGCGTTTCCATTGCGTCCGCGTTAGCTTGGCCCTGAAATGCGAAGGCCTTTTGTTGGGACAAGAGAAGGTCGCGGCCGCATCTTCCTCCGCCGTTCTCACTTTCTGTCTCACCTTCCCGCTCTTCAGTTTTAGGGACTCCGGCTTGGGCTTCGCCCGAGGCTTTAGCAATCTCTAGGCGGCCCTCTTCCTCGTCAACTAGACTTGGTGTGGCGACGACGATGTCATGGTTTTGAGAAGTGGAGTGGGGAGGGACGGGAAAGGGTTTGTGGCATCTAGCCACGGGCAACTGTGCCAGAGAGGGAAAACACGTCGTCCGCTGACTCGACCAAACGTGTACCAAAGTTGTGGGAGAGTGTGATCCGGTGCCTTGATAGAGAAGGTGAAAGTAAAGTATGGACACCTAGAGGGGGTGGAATAGGTGCTACGACCAATTTTAATTTTTCTCGTAGTTTAGTCTTAACACAAAGGTAAATTCTCTAGATAGTGCAACTAAGGTGAATTTACCTATATGACAAGGAAAGCAATTAATGCAACTAGTACAACAATAAATGCTACAAGTACAAGTAAGTAAAAGATAAGGGAACGAGATAACCGATAGGAAGCACGCGGAGACACAATGTATTCCCGAGTTCCTCCTTGTTAAGAGAGTACGTCTCCTTGGAGGGGTGTGAGCTCTCCATGAAGGCATACTCAACACCACAAAGGCCTCACCCTATTATCCGATGAACTCCGCCACAAAGGCCTAGTTTACCTTCCACTATTGATCCCCTTTGAGGCGGGAATCGAGTCCTTTACAAACAAGTTTGGGGCACACACCCAAAACAAAATTGGGGGCTTCCAACACTCACAAATCACCAAGAGTAGCAAGAAGCCTAGGTTCTACACAAGAGGAAACCCTAGGCAAAGATCCCTCAAGCAAATGAGAGGGGAATCAAATCCGGTTGGTGAAGACGTAGATCGGGGCCTTATCCTTCAATCCTCCAAAGATTAAGGCTTTTGGGTGGAGGGATTGGGAGATCTAGCAAGGTGGGTGAGCTCCAACAATGGTGAATTTAATTCTGGACAAGCTGACCCAAGGTAGGTGAAGGGGAGGGGTATTTATACCCCTCATAAAGTCTTGGAGCCGTTGGAGCATTTCTGCCAAACTCACACCGGAGACTCTGGTCTGAGTATTTTCGCAGACCCACTGGACCGGAGACTCCGGACTGTCTCTGGTAAGTCTCCGGACCGAGTACTGCATGCGACACCAAGTTCAACACCTTGAGAAACTCCAGGAAAACCTTCAGTGCGGAGACTCCGACCTGGAGGACCGGAGACTCCGGTCTTGACTTAGCCGTTTGAGCTTCACAAGTGTCTGGGGTCGAACGAGAGCAAAAAACATAGTCACACCGGAGACTCCGGACAGTCTCCGGTAAGACTCCGGACCGAGTACCGCAGGCGACACCAGTTTGGCCTTATCCAAATTCATTAGAGGAAACACCCACACCGGAGACTCTGGTGTATCTCCGGTAAGTCTCCGGTCTGGGTACCGCAGGCGACACCAGAAATCCAGTGGAATTGGCTAGGTGAATTTCTCCACACTCGAGACTCCGGTCTGGGAGACTGGAGACTCCGGCCTGGAGTAAACTCCAACAGAACAAATCCAGCGACTTTGCCTCTTTTTGAAACACCATACCACCACATCAAATATGTTGTTTAGGCCCTCAAATACATCAACACACTTAAGGATACATGTGTTGTTAACAAACACCAAAACAAGATGATTTAAGCGCATTTGCACTTTCAATACTCCCCTTTTTTGGTTTTTGATGACAACACACATATTTGCAATAACATCACATCTAGTCTATGTTTGAAAAAGTTAGAGCATTCACATTGTGAGCTGCCCCTATATTTTACAAACAAAGCCCTATAGATCAACTAATAGTGAACAATAAAAATACATACATGCATAGATACAACAGGTAAAGCAATAATAAGCATAATTAAGAAAGATAGCTTCACCACGTAGTCTCAACACACACATAACATCCATTGTGCACTTAGGGAATCAAAGCAGCTAAGATAACGGGAACACAAGCCATAAAAGGAAAATCAAGTTCAAAGACTTGTGTTCCAAAGCAAATAATCAAACCAAAGAAACCCTTGTAAAACCCGGAGAGAAGACAAGCTACTTCTCCCCCTTTGGCATCGAGACACCAAAAAGGGCAAAGAGCACTACGAAACCCAAGGAATCAGTCATCATCCTCATAATCATCGTCCTCATCATCCACCGGGTCCATTGCAGGTTCCTCATCATCTTCATCTTCCTCTTCCTCTTCCTCTGAAGCATCATAACCAGTGTTGAAGCAGTCAAGCTCCTCATCAACATCCTCAGCCTGATCCTCAACATGCTCCTCTTCCTCAACCATATGGGTCGTGCCACGGTGGATCAAAGAGGAAGGAGCTAAGGTGACGTCCTCAAAGTCACCCCATGGGAACTGGTCAGTGTTCCAGTCCTCATATGTCATAGTCACGGATGCAGTGGGAGGAGTAGTGGGAGGGGTACGCATAGGAGGAGTAGCTCCAAGCCCAGCGTGGTCCTGCAGCTTGGAGATCATCTTCTTCAGCTCATGCCTCTCCTTATAGGCCACATGGTTCTCCTTATGCACTGCAACTGTCATGCACAGAATGTTGCGCTGAAACCAAGACAACTTCTTCATCTCATCCTATGTCTCCTCCTTGCTAGAATGGCGAGAGGGAGGATCATCATTCTTCCTCCTGGACTTAGAAGGAGCCTCAGCATCACCCATGGGGGTGTCAGTGTCAGGAAGGTGAGAGGACAGAATCTGGAGAGATCCCACAGGGTGCTCAACCTTGGTCACCTAGCCCGGAAACTTATCGAGGATGAGCTTCATCACATAGGGAGCATACACATGCACTTTCTTGATCTCAATCATAGTAGAGTATATCTCCTATTTGATGAAGTGCATGACATCAATCTCGAAGCCCTCTCCATCTGGACCAGCTAGGTGACACTGGAAGGCGTGGTAGAGAAGGTTCACGAGACCTCCTCGAACAGCAACCACATTACCGGCCTTGGGAGCAATGTTGTTACGGAAGAGACGGAGACAGATGTTGTAAACCCTCTTGAGATCCTTAGTGGTACCGGTGCTAGAAAGCTTATCATACATAGGAGCCATGCGATTCTTGTCATAGGCCACACCGTGAACATGCATACGACGACCACTGTCCTCACCCCATGGGTAGCCAAGAAGCTCAGAAAAACGCCTCATAGAGGACTCACACTCAACAGACCCTGTCATCCACCTCAAAGGAACATCATCTTCTTCACCAAAGGTGACAGTGGTAGAGAAGGTTCACGAGACCTCCTCGAATAGCATCCACATTCCCGGCCTTGGGAGCAATGTTGTTACGAAAGAGACGAAGACAGATGTTGTAAACCCTCTTGAGATCCTTAGCTGTACCGGTGCTAGAAAGATTCTCATACATAGGAGCCATGCGCTTCTTGTCATAGGCCACACCGTGAACATGCATACGACGACCACTGTCCTCACCCCATGGGTAGCCAAGAAGCTCAGCAAAACGCCTCATAGAGGACTCACACTCAACAGACCCTGTCATCCACCTCAAAGGAACATCATCTTCTTCACTAAAGGTGACAGTGGCAAAGAACTGCTGAATGACCAAGACATTGTAGTTTTGCTGAATGCCAACAAGATGCTCAAGTCCAAGCTTCTTCGTGATCCACACAGCCTCCTCAAAGTAATCAGAACTGCCAAGGGCCTCCAAGTCGAGAACCTTCTAGATACAAATAGGCTGCCTGAACTGGGAGTAGATCTCACTCATAATCAACTCAGACTCCCTCCTCCAGTAATGAGAACTCTCAGCAGTGCGGGCCATGGTGAAGTAAGGTCGGGCCAGCATGATCCGGTACTCCTTCTTGCTCATGGAAGCCACAGAGGTGATCCTGTCATACTTGGCCTTCTTCGCCAATTCATTCCTCAACCTTGCCTCAGCTCTATCTCTTAGATGCTGCTCAGCTGCAAAAGTGTTCCTCTGACCAACCCTGCCAGTGGCTTCATTAGTGACAGGATAGTTGCGGGTGTGAGCACGGTAGGCACGCTTCTTGGTGGAGGTTGATGACTTAATCCCTTTCCCTAAAAGCACACCGCCAAAACACAAAAACCAGACGAGAAAACAAAACAGTGAGCATACATGTACAAAAAGTGAGCAGAAACAAAATAGAAATAACAGAATTTAGTTCTGGGAGATTCACACCGGAGTCTCCGGTCTGGCAGACCGGAGTCTCCGGATTGACACGGGAGTCTCCGGCCTGGCAGACCGGAGTCTCCGGACTGGGCGTCAAAACTGCAATGTGAATCTTACACAACTATTTCTATGTTGATGCTACCAGTTTCTACGGGGGGACAACATCCTAGGGTGATGCTACCAACAGCTAGTACCATCTCTCCACAAAACATCACCTTCTCCTTAGATCTAGATGCAAAAATCAAGAAAATGGGGAGGGGAGAGAGGTACCCTTGTCACCCTGGCCTGCCATGGAGCCTGGCATGGAGCCTCCCTTGGATGGGAGAGGGGAGGGGAGGCGAGGGAGGAGGTTTCAGGCGGTGGGAAACGGCCGGAGAGGAGCTCTTGGCATCGGTGGCGGGGCAGCACATGTATTGGGGGCGTGGGGGAAGTGGGGATGAAAACCCTAACTTCCCCGAGCCCCCACTTTTTATACTGCTGACCCCCACACCGGAGTCTCCGTTCTTAACACCGGAGTCTCCGTACTGGCCGGAGATTCATTGTGGCAGACCGGAGTCTCCGTATCCCACGCCAGAAAACTCACAAAAATGGATAGGACATACATGAGGCAAAAAAAACTTGTTTAAAAGATGGGTTTTTGGCTTGTAAAGATAAAACAACAGCAGGGAGGGAATCTTATACTCAAGAAATGCTAGAAATCATCTGAACATCTAATTTTTTAGTATATCATCAGAAAAGGCCAAAAACACTCAAAAAGGTCAAAATAAGCCCAAATAAGAACCAACTCTTCAAAGAAGAGGTTGGTGGCCTAAGCCACCATGTAAGAGATCATGTTATTTCACCGCGAAGATATATCTTGGGTACATTGCCAATTCTCGACATTGAAGCTCACGATTCAACATTAGAAAAAGAGAGATAACAATGAATTTTCGCTATGGGCATAATGGGGGAGGGAGAACCCAATGTGTTAGGATAAAACTCCCCCTATGTCCATGCCTACACCTAAATCCAAACATGTTTCATCTATAGGGGTGTGTGCAAGAACCTCAAGTCAAACTCCTAGAATCAATGACATTTAGTTCATTCCTCAAGAACAAGAATCTTGCATCGTCGAGTGGCTTCGTGAAAATATCCGCAAGATTGTCCTTCGTGGGCACATAAGATAGAGCAATATCCCCTCTTGCCACATGGTCTCGGATGAAATGATGGCGAATCTCAATATGCTTCGTTCTTGTATGTTGCACGGGGTTGTAGGCGATCTTTATGGCACTTTCATTGTCACACAAAAGAGGCACCTTATCCAAATGAACGTCATATTCCTTGAGAGTTTGCCTCATCCATAGCAATTGAGTGCAAGCACTTGCGGCGGCTACATACTCGGCTTCAGCGGTGGAGAGAGATATGCAATTTTGCTTCTGGGAAGACCAACTCACCAAAGACCTACCAAGAAATTGGCAAGCCCAAGAAGTAGACTTCCTATCATCTTCATCACCCGCCCAATCGGAATCCGTGTAGCCCTTGAGAGTAAATTGTGCCCCCTTTGGGTGCCACAAACCAAATCTTGGGGTAGCCATCAAATGGCTTTCCTTAGGAGCCGCTTGATACCTTGCACACACACTTACACTCAAAACGATATCGGGCCTAGATGCACAAAGGAAAAGCAAAGAAGCAATCATAGAACGATACAACTTTTGTTCCACATCTTTACCCTTCGGGTTACGAGATAGGTGGCACTTGACTTGCATAGGAGATGTCTTGATCTTAGCATTTAGGAAGTTAAACCTCTTGATCATGTCTTGGGTATACTTGGCTTGAGAAATGAAAGTCCCACGAGCCAATTGCTTGATCTGAAAGCCAAGGAAGAATTTAAGCTCACCCATCATAGACATCTCGAACCTGTCAGTCATAATCTTAGAGAACTCATTATTGAAAGCTTGGTTAGTTGAGCCAAAGATAATATCGTCCACATAGAGTTGGCATATGAAGAGCTCTCCCTTTACTCTCTTTGTGAAGAGAGTGGGGTCGATCTTCCCAACTTCGAAACCAAAGTCATCCAACAACTCTCTAAGGTGCTCATACCACGCACGTTGTGCTTGTTTAAGTCCATATAGCGCCTTATCGAGCTTGTATACATGGTTAGGGAAGTTGAGGTTCTCGAACCCCGGGGGTTGCTTAACATATACCTCCTCTTTTAGTGGACCATTTAAGAAAGCACTTTTGACATCCATTTGTTGCAATTTGAAATTATGCGAAGATGCATAAGCAAGGAGGATACAGATGGACTCAAGGAGAGCCACGGGCGCATAGGTTTCATCAAAGTCAATGCATTCAACTTGAGTGTAAACTTGAGCAACCAATCTTGCCTTGTTCCTTATGAAAATTCCATGCTCATCTTGCTTGTTCTTGAATATCCACTTAGTGCCAATAACATTGTGGCAATCCTTGGGCTTCTCAACTAATCTCCAAACTTTGTTGCGCTCAAAATTATTGAGCTCGTCATGCATTGCTTCAACCCAATCGGAGTCCTCAAGAGCTTCAAACACTTTCTTAGGTTCCACCATAGATATGTGAGCTTGATGCTCACTAAAATGTGCCAATTGCCTTCTTGTGGATCTTCTAGCTTGAATATCTTCCAAGACCTTGTTGTCTTGGGAATCAATATGCTTCAAAGCTGTTCTTATCCTTTTAGTACGACGGGCTTCGATCTCCTCATTATTGCGAGGAGGGGTCACTTGATAATCTTGATCATTTGGATCCCCATCTTGACCAACTTAGCCTTGATCATCATCATCATCATCAATAATATCTTCAACACTAGCTTAAACTTGAGGAGAGGATGAAGAGGATGGTTGATCTTGGCCTTGACCTTGACTAGCATGAATGATAGGAGTGGTTGCATCTTGCGTAGTAACTTGGTCAATAAGAGGAGGGTCTTCAACATGTTCTTGGTTAGGTGCAACACTTGGCTCCTTGGCTTGTTCTTCTATTGTAGAAGAGGGCTCCACTTGAGTAGAGCATAGTCCTTCTCGAGTCGCCATAAGGTGTCCCTCAATGGGGCGGAAAAATCCCACACCCATCCTTCCTATGGCTTTTTGAGGTATTTCAACATCTACATTAGAAACATGAAATTGTGCCACTTGGGAGCCATCATTTTCCGCGAAAACCACACTTCAAGATTCTATGACAATCCGCGAGGCTTTTTCAAAGACTCTATAAGTGTGGGATTCGGCACCGTAACCAACAAATATACCCTCGATAATTTTGGATTGAAATTTAGACAACCTAACACCCTTGATCAAATAAAATCACTTACAACCGAATACGCAGAAGTAGGAGACGTTGGGCTTTTTGCCGGTGAGGATCTCATATGGAGTCTTGTACAAGCCTTTGCGGATGTAGAGGCGGTTGGAGGAGTGGCATGCAGTGGATATGGCCTCGGCCCATAAATATTGGAGAGAAGTGTACTCCGCCAACATGGTCCTTGCCATATCCAAGAGAGTGCGATTCTTCCTTTCGGCAACACCATTTTGTTGAGGAGTGTAAGTGGCGAAGTATTGATGACGAATTACCTCTTCACTAAGGAATTCATTCAAAGTGTAGTTCTTGAACTCTGAACCATTATCACTCCTAATAGCCATGATTTGCACATTGTGTTGATGTTGCACTTGGTTGGAGAAGTCGGTGATGGTTTGTTGAGTCTCACTCTTGCACTTGAATAAATATACCCAAGTGTATCTTGAATAGTCATCGACAATCACCAAGAAATATTTCTTGCCTCCAAGACTTGCCTCGGGCACGGCACCAAAGAGATCAACACGGATAAGATCCAAGATCCTCTTTGATGAAATAATAGTCCTGGCCGTGTGCGCCATATCATGCATATTTCCTTCAACACACGACCTACAAACGCGATCCTTTGAAAAGGAAACATTTTATTTTAGTCCTACAATAAGGCCACCTTTGTGAAGACTTTGAAAAGTTCTCATGTTGACATGGGATAGGCGGCAATGCCACAGCCATCCCACATCTGCCTTTTCGAAAATACACATTGTTTGAGAATTGGTAGACTTCGAAAAGTCTACCACGAACAACCCATTTTCAACATGTCCCACGTATGCGACGCCAAGAGTCTTGCTCCTCAAAAGGACCACAATATCTTCATAAAAAAGACGGAGAAACCCATCTTTCCAAGAGAGCGGACGGGAAGTAAATTGAAACCAAGTGATTCGACAAGCATGACGTTCACGATAGTGATATCGGGAGCAATCACAACCTTCCCGAACCCGGATATCTTAGACGAGGACGAGTCTCCATAAGTGATGGTTGCTTGTATGTCATTTCGGCACAACTCCGTCACAAGTTCTTTGCTTTCGGTCATATGGCTAGTGCATCCACTATCAATTATCCATTTAGTCCCACCAGAAGCATAGTCCTGCAAGAGATCATTGGCTAGAGTTAGGACCCGAGTAGGGTCCCTTCATGTTAGCAACAAGGATCTTTGGAACCCAAATAGTATAGTCAATGAAACCCTCAATAGGATCTCAAAGAGGTCGTATTTCTGTGGGTTGGTAGTAATGGAATGGTTTCACCAACATATTTAGCTTGCACAACACCATAATAATCAACATATAAGAAATTGGGTGGATTGTTAGTTCCCGCGGAGGTGCTACGAGTAGTGTTGTCCCTCATGACACTACTAATCGAGGCAACATTGCTTGCTTGTGCGGGTGTGCTACGAGTAGTGTTGTCCCTAATGACAATACCACCCGAAGCACCATTGTTGGTCTTCTTTTTGTTCTTCTTCTTCTTCTTCTTCTTCTTGTTCTTCTTCTTGGATACATAGCCAAGACCTTGCTTGCCCACTTGTTGCCTTGGAGCACTCAATTGTGGTCTAGCAATAACCACATTAGAGCTAGGGGCAACCACTTGTGGGGTAGAGATCACATCCTTCTCAATTTGAGGGCATTTGCCCTTGAGCCTTGCTAGCTCATCCTTCAACCTAGCATTTTCCTCAATAATATTTGCATGATCACAAGAAAAAGTAGAGGTGCTAGGGTTGTTAGGTTGATTAAGTGGAGTTTGAAGTTGTTCATGCAACTCTTTGAGGGAAGAGTGTTGGCTCTCCAAAGCTTTGTGAGCCTTGGTTAGATTTTCAAACTCCTCGGTTAGTTTACCATGACCAACACCAAACTCAACCTTATCCATTTTAGCCTTTTTGTATTTAGAAATAGGAAGGTCACGTTCCTTAGTATATTAGAGACAAGTTCATTATGAGTTAATTCAATAGATTCAAGTTCCTTCTCTAGAGAAACTCTACCATCATGCTCTTCCTCAAGATTCATTGAGAGATGCAATTTCATCCGCATCCCTTCTTTCAATCTCACCTTTCTTCTCAAGAGCTTCTTGGGCCTCTCCCAATTGGCTCATGAGAAGCTTAAAGTACTTCTTGGTCTCCCCTTGCATGTTAGACACAAAGTGTTCTAAGGAGAGCATTTCATCTTCTACTCTAAGACTAGCAAGATGTTCTTGTTCACTTGAGGTCTTAGAGTTGGAGGAAGGTGATACCTCTGTGGCCTTAGCCATGAAGCACTTGGCATTTTGGTGAGGATGATTGTTATTGGGGGATTCAAAGAGAGATGAAGACGATGGAGTAGAAGCAATAGCTAGAGCGGCCACTTCACTTGTGGTTTCATAGTCTTCATCACTCCCGGAATCATACTCCTCTTGAGTCACTAGCACAAACTTGGTGGGAGATTTTTTGTTGAATGATTTCTTCTTGAATTGAGGTTTCTTGTACTCAACCTTGTACTTGTCCTTGCGAATGAGCTTTCCACTATGGAGTTATCTATTTTCATAGGGACACTCCGCAATAAAGTGGTGCTTATCTTCGCAATTGAAGCAAGACCTCACTTTTTGAGCCCCATCATTGCCATAGTGAGACTTGGTCTTTTCCTCAACAAATTTCTTGCCCTTAGGAGGATTCCTCCAAAAATTTTGTAGGGTGAGAGCAATGAGATCCTTTAGCACGGGATCATAGTCTTGTTCCTTCAAAGGAGGCAACTCCTCTTCTCCTTCTTCTTCATACTCAACCTCTCTTGACACAATCTTGGCCTTCAAAGCAACCGATGCTCCTTTGTGCATTCCAATGGCCCTAGCACGGTTGTTAAGAGCATTCTTGGTTTGCACTTGATAGGGGCGAATTTCGTGCATCACTTGAGTTGAGGTCATGGAAGAGAAATCATGTCTTTCTTGAATGCTCTTCAAGTCCGCGCCATCAAATGGCATTATGGCAATCATGTACTTACTTTTGATCCAAGCATCATCAATGTACTTGGCACCAACATTTGAGAAGGCGGTGGAAAGATTCTTGAGTCTTTGGTACATGTCAACATGGTCCTCTCCATCATGCATATAGAACCCTTCGGCCTCATTGGTCAAGGCATCATATCTATTCCTTTGCATACTCTCATTGGCCACAAACATGATGACAAGAGCGTCCCATGTTTCCCTGGCGGTGAAATATTGTTGAAGATGCGGCATGTGGTTAGGACCCACGGCTTGTTGAAGAATTGACAAGGCGTTGTAGTTGAGTTAACAATCTACGGCTTCCCTTCTTGTAAGTTCTTGGGTTCATGAGGTTTGTATCCATCACGAGTGACCCTCCAAAGCTCTATACAAGAAGATTTCAAGTGAGTCTCCATGTAATATTGCCATTCACGAAAATAAAAAGCATCAATTTTAGGTGGATCTCCCCTAGTGATTATATGAGGATGAGGGACGGGGGGATCGGGAGAATAATGTCCTTTGACAGAGTGAAATTCTCCCTCTCCATCTGTACCCTTCTCGGTGGTGTTTTCGGCGGAAGCATTTTTAGATGGATCACCATCTACCCCTTTCTTGGCGCCCTCCGGAGGAACTTCCGGAGGAGTAGAGTCGGCAACTTCCGATCCTTTAGCTTTGAGGAGTTCCGTCAAGACTTGACGCAACTCATCAATTTTGGTGTCTATGGATGAGCTCAATGAATTTCTCAATTCATTGAAATCATCCATGGACACCCTAGCCACGGAACCTTCGGCATCCGAATCTTCTCCCATACTTAAACTCTTAGGCGGTTAAGCCCGATAGAAGAGCCGAGGCTCTGATACCAATTGAAAGTAAAGTATGGGCACCTATAGGGGGTGAATAGGTGCTACAATCAATTTTAATTTTTCTCGTAGTTTAGGATTGACACAAAGGTAAAATTCTCTAGATAGTGCAACTAAGGTGAATTTACCTATATGAAAAGGAAAGCAATTAATGCAACTAGTACAACAATAAGTGCTACAAGTACAAGTAAGTAAAAGATAAGGGAACGAGATAACCGATAGGAAGAACGCGGAGACACGATGTATTCCCGAGTTCCTCCTTGTTAAGGGAGTACGTCTCGTTGGAGGGGTGTGATCTCGCCACGAAGGCCTACTCAACGCCACAAAGGCCTCACCCTATTCTCTGATGAACTCCGCCACAAAGGCCTAGTTCACCTTCCACTATCAATCCTCTTTGAGGCGGTAATCGAGTCATTTACAAACAAGTTTGGGGCACACACCCACAACCAAATTGGGGGCTCCCAACACTCACAAATCACCAAGAGTAGCAAGAAGCCTAGGTTCTTCACAAGAGGAAATCCTAGGCAAAGATCCCTCAAGCAAATTATAGGAGAAATGAAATCCGGTTGGTGAAGGCGTAGATCGGGGCCTTCTCCTTCAATCCTTAAAAGATCAAGGCTTTTGGGTGGAGGGATTGGGAGATCTAGCAAGGTGGGTGAGCTACAACAATGGTGACTTTAATTCTGAACGAGCTGGCCCAAGATAGGTGAAGGGGAGGGGGTATTTATACCCCTCATAAAGTCTTGGAGCCGTTGGAGCATTTCTGCCAAACTCACACCGGAGACTCCGGTGTAAAGGCCAGAGACTCCGGTCTGAGTATTTTCACAGACCCAGTGGACTGGAAACTCCGGACTGTCTCCGGACCGAGTACCGCAGGAGACACCAAGTTCAGCACCTTGAGAAACTCCAGGAAACCTTCAGCGCGGAGACTCCGGCCTGGAGGACCGGAGACTCCGATCTTGACTTAGCCGTTTGAGCTTCAGGAGTGTCTAGGGTCGAACAAGAGCAAAAACATAGTCACACCGGAGACTTCGGACAGTCTTCGGTAAGACTCCGCGAGTACCGCTGGCGACACCAGTTTGGCCTTAGCCAAATTCATCAGAGGAAACACCCACACCGGAGACTCTGGTGTATCTCCGGTAAGTCTCCGGTCTAGGTACCGCAGGCGACACCAGAAATCCAGTGGAATTGGCCAGGTGAATTTCTCCACACCGGAGACTCCGGTCTGGGAGAGCGGAGACTCTGGCCTGGAGTAAACTCCAGCAGAACAAATCCAGCGACTTTGTCTCTTTTTGAAACACCATACCACCGCATCAAATATGTTTTTTAGGCCCTGAAATACATCAACACACTTAAGAATACATGTGTTGTTAACAAACACCAAAACAAAATGATTTAAGCGTGTTTGCACTTTTAGAAGGGTGGCGGCCGCATCTTCCTCCGCCGTTCTTTATTTCTGTCTCACCTACCCGCTCTGTCGTTTGAGGGACTCCGGCTTAGGCTCCGTCCTAGGCTTTTGCGATCTCTAGGCGGCCCTCTTCATCGTCGGCTAGACTTGGTGTGGCGACGACGACGTCATGGTTTGGAGGAGTGGAGTGCATTGACGTGTGGATCGTTGGATTGAAAATGAACAGACTAATGTAGCAGATGCCCTGTGGTTCGTCTTGTAGCAGAATTTACTGTAGACAAAACACTGCAACAATGTTCTGTAGCCGGATCCTGTTGCAGTGCCTTGTCATATTCATCTGATCCATCGGTTTTTGATCTAATGGATAAAAATAGGGGTCAAGGCACCGAACAGTTCACGGGTACCTTGCCTCTCTCGGTTGCGGCACCTTTGGTTTGGTTGAGAGATGGCTTGTCGAGTTTTCGACCAAATCCGGCCACGGAAAAACAAAGTCCGTCGCCCACTCCTCTGCTATTTGCGCCACCCCGCAGCCTCGCCCTCCCTCCCATCTGCTGCCGTGACACCGCGCTGCGCCCCGTCCCCCGCCTCTGTTGCGCCGCCGCGGTGGTCTCCCTCGTGGGCGCCGCCCCCTGTCTGACGACTGCCTCCGCTTCCCCGTCGTGGGCGCCTTGTGGTCGCGTTCCCTGCCGGCTCGTCGCTTGGGCGTGTCTGCTCTCAAGTCTCAACAGGAACACAGCAGCCACAGGTGATTTCCTAAAGGCTCAACCCCATCAAGCCTACTGTACAGGTGATTTCTTCAGTTTCCCTTTGCTATATCCTGAAGCCATGAATTGATGCATTTTTCTTAGTAATTCCATGTGCGTACTTCGTACAGTAAAACGTGATCAAGATTCTATCAGTGCATTCTTACTTCCTTGAAGGCGTAGGTTCATCTAGTATTATTGTTGATGTGGTCACTGGAGGCTGAAAATAAATCAACCAATCTATTGATTTGGTATTAGCTTTGTGTCCCTCTACTGTACTACTTTATGTAACTTCTGTCATGTTTTGTCTACTTTGGTTGGATCATTAGGCATTGAGTTCGAATTTTATAATGGTTGCGCAATCGAGCCATATTTGTATGCTTGGGTATCAGCACTTTCTTGCTAGTTATAAGCACATAGTTTTGCTTGCTCGAATCCACCACTGACTAGCCCCCATCTGGAACCTGTCCTTTGTGCCGTGAGTTCATCTGCTCCGAGCTCCTTTTTGCTATCCCCATGCATTCCTCCCTAGCAATTACGGCCCATGTTAGCTATTTCCGCAGTAATCATTGTTTACTTCGCTGGAAATTACTGGGCATTCACACACATGTTGTTAGGTTTTAAATTCAGCGAACAGTTTAGCATGAGTATTTAATCAGCAAGTTCACATTGTCTCTCAGTTTCGTGAGGCGTTTGCTGAGTTTGAGGCAGGCTAGCATGCTGTCCATCTTGCGATCTGCGTGATCGTATTTCCCCCTTATCTTTCAGTTTAGAATTTAGATCCACTTTGTTAGCTAGCGTCCTTTCTGGTCTTTTCGTACGCGCTGTTCTTCCCTTCTGTATTTCATCTGTAATTCTCCTATTTCAATTAATAAAAAGTCGCGTTGTTGCATTTTTTCAGAAGAAGGTTTGCATCATTGGTTGAATTCACCTAGCTAGTTTTTTTTTGGTCTGCTCTTTAAGATCGATTGTAGCAGTTTGTATTCGTTGAGGCGTGAATGCTACCTTTCGTCCAGTCTGGCAGCACTTTGTTGTCACTTCTTTTCAGTTGGAACTTGGACAATCCCTGAGTTCTGTACTCACGGGTCACGGCCAGATTACAGTTGTGCTTCGTTGCGCGGTGGAATCTATTTAGTTACTAGTTCTAGTAAATAGCCGCTGTTGCAGCTCATAAAAAATATTTGTTTAACCTAACTGTTACATTCAAAGGTAAAAGTAATCAAGTATTTTCCAAAAGCCACCGCAATTCATAAGCTGAAGCATGTCTATTCGGTAGAGAATACAACGTGGGTTACAATATCAAACTAAAGAGTCCACTGATAGGAGAACATGCTGCAGAAGATATCGCTTCATCATTTAGGCCCTTTATTTCTTTTTGTGGAGTTCTCTGATACCGAAAAAGGCCTTCCGCCCCGCTTTATAAATAAAGCAACACCAAACCAAGTTCATACAACGCACACCAGAAGAAAGGAGCGGGGAGCACATAGTAAAACGCTGGGGCAGCAGCACAAATAAGCCCAAAGCAACAGGAAGCTACAACAACAGGAGCAAACAGAAAAAGAAGGGGAAAGAGAGAGAGAGAGGTAGGAGAGGCAGAGGTCGCAAAGAGCCGTCTCAACATCGGGCTCAGCTCGAAGAGGTAGAGGGGGCGGAGATGCGACGCGCCACCACCACCAAACGGTCCAGCATGACGTCCAGCTGAGCCCTGTCCCGCTGCCTACATAGCGGGTGCCACTGCTGCAGAAAAGCAAGAAGTTTGAAAATCGAGTCAGAAGCGCGCCGAAGAAAGACCCGCTCAATCACCATCTTATTCCTAATAGTCCAAAGGGTCCACGTCATCCCGGCGAGGATGACCCAGAAGAGGCGACGCCCCCTCCCGGTCTTCCTCGCCTGGCACTCCAGAAACCCTGTAAGGTCTGAGGCCCTCCAGTCGGGCCCCAAACCTTCATACACAACGTTCCATAGGAATCTGGCCGCGGGGCATGTGAACAAAATATGGGTTTCCGTCTCCGGAACCCCACATAGCGGACATTTGCCATCCCCTGGGCCCTGACGCTTCCGCACCTCCACCCCCGTAGGGAGGCGGTCTCGCAGCCATTGCCAGGTAAAGATCTTGATCTTCAGTGGCAAAGGAGCTTTCCATAGGCCAGCGGACCACGTTTGTCCCGGCCCAAGGAAAAGACTGCGATAGGCCGATTTCACGGAGAAGGAGCCCGTGGGGGCTAGGCTCCACGTAACCTGGTCCGGGGAGTCCCCTAAGGTCCCCGGTAACAAGGCGTTAAGCTCATTCCAAGCTGCCGCCTCTGCAGGGCCAAATGTCCTTCGGAACGAGATGTTCCAAATTCCATTCGGGGCCGCTTCAGCTACAGACATCATCGGAGCTGAGCAAATCGCAAAGAGATTAGGGAAGGCCAATTGGAGTGGTCTATCCCCTAACCAAACGTCTATCCAGAAAAGGGAGCTTCTCCCATTCCCAACGATGAAGCGAGCCCCTTTCCGGATTTCACCCTTTATGGCTTGGATGGCTCTCCAGAATTGAGAGCCTTCCCGGCGCTCGCAGGACAGTAGCGGGCATCCTCTAAGGTATTTCGCTTTGAGGAGCTGGAGCCAGAGCCCGCCCTCGTCCTGCAAGATACGCCACACCCACTTAAGCATAAGGGCGGTATTCATCTTCCGGGAGGCCAGAATACCTATGCCCCCAAAGTCTTTGGGGGCGCACACATGTTCCCACTTGACCATATGGTATTTCTGTTGGCCGTTGGAGGCCGACCAAAAAAACCGTGAGAGCTCCTTGTCAAACGCCTTATGGGCCCCTTCCGGGAGAAGGTAGAGGCCCATCATATACATAGGCAGACTGGACAGGCAAGAATCGATAAGTACGGATTTGCTCCCCTTAGAGGTGAACCTGCCGCACCACGGTTCAGCCTTAGCCCTGACCTTGCCAAAGAGGGGCTCAAGGTCCCTCATCAAGATCCTGGAGTCCCCTAGAGGGACCCCCAGATACTCCACCGGAAAGGACGCCAATTTGCAATTGAAGTTATCTGCAATTCGTTGCTTTTCCTCCGGGGGGTATCCCAATATCACCACCTCACTTTTGTCGAAGTTGATCTTGAGGCCCGACATGGATTCAAAGCAAAGCAGAAGGAACTTCAAATTACGGATATCTAGGTCCGATCCCTCTATCATGATCATCGTGTCGTCCGCATATTGGAGGTGGGTTACCCCACCTCCAGGGATAAGGTGGCCAACCACACCCGAGATGTGGCCAGCCTCCTTGGCCCGCTCTAACAAGGTCGCTAGGGACTCGACTGCCAGGTTGAACAGAATGGGGGATAAAGGATCCCCCTGTCTCACCCCGCAGGAAGACCTAAAGGAGGGGCCAATCTCCCCATTTATGTTAATCGATGTGTTCCCGCTCGTCACCGTTTGCATAATCCAGGAAATAACCCTGTTATCGAACCCTCTGCGTTCGAGGACTTGGCGCAAAAACGCCCAATCCAGCCGATCATAAGCCTTCTGGAAATCTAGCTTCAGGAAGACACCCTTATGGTGTCGGACCTTCACTTCATGAACTATTTCGTGAAGCGCCAGAATCCCGTCATGGATATGTCGACCCTTAGTAAAGGCGAACTGTTGAGGGTGAGTTAACCGTTGAACCACCGGCGCCAGCCGAAGCGCAAGGACCTTAGCGAAGATGCGCTGGATGACATTGATCACCGTGATTGGCCTGAACTGGCGGATATCCGTAGCCCCAGTCACTTTGGGGATCAAGGAGATCACCCCAAAGTTCAAGCGTGACATCACCAACGTCCCAAGATAGAATTCTTGGAACATTGGCATAACTACCGCTCGAAGGTGGCCCCAAAATCTTTGGAAGAAAGAGATTGGTAGGCCATCCGGGCCGGGGGCCGAATGTGCCTTCATGTCCATAATGGCAAGTCTAACTTCCTCTGCCAGGAAAGGGAGAGTAAGATCCGCATTCTCCCCCTCTGACACTAGCGCGTCTAAGCGCCAGAGATCCCTGGATAGCGCGATCCCCGAGCGGGGACCCGCTGTAAATAGGTCCTTGTAGAAGGAGTATATGTGGGAAGATAGTTCGTGCGCTTCCTCTAGGAGGCGACCACCCTCCCACAGGCACGGGATCGAGCACTTCCGGCGCCGTCCGTTAGCAATCGCATGGAAGTACGCCGTGTTGGCGTCTCCCAGCAACAGCCATTTCTGGCGGCTACGCTGGCGCCAGAAGATTTCTTCCCCCCTATAGATATTCATCAGGGATGCTTCCAGAGAGTAGCGATGAAGCCACTCGTCCGTAGACAAACCAACGGAGTCAGCCACAGAGTCAAGCGATTGGATCTGAGAAATAAGCGAGGTCTTTTGTCTTCGAATGTCCGCTCCAACGTTTGCCCCCCACCCTCGCATAAATTGGCGGATCATCTTAGCACAGTGGTGCCAGATATCCACCGCATTAAACAAGCGAGGCGGAGCAGCGGCCGCCTCATCCCATCTGATGCCCACCGAGTCCACAAATCCTGGTTGTTCGAGCCAGTAATCTTCAAAGTGGAAGCGGTTAGGCCTAGGAACTATCCCCCCTCCAGACGAGAATAGGAGGGGAGAGTGATCAGATCCCACCCTAGTGAGGGCCCGTAGAGAGCAGAGGGGGAAAGCAATTTCCCACTCCGCTGATACTAGGACCCGGTCAAGGGCGCTACGGATAGGGTCCACCTGGTTATTAGTCCAGGTATAGCGGGCCCCCACCCGGTCTATCTCATGAAGCGCCAAGTCCGCGATGAAGTCGTTGAATATCCGCATCCTAGGGAGGTCCATGTTGGCCAAGCTCTTGTCTTCTGGGGACCTAATAAGGTTAAAGTCCCCCGCCACTACCACAGGAATGGGACACCGTTCCACTTTCGCAGTCAGCTCCGCAAGGAACTCAGTGGACCTTCGATGGTCCGCGGGCCCATAGACAATGATCACCTCCCATTGGAGGTTAGAACGTCTATGAGTGAGCGACATGCTCACAAAGAACTCCCCGTGATCCATGTCATCCACCTGAAAGGTATCCTCTTTGACACCAAGTAGTATCCCGCCCGAGTGTCCCGACGATGGGAGCCAATGCCACGCAAACTTGAAACGGCTCAATCTCTGCAGTTCCGCAATGGAAAAGTCTTGTCTAATTGTTTCTTGCAAGCCCACAATATCCACATTTTCCTGACGCATGTAATCCGTGAATTGGAGCTGGCGGCCGTCCGCCCCAAACCCCCGCATGTTCCAAATAAATGTAGACACACTCATTGGGAAACTGCGTCCGGGGGGGTCCCCATAGGGGGGACCGGGGTGGCCCTACCACTGGTCGAGGGCCTGGACGTCGCCTTAGGGGGCCGTCCCCTCCTCTTCCCCATCTGGGGAGGAGCAGTGGGGACTACCTGCTCTAAGGGCCGAGGAGAACCGTCATTACTAGACCCCGATGTACACCGTGAGGGTCCAGTGGACGTTGAGGGAGCCAGCCGCTCGCGCTCCGCCTGAGCACGAGCTGCCGCCAGAGATCCCTCATAAATCTCCTTAGCCCTAATAGCCTCAATCTGTTCCACCCTGGTTCCACACTCTCCACGAAAGATCACACCACTGTCCGCAGCTACCTGAGACAGAAACTCTAGGGGCACCGAATCGAGAACCGAGAATCTAGAACCAGAAGGAGGAGATGAGGAGACGGGAGCGGTGTGGGCGGGGCGCAACGTACCAGGCTCCAGGCAGCGAGCCGCCTGGCGACGAGACGCCACCTCTCCCACTGTCGGCTCGACGACCTCCGCACCCGTCCTGGCTCTAGCGAGGCGAGCGCTCCGGCGAGTCGTGACCCCAAGGGCGGGAGTGTCGGTGAGGACCGCACCCAGGGCACGAGCGTCTGGCACCGGTGTGGCTGGAAGCCTGGCCGGGGACCCCTGTGGCGGAGTAGGAGGGGTCCCAGGCGAGCGGGTGTAGCAGACCACCCCCGGAGACCGAGGCGAGGTCGGGGCCGCCACCTCCATGCTCACCCCACCAGAGTCCGCCACCTCCGACTCAGACCGAGGTGAGGCCAAGCCGTGAAGGGCGTCTGCCACGAGGCTCGCAAGGTCCAGAGAGCCCGGCCCCTCACAGAGGTTGGACCCGTACTGTGAGAGCGCGGACCCCATCGAAACCTGCGAGACCTGACGCGAGACATCCACCAGGGCCAGCCTAGCCGGTGCGCTCAGAGACGGGGCATCCACGGCAGGAAGAGACGGGAGTGGAGAAGGAACCTGAGGCGTAGCAGCCAACTGGGACGCCTGTCCCGTCGGCGGAGTAGCCCCCAGCACCGGGTCCGCCGCCTCCTGGAGCGGGGCCACGTCCCTGGGGTCCTCGCCAGAGTCGTCCTCCGAGGAGTCCCCCTCCTCCTCAGGCGAGCTGTCGCGGTGAGGAGACGGAGAGTGACGAGGAGGGGGGGTGGAGATGCGCGAGGAAGAGCCCCCTCCCCCTCCACCTCAATCGAGAGAGGGCGATCCACGCCGTCGAAGTAGAACGGAGGCAGGGGACCCTCCAACCTGTCGACATCAGGAACCATCACACGGAGGCGGACAGGCCCCCGACCAGGAAGGGAGGTAAGGTCCACCTCCAGAAGGCGTCCCACCGCCTGAGAGATCAAGGCCACAATAGGCTCGGTCTTGGCCTCCAAAGGAATCCCGTGGATCCGAATCCACACCGACGCAAGAGTAGCACGAGAAGTCGGGTCGACGGAGGAGCGCTCAATGGAGACCTTGATGTTGCATCCCCGCAGAGTGGTGGAGTCTCCCCATGCCAGGGCTGTGAGGAGGCTCAGCGACGGGAACTCAACAGCAAACTCGGAAGGGGAGAGCTCCGTCACCATCCAAGGTGCCGCCGGGTCGAGGAGGAGGAACGCCGCACGGATGACCTCAGCGGAGATCACCACCGACGGAGAGCGCGCGGGATCCGGTAGGACAGTCACGACTGCCATAAACTCCGGCGAGGAAAGCGCGATGCCCCCCATGTCGATGTAGTAGAACCCCGCGTCAATCCCATGCCCAAGCAGGGTAAGCGACTCCCTCCTCTGCGACCCACTAGGCATCACCATCCTGGCAGATGTCCCGCTCGGGGGGACATCCCTCGGCACACCCTCCTCGACCACCTTCTTCTTCTTCTTATTCTTCTTTTTCTTCGGCATCACGGATGGCGCACCGGAGGGGGGGAGGGCACGGGGCTCGCGGTGCGGTGAGCGCTCACGGCGCCAATCGCCGCCGCGGTCACCCGAGCGCCAACCAAGCCGAGCACCCGGCCGCGGCACACCGCGCGCACCCTCACCTGAGGCCCACTCCACTGTACCCCGTTCATCTCCAACAGCCCCACCTGAGCGAGCGCCCCGAACAGACTCCGGCCGGGACAGCAGCTCCCCCCGGCTCCCCCCTGTCTCCATGTCGTGGCCCACCTGGGAAACACCTTGTCGCTGAACCAGGGCAGCGCGCAAGGACGCCTCGCGCTCCCTTGCTCCCGGCGAGCCCCCTTGTGGGCGTAGCCCATGCGGCCTAGCCGCACCCGACCGGCCTGGCGAGCGGCGCGGTGAGTGGGCCTGGCCCGCGTGGCCACGGCGCCCAGGCGGGGAACGACCACCCGAGGCGGCGGCCGGGGATCTGCGGGGCGGCGGGCGATAGGGGAGAGGTAGGAGTCTTGACGGCGGCGGAGACCGGTGCGGCGAGGGCCCGCGGCGCGGCGGGGAGCGCGCATCCCGCGTGCGCTTCATCGGCTCAGCAACGACGGCGGCGAACGAGCGGCGTAACGGCGGCGGGGGTGGAGTCGCGACGACGGTGCGGGCAGAACGACCGAATTTCTTCACCTGTTCGTTCGATGCGGGGAGCCCTAGATCTAACGAATGCGAGCCCTTCGGGATCCAGAGGAAGGCCTGAACAGGCCGGGCCGTTTGGGCCGCAGGCAGCCCCTCAGCCGCTCGAGGGTCCTGGCTTCGCCAGCCCATAATGGGCCGAGCTGCCGGGCCCTCTAGAGCAGGCCTAGGGTTCCGCCCCCCATCCGGCCCAGGCCCAAGAACCGAACCGTTCGCTCCCAGTCCCTCGTTCCCCAGACGCAAGACGAACGGCCGCCGGCCCGGGCGGCGCGCCACCACCTCGTCTGCCGCCGGTGAGCCAGGGCGAGCAATCCCAGGGGCGCACCCCGGGTTCACCGCGCCCTCCCTCGCGGGCTGACCACCAGCAGCTGACGGGTCGGGCACCGCCAACGCCACCACCCGAGGTGACCCGCCAGAGGGCCGCCGTCGCACCGGAGAGGGCCTCTGCGCCACCGGGGATCGCCGCGACGACCGGGACGCCACCGCGAGGAAGTCGCCAAGCGTGGGCAGAGCCGGTGGCGAGCATCTGCGCTAGGCCTCCAGGCGCTCCGCCGTCTCGGCATCTTCCTCGTCAGCGACGTCCGCCCAGCGGACCCCAGGAGCCAAGGGCGGCGACATCCGCGGTGATCTAGGCCGGCGCGACAGAACGAGGCTTAGCAGAGACCCGTCGGCGAGCACTCAGACGCACCACGGCAGCTCGAAGGCGGCGCTCGCCCTGCCATCTTCAGCAAAGATCGCGCCTTTCCTGCCGAGTGCAGGTTCTACCTACAGTGTGTCCGTCCTCCAAACTCAGTTCTCTGATAGACAATGCCTGTTTTAGTAGTACATTTCTGATTCTTTGTTATTGTTGCTGAAGCGAACAGACAGTTTTTTTTTGTATGTATTCAGATTCACGTCCATCGTCGGCCATAAGTATGGATCTTGCTCCTTTCAAGCTGGATATTGACGAGCTACTAGATGACTATGCCAAGGTAATTTTTTTCTCTAATACAGTTCCTCTAGCTGTGTCATGTTCATGTTAAATAAGTAGCACCCTTGTATTTCTGTTCGGCAGGAACATTGCACGTCATTCACTGTTTTCAAGAGAGTGTGGATGGCCAAGAAGTTTTCTTATATCTATGAGGGCAGACCCAAGACAAACTCAGGTGTTTTCATGCAGTCCCTCTTTTTGCATTGTATAGGTAAGCTATGGTTGCTACTTTACCCACAGGCTTCTTTGCAGCACTGCTGACGTATTTTCCCTTTCTTGTGTACATAGGCCATATGGCTTCCCAAAGTTCTCTACCGCAAAGGTTGGCAGGGCTTTACTGCCTTTACTGTCTTTATGAGTGCCAACCATACAAGCCACACTTTAAAATTTATCTTTCTCTTGGTAAGGTATATTTTTAGTCACTAATTTAAGGCTTATTAGAGTTTGAATATTAATCCCTGAATATCTGTTTGCAACAGAGGAGTCCAAGCAACTCAAAGATTTCGTCGTGGAGGCTAAGCAGAGTGGACTTGCTCTCGTACCAGCACTTGTCAAAAAGATGCTAGACAAAGGCATGTTTTTGTTTGGATTCATCAATTTGCTTGGTAACCATGGTGCCAAGCAGGTTGATGAATTGAATGCATCCCATAATAAACGTGTTAAATTTGCCTGTGACAAGTATGTGGATTTTCTTCTCTCCCATTTGGCTCATCTTCATCATTAGCATTTATTTGTGTTATCTTTTTGCAGGGTAGTTTGCTGTTCCTGTTTGTGTATTCTCCTTGTGCAAAGAAGAACACATTACTTATACTTACTAATATTCTGAATGTCATGTTGATGCTGCAGGTTGTTTGCACATACTAAACTAGGGAGTTATACACACACAGACTTGGTAAGTTTAGTCTCTTTTACATAGGCCTCTTTTAAGATTCATCGACACACTTTGGGGCCATTGCCACACTAGGGTGAATGTCAATATTTATTGTGTTCACCTCCCTGCCTATCCCCCTCTGTTCTGCCAGTGTTAGTTGTTGGCGCATTCTGTAACCATTCCAGCTAGCATTTCAATCATTAATTGGTGTGTTGTTAGCGACGGTACTCATATTCTTTTCTTTTACTAACACATCAATCTGCATCTAGGGTGTGGAGCTTGAACTTGACACCATCAAGAAATTGTCAATGGACTATGCTAAAGCCAAAGAATCAGCATTTGCAGGTGCTTATCTGTTGCCATCTTCCTATACTATCTGAAATTTCATTACCATTGTTAGGACTGTCAATGACCCTAGCGCTTCCCCTTCTACGTTGACAGAGGCGAGCCAGATAGTTGACGTGGAAGATGCCAAGCACATCCTTGAGAATGGAAAACTGCTGGGCGACAGGGTAGAGGAAATCGTGAAAGAGTGGGATGCCCAGAAGGAAGAGTTCTACCAGAGAACCGGTGTGTCTCCCGGTGATGACATGGCGGTGGTTGGCCATGACGAATCAGGAGAGTTCCACGACGAAAACGATGGCCGCGCTGAACTGCTGGTGTTTGGCAACGACGAATCAGGAGAATTCCACGATGAAAACGAGGACTTTGATGAGTTAGAACAGCTTCTGCTAGAATGAGGAGCTCCCTGAATAACTGAAGAACTGCTGCTCTGATTGTGCCGTTCCTGTTGCGACATGAAATCGTCGTCATTTGACTGCCTGGATCTTGAAGGCGTGTTCTGTTGTAATATTTGTTGCAAGGGGCAACTTGTGTAGTTCTATTTTGCGATATTTTCATGTATTAACATGTTTGACGACATAGTTCAGAGAATGTAGCATATTACTTTATGCCTCTATCTCCATATATGCGCTCCATGTATACATTTACCATTCGTAGTTTATTTTAGATTAGCGGTTTGTTCACAGCTGCATCAACAGGGAAATCCTCACCATACTGAAAAAAAAGAAATTAAAAACTACATTCTATTTTGCGATATTTTCATGTATTAACATGTTTGACGACATAGTTCAGAGAATGTAGCATATTACTTTATGCCTCTATCTCCATATATGCGCTCCATGTATACATTTACCATTCGTAGTTTATTTTAGATTAGCGGTTTGTTCACAGCTGCATCAACAGGGAAATCCTCACCATACTAAAAAAAAAGAAATTAAAAACTACATTCTATTTTGCGATATTTTCATGTATTAACATGTTTGACGACATAGTTCAGAGAATGTAGCATATTACTTTATGCCTCTATCTCCATATATGCGCTCCATGTATACATTTACCATTCGTAGTTTATTTTAGATTAGCGGTTTGTTCACAGCTGCATCAACAGGGAAATCCTCACCATACTAAAAAAAAAGAAATTAAAAACTACAAGGAGGGCATCACGCGGGACATGGGGAAATAAAAAGAAAAAACTACAAAAGAGCTCCATCGCCGGGATTTGAACCCGGGTCGCCTGGGTGAAAGCCAGGTATCCTAACCGGGCTGGACGACGATGGAGTTGTTGACAGGTGAGGATACTTCACTTAAATATAGCGTCATTACACCATACATCAACACTACGTTTCCAACCAGAATTCCACCTTGCGCAACTACCTCCTCCACGTCATAGTAGGCATCCATATATGTAGGGGTAAGGGGTCAGTGGTAATCTCAGCTGAAGGAGGGACTAGCTCAGGATCTCTCATGCCCATTCTCATCCTAACAAGTTGAAACTTCACTAAGGGTGTGTTCTCTAGCAGAAGGAGGGACTAGCTCAGGATCTCTCATGCCCATATATGTAGGGGTAAGAGCATCTCTAGCAGACCCCCTTATCCCACGAACCTTTATAACCGGGATAAGGGTAAATTTTCCGCGATAGTTTCGAGCAAAAACGCGTCGCGCAGAACAGAAACCACATTCAGAACTGTAAAATGAAAATTAAAACTTTTGCGGGAGAATTCAAACATAAACCACGACGAGTTCATCACCGATTACACGGACATTACAAAAGTAAATAGCTAAAATGATGCCGCCCTCACTATCTATGTCCAAAATTTGAACTCACTAGTTCTTTAGTCGTGCCGTACGGGAGCGGCGGCACCATTCACGACGACGACCTTCTAGTCCTCGGGGTCGAGGTTGACGTAGACCGCGTCCTGCTTCTTCTCGGTGGCCCACTCCGCTGTCTTCTCCTACTGCTGCATGATACGTCATAAACATATTCTTAATTTCTAATGTCCATGTTGTTTTCATGTTTTTTCTACATGTTTGCTATACACTTTATGTCATTTTTAACGATTTTAGGGACTAACCTATTGACAAGATGTCATAGAGCTAGTTCCTCGTTTTTTGTTGTTTTTAGTTTCAGAAAAGTTGTTCTGAAAATATTCTTGGAATTGGAAAATTCGAAATCCGGAAGTTTTAGAAATCCCGAAAGTTCCACGGAGTCCCGAAGAGGCCCGAATGGGGGCCACAGGGGGCCACCCCATAGGGCGGCATGCCCCCCTGGCCGCGCATGGGGGTGGTGTGGTCCCCTCGGGCGCTAACCGCCATCGCCCTTTCGCCTATTTATTCCCCCCGACATATCAACCCTAGAAATATACCACTTTTTCCCGAGAAACACCTAAGGCCGCCGTCATTGTCATCCCGAGATCGGGAGTGTTCAGGAACTTCAGCCTGAAGACTTGGTCATCCGCTCCTCTCCTATCTATAACTCACAACCCGTCCTTTCTCCCGCCAAACGACGTTGATGTGAGTCGTTAGATCCCAGATGAGCGTCTGGCAATGAACCAACGTCTCTCCTCTGAATCTCGACCGAGTCGCTGTCCGCATGACACTTTCTACATGCCCAGTTCTTTGTCACTTTATTTTTTTCCTTTCCTATTTAGCTCGTGATCGAGCCTGTAATCATCATCTTTCCCCTCTTGGGTTAAACCGTAGCCGCCGTTGGTCCGGTTGGCCCTTGTTCCTCCATCCAACTAAACCTCTATCGAATTTTCCTCTGTAATTGGCATAATAACGTGGGGGATGAACTGAGTTCTGTTGTGAATTACTCGATTCCTTGCTCAATTGCTAGTCTAGTCCTAACATGGTGGCGCTGAACATGCCGAAACCGATGATAGTCTAGGGGCTTAAACCTCTGAATCCTCATCTATACAGCACCAAAACTTCCCTCCAATCCCCTGCGCCTTCGTCGCCTTAAGTATGACCTCATTTTTTGAGGACTTGAGCTTCTTCCTCAGCTTCCCTCGCTGCGTCCATCTCTTCCATCCTCGCTTGATTCTCACCACAGAGTCACTGCATTGTCGACCGGATTGATCTTGAAACAAGCCTCCGTACAAGATCGGTACATGAGGTCTACTAACAACTCTATCACGGGACTCAATACCTCCAACATCTTCAACCCCTTGAGCTCCTTCCTAGCATTTGCTCGAGGCCTCGAGTTATGGGATCTGCGATGGTATACCTTGAAGCCCTCGACCTGTTCCATCCGCCAGATCCACAACCCCTTCCAGCCCAACTCTAACGAGATCCGTGGTTTGATTCGACAGAGGGACATGTGAAGGGGATACCGACACCTGGCTGGTAGTGGCGCCGATTCCTCCTTGTAGTCACTATGGAATCTACCTCACGTGACTTTGCGGGGCCCCACGCTGTGGATGAACATGGTGCGCCGCAACCATCCCCAATTGTTGAGTCACATCAATTGGGAGAAAAGTGCAGACCCACTTGTGGAGAATGGAGGCGATTCTGCCATTGTCGTATGTGGGTGGCACATGAGAGTGGAACGCCATTTTGATGCTAGTCAGGCGGCGGAAAAAGCACCAGCAGGTCGGAGGTCCTCCATCTTGAGACTTGATGGGGGAGGAGGTTCTCCATGGCGATACTGCCGAGGTGGGATGGGATCCGTGGAGGCAGCCCATCTTAACTATCTTCTATTTTCTCTTGAGCCTTTTTCCTATACTAGCTATAGAACTTACTAGGACGATACATGTTGTTCATATGATCTCGATCTCGTTCTCAGAAACTTATACACATGGTAGATGAGCTTGGGTATATCACAAACACTAATGCAGCCTCGGAGTCCAATCCAAACAACTTTGGGATGAATATTTGTGGCATTGTTAGTCTTGAAATCACTCTAGATTTTATATAACCGATACGACAATTCCTTCTATGGTCCGATGAATAAAGCTGGCTTTTTCATGCAAAAAAGAGAGAATAAAGCCACCTTCCCTTCAAACATAATACAAGCTATACGAGAGAATAAAATGTAAATTAAATTGCACAAACACACATTGTTGGGTTTGTCGTAAAAAAACTCAACAACTGGGTTTTTGTAATAAAAACAGTGAAACCCGGACTATTTTGTAGAAAAATATTATTCAGATATTTTGTGGAGAGAGCTCCACCATACATCGTGGCCCGTACGTATTCCTTGTTTTCGTCTCCGCACTGGGAGCGCTCGATCTATCCCTATGCCGCACCGCCACCATGGAGGGGCTCCCATCCCCTGCATGTCCGACGCCACTCACCGGAACGCCACACACCACCGCCACCGGAGAAACCACAGACCGCCACCGTCGGTGAGGCATCTAATCCCATCCATGCTCAGGGTTGACCAGGGGACGTGGTATGTCGTGCTCCACATCCCCACCACCGTCTTCCCAAGCCCCAGTGAGAATCCTTGCGTGGGCGAGTGATACGTCATAAACGTATCCTTAATTTCTGATGTTCCATGTTTTTATGTTATTTCCTACATGTTTGCTATATACTTTATGTCATTTTTTCGATTTCAGGACTAACCTGTTGACAAGATGCCACAGAGCCAGTTTCCAGTTTTCTGCTGTTTTTAGTTTTAGAAAAGTTGTTCTGAAAATATTATCGAAATTGAAAAATTCGACAGTCCGGAAGTTTTAGAATTCCCGAAGGTTCCACGGAGTCCCGAAGAGGCCCGGAGAGGGGCCACAGGGGGCCACACCATAGGGCGGCTCCCCCCTTTGGCCGCGCGTGGGGGTGGTGTGGGCCCCTCGGGCGTCCACCGCCATCGCCCTTTCGCCTATATAATCCCCCCGATAAGTGAACCCTAAAAAATATCCCACTTTTTTCCCGAGAAACACCCTAGGCCACCGTCATCGTCATCCAGAGATCGGGAGGGTTCTGGAGCTCTCCCCGGCACCCCGTCGTGAGGAAAATTCATCACCGGAGGGGTCTACACTATCATGCCCTCCTCCGAAGTGCTGCATCCCTAGACCACGGGTCCATAGCAGTAGCTAGATGGTTATATGCTCCACTTTATGCCTCATGTTTAGATCTCGTGAGTTGCCCTACATGATCGAGATCATCTTTATGTAATGCTACATGTTGTGTTTGCTGGGATCCGATGAATGTTGAATGATATGTATTATGACTATCAATGTATCATGTTATCTTCATGCATATGTTATTTATGATCTTGGATGCTCTCCTTTATTAGTAGATGCTCTGGCCAAGTAGATGCGAGTAACTCCAAGGGGAGTATTTATGCTCGATAGTGGGTTCATGCCTCCTTTGCATCTGTGCTCGAGTGACAGAAACATGACGGATGGAGGATGTGTTGTTTCCATTAGGAAGATGTGGTGACCCAGCACACCACTGCATGTGTAGTGCGCAAGTCAGTGACATAATACTCACAGAAGGACTTATCCGTGAATATTATATCTCTCAGAGTGGTACAAGAGAAACACAGCGGGTCCAAGCAAAGCTAGAGGATACAAACTTCATTACAAAATCTTGAGAATCTCTTTGATGAATCAAAGAAGATCTCATGCAAATGAACATCAGAAGAAGCAATTCGAAGCTCCGAGCCGGAGAAGAACTCTAGCTCAAAACTAATCCACTACGGCCGATGTCAGCCCTAATCTATGGCTTGTAACTGCTAAGTCCAAGAATGGTCTCTACCTACATCTTGATAGCTTCTCCTCCACCAGCGTTGTTGATGACGATGCTTTACCGACTAAGTAGTAGATCACCCCACCTAGCTTCATGAGGTAGCGATTGTCGAGACATCGTAGTAGTTTTCATAGACGGGGGTGCCATGAGACTACGGGTAGAGACGTGGGGAGACGTGGTTGCGCGGAAGACAAAAGCACAGGGTTTACCCAGGTTCGGTACGTCGTAGTAATACGGCGTTCCTACTCCTGCAATCTCACTAATCAGGACTAGAGCCTGTGTATACAAGTACAACGTGAGGTTCTGTTTAGCTATTCGCTGAGGATCAACTTCTCGACGAGTTAGCCTATAGCTTCTTGTCTATCTATCATATCTCCCGTCCGGCTTTATATAATAGCCGGGTTAGGGCATACAGAGTAAGAAACCTAGAAGACTACGGTAACTATTAACTTGGAAAGTAAGGAATCCGCCTTCTACTCCAAGCCAGATCACGTGGGCCGTGATCCGGATTCTTCTAGAATCCGGCTTCTGCGCGTCAGCTTACTGGGCCGCCCAATGGACCGCAGCCCACTACCAATTGGGCCACCCTGGTAATCCGGCACTTTGACTACCATCTGATATACCCCTATTCGGTATATATCCGACAGTAGCCCCCAAGAAGGATTAAAACTCTGATTCGTCGTCTTTCGCCAAATGTATGTTGTCCGAGAAATATTGGCCAGCAGTCTTGATTCTTCTTTTTCTCCTTTAAAGGAGATGGTAACGTAAAACTCAGAATCCTGGAAATCCGGCTTTTCTCACACGATCCTTCGCGGAGAAGAAACTTCCTACGTCAGCGCTTTAATCATGCTGACGTAAAGGACGTTTGGGTTTCAAGCGGGAACCCAGAAGCATATCTCTGACAGATTCTCGCGGGAAACGAGGAGATAACCATAATCATCCTATCGATTCATTTCCCGGATTTTCCGGCGAGTGACACGCGTTGGACATCCAACGGTCAAAAGAGCTGTTAGCACGCATCCTGACGGATTTCCGGCTATAAATAGCCTTCTTCGTCCTCTGGAAAAACCTTCCTCTCCTCACTTCGCACGCCATTCCAGCGCCCAAGCTCCCAGCAGAGAAAACCCCGAACGCGAACCGCGTCCAAGACCTCATCGGAGACGACCTAGCGCCGCCACTCAATGGCCTCTCTGTCGTCTTCGCCATCCCGCACCGTCGCCCAAGAAATCGAGGACATCATCAACACGATGGATCCTCAACTGGACTCCCCAGTGCACGCCGCCGGCGATGAGCCGGCGAAGACCACGGGCACCGCGGCGGACGGAGGAAACCTTTCCGCCGCCGCGGATCTTGCGGGTTCCAGCTCCGCGCCCACTCAGTCGTTCGCTCCCGAGACGGCGGAGGAAAAACTCACGCTCGTTGGCGACGAGCTCGCAGCCGCGGAGGCCAGCCGTGTCCGCCGCCGCCGGAGCTGATGATGAGACGGAGACTGCCGGCAACTGGAGTGCCTGCAGCATTCCGTCGTCCCTCCTTCCGACCATGGAGAAGGAGGGGTTAGTGCTGAAAGGGAAGTGGCGGCTTCCGGAGGACGAGAATGAACCCATGCCGAACGACGGAGAACGGGTTCTTCTCTCCTCCCACCTTCTGAGAGGTATGGGTCTCCCACCTTCCGCCTTCTTCCTGCAGGTCCTTTCCCACTACAATATCCAGCCCCAAAACCTGCCACCAAATTCCATCCTGTACTCAGGCCCTTTTCGAGGGTTATCTAGGCATAGAACCTAGATTAGATTTCTGGCTGTATTGTTTCGGGGTTAAGCGGAACTCTTCGGAGGGCGCACTCCCAACTTGCGGAACCATTTCCTTCACTCTTCGGAGATTTAGGGAGGGTTGGTTCCCCAAGATAAAGACCTCGGAATCCGTCAAATTTTGGACGGGTTCCTTCTTTTATCATCTTGATGTTCCTTTCCCTAAAAAGGCCATCGGGGTTCCACCTTTCTCGAACACCGCCGCTGTTCCCCAAGAAAATTGGGGAACTGAGGCAGTTCAAACTCTGTCGCCTGATCTTCTAAGGATCAAGCGGCGCATCGCGAAACTCGTCTCTTCTGATCCGCCTCTAACCGGCATGGACACAGTCCTTTGCTGGTTAGACAGACGGATCCAACCTCTAGCCAACCAAAGTGGCCGCCTCCTCTGCGAGTACATGGGCGCCAGCGACAAAATGCGGACAACCAGCAAAGACTGGGCCGCAAAAGATCTTCGGAAGCGCGTGAATCAGTTGGTCGCATCACGCGACCAATATGAAGCAAGTCGGCCAATGTACACGGCCGACAATCCGGCTCCCAAGGTATAATTTTCCGTCTTTTGGGATTTCAACTTTCTCACGCTTACTCGGATTTTAACTCGGCTTTTTCCCTCTTCAGATTGCTGAACTTCCTGAGTCGGAACTTGCTTCCGACGCTGAACTGGAGGCGTTGCGTGCCACCTTTGCCGGTGGGCGGAAGCGCAAGAAGATCTCCTCTTCCCAGGAAATCATCGATCTTGACGGGGTTCCCGTCGCCACCTCCAGGTTAGAACATCCGGGTTACTTTCCTTTGTCGGACACCAGGCATGTCAGCTGGACACCAGGCGAAAATATCCCAGTTCTCACGGAGGAACTTGATGAGCTCGCTTTCCTATTTGTCGGTCATCCAGTTCCCACTACGACAAATTTTGTCGGATTTTGGGGATCTAGGATTACCTGTCTTGTGTTCTCGGAAGCCTTGAAGCTATCTTCTGGCTTCCGGGTTTCTTTTCCTGCCGGCATTTCTGTCGGCGATACCTCCTTGGCCAGTTCCTTCAGCTCTTCCTTTGGTATGATCTTCTCAGCTCAAAGGGCGTTCTCTTTTTCCAGCTTGTTCGCCAGCTTGAAGTCTCCAGTTGTGGTGATTACTCCTACTTTCAGCCCTGGCATCTTCAGCTTGTTATATATATAACATGATCTTGCCATGAATTTGGCGAAAGCTGGACGTCCGAGTATTGCGTGATACACGCTTTCGAACGGCACCACTTCGAAGGATACTTTTTCCTGACGGAAGTGATATTTTTCTCCGAAAGTGACATCTAGGAAAATTTCTCCTAGGGATCGTGCTTGCCTACCAGGAACAATGCCATGGAAGCGTATGTTGCTGTAATTGAGCTGGGTCTCGGAGATTTTCAGATGCCTCAGCGTATCCAGATACATTATGTTAATGCTGGATCCTCCGTCCATCAACACTCTTTTAAGCCTAGTGTTCTGGACAATAGGGCTTACGACAAGAGCTTGCGTGCCGGGTTCAGGGATATTCCCGGGATGACCAGTCTGATCCCAGGTGATTGGCGTGTTTGAATACTTCATGAATTTGGGGGTTGCCGGAACAACCGCGTTTATTTCTCGAAGCGTTCTTTTGGCCACTTTTGCTGATGGAGTTGCTAGGAAAGTTAGAGCACATTCTCCGTCAACTCTCGGAAATTTGGGTTCGCCTTTTCGCTGTTGTTCCTGGATTTTTTCGTTAGTGTCCGATTCAGTGTCTTCTTTCTCAGCTTCTGGCTTTTGCTTGGAAAATTTCCTTTTGGAATTCTTCCCCTTATTTCTGGATCCTACACTGCCTTTCACGTGCTTGTTCAGCCGGCATTGTGCGTTCGTATGGGTGGGTTTCCCAAATTGCGAATGGTGGACGCAAGGTTCCGACTTAATCTTTTCCCACTCTTCTCTATTGTAATTGATTGGTTCTGAACTGCGTCCTTTCCGCCTGTTCCCCTTTTCACTTCCAAAGGCTATGTTGACCTCTTTGGGCTTTTGTGTTGCATCTCGAGTTCCTTTTTTCTCAGGGCGAGGGTTTTTCTTGGCCTGTATCAATGTATCGATATTGCCTCCCCTTGCTCTGATGTCGTCCTCGTCTGCTGCATGTTCATTGGCGGTTGTAAGCATAGATCCGAGATCTTTGTGCTGTTTGGAACCAACCATGAACGGTACAAGTCCGGGTTTTAGGCCGTTGACGAAAGCATGCATTGCTTGTACGTCAGTTACTCCAGAGAAGCTATTCTTCATTGCAGTCCATCTAGAGATGAAATCCACGTATGGCTCATCCTCGAACTGGGTGCAACGGTTATGCTGGTTGATGCTATTCGGGCGTTTATAGGTTCCCCGAAAATGCTGAGTAAATACTCGAGCCATATCATCCCAGCCGTCGACAGTTCTTGATGGTAATCCATTGATCCAATCTCTGGCTCCCTCCAGTAACATTAGGGGAAGGAATTTTACAGCTTCCAAGTCTGTCCCATTGTTAATCTGGACGGTTGTATAGTAGTCTGAGAGCCAGGTATCCGGGTTTGTACTACCGGTATATTTTTGGTACGTTGGACCAACTTTGGCAAAGCCAGAATGCAGGGTTATCCTTCGGATCCTATCAGTGAAACACTTAGGTCCAAAGTACAGATCATCCTTTTCCGCCCTATCCATGTGTGCGGAGTAGCTGCCGGCTGAATGGACATAAGGGGATCTACTCCTTTCTTTTCCATTGTTGCGTGGACGCACTTTTCCGGGATCGTCTCTATTTCTTCCGAGATCACGCCCCTTTGGATGAGGCGGAGTTCTACTCCTGTGCCTTTCTTTATCCTTGGGAGGTGTCCGAGATCTCTCACGCCTGTGAGGTACATCATGTCTTCCAGCTTTTTCGGCTGGGTGTCTCGGAGGTGGCATTGCTTTGCCGTCATTCCGGTGTTTTTCTTGCCGATCGTGGGGGTTGAGTCCGCCTTTCGAGAGATGGGGTCCGGTTCTAGACGCTTCATCCCTATTGTCGGGATTTTTGTTGTCTTTTCTCGGATCTGCTTTCTTATCCTTTGAATTGTTTGAATCTCCAGGTTCTTCCGGTCCAGGTGCCCCAGTGGCGCAAGTAGCTGTTTTGCATAGGGCGGAGTCGTCATGCAACTTCCTTGATCGCTCTTGGCCCCGCTGTTGTTGTTGCAATGCTTTTCCTAGGAAAGCATACACCCCTTGGAGTTTTTCACCGTTGGAGTACATGTCATTGTTGAGGATGGCGAACGCTGCTTCCGCGTTTTCTGCTGCGGTTTTGTATATTGGTTCACCTCTGACATCCTTGCCGTTTACCTGCTTTTGCCAAGATGGGTTATGAAACCTTTCTTTTGGCGGCAGTACTTCCGTTCTTACGATTCCGGGTAACCTTGTAGGTTTTATGGCAGATCTATTCTTTTTCTCGTATTCCTCTATTTCTTCCTTCATGAGCTTGATGTCATCCTGGGTTTTTTGGAGGTGTTCCCGAGATCTGAGTAGATGTTGCTATTGCCGTTGGAGAGCTCGTCTCCTGGCTTCTAGCACTTCAGGGGGTTCGTTTAATCCCACTGGTGTTTGTAACAGATCCTGTTCTTCTTGTTCTGTCATTGGCAGAACAAGGATTTCCTTGGCTTTCTTCTCCGCGGGCTTTATTCCTCTCGCATCTCCTACTTCCGGGCTTTCATCAGCTGGATCAGCCGATTTTTTCTTCCGGAGTTTGTATTGGAGCTTTTTAGCGGCCTTATGCTTTTTCTTGGAAGAGGGAGGTTTTTTGGCAGGTTCATCCTCTGTCAATTCTTTGACGTTGGGAAATATCGGAGAAGTTTCTCCATCTTCTCTCTCTTCCTCTGGCGGAGGAGTTTTAGGGGTTTCCTGACTGCCGGCATCCGTGTTTTCAGCTGGTTTTGCCATTAGTACTTCATGGAATCCCTCTTGAAGAGATTTTACCTTTCTTTCGAAGGTGTCCTCATCTTCATCTTCGGAATCGGAATCGTCCGTTTCGGTTTCTGACTCTAATCTCGCCTCGATGGCGGCTAGCACAGAATCAACTTCCGAGTTCATCACCATATTGACGGATGTTGGATCTTCCACCTCTGTAGTGGGTGCGCTGTTTTCTGCCTCTTGCATGGGGTTTCCATCATCCGTGTTTTCGGCGACTTCAGATTGCACCATACCGATAAAGTGTGTATCACTTTCATGTCGGCGATCTGAGAAAAATCCGGTGTCATAGTCATCTTCGACTCGGTATAGGGCGGGTGGGAAAAATTTGCTTCCACCGCAGAACCCCATGGCCTCTGCAGTTAGTCCGATAAAGATATTTGCAGATCCGATCGGTAACACGCAGGCACTTACCAGATGATTTTGCGCCAGTATGTAAGATCCATTGTCGAGGAAGCGTCCGACGTCATCGTCGAACTCCAGGCTTCCGACAGTTATGGAACTGCCGATTCCGCCGAGTATCCCAGATCGGAACTTAACGCCTGGCGTCGTCTGCCCCACGGTGGGCGCCAACTGTCGAGACATCATAGTAGTTTTCATAGACGGGGGTGCCATGAGACTACGGGTAGAGACGTGGGGAGACGTGGTTGCGCGGAAGACAAAAGCACAGGGTTTACCCAGGTTCGGTACGTCGTAGTAATACGGTGTTCCTACTCCTGCAATCTCACTAATAAGGACTAAAGCCTGTGTATACAAATACAACGTGAGGTTCTGTTTAGCTATTCGCTGAGGATCAACTTCTCGGCGAGTCAGCCTATAGCTTCTTGTCTATCTATCATATCTCCGGTCGGCTTTATATAATAGCCGGGTTAGGGCATACAGAGTAAGAAACCTAGAAGACTACGGTAACTATTAACTTGGAAAGTAAGGAATCCGCCTTCTACTCCAAGCCAGATCACGTGGGCCGTGATCCGGGTTCTTCTAGAATCCGGCTTCTGCGCGTCAGCTTACTGGGCCGCCCAATGGAGCGCAGCCCACTACCAATTGGGCCACCCTGGTAATCCGGCACTTTGACTACCATCTGATATACCCCTATTCGGTATATATCCGACATCGATGGCTTCACGATGACGACTTCCAAAGGCTTCAACTCTAAGCAGGGAGTCAAACGGGAACGAATGAGTAACGAGCGTTACTCAACAAGTTCATGATATATAGTGGGTAGTTTGATGCACTAACTACAGATTTAGACTCGAAAGAGTCATAAGCTAATGCAAGGTTTTGTAAATCATTCTTCAAGAGGTTGCTTTTAATTTTGAAAACTATGCCCGCCAGATCTTCACAGGACTAGAACTTAATGGAGTTGCCTTTCCTGCGGCGTTCGCAGCTCCTTCCCGGAACAGGGGGTAACATGCCACATCCTTTTACACTCTGAAGAGGTGCGTTACTTTACCCATGGATGACCAAGACCATGTTGCACAACCAGGCTCGAGATCCTGTCCACGCCCACATAGGTGTGGGGCCCGGTTGTTGGTCCAAGCCAAACCGTGCTTCTCTGCACAACGCATGCCCACCCATTTCTGCGAGCAGGTTGAACGCCTGATTCCACCTCTCACGATGGATATCTACGCGCCCCTGGCAGACCATCATAGACCCGCATAGTCCGTGGGAATTAAGGGATCCCACCCATGTGCATGTAGTCTCGCAAGACCTACATCGTACGTCTCTGGCAGCCCGTTGACATGCGAACGAGAAAAGATCACAGCTGACTTACTCCCCCCATAGAAGACCCATGGTTAACGCGAATTTACGGCGCAAGAATCCTGACGGCAGTTGTTGTTAATTCCTAGGTAATACGTTTCCATGCAAATGGAACCTTCCTTTGACCTACTCATCTTACCATGGTCCCATCCGCCCACCAAAGAGAACACTACCACTCAGGTAGTCATTCAATTAGTCATATTATTATAAAAATAGGATCATGCGTTCTTTTGAGAATAGGTGGTATGACGATAGGGTTTTTGCAAATAGTTCGTTATGAAATACTACAAATGATATGAGCAAGTGATGAACTTGCCTGAGATTGAAATAACAATAATAATCCATGTCTTCGGAGTTTGAGGGTCATGTAGGAAATCCCGACATCTGAAAGATAGCAAAGTAGTCCCAGTAAGGACTACAGAGAACACTAGCAAGGATGATACATGCATAGTAATGAGATGCATCGTGAATACCCTGGAAAATACCCCAGCTTACAAGTGTAAGCCACGCTTGACACAATAACTTACTCACACAGGTTTTAGGTGAAATGTTTGATGACTTGGAATGATGTGGTTATTACTTCTTTAAGACTTACATGTGTTTCACTTTTACTTAACAAATCACTTTTTATCATGTTTAAACAGAAGTGTTATAACATGTTAGGCATTAAGACATTAATACATGGAAAACAACTATTGACAAGGTAACAAACACATCTTATTCTATTTTCATAGGTGTAGAGTTAATGACAAGGAGTTGAATTGAAAATTATGAACTAATACAACTAACTCTATAATCACATAACTTACTAATAACTTGTGATGATAGGTTTAGTAGGTGTGAAAACACTAGGGTTTTATTAGTAACGAAAATACTGTTGTGGTAATTGTTTTCTCGTTATAATGGAACACTATCGAATTTCATTAAACTTTTAGAGACAAGTTTATAACTTAAACAAAAAAAATTGTGTTTGTCATATTTGAGTTGGAATTTTTTCTCTCTTTAATTTGGTATATCATTTGAAGTATTCTGAAAATATTTGAATAAGATATTAATTTATTAATTTAAATGGATTAAATAATTAGGCAAAACATTGCACACATGAAAACTTAATAAAATGGCTTTGTAAACCTCATAGATGAGTTGCATTTATCATTTGGAGCATTTTGGTATATAACTTGTATTTTTCTGATTTTATGAATTATTTATTATTTTTCTCAAATTTAAATGATTTAATTTAATTAAAGATAATATTAAATTTTAAATTTTATTAAACATTTTTAAAAAGTTGATAAACATTTGGATTATATTTTTCTAAACAATTCCATATTTTATTTATATTTTTCTGATTATTAGATTAAAAGTTATTGAATTAATAGGGTTTATTGATTTTCTGCCAAAATTAAAATTGACAGGTGGGTCCCACCTGTCATCATCAGTTTTTAATCAAAAAATAAAGAAAAAGGACTAATGACATCACTGTGATGTCATGATGACATCACATGAACTCGATTTCTCACAGATGGATTCAATTCGGCTCCTAGGGTGGAAATTGGTGATTTTGGTTTGCACCATTTGAACGAGGAGCGAGTGGGGGTTCTAGGGGTGGGAGCGCCGCTTCCAAATGGTAGCCGGAGTGTCGCCGGCGATGGCGTTTGGTGGCGGCGGATGACAGTGCACGGCGGGAGCACGATTTCGACGCCCAAACTCCAAACGAAAAACACCATGAGGTGTGTGAGCTCACCAGGAGTACGGTTATGTGCTCGGGGAAGCTCGGAGAGGTAGCAATCGACGGCGCGGAGCTCTTCCCTCCGTCGGCCGGAGTTTGGAACGATGGCCGATTCGTCGGCTACAGAGCATCCCGGCAAGCGAGGGTTGGTGGAGGGATAGAGGACATCCAGGCGGAGCTCGTGGTGGTCTCAGATTCTCTAGGGATGGCCGGAGTCGACGGCGATTGGCGGCGGTCGAGAGCAGCTAGGGTTACGGTTTTCTTTCGGGTTCAGAGAGAGAGCACGGGAGCAAGGAGAGAGTGCGAGAGTGAGGAAGAGGGCAAGTGAGAGAGCTCCTCCTCCTTCTTATCTGCACGGAAGAGCGGCCGCGCGGGAGGTGGCAAACGGCGGCGGTGGCTCGGACACGTCTCTCCCGTCCTGGAGGAAGACAAAAGAAATTTTACCGCATAACCCCCTGCAAACTTTTGGAATTTGTAGAAAGGTCCTTCTGGGCTTAAAACTGAGAAGAAAACCTTTGTTTTCAGGGCCTATTTGTGAACATAAAAATTATTAAAAATCATATTTGAATTCCTTATTAAATTTCACATCTCACCATGTTTTGTTTTGGTGAATTTGAAGAATATTTGTATTTTTTTATTTAGGGTGCTAGACTAAGTGGTTTTGTTGTTTTCTCTACATTTTATTTATTAAATGGCTTTAAAATTTATCATAGACAATATTATTATGAACACACATCAAACATGTGGTTTAACAAGGTGATATAATTTATTTGGATAATTTTAGATATAATTCCTTATAGAAAGTAATTTAGTAAAACTAATTGGTACTGGTTTTATGTACTGTTGTGAAAATCATTTAATATGGAATTTTATTCCATGTCACGCCGGATGAATATAATGGGTGAAGGAACTTGTTTTATTTTTTATAATACTATGTTATTTTCATATTTACAACTCTTAGCAATTTTGGTTGGCATTTTACTGAGGTGCGTGTACTCTATGTTGGCTATTTTTAGCACTTGATCAAGTGGAAAATATGAGTGGCTTTGGGAGTCTCATTTGTTTGTTTTCCACCAGTTTCTAAATGTGGATAATATCTAATGTTGTTTTAGAACATGTAATCCTTTACATGGTTATATATAGATGAGTTTTTGTTATCATCTTTTAGTCTTACATATGAAAAGGGATATGGAAAACAAGGTGTTAAGTTTGTTACCATTAACCTCCACATATCAAATCCATGTGGATGCAATGGCTGGTTATTATTTCATACTGGTTTAATTGTTTCCATTAAAGTGATTACTATGTGTTCCTCGTCTCAGATGAGTTTGACAGATATTATTGGTTCTCTAATATATAATAATGATTCACCGAATAATTTCTTATGATCCCTTGCTGAGGCAGTGTTGCTTCTTGTGGTCTTCTGTTGCTGGATGGTCTTCTCTTTAGTTGCCACTAGTCTTTTGTTATCACCTTTGTCCATTGCAGGTAGGTTCCTCTCTTGGTTTCCAACCTCAACTGTCTCACCATTGTGGTGAAAACATCCAATTACTCCAAGAAAGGATTTTTCTTAGATGATTGTAAAAGAATGTGAGTTCATTTTATGACATCAAGTTGCCATGTGCATATAAGAAGAATTTGTTAACAAGTGGGCCAGACTTGCCTCCAAATTACTACTCATATACAATTGGCTGAGATGTACTAGGTTATTCAACCTTTTGTTTATTTGTGTATGACAATAAATTGTTTGAGTATACAAAAGTGATATGTTAACAAGGTCTAGAAACTTGTTATCAAACTACTTCTATATACCACTAACATTGGAGTATAACACTGTTTCAAGAGTGTTAATAAGATCAGATCAATCTATAAGAGTTTCCAAGTACTCTTATGATATATTGGAATAATACTTCTAGAACACTCTAAATAATCTTCTTGAAGATCTTCATGTGGTAGTTCCTCCTTTCTTGTGGTTTCTTCTCTTGTCGTGGTGGTGTCACGGCAGATGCCATGGGATGGCTAAAGATGTGGGGAGGAAGGACGCTGGAGGTGCTCGGGGAGGGATCACGCGACGAGTAGCCGCGTGAGGTACGAAGTAAACACGGCAAACAACACGATCTACCCAGGTTCAGGGCCCTCGTGAGGAGGTAAAACCCCTACTCCTGCCTTTCTCTATGTATTCTGGTGTCTCACCGAGTAGCCACAGTACAATGTTCTTGCTACCGAGTAGCCACTCTCCTCTCTATGAGATGAACTAGGTCAAGAATTAGGTCACAAGGTGCTCTAGCATGCGATCCCTTGCGCGGTGCCTCACGTAGGAGGCGGCGGGGCACCTTATATACCCGGTGCCCAGCCGGATACGTCCAAACCTGGACAAGTGTCGACATAGTGTGCACATCGTCCTTCTTCCGGGTTCCGCTGACAGCTTTGGTTCCTAATCTTGGCTGCATCTGGAAAGTCGTTGGGCAAAACAAGGGGACAGACTGGTATCACTGTGCCAAACACAGAGTAGGGCCCCCTTATCCTGCGACGGCCTGCTTCCATGCTGTCACTGTCAGGCAGGCCGGTCCCAGATGAACAGTAGTTCGAATACTGCCAAGTACGGACCCAGGATACGCGGGATCCTGTGTCAGAACGGCTCCTTTGACTTTCTGGCCCGAGTAGGTTCCCTCCAATTTTACTCGGGCCAACTCTTCTACTCGAAAGGACAGAACTTGATTGATTCTTCCTTCTGGTCATCTTGAGGAGAGACCGAGTAGCAGTCGACCGGGTAGCAAGTACCGGGTAGGCGGCTACTCGACCAAACCTCTCTTCTGACAGTTGCTTTTACCACTTGCCTTTACCCTACTCGGGGGTAACCCCCCGACAGCAGTCCCCGAAGCTGGTAGAATCTTGCGAACTCGTTCACTAGGCTCTGCCAGCTTAAAACCAACCTTTGCGACACAGCCCTTGAACCTCAAGATGCCGAGTAAGAACTTCCGAGTAGTACTCTGAAAAGTACCTTGAGTCTCATGTCTTCCGAGTAGTACCAGCTTTTGTCGCACCCTGATTTCTAGGGGATACTCACCGTACGAACTGGATAGCAGATGCTTGGATTATGGGGCATAACTGCTCCCACGTCCCAGCTTCCTGGTAGGCCTGCGCTTATGCGCGACAACACAAGCCCTGCTATTCCATCGTCGATGTAAACTATCCACTAGAGATCAAAGGCACTTCCGTCGACGTACTTCAAACCATACACACATGGTACGTCAACGGCGTTTAACAAGTGATATCACAACAGATCTCTACGACACAAAAGATTGAAATAAGATGCAAATAGCTCTCATTAGAGCAGAGATAGCAAATACAATCATTCAGAGGGCACATGCCCCAACAATTCATCATTACATCACAGCGGAAGCATTCAACATGTCTGAGTACAGACAAGAACCAAATAGGCCTAAGAGGCCGGAAACGAAAAGACGGAGCCCATCCACGAAGTCTCGGATCCTGCCCGGGTCCGCTATCTACTCGTCAGCAGTCTCGTCATACTCCACGTAGTAGCCACCATGTAGATCCTCGGAAACGTAGGTCTGCGGAAACCACAGCCCCAAAGGGGTCAGTACATAAACGTACTGGCAAGCAAGACTCACAATTCACCAAAGTGTAACCCGTCAACACCAAGCACAGATGCTTTGGGTTCAACGGAAGAGAGGGGATATAAAAGATGCTGCAACTGGCTGCGCTAACCAACTACAGAGATTCTAACACTTCCGGCTAACAGAAAGGAGATAAGATCGAGGATTGTAACCAACTGAAAGATAACTTCAAACAAACCCATCCTGGATCTTGCCCCTTATCCAAAGAAGCAATCCGAGGATAACTCACACAGTTGTATTAAAGGTGAATCAAGTTATGGTGTCATCAACCTATTACTAGTCAAGTTATTAATCATTGGGTGTAACAGGTTTGATCATTATGTTTAAGTTGTCCTGAGTACTTGTTAGCCAGTACTTTCACCAAGTAATCCATAACCGCGGAAAACACGGCTTCTCGAGAAGATTATCCCTGCAGGGTTGCACCAATTTGGCCGTACACGCAAGAATATCCCGCCAGATGGGAATCAAACCCACCAAGCGAGGTACTCTACACAACTCGACTCTTCTTCGCATCAAGCCCAAAGAACCTTGGGCGCACGGCTAATCGAGCCCAGAAGAAAATGGACCCTCATAGCACTCTAAGAACGTGTCCCCCTATATGCCGACTACAAAAGTTCCACCCTGGCCTGGGCTCGCAAAAACATGCATGCGGCAAATAGAACACACGAACTAAATGAGGCGATTTAGACGAGATGCGAATCGAATCAAATTGAGGGGGGCGCCCATACTCGCTTCCCACATGCGGTTAGTGCGCTCATCATGGATCAGTAGACAAGACCCTTTTCCTATTAGGGTCGACACTAGCAGGCCTCAAAACCACACAGGGCCTCCTGCCGGTGCCTTATCATCAAATTTATTATTTAACAATAACATTAGCATGATTGATTGATTAAACATCGAGCCCCCAGAACATAAAAGAGTAGTAACAGAAAGTAACGGGTAACAGACTCGAGCAAAACAAACCTTAGCATGCTAGTAAGACACGGGCTCAACCAACGGGGTGATAGGAGTGGAGGTGAGGCATTATCAAGGTTAAGGGATTCATGTGATGGGTTCGTAACAGAAACAACTACTACTAGGGCTAGCAGAAAAGAACAACGGAAAGTATCGGTAACCAAGGTTGAAAGGAACATAGTGGTTCATGTGAGTGATAACTTGCCTGCAAACCCAGTAGCCTGGTACTGAGCTAACTCCTTAGAAGGGGTGTCGTAAGTATTCGTCGGTCTCAACGTCGTCGTTTATCCGAGAAGAAGCAAACAGACAATGCAGAAAAGGTAGACAATCAATATCATGGCATAGTGCACAAACATGGGATGATGCATGACCATTTAATTGATGCATAGAAATAAACTAGTTGACAAGATAACATAACATGATTAAATGGACCCACATGCAATTGGATTGCATATGAAAAGCCCATGCATTATGGTTGAATTAATTGTTTTACAACTAGTCATCATGTGTAAGTGAATTAGCATGATGCATGGATGAGGAAAACAGCAAAATAACAATAATAGAACCAATTGGAAATAAGGTTTACCAAGTTTGGAATTTCAGTTATTAAGTTAGGAAATTTTGGTTACTTAAAGGTGTCACACAAGCATTTGTTGTTTTCATCATGCTAAATTGTTCAAAACAGATAACAAAGTTTATATTTGAAAAGAAAACAAGATTTTAGTTGGATTACATGTTTCACTTGTTGCAAAAGGATTTCAAATAAATTATTTATGAATTAAACAAGTTTAAGCAAGAATTAAATGAATTTAATTCAAACATGAACTTATTTGAATTTTTATTTGTTCAAAACATTAAGTGAGATTCATATTTGAAAAGTTTATGCTTTTATGGTTTGAAAACATATTTTATATGTCCCAAAAGAATTTGTTTTGATCAAGTTAGGAATTTAGCAATTTTAAATGAATTAAATAAGATTTAAATTATTTAACCAAGTTTAATTATTCAAAACATGAAACAAATTTTATATTTGGAAAGGTGGTTTAATTTTGCATGGAAAACATATTTCATTTGTTGAAATTGGATTGAAAAGGAGCAAGTTATTATTTTGGCAATTTTAAATGCATTAATTAAGAAACAGTTGTTTTCAGCAATTTAAATTATTCAAAACAGCAAACAAAATTTATATTTGGAAAGTACATGAAAAGTTGATTGGAAAACATATTTAGTTTGTGGAATTTGGAATTTTTATGAACAAGTTATGATTTTTGCAAGTTTAAGTGAATTTGACAAGTTTTCAAATATTGCACCAATTTAAAATATTCAAAACAGGAAATAAATTTTATATTTGGATAGAGCATTTAATTTGGGACAGAAAACATATTTAAAAAGTTAAAATTGGAGTTGGGATGAATTTCTTATGCATTTTACAAATTAAGATACAAATCTGCCATTTTTACAATATTTAGGGACCTAGAAAGATTAACAGGGACTTGGAAAATATTTTACAGGGTCTATATTTAATTACCAGGGGCATGGATGTGATTCTGCAGTTTGTTATGGCTCTGGAAAAAACAAAACAAAAGTTGGTTTAATTCGCAGGGGGTGGGATTCGATCCCCCCACCTCCTGCTTGCTCTGGGGGATGTGGAACCAGTGGGCTAGGTGTGGTTTCGTGACAGGGAAGGGGATCGAGGGAGGATATGCTGTGGCTCGCGGTGGTTTTTCTGAACTTAGCTGAATCGCTACCTCCTGCACCTCGACAAAATGCGGCCAGGGAAGGCATGGTGATCGCCGGTGGTGTCCCGCGGCTGCGGCGTGGGGGCGCTGTGAGGGATCGATTCAAGGAGAGGGAGGAGGCGAGTGGGAAGGAGGGGAAGGGATCGGGCATCACCTCGAGGCAGGCAGGGAGGAGGCGATTGGAGCAGGAGCAGGGCGGCGACAGGGCTTGGCCGGCGGCAAAAGCTTCACGGCGGCGGCGCTACCATCCTCCTCGAGCTCAACGGAGGGCGGGAACGTGGACTAGGAACCACGACGGTTCCATTCCCGCCGCGAGCCCACAAGGAGGAGGCTTACATCAACGGCGATCGCCGGAGAGAGAGGGACTCGGTGGTGAGGATGTTCAGGTTCAGTTATAGGTTCAGGCAAAGAACAGAGGGGGCTCGAGGGAAGAGGAAGAAGGGATCGGCGGCGCTAGGGTTAGGGCTAGGGTTAGGTATAGGCTAGGGCAGAGGGGGGTAGGTTTTTATCGGGACAGGGTGCTTGGTACGGCAAGCATCGAGCGGAGGAAGAGATTGATCCTGCGGTGATGTGCCTGTTCGTACAGACATGACATCACCTCGAGGTGGAAGACAGCGACAGGAGGGGGGGTACTGGGCCAACTCGGGGTTAGATGGGCTGGGTTGTGGGAGAAGGAAAAAAGGAAGGGTGGGCTGGCTGGTTAGTTAGCTGCTGCCCACTACTTTGCTTTTTATTATTTCTGTTTCATTCTTTTTTTTTGTAGATGCTTTGGGTTCAACGGAAGAGAGGGGATATAAAAGATGCTGCAACTGGCCGCGCTAACCAACTACAGAGATTCTAACACTTCCGGCTAACAGAAAGGAGATAAGATCGAGGATTGTAACCAACTGAAAGATAACTTCAAACAAACCCATCCTGGATCTCGCCCCTTATCCAAAGAAGCAATCCGAGGATAACTCACACAGTTGTATTAAAGGTGAATCAAGTTATGGTGTCATCAACCTATTACTAGTCAAGTTATTAATCATTGGGTGTAACAGGTTTGATCATTATGTTTAAGTTGTCATGAGTACTTGTTAGCCAGTACTTTCACCAAGTAATCCATAACCGCGGAAAACACGGCTTCTCGAGAAGATTATCCCTGCAGGGTTGCACCAATTTGGCCGTACACGCAAGAATATCCCGCCAGATGGGAATCAAACCCACCAAGCGAGGTACTCTACACAACTCGACTCTTCTTCGCATCAAGCCCAAAGAACCTTGGGCGCACGGCTAATCGAGCCCAGAAGAAAATGGACCCTCATAGCACTCTAAGAACGTGTCCCCCTATATGCCGACTACAAAAGTTCCACCCTGGCCTGGGCTCGCAAAAACATGCATGCGGCAAATAGAACACACGAACTAAATGAGGCGATTTGGACGAGATGCGAATCGAATCAAATTGAGGGGGGCGCCCATACTCGCTTCCCACATGCGGTTAGTGCGCTCATCATGGATCAGTAGACAAGACCCTTTTCCTATTAGGGTCGACACTAGCAGGCCTCAAAACCACACAGGGCCTCCTGCCGGTGCCTTATCATCAAATTTATTATTTAACAATAACATTAGCATGATTGATTGATTAAACATCGAGCCCCCAGAACATAAAAGAGTAGTAACAGAAAGTAATGGATAACAGACTCGAGCAAAACAAACTAAGCATGCTAGTAAGACACGGGCTCAACCAACGGGGTGATAGGAGTGGAGGTGAGGCATTATCAAGGTTAAGGGATTCATGTGATGGGTTCGTAACAGAAACAACTACTACTAGGGCTAGCAGAAAAGAACAACGGAAAGTATCGGTAACCAAGGTTGAAAGGAACATAGTGGTTCATGTGAGTGATAACTTGCCTGCAAACCCAGTAGCCTGGTACTGAGCTAACTCCTTAGAAGGGGTGTCGTAAGTATTCGTCGGTCTCAACGTCGTCGTTTATCCGAGAAGAAGCAAACAAACAATGCAGAAAAGGTAGACAATCAATATCATGGCATAGTGCACAAACATGGGATGATGCATGACCATTTAATTGATGCATAGAAATAAACTAGTTGACAAGATAACATAACATGATTAAATGGACCCACATGCAATTGGATTGCATATGAAAAGCCCATGCATTATGGTTGAATTAATTGTTTTACAACTAGTCATCATGTGTAAGTGAATTAGCATGATGCATGGATGAGGAAAACAGCAAAATAACAATAATAGAACCAATTGGAAATAAGGTTTACCAAGTTTGGAATTTCAGTTATTAAGTTAGGAAATTTTGGTTACTTAAAGGTGTCACACAAGCATTTGTTGTTTTCATCATGCTAAATTGTTCAAAACAGATAACAAAGTTTATATTTGAAAAGAAAACAAGATTTTAGTTGGATTACATGTTTCACTTGTTGCAAAAGGATTTCAAATAAATTATTTATGAATTAAACAAGTTTAAGCAAGAATTAAATGAATTTAATTCAAACATGAACTTATTTGAATTTTTATTTGTTCAAAACATTAAGTGAGATTCATATTTGAAAAGTTTATGCTTTTATGGTTTGAAAACATATTTTATATGTCCCAAAAGAATTTGTTTTGATCAAGTTAGGAATTTAGCAATTTTAAATGAATTAAATAAGATTTAAATTATTTAACCAAGTTTAATTATTCAAAACATGAAACAAATTTTATATTTGGAAAGGTGGTTTAATTTTGCATGGAAAACATATTTCATTTGTTGAAATTGGATTGAAAAGGAGCAAGTTATTATTTTGGCAATTTTAAATGCATTAATTAAGAAACAGTTGTTTTCAGCAATTTAAATTATTCAAAACAGCAAACAAAATTTATATTTGGAAAGTACATGAAAAGTTGATTGGAAAACATATTTAGTTTGTGGAATTTGGAATTTTTATGAACAAGTTATGATTTTTGCAAGTTTAAGTGAATTTGACAAGTTTTCAAATATTGCACCAATTTAAAATATTCAAAACAGGAAATAAATTTTATATTTGGATAGAGCATTTAATTTGGGACAGAAAACATATTTAAAAAGTTAAAATTGGAGTTGGGATGAATTTCTTATGCATTTTACAAATTAAGATACAAATCTGCCATTTTTACAATATTTAGGGACCTAGAAAGATTAACAGGGACTTGGAAAATATTTTACAGGGTCTATATTTAATTACCAGGGGCATGGATGTGATTCTGCAGTTTGTTATGGCTCTGGAAAAAACAAAACAAAAGTTGGTTTAATTCGCAGGGGGTGGGATTCGATCCCCCCACCTCCTGCTTGCTCTGGGGGATGTGGAACCAGTGGGCTAGGTGTGGTTTCGTGACAGGGAAGGGGATCGAGGGAGGATATGCTGTGGCTCGCGGTGGTTTTTCTGAACTTAGCTGAATCGCTACCTCCTGCACCTCGACAAAATGCGGCCAGGGAAGGCATGGTGATCGCCGGTGGTGTCCCGCGGCTGCGGCGTGGGGGCGCTGTGAGGGATCGATTCAAGGAGAGGGAGGAGGCGAGTGGGAAGGAGGGGAAGGGATCGGGCATCACCTCGAGGCAGGCAGGGAGGAGGCGATCGGAGCAGGAGCAGGGCGGCGACAGGGCTTGGCCGGCGGCAAAAGCTTCACGGCGGCGGCGCTACCATCCTCCTCGAGCTCAACGGAGGGCGGGAACGTGGACTAGGAACCACGGCGGTTCCATTCCCGCCGCGAGCCCACGAGGAGGAGGCTTACATCAACGGCGATCGCCGGAGAGAGAGGGACTCGGTGGTGAGGATGTTCAGGTTCAGTTATAGGTTCAGGCAAAGAACAGAGGGGGCTCGAGGGAAGAGGAAGAAGGGATCGGCGGCGCTAGGGTTAGGGCTAGGGTTAGGTATAGGCTAGGGCAGAGGGGGGTAGGTTTTTATCGGGACAGGGTGCTTGGTACGGCAAGCATCGAGCGGAGGAAGAGATTGATCCTGCGGTGATGTGCCTGTTCGTACAGACATGACATCACCTCGAGGTGGAAGACAGCGACAGGAGGGGGGGTACTGGGCCAACTCGGGGTTAGATGGGCTGGGTTGTGGGAGAAGGAAAAAGGAAGGGTGGGCTGGCTGGTTAGTTAGCTGCTGCCCACTGCTTTGCTTTTTATTATTTCTGTTTCATTCTTTTTTTTTGTAGATGCTTTGGGTTCAACGGAAGAGAGGGGATATAAAAGATGCTGCAACTGGCTGCGCTAACCAACTACAGAGATTCTAACACTTCCGGCTAACAGAAAGGAGATAAGATCGAGGATTGTAACCAACTGAAAGATAACTTCAAACAAACCCATCCTGGATCTCGCCCCTTATCCAAAGAAGCAATCCGAGGATAACTCACACAGTTGTATTAAAGGTGAATCAAGTTATGGTGTCATCAACCTATTACTAGTCAAGTTATTAATCATTGGGTGTAACGGGTTTGATCATTATGTTTAAGTTGTCCTGAGTACTTGTTAGCCAGTACTTTCACCAAGTAATCCATAACCGCGGAAAACACGGCTTCTCGAGAAGATTATCCCTGCAGGGTTGCACCAATTTGGCCGTACACGCAAGAATATCCCGCCAGATGGGAATCAAACCCACCAAGCGAGGTACTCTACACAACTCGACTCTTCTTCGCATCAAGCCCAAAGAACTTTGGGTGCACGGCTAATCAAGCCCAGAAGAAAATGGACCCTCATAGCACTCTAAGAACGTGTCCCCCTATATGCCGACTACAAAAGTTCCACCCTGGCCTGGGCTCGCAAAAACATGCATGCGGCAAATAGAACACACGAACTAAATGAGGCGATTTGGACGAGATGCGAATCGAATCAAATTGAGGGGGGCGCCCATACTCGCTTCCCACATGCGGTTAGTGCGCTCATCATGGATCAGTAGACAAGACCCTTTTCCTATTAGGGTCGACACTAGCAGGCCTCAAAACCACACAGGGCCTCCTGCCGGTGCCTTATCATCAAATTTATTATTTAACAATAACATTAGCATGATTGATTGATTAAACACTGAGCCCCCAGAACATAAAAGAGTAGTAACAGAAAGTAACGGGTAACAGACTCGAGCAAAACAAACCTAAGCATGCTAGTAAGACACGGGCTCAACCAACGGGGTGATAGGAGTGGAGGTGAGGCATTATCAAGGTTAAGGGATTCATGTGATGGGTTCGTAACAGAAACAACTACTACTAGGGCTAGCAGAAAAGAACAACGGAAAGTATCGGTAACCAAGGTTGAAAGGAACACAGTGGTTCATGTGAGTGATAACTTGCCTGCAAACCCAGTAGCCTGGTACTGAGCTAACTCCTTAGAAGGGGTGTCGTAAGTATTCGTCGGTCTCAACGTCGTCGTTTATCCGAGAAGAAGCAAACAGACAATGCAGAAAAGGTAGACAATCAATATCATGGCATAGTGCACAAACATGGGATGATGCATGACCATTTAATTGATGCATAGAAATAAACTAGTTGACAAGATAACATAACATGATTAAATGGACCCACATGCAATTGGATTGCATATGAAAAGCCCATGCATTATGGTTGAATTAATTGTTTTACAACTAGTCATCATGTGTAAGTGAATTAGCATGATGCATGGATGAGGAAAACAGCAAAATAACAATAATAGAACCAATTGGAAATAAGGTTTACCAAGTTTGGAATTTCAGTTATTAAGTTAGGAAATTTTGGTTACTTAAAGGTGTCACACAAGCATTTGTTGTTTTCATCATGCTAAATTGTTCAAAACAGATAACAAAGTTTATATTTGAAAAGAAAACAAGATTTTAGTTGGATTACATGTTTCACTTGTTGCAAAAGGATTTCAAATAAATTATTTATGAATTAAACAAGTTTAAGCAAGAATTAAATGAATTTAATTCAAACATGAACTTATTTGAATTTTTATTTGTTCAAAACATTAAGTGAGATTCATATTTGAAAAGTTTATGCTTTTATGGTTTGAAAACATATTTTATATGTCCCAAAAGAATTTGTTTTGATCAAGTTAGGAATTTAGCAATTTTAAATGAATTAAATAAGATTTAAATTATTTAACCAAGTTTAATTATTCAAAACATGAAACAAATTTTATATTTGGAAAGGTGGTTTAATTTTGCATGGAAAACATATTTCATTTGTTGAAATTGGATTGAAAAGGAGCAAGTTATTATTTTGGCAATTTTAAATGCATTAATTAAGAAACAGTTGTTTTCAGCAATTTAAATTATTCAAAACAGCAAACAAAATTTATATTTGGAAAGTACATGAAAAGTTGATTGGAAAACATATTTAGTTTGTGGAATTTGGAATTTTTATGAACAAGTTATGATTTTTGCAAGTTTAAGTGAATTTGACAAGTTTTCAAATATTGCACCAATTTAAAATATTCAAAACAGGAAATAAATTTTATATTTGGATAGAGCATTTAATTTGGGACAGAAAACATATTTAAAAAGTTAAAATTGGAGTTGGGATGAATTTCTTATGCATTTTACAAATTAAGATACAAATCTGCCATTTTTACAATATTTAGGGACCTAGAAAGATTAACAGGGACTTGGAAAATATTTTACAGTGTCTATATTTAATTACCAGGGGCATGGATGTGATTCTGCAGTTTGTTATGGCTCTGGAAAAAACAAAACAAAAGTTGGTTTAATTCGCAGGGGGTGGGATTCGATCCCCCCACCTCCTGCTTGCTCTGGGGGATGTGGAACCAGTGGGCTAGGTGTGGTTTCGTGACAGGGAAGGGGATCGAGGGAGGATATGCTGTGGCTCGCGGTGGTTTTTCTGAACTTAGCTGAATCGCTACCTCCTGCACCTCGACAAAATGCGGCCAGGGAAGGCATGGTGATCGCCGGTGGTGTCCCGCGGCTGCGGCGTGGGGGCGCTGTGAGGGATCGATTCAAGGAGAGGGAGGAGGCGAGTGGGAAGGAGGGGAAGGGATCGGGCATCACCTCGAGGCAGGCAGGGAGGAGGCGATCGGAGCAGGAGCAGGGCGGCGACAGGGCTTGGCCGGCGGCAAAAGCTTCACGGCGGCGGCGCTACCATCCTCCTCGAGCTCAACGGAGGGCGGGAACGTGGACTAGGAACCACGACGGTTCCATTCCCGCCGCGAGCCCACAAGGAGGAGGCTTACATCAACGGCGATCGCCGGAGAGGGAGGGACTCGGTGGTGAGGATGTTCAGGTTCAGTTATAGGTTCAGGCAAAGAACAGAGGGGGCTCGAGGGAAGAGGAAGAAGGGATCGGCGGCGCTAGGGTTAGGGCTAGGGTTAGGTATAGGCTAGGGCAGAGGGCGGTAGGTTTTTATCGGGACAGGGTGCTTGGTACGGCAAGCATCGAGCGGAGGAAGAGATTGATCCTGCGGTGATGTGCCTGTTCGTACAGACATGACATCACCTCGAGGTGGAAGACAGCGACAGGAGGGGGGGTACTGGGCCAACTCGGGGTTAGATGGGCTGGGTTGTGGGAGAAGGAAAAAGGAAGGGTGGGCTGGCTGGTTAGTTAGCTGCTGCCCACTGCTTTGCTTTTTATTATTTCTGTTTCATTCTTTTTTTTTGTAGAAATAGGTTTTGGAAGAAAATGAATAGGTTTTAGCTTATTAAAATTTCCAGAAAATTTAGGTTAAGTTATTTAGAACATTAGCAACAAATGCAAAGATTGGTTTGCCAAAAGTGGAGATTTAACATGCTGTTTGTATTTGAAACCATAATTAAAAGAATTTTGATATTGATCAACACTATGAAAACAAGGCATTTTAATAGGGTAACCCCTATTGTTTAAGTGATTAAAATTAGTTGATTGGTTTAAAGATTTGTTATAAACTCAAGTTGATTGATGTTTTGAAGATTTGATTTGAACTTGAAATGATTTGGAAGTTATTGATTGAATTAATTGTTTGATTAAAACCCACAAGTTAAGGAGTGATCAACATGGAATAAAATGGTACAATTTGGTTGTTTTCACTTGTTATTTTTATTCCAAAAGTTGTAACAGAACAAGTATGAAAACAAAGCAGTTGAAATTGTTTGAGTTTTATTGTGAAAACAAAGAAAAACAGATGCAAAACAAAAGAAACAAATGCAACAATATGATGACATGATGCAAAACTTAAATTAAACAGGAAATCTGTCGTGGTGGTGTCACGGCAGATGCCATGGGATGGCTAATGATGTGGGGACGATGGACGCTGGAGGTGTCCGGGGAGGGATCACGCGACGAGTAGCCGCGTGAGGTAAGATCCACACAACACAAACAGAGGCAACAACAACAACAACAACAACTACTACAACCGCAACAACAACAACAGAGGCAACAACAACTACAACCGCAACAACAACAACAGAGGCAACAACAACTATCAGGGCAACAACAATGGCAACAATGGCAACAATGGGGGCAATGGCTCCAACCAGTACCAAGAGCACCATGAGAGCTATATGATCTTCACTTCTGAGGCAGTCGACAAGCAGTCACAGCACAGGCGGGCCATGGAGGTCAATGCAGTGATTCCGGCTGTCCCTCACTACATGTATTGGTGCGACCAGGAGATCAGGTGGACTCGGGCAGATCACCCCAAGGTAATGCCCAATCCGGGTACTTATGCCTTGGTGCTGGATCCTACCTTCCTGGGTCCCGAGAAGAATGTGAGGTTCAGCAAGGTGCTAATCGACAACGGCAGCAGCATCAACATTGTGTACAAGGACACACTCGAGAAGCTTGGCCTGGCCGAGAACATGATGCTACCTAGCAAGACCACTTTCCACGGCATTGTGCCCGGGATCTCCTGCAACCCGATTGGCCGAGTGTGGATTGATGTGCTATTCGGTACTCGGGAGAACTGCCGCACAGAGCGCCTGCAGTTTGAAGTGGTGGATCATCAGAGCCCCTATCATGCTCTACTCGGCAGGCCTGCTCTGAGCAAGTTCATGGCCTCTACTCATGTGGCTTATCTGAAGATGAAGATCCCCGGCCCCAATGGCATCATCACCATCTCGGGAGATTACAAGAAGTCCATGGAGTGTGCCTCTGCTAGCTCTCAGCTGGCGGAATCGATGGTGATTGCTGCCGAGAAGAAGAAGATGTATGAGGTGGTGGCCATGGCTCAGTCCGCACAAGCTGGCGCACAAGGTGTGCCGAGTACCCAGCATGGTACTGCTTTCCAAGCTGCCAAGGAGACCAAGACAGTCCAGGTTGACCCCGAGTTCCCGGAGCGCGTGGCCATCATTGGTGCCGGATTGGCCGAGAAATAGGAAAGCACGCTCATCCACTTCCTCCGTGAGAATCGGGATGTTTTCGCCTGGACCAATGAAGATCTACCAGGAGTCCCGAGGGAGTTGGTTGAGCACTCTTTGCATGTGCGTCCTGACGCCAAGCCCGTGAAGCAGGCTTTGCGCCGTTTCGGGGATGAGAGAAGGAAGGCCATCGGTGATCAAATCACCAAGCTGCTGATCAGCAACTTCATCATGGAAGTGCTGCACCCGGACTGGTTAGCCAACCCGGTCATGGTCGAGAAGAAAAAGGAAGATCCCAAGGCTGCCACTGCCTGGCGCATGTGTGTCGACTACACCGACTTGAACAAGGCATGCCCCAAGGATCCCTTCCCGTTACCTCGCATCGATCAGGTGATCGATTCCACTGCCGGCTGTGAACTGTTGTCTTTCATAGATGCCTACTCTGGTTTCCACCAGATTGCACTCAACCCTGCTGATCAAATAAAGACTGCTTTCATTACCCCGTACGGGGCTTATTGCTATCGTGTCATGTGTTTTGGCCTGAGGAATGCGGGTGCAACCTATCAGAGATGCATGCAGAAATGCTTGCATGACCAGCTCGGCAAGAATGTGCAGGTGTACGTAGATGACATTGTCATCAAAACGAATAAAACACATACTCTGCTTGCCGACTTGGAGGAAACCTTTGCTAACCTACGCAGGTACAAAATGAAACTGAATCCGAGTAAGTGCACCTTTGGTGTACCAGCTGGAAAGCTACTCGGTTTTTTGGTTTCTAGTCGGGGCATTGAAGCCAATCCGTCTAAGATAAAAGCTATTGAGAGCATGTCTTTGCCGAGATCGCTGAAGGATGTGCAGAAGTTCACGGGTTGTCTGGCATCACTGAGCCGTTTTCTGGGCCGAATGGGCGAGAAGGCTCTGCCTCTGTACCAGCTGATGAAGAAGAGCGACAAGTTTGTCTGGACTCCGCAGGCGGACGTGGCATTCAATGAGCTGAAAGCAATGTTGGCTAGCGCTCCCGTCTTGGCTAGTCCGCTACCCAAGGAGCCTATGCTGCTGTACATTGCCGCGACTAACCGAGTAGTCAGCGTGGTGATAGTGGTAGAGCGAGAAGAAGAAGGCAAGAGTGTGCAGCGCCCAGTCTATTATCTCAGTGAAGTGCTGTCCAGTTCCAAGCAAAACTATCCTCATTACCAGAAGATGACATATGGTGTGTACCTGGGCGCCAGGAAGCTGAAACATTACTTCCAGGAGCACCCCATCACTGTTGTGAGCTCTGCTCCCATCTCGGACATCATGGGAAACAAGGAGGCGAGTGGCAGAGTAGCCAAGTGGGCAATCGAGCTGGCCGCGTACGCTCCCGCGTATACGAGAAGAGAAGCAATCAAGTCTCAAGTACTGGCGGAATTTCTTGTGGACTGGGCCGAGATGCAATATGAACCTCCTGCTCCAGTTTCCAACTATTGGAAGATGCACTTTGATGGCTCAAAGGTGAAAGAAGGCCTTGGTGCTGGCGTTGTGCTTACATCACCCAAGCGGGATCAGCTCAAGTATGTGTTGCAGATTCATTTCAAGGCATCCAACAATGTAGCCGAGTACGAGGCAGTGGTGCATGGTTTGCGAGTAGCAAAGGAGGTTGGTGTGCAGCGCATTATATGCTATGGTGATTCAGATCTGGTGGTGCAGCAAGTCTCAGGTACCTGGGATGCGTTGGATGCCAACATGGCATCGTATCGCTTCCTGGTGCAGTCAATGACTGGGTTTTTCGAAGGCTGTGAATTCCAGCACGTTCACCGAGCAGAGAACGAAGCCGCAGACGAGCTATCCAAGTTGGGATCTTCTCGGCAATCCATCCCGGCAGGGATTGCCTTGGAGCATTTGAGGAAGCCATCTATCAAGCCTTCCCCCAACTCGGAATCCATCTTTGTTCCTTCTCTGCCGAGTGAGGAATCTGACCCAATGGAAATTGACTGGGAGAGTGCTGCAGGGAACCCGGGGACTGCCGTCCTCTACTCGGGGACTGCCGTCCTCTACTCGGGGACTGCCATTCCCTACTCAGGGACTGCCACTCCTTACTCAGGGACTGCCACTCCTTACTCAGGGACTGCCACTCCTTACTCGGGGACTGCCACTCCCTACCCGGGGACTGCCATTCCTTACTCGGGGACTGCCACTCCTTACTCGGGGACTGCCGCCCTCAACCCAGAAGCTGTTGCATTCATTAAAGAAGTTCTCGCCAATCGGTCTGGGCTGCAGAGAAGCGCTCCTACTCCTCCTGTGCAACCAACAGAGCCTGTCCCAATGGAAATGGACGAACCAGTGTTTCCCGTGCGGGAGACACCGAGTTGGGCAATGCCCATATTATCCTTTCTAAGGGACGGCACTTTACCTGAAGATGAGGTGACTGCGAGGCAGATTCAGAGAAGGTCCAAGGGCTACACCATAGTCCGAGATGTGCTGCATAAGAGAAGTGCCACCGGCGTGCTGCAACGCTGTGTGAGCCCAGAGGAAGGAGAAGAAATCCTGGTGGAGATACATCAAGGGGAATGTGGGCATCACGCCTCTTCTCGGGCTTTGGTCAAGAAAGCTTTTCGGCATGGCTTCTACTGGCTCACTGCACTGCAGCAAGCTGAAGATATTGTGAGGAAATGCACCGGCTGCCAGATGTTCGCAAGTAAGATTCACATGCCAGCTTCCGAGTTGAAAACAATTCCTATCACATGGCCTTTTGCTGTTTGGTGCTTGGATATGGTTGGTCCTTTCAAGCCGGCTAAAGGCAATATGACACACATCTTGGTCATGGTGGACAAGTTCACCAAGTGGATTGAGGTGAAGCCTATTCGGAAGTGCGATGGGGTCACAGCCGTGAAGTTTGTGAAGGATGTGATCATGAGATATGGCTACCCGCACAGTATCATCACCGACAATGGCACCAACTTTGCAGAGGGGGCAATGGTGCGATTCTGCAGAGATAAGCATATCCGACTAGACGTTGCGTCAGTCGCGCACCCTGCCTCCAATGGGCAAGTGGAGAGAGCAAATGGGATGGTACTGGCAGGCATCAAGCCAAGGCTGATTGAGCCGTTGCTGAAAACACCTGGGTGTTGGCTAGAAGAGTTGCCAGCGGTGTTGTGGAGTCTAAGGACTACCCCTAACCGGTCAACCGGCTACACGCCATTCTTCTTGGTATACGGGGCTGAGGCCGTGTTGCCAATAGACCTAGAGCATGACTCCCCCCGAGTAGCCCTCTACACTGAGGTGGAGGCGAGAGAAGCTCGAGAAGACGACGTTGACCTGCTTGAAGAAGCAAGAGAGCTGACTCTGTCACGTTCGGCTATCTACCAGCAAAACCTGCGGCGCTATCATAGCCGAAAGGTGAACCCAAGGGTTTTCCGAGAAGGAGACATGGTCCTTAGGCTTGTGCAGCGCACAGCCGGGATGCACAAGTTGTCTCCTCCATGGGAAGGGCCTTTCATTGTCAGCAAAGCGCTGCACAATGACGCGTACTATCTTGTAGATGTGCGCCCATCGCAGGCGAACAGGGCAGATAAAGCTGGAGAGGAAACCAAGCGTCCCTGGAATGTAGCTCTACTTCGTCGTTTTCATTCGTGAGCAAAGATGTGTATGTACCCTCTTATCCGAGTTGAAATTCTACTCTGCAATCTGAAATTGTTCTCGGGGGCTGCCCTCGTCCAAAATTGCTCTAAGTGTTTTTACTCGGCTTGTTCCTTTGTCTATTCGGTTGCTCCACTTCAGAACTCATAAGTGCATTAAGTACTGTGTTTAAACCTATATGCCAACTCTTCGACTCTGCTGCTGTCCGAAACCCGGCTTCATGGCAAGCAAGAGAACAAGCAAAAGGTCAATGAGCACACGAAAATCACTAAGGGAGAAAGAGTGCAGGAACCGAGTAGATTGTCGGTTACTTTTTGTTCCCTGTTTTCGTCTTCTCGGCTAAGTGGTGGGCTGCGTTATCATGATTGTTTCTAGCGGCTAAGTATTTGCAGCCTTGCTCCTTGATTCTTGTGACTCGAATACCAAACAAGCGACAAGTCGCAGGTAGAGCAGAGATGAAAAGACAGGGTGAATAAGAAATGCTACTCGGGGACTCGCATGGAAACACAACTCGGCATTAAGCCAGTGTCGTTTAAATTGGTTAATGTCAACATAAACAGAGTGGGCATAAAAACTGAGTAGCAAGCAAGATAAAGGTAGTCTGTTACATCTGCTCCCGGCATCCCGGGGATCTGATAAGTGTTCAAGTTGATAGAAAGTGCAGGTTGCTTCAAGATGAGGAGGCGTTGTTCTCGGCGCTGGCCTTGGCTGATGTTTCCTCGGCGGCGGTCTTGGCAGCAGTTTCTTCAGTGGCGGTCGTGGTAGCTGTTCCTTCGGTGCCGGCTTGAGTGGCATCCGCTTCCGTCTGCACGGCGGCGGATTCCTCCATCTCGGCATCCTCCTGGGTGGCCGCCTGCTCGGAAGTGGCCGTGGCCACCGAGACGGGTCCTGGAGCCGAGGAGGAGCCTGAAGCGTGGCCAGGAGGAGGCACCGTGTCGTCGAGAGCAGCACCTGAGGAGGTGCCGAAGTCGAGTGGCTCGGAGTCGATGTGCGCCCCTTCGTCTTCGTCGCTACTCGCGACGACGGCGGCCTTTCCCTTCCCGGCCTTGCCCTTGGGAGATTCGAAGAAGTCGCCAAGATCTTCCTCTTCGTCATCATCTTCTTCGTCCTCGTACTCGGTGTCGGGTTCGGGGACGCCCTCGATGTAGACCTCCGTCTCGGCGCATTCTGCGACATCATACGCAATCTGCTTGCGCAAGGCCACGCTCTCGGCATCCGTCTCCCACTTGGAATCATTGCGCTTCCCGCGGATGAGCTGCATATCCAGGTTTTCATACCAAGACGCAATGCAGAGAAGCATCACGTCCGCACCAGCACGGGCTCCAGAGGCTCGCCATTTTTTCAGCTCGGCCTTCACGTTCTCCAGCTTGTGGGCGAGATCCCGCATGTTCCTTGGCAGGGGGTCATGAGGCCAGAACAGCCGGTGGAGCTCGAAGCCCGCATGCATCAAATCAGTCCCGCAGCCGGCCAGCTGTTCGAAGTAACCTTTGAGCACCAGCAAGCTGTCCTCGATATCAGCCCTAGTGTCAATTGGCTCACCTAGCGAAAGGCGAACTGCTCGGGCCTTGGCTATCGTAGGCGTAGAGGAAGAATCAAGACGAGGCCAGATATCTGAAATAGCAAGTGGCGAGATCAAAAACCGAGAAAGAAAAAAGGAGCCGGGAAGGAACAAGACCGAGAAGAAAAGGTGCAATGAAGAGAAAACTTACCGATCAGTTGGCGGCGCAGCTGCTGCAGCTTGGTTCTCCAGGACTCCTCGTTGCCAATGTGCTTTGATTGGATCTGGCGCAGGGTGTCCATCTGAGCGAAAAGATCAGCATTGGTCTTCTTCAGAGTCTCGCATTCAGCCTCGAGGGCCCTCTCCTTGGCCTTGAAAGTGGTCTCGGCCTTGGCCTTCTCGGCGATTGCCTTGTCCCTCTCGGCGCCGATCTTGACGGCATCTTGGAGTGCTTTCTGAAGCTGGACCTGCAGCTTCTCCATCTCGGTGGTGTGGTCCTTCACCAGAGTAATGGCCTGGTCGGACAGCTGTTTCTCCACCTCCGCGGGCTTGACGCAATCTTGGTGAGCCTCAGCAAACGACTTGTAATCTTCTGCGAAAAGATAGATGAGGTTAGTAAATAAGCAGAAAGGAAACAGATTCAAGTTCAGGCCGAGTAAACAGCAAATTCACCTTCAAGTTTCTTTATGGTGGCTTCGGAGTTCGCCACGAAAGTGCGGCATTTCTCATGCTCATCGGCCAAGGCCTTCAGTTTGTCTGCAGAGAAGAAAAGGTTAGCGCGTGAGAAAGCAGAAGCGGGCGTAAACATAAAACGCAGAAACCGCGTGGCTAAAGGCGTACCTTGCACTTCGGCCAGCTGTTGGGTGCTGTCGTTTGCATTTTTGCTCGCGGCCTCAGCAGCTATCTTCTCCTTCTCCAACGCAGCGATACGCCTCCTGGCGATGGAGTGGTTCCAGAGAAGGATGCGGTATAAGTTGGTCCGCTTAAGAACGCTATCCTGAAAACCGAGAAGAAAATGAGTTAGGCAAAGCAGAGAAGATTCGGCCCGAGTAGGAGGCTACTCGGAGAGTATCCATCTACTCGACCCAAATCTCGGGGACTGGGGGTGATGGTAAGAAAGAAGAAAGGCGAGTAGAAGAGAAGAAAATTCAACTCGGAAAAGGCAAAAAAGACTTACTGCGTAGCCCTGTTCGATATCTTCGGCGTTCTTGCAGTGCAAGAACATCTTGGCTGCGAGGGTTGCGGTATCAGTGGAGACGGACATGGGCTGGTGTCCCAGGTCGATCTTGTTCCACTCCACGCGGTAGTGGTCGATGGAGCCAAGGGTCAAGCCGTGCCACTTCTCCTCTCCGAGAACCCTGCTGTCCCACTTGGCGCTGATGTGGCCAACAGTGTCCAGTACCTGCTCAAGACCCTTGGAGGTTATTGGCTTGTCTTGGGCTCCCCGAGAAGCAATATTGACGGGTTTGTTTTGAGCTGGATCGAAGGGAGGAGTATTCCTGGCTACAACTTTCCTTCCCTTCTGAATAGCTAAAGCTTTATCTTGGGGAGGGAAGCCGATGGTGTGCTGTTGGCTAACCTCGATCATGTACTCCGGGTAGCAAGGCTGGCCAGCAGCGCGAGCGTCCGCCGAGAGCGCAGCAGGAATGGGGCCGGACTCGCGGATCACGAGCGCTCCACCTGCGGATGCGCCTTGGTCTCTGTCCCTTTTCTTTGTTTGCTCCTTCTCGATTCCCTGATTTTCGAGATCCTCGGGTTTTTTCCCGTCAGTCTTGGCCTTTGCCTTCTCGGCGACTGCTTTCTCAGCAGCTTGCTTCTCGGCCTTCTTCTGCTCAGCCCTGGCTTTCTTCTGCTCGGCCTTGGCTCTCTCAGTAGCTTCTTTCTCAGCTTTGGCCTTCTCAGCAGCTTCCTTCTCGGATTCCCTTCTGACAACCTCGTTCCTCAGAGCATCAAGGGCCTGTTGCCTGGTTACTCGCCCAGGAGGGCTGGATGTGTCCTTGCTCTGTGGCGACGATGAGGAAGTTGGTGGTGTAGGGCCTTGCGCAGTTGGTGGCGTAGGGCCTTGCGCAGTTGGTGGCGCCGCAGATTCATCGCCCGGTGCAGCTCCTGGCTGAACACTGCTCGGTGCGCCGCCTGGCAGTGGGTAGACATCTGCTATGGTAGCATCCGCGGCGGTGTCGTCTTTCACCAGCTGCTCGGCAGTAATGTTCTCTTGTGCGGCAGCCTCGGTGGTGGGCTGCTCCCGTTCTACGTCTGGCCGCTCAAGGGCGGCGGCGTCTTGCATTTCTTGTTCTTGGTTCTCCTCGGCGTTGCTAGCCGGAGGAGAAGGGGGTCTCTCTTCGTGAACGGTGGTATCTTGTGCTGCTGGCTCTGGTTCTGCTCCTCGAGCATCACTAGCCTGTGCGCTGGCGGCAGCAGCATTGGCGGCCTCGTTCTCGTCGTCAACAAGGTCGATCAGGGGAACTGCTGTCTCCCTGACTTGGTCGGACGCAAAGGCTGCGTTCGCATCCATGGCAGGACTGCAGAGAAGAAAGAAATCAGGGATTGGAAGAAGATTTGGGAAAAAACAGTACTACGCGAGAAGGAGGGCAAACGAGAAGAGAACTCACGCAGTGGTGGATTTAAGCTGTCGTCGGGGTTTCTTTACAGTAACCTTCTTCTTCTTCTCGGCGGCCTCCTCCTTCTCGGCGGGCTTCTTCTTCTTGGCTGGAGGTGCCTCTGCTCCGCTGCCGGTCCGCTTGCGGGTTTCGGGAGGGGCAGTAGACAGAGGTTGGACGACAAGGGGCGCATCGCCCTCGTTCTCGTCCTCATCCTCGTCGTCCTTCTCCGCAGCGGCCTCATCTGAGAAATTCAAAAGAGAAGAAGGAAGAATCAGAAACAGCAATGCAAGGGGTTGGTGTTTCTCAGAAACAAACAAGATGAAAATAACAATACCGTGAGAGCCTTCATCCGACCAAGTGCGGAGAGCATCGCGCTTGTCAGGAACGGGACTGCTCTGTTCCGCGTCATCAGAAGGCAGCATGTCATCCTCCTCGCGATCGGCGAACCAGTTGTCCTCAAAAACTTCGCGACTCTCAATCAACTGTCGAGTAAGAGTCTGAAAGACGGAGAAAGATCATAAGTCAACCGAGTATCAGGATGGAACTCTACTCGGATAGGCGTGCAAACACAAAGCACACTAAGCCTATGCAGTTTTCTAAGTATTCTACTCGGATAGGCGTGCAGACACAAAGCACACTAAGCCTATACAGTTTTCTATGTGTTCTACCCGGATAGGCGTGCAAACACAAAGCATACTAAGCCTAAGCGCGAGTCGACTAAGTGCTCTACTCGGTGCACCAGGTGATCGCTAGTCGGGGCGGAAAGGGAAGTTATCTACTCGGGAAGCAGAGGCGAAAACAGAGTAGGAACAGCGTACCCGGGCAATCGGTTGCGTGCGGCTGTATGGGACGAAACCATACCGCCACTTCTCGCTAAGGCTTGTCTTCAGAATGTTCTTGGCATGATAAGCAACGTCGACGTCGTCGATTTCGATGGTGGTGGTCCTGGTGCAGTCGCGGGGGCCTCCCATGTAACACATGAGATGGCAGCGCTCCTGCAGAGGGAGCACTCGGCGCTTGATCCAGCACACCACCGGGTCGTCGTTCTTGAGGCCCAGTTTCTTCAGCTCGCCGAGTCTATCTTCTATCTCGATGGCAATTTCGTCGATGGTGGGCTTCTCCTTCCAGTTCGACCCGAGTGGAGCACGATTCCTCCAAGCGGGCAGGTTGATTCGATCATCAACCGCACCCCCTTCCGTGGCGGGAACGTTCTTGACATAGAAGAACGACTGCTGCCACATTCGGCAGGAATCCAGCCCTGGATGCGGGGATGATTCGTCCCGGTCCGCTGCACCATCATGGCACAGCCCGTGTCGGTGGCGCGGCCGATGCCTGCGGCGTCTTTCTTCCCGACTGACTGTTGGCGAAGATTAAAATACCTGAGCCACGTATCTGTCGTGGGCCTGATGCCGAGGAAAGCCTCGCAAACCACGGCATGGTAGGCGAGGAAGACGACCGCGTTGGGCGGCAGATGATGCATCTGCAGCCCGAAGTGGTCGAGGAACTTGCGCAGGAAGTCGGAGGCGGGCAGTCCAAAGCCGCGCTCGAAGTGCGACATGAAGACCACCCGCTCGCCGTCCCGTGGAGCTGGCACAACCTCGTCGTCGGGTGCCCGGCACTCCACGCCGGGGGGAACCCTTCTGCTGGTCACGAGCCAGGCGAGATTGGCCTTGGTGACGGAGGAACCCGCCCAGCTAGCCTTGGCCATCGTTGCGAGTGGGAGGAGTGGATGATTTTCGAGTGGAGTTGCTCGGTGGAATGAGTCCGCGGCGGCGCGAAAGCTTGCGCGGCGGCGGAGGGCTCGGTGGCGAAGAAGAACAAGAGGCAGAAGAGGAATAGCGCGAGGAAGGGGAAAAGGAAGTTACCGCGGGGGTATTTATATCTCCCTCGCGAGATTACCGTTACCACCGCGGAAGTGGGATCGACTGTGGCGTGTGGTGGGTCCTGTGGCCGGCTAGAAACGCACACAAGCGCGGGCTGCGCGCGTAACGGCCGCATTTGATCCCACCATCAGATCGTGGCCAGTAATTGCGCGTGATGGGACATGACGGCCGGTGGGCCCACAGCGTGAAAACTGGACGCGTGGCGTCGTGTCCTGGGCAACCAAACGACGAGGTCGTGGATGCTTGACACGTGGGCGGTGCCTGCGTGAAGGGCTGGATGTTGCTCTGCGCTGCAGAGGCTCAGTTTGCGAAATTTCGCTAAGTCTTTTTACTCGGTTACAGAGTAGAAAGCGAGTGCTACTCGGAAGAGAGGAAACTCAAGGTACTTTCCAGATAGCTACTCGGAGGACCTACTCGGCATCTTGAGGTTCGATGGCTGAGATGCAAAGGCTGGTTTTAAGCTGGCAGAGTCTAGTGAACAAGTTCGCAAGACTCAACCAGCTTCGGGGACTGCTGTCGGGGGGTTACCCCCGAGTAGGGTAAAGACAGGTGGTAAAGGCCGCTTACAGATGAGAGGTTTGGTCGAGTAGCCGACTACCGGGTACTCGCTACCCGGTCGACTGCTACTCGGTCTCACCTCAAGATGACCAGAAGGAGATATCAATCAAGTTCTGCCCCGACGAGTAGAAGGTTTGGCCCGAGTACAATTGGCGGGAACCTTTGGCGGGAAACTACTCGGGCAGGAAGTCAAGGGAGCCGTTCTGACACAGGATCCCGCGTATCCTGGGTCCGTACTTGGCAGCATTCGAACTACTGTTCACGTGGGGACGGCCTGCCTGACAGTGACAGCATGGAAGCAGGCCGTGGCAGGATAAGGGGGGCCTACTCTGTGCCTAGGTACAGTGATACCAGTCTGTCCCCTAGTTTTGCCCAACGACTTTACGGAAGCAGCCAAGATCAACGACCAAAGCTGTCAGCGGGTACTCGGAGAAAGGACAGTGTGCACACTATGTCGACACTTGTCTAGATTTGGACGTATCCGGCTGGGCACCGTGTATATAAGGTGCCCCGCCGCCTCCTGCGCGAGGCATGCTCCCATAGGTACACACGGTGGCTCCCTGGAAACCCTAGAAACCCTAAGTTCTTAACCTAGCCCTACTCGGAGAGGAGAGAAAGTCTACTCGGTAGCGTTACCTTTTGTACTGTGGCTACTCGGAGGGACATCGTAATACATAGAGAAAGGCAGGAGTAGGGGTTTTACCTCCTCACGAGGGCCCTGAACCTGGGTACATCGTGTTGTTTGTGTTGTGTGGATCTTACCTCACGCGGCTACTCGTCGCGTGATCCCTCCCCGGACACCTCCAGCGTCCATCGTCCCCACATCATTAGCCATCCCATGGCATCTGCCGTGACACCACCATGACAAAATCAAACATTCTATAGGGTAGTTTTCATACTTGGGCTGTTACAGCTTTGTACTCTGTAACCGAGTAAAAAGTCTTGGAGAATTTCTCCTCTAGCGTCTCTGCAGCGCAGAGCACAATCCAGCCTTCCGTGTCGCAACTGGACACGTGCCAAGCATCCGCGACCCCGACGTCTCGTTGCCCAGGACACGACGTGCCACACGCCCAGTTTTTACGGAGCGGGCCCACCGGCTCGTTATGTCCCATCAAGCGCAGTAATATCCCACGATCTGGTCGTGGGATCAACTGTGGCCGATACGCGCGCGTTCCGCGCTTGCGTGCGTTTCTATCCGGCCACAGGTCCCACCACACGGGAATCATGGCCACGATTGATCCCACTACCCCGATGGTAACGGTAGCCTGAGGCGAGGGTATAAATACCCCCACCGGTAACTTCCCCTTCTTCCTCCTCCGTACTTTCCCTTTTCTCTGCCCTGTTTCCTCTCCGCCGCTGAGCTCTCCGCCGCCGCGCAACTCCTTGCGCCGCTGCGGATTCGTTTCCTCCACCCAATCTTTCCAACTCTCCACCATCCGCTCACCCCTTGCCATGGCTGCTCGCGCCGGCTGGGCTGGTTCACACGTCACCGTCGATGACTGCGCCTGGCTCGTGAACACCCGGAGGGTTCCTCCCGGTGTTCAGTGCCGGCCGTCCGACGGCGAGCTCGTTCCGGCCCCGCGGGAGGGCGAGCATGTCGTTTTCCTCGCGCACTTCGCGCGAGGATTCGGCTTGCCGGCATCGGACTTCCTGCGCTCGTTCCTGGATCACTTCGGTGTCCAGATGCACCACCTTCCACCAAACGCCATTGTCTTCCTAGCCTATCACACCGTGGTGTGCGAGGCCTTTCTAGGCGTCCGCCCCACGGTGGAGACTTGGATGAAATACTTTCACCTCCGTCAGCAGAGTAAGGGGAAAAAGGACGGCGCGGCCGGTAGCAGTCGGGTAACCGACACCGGCAGCGCCATGATGCTGCAGCGGTCGGGAACCAACCATCCTCGCATCAAGGGGTTGGATTCCGTCCGTATGTGGCAGAAATCGTTCCTCTACGTCAAGAACATCCCCGCCACAGAAGGGGGACCGATAGTGGATCGCATCAATCTGCCCGCGTGGAGCAATCGAGCTCCAACCGGGCAGAATTGGAAGACGAAGCCCTCCAACGACCGCAACGCGATACAGATGGAGGAGCAGCTCGCCTACCTCATCGGCCAAGGGCTCAGGAGCGACGATCCCGTCGCTTGCTGGATCAAGAATCGTGTGCTGCCGCTGCAGCGGCGCTCCCATCCAATGTGCTATCTGGGAGGCCCTCGCGACTGCACCCGCACGACCACACTCGAGCTCAGCGACGCGGAGGTCGCCGATCACGCAAGGTCTATTCTGACCACGAGCCTCCCCGACGACTGGGAGTACGGCTTCACCCCTTTCAGTCGCACGAAGCCGATCCCCCGGGTACGTTCTCCTTATTCAGCTCTCAACATATGCCATCCGACTAGAAAATCTTCTCTCTTGGCTGCGACTAGCAATTGCCTTCTGCACCGAGTAGATTATTCTATCGAACTGCCTAGGCTTAGTATGCTTGATGTTTGCACGCCTTGTCGAGTAGAATACTTAGGAGAAATACTTAGGCTCAATATGCTTGTTGTTTGCACGCCTTGCCGAGTAGGATACTAAGCGAATTTCCCTAGGCCTAGTGTGCTTTGTGCTTGCACGCCCATCCGAGTAGAATGCCTTCACGCTACTCGGCTAACTTGCCATGTTTCTCTGTTTCTCCAGATCCTTGACCGCCAGCTAGCTGAAAGCTTTGCGTGCTTTGAGGCTAATTGGTCAGATGACCGAGAAGAAGATGACCAGGCCTCCCTCGAGACCGTGGACCAGATCAATCTTCCTCATTCCCCCTCGACCGAGAAGCAGCCTGCCGAAACGTCTCTCCGCGACTGGTCCGAGGACGAGTTAGAAGGTAACTGAACTCGCGCTTTCTCTCTGCGAAAGGCACAAGCCCTTTGCCTGCTGTTTCTGAAATGCCTTTCTTCCTCTCTATTTCTCAGATACTGCTAATGCTGAGGATGATGACGAGGATGAGGACGAGAGAGCCCTTGAGGTCAATCCTCTCTCAGTTGCCGCACCTGCTACCCGCAAGCGGGCCGGCAGCGGCGCCCTAGAGCCCCCCGCCAAGAAGAAGAAGGCGACCGAGAAGACGACTAAGAAAGCGGTCGTGAAGAGAACGAGACGAACAATTCCCTCTACCACAGCGTAAGTTTCTTCTCGGTTGCATGTTTCAGTTCGCTTTGTTCTTCTCGGTTGACTCCCAATCCTTTTCCTTCACTGTTTTCTCTTGTTTTCCTCTGCCCTTTTCTTATCTTTGATTCCAATTTCCTTTTCAGAGCCCCCTTGAACGCGGATGCTGCTCTCGCGCCTGACCAGGCCAAGAAACAAGCTGCCATCGACGTTGACAATGTTGTCGACCTCGAGGGCGATGGGGCCGACACCACCAACACACGAGCAGGGCCTGAGCAACAGTCCCGCGCCGATCCAGAGGCGCAGGACGCCGCACACCAGGACAGGCCCCCTTCTCCTCCGGCTAGCACCGCCGAGGAGAACCAAGACCGTGATCAGGAGATGCACGATGATGACGCCGCCGTCGAGCGGCGAGAAGCCGAACCTGAGCAGCCAGCCACAGACGCTGCCGGACAAGAGGATCCCGCTGCCGAGCAGCGGGTAGAAGATACAGCCATGACTGAGGAGTATCCCCTGAGCAGTGCGCAACCAGGCGCTGCACAGAGTAGCGCGCAACCAGATGCTGCACAAAGTGGTGGGTCCGTGGTGCCACCCATTGATCAAGGCTCTGCACCGCCAGATTCCTCCTTGGTGCCACAGACCAAGGATGCAGCCAGCCCTCCTGCCGGGCGAGTAACCAGGAAACAAGCCCTAGATGCTCTGAAGGAGGCAGTCGAGAAGAAGGCAGCCGAGGAAGGGAAAACCGAGAAAAAGGAAACCGAGACGCAGAAGATCGAGAAGCCAACTGCTCAGAAAGAGAAGGCAAAGAAGAAAACTGCCGACAAGCCGCCGCCGACACCAGCTGGCCAGTCCAGGCAGCTGGTTATCCGCAATCCCAGTGCGGTTCCTGCCGCCGCTACCATAGCTGATCAGCCCGTCTACCCGGATTACATGGTGAAGGTCAGCCAACAGAACCAGATCGGCTTCTCCCCCACAGACCGGGCTCTTGCTATTCAGAAGGGAAGGAAAGCCGTGGCGGTGGACTCCAGGCCCCCGGCCCCAAACCAGGACAGATCTGTCTCCATCGCTTCTCGGGGAGCTCAAGACCAGGCGATAACATCCCAGAGCCTTGAGCAGGTACTCGATCTCATTGGCTTCATCGATGCCAAATGGGATAGCAAGATTCTCGGCAACCCCAACTGGAACGGCATCGATTTGGGAGACATCGACCACATGCGCCAGGACTGGAACAAGGTGGACTTGGGTTGCAAACCCATGACCGTCTCGACCACTTCTGCTACTCTGGCTGCCAAGATGTTCGTGCACCGCAAGAATGCAGAAGATCTCGAGCAGTCTTATGCAGTAAGACTTAACTTATTTTTTTTTTTGGGTTGCATCTTCACTTCTTTTCTACTCTTTCTCTTTTCCTTATCCATCACCCAGTCCCCGAGATTCTGGCCGAGTAGACGGACACTCTCCCGAGTAGCCGCCTTCTCGGGTGGAATCTCAAGTACTTTTCCTGACACTTGTTTCTTTTGCTTCTCAGAATAGTGTACTGAAGCGGACCAACTTGCACCGCCAACTTCTCTGGAACCACGCCATTGCCAAGAGGCGTATTGCCGCCCTTGAGAAGGAGAAGGTGAGCGCCGAGGAAGCCGACAAGGAAGTTATGAACAGTACCATGAGGCTGTCCGAGGTGGAAGGTACGCTTCTCGCTTACGCGGTTCTTGCGTTTTTTGTTTACGCCCGCTATTGCTTTTTGCGTTAACCATTTCTACTCTGCAGGGAAACTGAAGGCCCTGGTTGACGAGCATTCGAACTGCCGTGCCTTTGTCGAGAATGGCGAGGCCACCATCAAGAAGCTTGAAGGTAAACCACTGTCTACTCGGTTCGCCCTTGTATCTGTTTCTTCCTTTCGCTTCTCTGCTAACCGTGCTTTGCTCTTTTCAGAAGATCATAAGAAGTTTGTTTTAGAGCATCAAGATTGCCTCAAACCTGCTGAAGTGGAGGTGCGACTAGTAAGCCAATCTGCAGCTCTGCAGAGTGCACACACTACCGAGATGGAGACGCTGCAACTCCAGCTGCAGAAAGCACTCCAGGATGCTGTCAAGCTTGGTGACGAGAGGGACAGAGCCATCGCCGAGAAGGCAAAAGCCGAGACAACTGTCGGATATATACCGAATAGGGGTATAGAAGATGGTAGACAAAAGAGCTGGACTACCAGGGTGGCCTGTAAGGTAATGGGCTTAGGTCCATTGGGCGGCCCAGTAGTCCAACGCGTAGAAGCCGGATTCTAGAAGAACCCGGATCACGGCCCGCGTGATCTGGCTTGGAGGAGAAGACGGATTCCTTACTTTCCAAGTTACAAGTTAAACGTAGTCTTCTAGGTTTCTGGTTCTGTAAGCCCTAATCCGGCTATTATATAAAGCCGGACGGGAGATAGATTTCATAAGTTCAATAAGTTCCTTTAGTTCCAAGGTTCTAGGTTCAAGCTCAAGCCTTACGCAACTCGCCGGGAAGTTCATCCTCGACGAGTAGCTGGATCTATTCCCTTACATTGTAACCTTATTATACGGGCTTTAGTCCCACATAGTGAGAAGTGCAGGAGTAGGTACGCCGTACTGTCGCGACGTACCGAACCTGGGTAAATCCCGTGTTCTGTGTTTACTACGCTATCCCGTTACCCCACGTCTCTACCGTAGTCTCATGGCACCCCAGTCTATGAAAACTACTACGATGTCTCGACAGTTGGCGCCCACCGTGGGGCAAACGACGTCAGGCGTGAAGTTCCGATCTGGGATATTAGGCGGAATCGGAAGATCGATCACAGTCGGAAGCTTGGAATTTGACGACGACGTCGGGCGCTTCCTCGACAACAGATCCTACATCCCGGCGCAAAACCATCTGGTAAGTGCCTGCGTTTTACCGATTGGATCTGCTAATATCTTTATCGGATTAACCGCGGAAGCAATGGGGTTTTGCGGTGAAAGCAATTATCTCCCACCCGCCCTATACCCAGTCGAAGACGACTATGATGCCGGATTTTGCTCAGATCGCCGACAAAACAGTGATACGCACTTTATCGGTATGGTGCAATCCGAGATCGCCGAAAACACGGATGACGGAGATCCCGTGCAAGAGGCAGACAACGATACACCCGTCACAGAAACGGAAGAACCAATACCCGTCACAGAGACGGAAGATCCGACATCCGTCAACCAGACGATGAGCTCGGAAACAGAGTCCGTGCTTGCCGCCATTGAGGCGAGATTGGAGTCGGAAACCGGATCGGATAACTTCTCCGAAGACGAAGATGATGATGCCTTCGTAAGAAAAGTTAAATCCTTTCAAGAGGGGTTCCATGAAGTGCTAATGGCAAAACCAGCTGATACAACGGGTGCCGATAGCCAGGAAAGCCCTAAAACCCCTCCGCCAGCAGAGGAGAGGGAAGACGGAGAAACTTCCCCGATATTTCCTAATGTCAAGGAGATGACAGAGGATGAACCTGTCAAAAAACCTCCCTCTTCCAAGAAAAAGCACCGTGCTTCTAAAAAACTCCAGTACAAACTCCGGAAGAAAAAGTCAGCTGATCTCGCTGATGAAAACCTGGAAGTTGGAGATATTAGTGGCACAAAGCCTACGGAAAAGAAATCTAAGGAAATCACTGCTCCACCAATGACAGAACTGGAAGAGCAAGAACTATTACAAACTCCAGTGGGACCCAATGAACCCCCTGAGATGCTGGAAGCCAGGAGACAAGCCTTCCAACGGCAACAGCAACAACTGCTTAGATCTCGGCAACACCTCCAACAAACCCATAATGACATCAAAATTATGAAGGAAGAAATTGAGGAGTACGAGAGAAAGCACAGATCTGCCTTAAAACCTACAAGGTTACCCGGAATTGCAAAACCGGAAGAACTGCCGCCGAAAGAAAGGTTCTATAACCCATCTTGGCAAAAGCAGTTAAACGGCAAAGATGCCAAGGGCGAACCAATATACAAAACCGCAGCTGAAAACGCGGAAGCAGCGTTCGCCATCTTGAACAACGATCTGTACTCCAACGGGGAAAAACTCCAAGGGGTGTATGCTTTCCTAGGAAAAGCATTACAGCAGCAACAGCGAGGACAAGAGCGATCAGGGAGGCTGCATGATAATTCCGCCCTCTGCAAAACTGTTACTTGCGCTGCTGGAGCACCTGGACCGGAAGAACCCGGAGATTCGGACAAAAAAGAGGATCCGAGAAAAGACAAGAAAAACCCCGACAACCGGGACGCAGCGTCTAGAACCGGACCTCACCTCCCGAAAGATGGATATAAACCACACGATCGGGAAGACAAACACCGGAATGACGGCAAAATAATGCCACCTCCGAGAAACCCAGCTGAAAAAGCTGGAAGATACGATACACCTCACAGGCGTGAAAGATCTCGGACACCGCCCAAAGATAAGGAAAGGTACAGGAGCAGGACTCCACCTAATCCCAGAGGGCGTGACAACGGAAGAGATAGAGATAACCTCGGAAAAACGCGTCCGCGTAACAATGGAAAAGAAAGGAGTAGATCCCCTTCTGTCCATTCAGCCGGGAGATATTCTGCGCATATTGACAGAGCAGAAAAGGATGATCTATACTTTGGTCCTAAGTGTTTCACTGACAGGATCCGAAGGATAACCCTGCATTCTGGCTTTGCCAAAGTTGGTCCAACCTACCAAAAATATACCGGCAGTACAAACCCGGATACCTGGCTTTCAGATTATTACACAGCCGTCCAGATCAACAACGGGACAGACCTGGAAGCTGTTAAGTTTCTTCCCCTAATGTTGCTAGACGGAGCCAGAGATTGGATTAATGGTTTACCATCAAGAACTGTCGACAGTTGGGATGATATGGCGAGAGTATTTACTCAGCATTTTCGAGGAACATACAAACGTCCAAATAGCATCAACCAGCTGAACCGTTGCACCCAATTTGAAGACGAACCATACGTGGATTTCATCTCCAGATGGACTGCAATGAAGAATAGTTGCTCTGGGGTAACTGACGTACAAGCAATGCATGCTTTCGTCAATGGCCTAAAACCCGGACTTGTACCGTTCATGGTTGGCTCTAAAAAGCACAAAGATCTCGGATCTATGCTTACAACCGCTAATGAGCATGCTGCAGCCGAAGACGATATCAGAGCAAGAGGAGGCAATATTGAGTCACTGATACTGGCCAAGAAAACACCTCGTTCTGATAAAAAAGGAACTCCGGAGTCAACAACAAAGCCCAAGGAGGTTAACTTAGCCTTTGGAGGAGAAAAAGGGAACAAGTGGAAAGGCCGCAGTCCGGATCCCATCAATTACACTCCTGAAGAATGGGAGAGAATTAAGTCGGAACCCTGCGTCCACCACTCGCAGTTTGGGAAACCAACCCACACGAACGCGCAATGCCGGCTAAACAAGCATATGAAAGGCAATGCAGGATCCGGAAGTAAAGGGAAGGGTTCCAAGAGGAAACCTGCCAAACAAAAGCCAGAAGCTGAAAAAGAAGACAGTGAATCGGACACTGATGACAAAATCCAGGAACAACAGCGAAAAGGCGAACCTAAATTTCCGAGAGTTGACGGAGAAGCAATGCTAACTTTCCTAGCAACCCCGTCAGCAAAGGTGGCCAAAAGGACACTTCGAGAAATAAACGCGGTTGTTCCTGCAACCCCAAAATTCTTGAAGTATTCCAACACACCGATAATCTGGGATCAGTCTGATCATCCCGGAAATATCCCTGAACCCGGCACACAAGCTCTTGTTGTAAGCCCTATTGTTCAAAACACTAGGCTAAGAAGAGTGCTGATGGACGGAGGATCCAGCATCAATATAATGTACCTGGATACACTGAAGCACTTGAAGATATCCGAGTCCCAGCTCAATTACAGCAATATACGCTTCCATGGCATCGTTCCTGGCAGGCAAGCACGATCCCTAGGAGAAATTTCCCTAGATGTCACCTTCGGAGATAAAGATCACTTCCGACAGGAAAAAGTATCCTTCGAGGTTGTGCCGTTCGAAAGCGTGTATCACGCAATACTCGGACGTCCGGCTTTCGCCAAGTTTATGGCAAGATCTTGCTACATCTACAACAAGCTGAAGATGCCAGGACCCAAAGGAGGAGTAATCACCATTGCCGGTGATTTCAAGCTGGCAAATGAGTTGGAAAAACAAAACGCCCTTTGCGCTCAAAGAGTTATAGCTCAGGAAGAACTGAAGGAGTTAGCCAAGGAGGTATCGCCGAAAGAAATGCCGGCAGGAAAAGAAACTCGGAAGCCAACAGATAGCTTCAAGGCATCCGAGAATACAAGACAGGTAATCCTAGATCCCAAAGATCCGACAAAATTCGTCGTTGTAGGGACTGGGATGACCGACAAATAGGAAGGCGAGCTCATCAAGTTCCTCCGTGAGAACTGGGACATTTTTGCTTGGTGTCCAGCTGACATGCCAGGCGTACCCAGGGAACTTGCTGAGCACCAACTCAAGGTTATTCCCGGATCAAAACCCGTCAAACAAGGTCTCCGTCGATTTGACGGAAGAAGACGGAAGGCTATTGGCAAGGAAATTATCCGGCTTTTAGCAGCGGATTTCATCAAGGAGGTAATCCATACTGACTGGTCCGCAAATCCGGTATTAGTACCGAAGAAAGACACAACTGCCCTCAGAATGTGTATAGATTACACAGGATTGAACAAGTTATGTCCGAAAGATAGGTTTGCGCTACCGCGAATCGATCAAATAATAGACGCCACTGCAGGCTCTGAGCTTTTATGCTTTTTGGATGCATACTCCGGGTACCACCAAATACGCATGAAAAAGAAAGATCAAATCAAGACTTCTTTTATAACCCCGTACGGGACGTATTACTATGTAACCATGCCTTTTGGCCTGAAGAACGCAGGAGCAACCTACCAGCGTTGCATGCAACGTTGTTTGCATAGTCAGATTGGAAAAAACGTCCATGTTTACGTGGACGATATTGCTGTCGTAACCAAGGAAAAAGATACACTCCTTGAGGATTTGCGAGAAACTTTCGAAAACTTGCGCACTTACAAGATGAAGTTGAATCCATCTAAGTGCGTATTCGGGGTTCCCTCAGGAAAACTTCGGGGTTTCATCGTTTCTCGCAGAGGAATAGAAGTTAACCCGGAAGAGATCAAGGCAGTCTCGAACATCTCGGAACTTACGTGTGAAAAAGATGTCCCAGAATTGCCGAGTTCCGCCACAGCCATAAAAAGATTTCTTAGTTGGCTGGGGGCTAAGAACCTACCATGCTTCAAGCTGCTGAAAAGTTTCGACAAGGTCAAGTGGATCGCGGAAGCCTGGGAACACCTAGCAAGTTATGTCCCCTTCTGTACTTAGTTCAAATCTATGTAAACATCTTTTGAGATCATGAAATAAAGTTGTCGGAATGCTGTCATCTATTTTTCTTATAAGTGCAAAGTGTTTCCGCCTCATCTATTTCCCAATGATCTTACAAATTTCTCAATGTTAACCCGAATTGTGCTTGCGTACTCGGCGTTACTTAACTGAATGATTTTTCAGCCTTTTAACGGCTAAAGGAAACTTGAATTGCCTGTGTGCCCAAGTTTCACTTAAAACTTCCCTTGTTTCTCTAAGTCTTATCTGATCGTGCGTATGCTGGGTTACTGGAACTAGTTAGTAAAAATGCCTTTAGCATGATTCATGTTTTCGAGTTTCAAAACTGCTTGGTTCGTCCCCAGTTACTCGGCATAACGATTCATAATGCTATTTGAGCCATTTCAAACACTAAGGACAGTTAAAGCATACACACCAGAGAACTTAGAAGATAAAGGAGTGGTAAAATTCAAACAACTTGCAAAGTAATTTCATAGTTTAAACTGCAAAAGGCGGAATTTTCATTAATACATAAGAAGCATTACATTTTGGATTACAAATGAAAGAACAGTAATGCTCCTATTGTCTAAATTTTCTATCCAGGTTCCAGGCAACCCTTCAAGAATCCGACTCCTCCTCGCTGCTTTCTTCATCGGGAATCGGAGGAGCTTCTTCTTCTGGATAGTGGACGCCGACATTTACCATGGCGGCAATCTGGGTGGCGTGGCCCTTAACTTCACCAAAGATGGTGGATCGTTGCGCATCCGTGTATCCCTGAGGGACACCGGTGGCCACACGCCAGGATTTGGCACTAGGGTAGTGCATGCGCATAAGGCCTAAGGCCATACGCGCACCACCCCGTGCAGCGGAGCGGAGAACAGACTCCTTGGACTCCGCCACCTCCATGATGATACCCGGAAGTTTTTCAACCTCCGAGCATTCCCCAGATTTTTCGGGAAGAAACTTGCCTACCAGCTGCGTTGCAGCAGCCTTCATCAAGTTCCATGTCTCCCCGAAAGCTCGGATGCCTGCAGCCCGAGTGCCATCTGGGGTGTCTCCTGTTTGATCCGATAAAGCATACAAAAGGGTTAAGGAGACAAACAGAGAAAGCAAAACATGGAAAGATGAAGACAAGGGTAAAAATTTACCGATGAGTTTATCGATTTCCGAAACTTCCTCCAGGCGAAGGTTCAGAGCTTCAGTCAAATCCTGGATGGTGGATTTGTCTTTCTCCGCCTGCTCGGAAGCCTTGGAATTAGCCACTCCAAGGGCCAGATTGCTGGCTTCCAGGTCTTTTTGAGCCTTCACAAGATTCTTGTGAAGCTCAATGTTCTCATTGCGGAGAATCTCGGCGTTGCCGGAATCTTCCGCTGCTTGTTTAGCTTCAGCTAAAGCAGCTGAAAAAGCAAAGGGAAAATCCGAGTTGATCAATTTCCTCGGGAAAAAACCTCAACAAAGTCTTAAATCGGAAATTTCAAAACGAAAAAGCCTACCTTTCGTTTCCGTCAAAGCAAGCTGAGACGATTCCAGCTCCGCCTCTCTCTCCTCAAGAATAGAAAGAAGACTTCGAACTTCTTTATTCTTGATAGTGAGCTTCCTGAAAACTTCAAGGTTTATGGCCTCGGAGGTTTGCTGAAACACAGCAAGGAAAAGTATGGTTAATAAAAACATCAAAGCAAAAAAGCATGCATTTTGTTTAATGCTTGGGGGCTAGAGTTACATACCTGGCTCATGCGTTGCAAACCTGCTAAGTTTTCCCGGAATTCCTTCGCGTATTCCGCGAAGTGATTTTCGGCCGCGTTCAAGCCGTCATTTATAGCCTTAAAATCCTTGTCAAAGGTGGGGATTTCCTCGTCGAATGTCCGAGAAGATTTCCCCACCTCTGGAGCCGCCCTTTCCCTCGTGTCCGACTCGGACACAACGGGCTGGCTGGGCTCTGGGGGCTTGGTGGTGGTGGCGGCAGTAGGTTCTTCCGCCATTGTCTGCGGCGTATCCGGGGCGACGGCGGGAGATGGTTGGCTGCCTCGGTTGGAAGAAGCTCTGAGCTTCTTCAACTTTCTCGGCTTCAAGGTGGAGGGGGGCAAGCTAAAAACCAAAAACCCGGAAAAGGTTAAAACACCGAAGATGGACGAAAAAGATCCCATGAAAGAAAAAACCCAGAAGAAAATAACCTGGACGTGGCGACGGGGATTCCGTCAAGGTCGATAATTTCATCCGAAGAAATTATCTTCTTGCGTTTGCGCCCACCAGTAGCGGCAGTACGCAGCGCATCCAGCTCGGCCTCGGAGGCTAACTCCGAGTCTGGAAGATCCACAAGCTGTTGGAAAAAGCCAATCAGATTCGAAAGGTAGATTATCCAGGAAGTAAAAATTATACCCAAATAACGGGAAAATTACCTTAGGAGCGGGGTTGTCGGCCGTGTACATTGGCCGACTCTCCGTGTATTGATCGCGCGAAGCGACCAACTGATTGATGCGCCGCCGGAGCTCCTTTGCGGGCCAATCCTTGTCGGTTGTCCGCATTGGATCCTTGGCTCCTGTGTATTCACACAGGAGACGGCCTCCGTGGTTTGCTAATGGCTGAATCCGCCTATTCAGCCAGCAAAAGACCGTGTCCATTCCGGTCAAAGGAGGTTTGGAGGAAGTGAGTTTGGTGATGCGCCTCTTGATCCTTAGTAGATCTGGAGGCAGAACCTGGACGGCCTCTGTAACCCAGTTATCCTGGGGAACAGCGGCGGAGTTCACAAAAGGTGGAACCCCGACGGCTTTTTTAGGAAAAGGCACGTCGGGGTGATAAAAGAAGGAACCCGTCCAAAATTTGACGGATTCCGAGGTTTTTATTTTGGGGAACCAATCCTCTCGGAATCTCCGAAGAGTAAAGGAAATGGTTCCGCAATTTGGGAGTGCGCCCTCCGAAGAGTTACGCTTAACCCCAAAGCAGTACAACCAAAAATCTAACCTAGGCTCTATTCCTAGGTAACCCTCGAATAAGGCCTGGAAGCCGGCCATATACAGAATGGAATTGGGAGGGAGATTATGAGGTTGGATGTTGTAGTGAGTTAGAACTTGGAGGAAGAAAGAAGAAGGGGGAAGCCCCATACCTCGCAGAAGGTGGGAGGCGAGAAGCACCCTTTCGCCCTCTTGCGGCGCGGGTTCGGTCTCCTCTTCCGGGAGCCGCCATTTCTTCTTCAAAACCAGGCCTTCCTTCTCCAAGTTGGGAAGAAGAGCCGGGGGAATACTGCAGGCAATCCAGTTGCCTGCAGTTTCCTCCTCTTCATCTCCTCCGGCGGCGGCGGTGGTGGCGGCCTTCGCGGCGGCAAGCTGCTCGTCGAGGAGCTCCACCTTTTCCTCCGCCGTTTCGGGAGCGAACGGCGGGGTTGATGCGGTGCTTGGTCCCGCAGCATCTGTGGTGGCGGAGACGTTTCCTCCGCCCGCTGTGGACGCCGTAGTTTTTTCCAGCTCGCCGCCGGCGTGCTTGGGCGACCCAAGTTGGGGATCTAGATCGCTCAGGAGCTCGTCGACGGAGGCGCGAACTGGCGATGATTGCGGAGACGCCATCTTTCTCGGTGGTGTTGGTGCGCTCCGGCGTGGGAAGGGCTCGTCGGGGCAGGGAATCGTTCTCGCTCTCGAGCTCGCGTTCGCACCAATGGTGAAGGCAGTGAGGGAGTGAAGAAGGTTGATGAGGAGGACGAAGACGGCTATTTATAGCCTAAAAACCCTCTAGATACGCGCCAACGGCTCTTTTGACCGTTGGATGTTCGACGCGTGTCGCTCGCCGGAAAATCCGAGAAACGGAACGACAGAGGAATGATGGCTATCTCCTCGTTTCTCGTGAGAATCTGTCAGAGATACGTTGCAGGGTTTCCCGCGTGAAACCAAGCGGCGCTTACGTCAGTATGATTAAAGCGCTGATGTCACATGTTCCTTTTCCGCGAAGGATCGCGAGAAGAAAAGCCGGATTTTCATAGTTCCGAGTTTTTATGTTACCATCTCCTTCAAAAGGAAAGAAGAAAGAATCAAGACTGCTGAATCAAGTTTCCCGGACAAAATGTATTTGACGAAAGGCGGAGTTTCAGAGTTTTGATCCTTCCTGGGGGCTACTGTCGGATATATACCGAATAGGGGTATAGAAGATGGTAGACAAAAGAGCTGGACTACCAGGGTGGCCTGTAAGGTAATGGGCTTAGGTCCATTGGGCGGCCCAGTAGTCCAACGCGTAGAAGCTGGATTCTAGAAGAACCCGGATCACGGCCCGCGTGATCTGGCTTGGAGGAGAAGACGGATTCCTTACTTTCCAAGTTACAAGTTAAACGTAGTCTTCTAGGTTTCTGGTTCTGTAAGCCCTAATCCGGCTATTATATAAAGCCGGACGGGAGATAGATTTCATAAGTTCAATAAGTTCCTTTAGTTCCAAGGTTCTAGGTTCAAGCTCAAGCCTTACGCAACTCGCCGGGAAGTTCATCCTCGACGAGTAGCTGGATCTATTCCCTTACATTGTAACCTTATTATACGGGCTTTAGTCCCACATAGTGAGAAGTGCAGGAGTAGGTACGCCGTACTGTCGCGACGTACCGAACCTGGGTAAATCCCGTGTTCTGTGTTTACTACGCTATCCCGTTACCCCACGTCTCTACCGTAGTCTCATGGCACCCCAGTCTATGAAAACTACTACGATGTCTCGACAACAACCTTTAATGCCAAGATGAAAACCCTCGAGCAGGAGTGCGAGGTGCTGAAAAAAGCCAATGCTGGGCTCTTTTCTCAGCTGGATGGGCTCCGCTTGCTCGAGGAGAAGCACGTGTCCAGTGAAGAAACATGGAAGATCCAGCTGCAGCAGCTGCGCCACGAGCTGAACAGTAAGTTCTTTCCTTTCTGCATCTCTTCTTCTCGGTTCTTCCTCTTCTCTGATTCTGTTACTGAACTTGTCGCTTGCTTCTTGCAGAAATCTTTCCTGACATCGTGTCCGCTTGCGCCCCTGCTTTGGCCAAGGCTCAAGCAGCTCATGTTGAGAAGGGCGAGGCTGCGGACACCAGGGCCGAGATCGAGGACAGCCTGCTGGTGATGCGAGAGCATTTCGAACGCCTAGCCGGCGTGGGCACCGACCTGGTGCGCGTCGGCTTCGAGCTCCACAAGCTATTCTGGCCTGAAGATCCCGCGCCGACAACCATCGGTGGCCTTGCTCTGAAGCTGCGCAATGTGAAGGCCGAATTGAAGAAGTGGCGCGCCTCGGGAGCTCGGGCAGGCGCTGATCTGATGCTGCTCTGCGTCGCCTCCTGGTACGAGAATCTGAACATGCAGGTCATCCGCGGGAAGCGCGCCAATTCCAAGTGGGAGATGGATCCCAGCTGCGTGACCACGCGCAAACTGATTGCGTATGAGGTTGCGGAGTGCGCGGATACGGCCACCTTCATCGATGGCCTCCCTGAGCCCGACACCGAGATGGAGGAGGACGAGGAGGAGGATGAAGAAACAGATCCCGAGTTGGGCTTCTTCGATTCTCCCCAGGGCAAGGGGAAGGCCGCGGTCGTCGCGAGTAGCGATGAAGAGGCCGAGGAGATCGACACAGCTGCCCTCGAGTTCGGCACCTCCTCAGGAGCCGCCCTCGATGACACGGTGCGCCCCCACGCCCCCGAGACCGGCTCTGCTTCCGCGACAACGCCCATCTCGGTGGCCACTGCAACTTCCGAGCAGGTCGCCACCGAGCCTGACGCCGAGCAAGCGAGGACTATTGATGCCAGCGCAGAGGCGGACGCCACCATGGCCACTGAGGAAGACGAAGCAACCAAGGCGAGCGCCGAGAACGCCCCGTCGACCTGAATTTGATTTTATCCTGCAAACTTTTTACTCAAACACTTATCAGATCCCCGGGATGCCGGGAGCAAATGTATCAGACTATTTTATTCCGTTGCTACTCATTTTTATTCCCACTCTGTTATTTTCAACTTAATCAATTTGTTCAACCTGGGCTGGATGCCGAGTTGCGTTATCATGCGAGTCCCCGAGTTGCATTTCTTATTCACTCTCTCTTTTCGTCTCAGCTCTACCCGCAACTTGTTGCTTTTTTGGTATTCGAGTCACAAGAGTTAAAGAGTAGAGCTGCAAATACTTAGCCGCTTAGAAACAATCTGTGGTGACCCAGCACACCACTGCATGTGTAGTGCGCAAGTCGATGACATAATACTCACAGAAGGACTTATCCGTGAATATTACATCCCTCAGAGTAGTACAACAGAAACACAACGGGTCCAGGCAAAACTACAGGATACAAACTTCATTACAAAATCTTGAGAATCTCCTTAATGAATCAAGAAGATCTCCTGCAAAAGATACATCAGAAGAAGCAATTCGAAGCTCTAAGCTGGAGAAAAACTCTAGCTCAGAACTAATCCACTACGGCTGATGTCAGCCCTAAACTATGGCTAGTAAATGCTAAGTCCAACACTGGTCTCTACCTACATCTTGATAGCTTCTCCTTCCCCAGCGTTGTTGATGATGATACTTTACCGACTAAGTAGTAGATCACTCCATCTAGCCTCATGAGGTAGTTATGGCTTCACGATGACGACTTCAATAGGCTTCAACTCTAAGCAGGGGGTCAAACGGGATAGAATGAGTAACGAGCGTTACTCAGCAAGTTCATGATATATAGTGGGTGGTTGATGCACTAACTACAGCTTTAGACTTGAAAGAGTCATAAGCTAATGCAAGGTTTTGTAAAACTTTCTTCAAGAGGTTGCTTTTAATTCTGAAAACTATGCCCGCCAGATCTTCACAGGACTAGAACTTTCATGGAGTTGCCTTTCCTGCGGCGTTCGCAGCTCCTTCCCGGAACAAGGGGTAACATGTCACATCCTTTTACACTCTGCAGAGGTGCGTTACTTTACCCATGGACGACCAAGACCATGTTGCACAACCAGGCGATCGTTCCTGTCCACACCCACTTAGGTATGGGGCCCGGTTGTTGGTCCAAGCCAAACCGTGCTTCTCCGCACAACGCATGCCCACCCATTTCTGCCAGCAGGTTGAACGCCTGATTCCACCCCTCACGATGGAGATCTACGCGCCCCTGGCAGACACTCATAGACCCCAGAGTCCGTGGGACGTAAGGGCTCCCACCCATGTGCATGTAGTCTCGCAAGACCTACAGCGTACGTCTCTGGCAGTCCGTTGACATGCGAACGAGAAAAGTATCACAGCTGACTTACTCCCCCCACAAAAGATCCATGGTCAACGCGAATTTACGGCGCAAGAATCCTGACGGCAGTTGTTGTTAATTCCTAGGTAATACGTTCCCATGCAGATGGAACCTTCCTTTGACCTATTCATCTTACCATGGTTCCATGCGCCCACCAAACAGAACACTACCACTCGGGTAGTCATTCAATTAGTCATATTATTATAAAAATAGGATCATGCATTCTTTTGAGAACAGGTGATAATATGATAGGGTTTTTGCAATTAGTTTGTTATGAGATACTGCAAAGGATATGAGCAAGTGATGAACTTGCCTGAAATTGAAATAACAATAATAATCCATGTCTTCTGGGTTCGAGGGTCGCGTAGAGAAATCCAAACATCTGAAAGATAGCAAAGTAGTCCCGGTAAGGACTACAGAAAACACTGGCAAGATGATACATGCATAGTAATGAGATGCATCGCGAATTACCCTGGAAAGCACCCCAGCTTACAAGTGTAAGCCACGTTTGATACGATATCTTAATCACACAGATTTTAGGTGAAATGTTTCATTACTTGGGTGATGTGGTTATTACTTCTTTTAGGCTTACATGTGTTTCACTTTTACTTAACAAACAATTGTTATTATGTTTAAGTAGAAGTGTTTATTACTTGATTAGATAACAAAAAACAATACATGGGAAATAATTATTGAATAGATAACAGACACATTTTATTTTAAGTTCAAAAGGGTAGAGCTAATGTCATCAAGTTTATTTGAAAATGAGGAACTAATACAACTAATTCTATCATCACTATACTTTCTAATAACTTGTGATGATAGGTTTAGTAGTTTTGAAAACATGAGGTTTTTATTAATAAAAACAATAATGTTGTGGTAATAGTTTATGGTTATAATAAAACATTATAGAATTTCAGTATACTTATAAAAGAACAAGTTTAGAGGTTAAATAAAATGTTTTACAATTGACATATTTGAGTTGGAAATGATTTTCTCTTTAATTTGGTATATTATTCAATGCTTTCTGAAAATATTTGAATTAAACTATTAATTTATTAATTTTAAATGAATTAAATGACTAGGCAAATATTGCACATATGAAAACTTGGTCAAATGACCTTGGAAACATCACAGTTGAGTTGCATTAGTCATTTGGAGCATTTTGGTATATAACTTGTATTTTTCTGATTTTATGAATTATTTATTATTTTTCACAATTAATTAAATGATTTAATTTAATTAAAGAAAATGTTTAATTATAAATTTCATCAAACATTTTTGAAAAGTGGATAAACACTTAGATTTTATTCTTCTAAACATTTTCATATTTTATTTGTATTTTTCTGATTTATAAAACAATAGATATTGAATTATCAAAATTTAATTATTTGATAATTAAAATGACAAGTGGGTCCACGTGGCAGTTTTAATTCAATTAAGTGGAAAATCAATTTATGATGTCGTGCTGATGTCACGATTGGGTCATCACCGGAGGGAATTTCTACTGTGAGTTTCCAATCCCTCGATTGAGTGCAATTTGATCCGATTCAACGGGTCCTAGAGCTAGAGGAGAACAAGGGGAACCTATCAGTGGCGGCGCAATGACCATATGGTCATCGGAGACCCGCCGGCGACGAGGTTTGCGGCGGACAGAGATGGAACACGACGGCGATGAGGAAATCATGCATGGAAATTCAATCGATGGTATGGGGAGGATGCTTGGCTCACCACGAACGTGATGAAGCAGTCGGTGTTGCGAGAGGAGGTCAGCAGCGACGGTGAGCTTCCGCGGTGGCCGGAACAGCGAAGAAAAGGCATGGACGAATTCTTCCTCCTCCGATCTTCCTGATTCTTGTGGCTTCTCGAGGAGGAAGACAAGGTCCAGGCGCATCTTCCCGTGCCTCCAATTTCTTCAGGGATGGCCGGAGTCGACGGTACGACAGCGGTGACGGAAAGCTAGGGTTTCGGTTTTCTGGTTCAACACGGTATAGAGAGAGACGGAGGGCAAGGAGAGGAGGAAGTGCTCGATTCATACGTCTCCTGAAGCTCTTATTCACTCGAAACAGCAGCGAGTGAGAGATGGCATCGACCATGACACGGCGACGATCTCCTCTGCCTTCTGGCAGAGGAAGAAGAAGAAGAAAATGAAATGCTACATTTCAATAACCCCCAAGAATTTCTGTAAATTGCGTATTAGTCCTTCTGTCTTAAAAACAGAGAAGAAATATTTGTTTTCAGGGCCTTGTTGTAAAGATAAAAATTGTTAAAAAATATATCTGGAAAGCTTATCAAATTTGCAATCTCACCATGTTTTGTTTTAGTGAATTGGAGCAATATTTGTATTTTTTTATTTAGGTGCTAGATTAAGTGATTTTGTTGTTTTCTCCTCTTTTAATTTATTTATTAACTTTAAAATTATGCTAAATCATATTTAATAGAAGTTCACACTCCAAGCTTGTGGATACCAAGGTGGTGTATCATAATTGGACAATCTTAGATGTAATCCCTTATAGAAAATAGTTTGGTAACACTAGAGAGTAGTGTTTTTATCTGTTATGGAAAATTCACCAATTATGAAATATCACACCAAGTCATACCAGATAATTATTAGTTGGTGAAAGGACTTGTTTTCTTTTTATGAGGCTTTGTTATTTTCATAGTTGTAACTCTTAGCCATTTTTGGTTGACATTATACTTAGGTATGTGTAAGAAAGGTTGTTGTTTTTAGTACTTGATCAAATAGAAAACTTGAGTGGCTTTGAAAGCTTACTTGTTTGTTTTCCACCATGTTCCAAGTATGAATATTATCCCATGTTTGTTTTGGAACATGTAATCATATACATGATTACATGTAGATGAATTTTTGGTATCATCTGTTAGTTTTATGTATGAAAAGGATTTGGAAAACAAGGTTTTAAGCTTGCTTTCATCTACCTCCTCATTTCAAGACATGTGGAACTAATGACTTGTTATTATCCCATACTTGATAGTTATTTCCATTAAAGATATTATTATTAGTTCCTCATCTCTTATGAGCTTGACAGAGGTTATTGATTCTCTGTTATATCCTAATGATTTACTGGATAAATTCTTATGCTCCCTTACTGATGCAGTGTTGCTTCCTGTGGTCTTCTGTTGCTTGATGTTCTTCTCTAGTTACCACTAGCCTTCTGTTTTCACCTTGTGTCAATTTGCAAGTAATATCATCTCTTGGATTCAATCTTCAACTATCTCAACCTTGTGGTGAAAACAGCCAGTAACTCCAAGCAAGGATTTTACTTAGAGGATTATAAAAGAATATGGTTTATTTTATGACATCAAGTTGACCTATGCATATATGAAGAATTTGTAAGCAAGGTAGCTAGTCTTGCCTCCAAATTATTACTCATATACAATAGGCTGAGATGTACCAGGTTATATGATCTTTTGTTTATTTGTGTAAGATACTCAAGTGTTTGAGTATACAAAAGTGATCTGTTAACAAGGTAATTAGTCTTGTTACCAAACTACTTCTATATAACACTAACATTGGAGTATCACACTCTTTCAAGAGAGTTAATAAGATCAGATTAATATATAAGAGTTTCCAAGTACTCTTATAGAAGATTAGAGTAGCACTTCAAGCACACTCTAATTAATCTTCTTGGAGATCTTCCTGTGGTAGTCCTCCTTCCTTGTGGTTTCTTATCTTGCAGAATGATTTAGAGAAGATTGGAAAACAAGATAAACTAGACAAGGTAGAAAGATCTGGATTAAGAGTTAATTCATACTTTTATTATCCTTCCATAAACTTCTTATTTTATTTTCCAAAAGATATGTAATTATATCATATAGGATTTGTTTACTTAGTTATCAATTCAATTCCTCTAATAAAGGTTATAACTTGTTGTTATTCCTTAGTTATATCCAGAGATACTTCAGTTGTCGAATTGTTGGATTTGAGTAGAGGTGTGAAATACTTATGGAATGATGACTTAATAGTAATTGATCAAATGGTTCATTGATGTGTTGAGATCTCATATGCTCACTTGTATAAGATGAATGAGACAATGAGCATGAAAAGATTATTAAGGTTTAATGACTGATGTCATAGTTGTTAGTTGTTTATCTCAGGTGTCATGTTGTAACTTTATGTTCTTCTCTTTATTACATTTTTCATTTATAAGGTATATATAAAGGTGTGGAATTATCATATGTAATGATCAAGGTTTAACAGTAGGTTAAGAATATTTATTTCTTCTTTAGGTACTTCTTTTATGGTTGAGGAGATATGTACATATTCGATAAATATGTTAATACCATTATTATGTCATTTCCCCCTTGTGGGGTTTAAGTTAGTACTTGTTTGTATGACTTGTATTCTATTGAAACTTTGTTATTTACTTGTGAAGGTTCAGTAAGTAGTTACTTAATAATTTGGACAGATGTGGTGTGAATGGTTGATAACTTAAGAGTTGTTGTTTTATAGAAGATAACATCTCTGTTAATGAGATGGTTCAATTAGGTATTACTTAATTGTGGAAGTATGATCATCAGATATGGGATTTGGATACTCACCCCTCTTTGAGTTCTAGATACCTAGTGAATTATCCCAGGTAACTCAAAGACTTGTGATTAAGGTTGCTGAGGGTTTGTGTTAGTCATAACCAATTATGATTTGTCTTATCAAATGATTTAGTTTGTAGAGATACAATGTCATAAAGATCACTCCAAATGTACTCCTGACCAAATGAACTAGACCTATTTCATCATGTCAAGTGAAACATTGGTCACTTTGATTCGTTTAAACTTTCGCGCAAAAATTTCCCGTATTTTTAGATGCATGCATCGCAAATGCACAAATTAAATTTAGACCCTTATAACTTCCCAAACACTGGGATGTTACACAATCATAGTAACGCAACCCACCACTTAGCCGAAAAGAAGAAGAGACAGAACAGTAATAAAAACACCCTACTCGGTTCCTGCATTCTTCCTTTCCTTAGTAATTTTTCTTGTGCTCATGGACCTTTTGCTTGTTCTCTTGCTTGCCATGAAGCCGGGTTTCGGACAGCAGCAAAGTCGAAGAGTTGGCATATAGGTTTAAACACAGTACTCAATGTACCTTTGAATTTTGAAGTAGAGCAACCGAATAGGCAAAAAATAAAGCCGAGTAAAAACACTTAGAGCAATTTTGGACGAGGGCAGTCCCCGAGATCAATTTCAGATTGCAGAGTAGAATTTCAACTCGGATAAGAGGGTACATACACATCTTTGCTCACGAATGAAAACGACGGAGTAGAGCTACATTCCAAGGGCGCTTGGTTTCCTCTCCGGATTTATCTACCCTGATCGCCTGTGGTGGGCGCATATCTACAAGATAGTAAGCATCGTTGTGCAGCGCTTTGCTCACAATGAAAGGCCCTTCCCATGGAGGAGACAACTTGTGCATCCCGGCTGTGCGCTGCACAAGCCTAAGGACCATGTCTCCTTCTCGGAAAACCCTTGGGTTCACCTTTCGGCTATGATAACGCCGCAGGTTTTGCTGGTAGATAGCCGAACGTGACAGAGTCAGCTCTCTTGCTTCTTCAAGCAGGTCCACGTCGTCTTCTCGAGCTTCTCTCGCCTCGACCTCAGTGTAGAGGGTTACTCGGGGGGAGTCATGCTCTAAGTCTATTGGCAACACGGCCTCAGCCCCGTATACCAAGAAGAATGGCGTGTAGCCGGTCGACCGGTTAGGGGTAGTCCTTAGACTCCACAACACCGCTGGCAACTCGTCTAACCAACACCCAGGTGTTTTCAGCAGTGGCTCCATCAGCCTTGGCTTTATGCCTGCCAGTACCATTCCATTTGCTCTTTCAACTTGCCCATTGGAAGCGGGATGCGCGACTGACGCAACGTCTAGTCGGATATGCTTATCTCTGCAGAACCGCACCATTGCTCCCTCAGCAAAGTTTGTGCCGTTGTCGGTGATAATGCTGTGCGGGTAGCCATATCTCAGGATCACATCCTTCACGAATTTCACAGCTGTGGCCCCATCACACCTACGAATAGGTTTCACTTCAATCCACTTGGTGAACTTGTCCACCATGACCAAGATGTGAGTCATGTTGCCTCTAGCCGGCTGGAAAGGCCCAACCATGTCCAAACACCAAACAGCAAATGGCCAGGTGATAGGAATTGTTTTCAACTCGGAAGCAGGCATGTGGATCTTACTTGCGAACATCTGGCAGCCATTGCACTTCCTCACGATGTCTTCAGCCTGCTGCAGTGCTGTGAGCCAGTAGAAGCCATGCCGGAAAGCTTTCTGGACCAACGCCCGAGAAGAGGCATGGTGTCCGCATTCTCCTTGGTGTATCTCTACCAGGATCTCTTCTCCTTCTGCTGGGTCCACACAACGTTGCAGCACGCCAGTGGTACTTCTCTTGTGCAGCACATCTCGGACTATAGTGTAGCCCTTGGATCTTCTCTGAATCTGTCTTGCAGCCACCTCATCTTCTGGTAGAGTGCCGTCCCTTAGAAAGGATAATATGGGCATAGCCAACTCGGTGTCTCCCGTGCGGGAAACACTGGTTCGTCCACTTCCATTGGGACGGGTGCCTCTGGTTGCTCTTTAGGGATGGGAGCACTTCTCTGAAGCCCAGACCGATTAGCAAGGACTTCCTCAATGAATGCGACAGTCCCCGGGTTAAGGACAGCAGTCCCCGAGTAAGGAGTGGCAGTCCCCGAGTAAGGAATGGCAGTCCCCGGATAAGGAATGGCAGTCCCCGAGTAAGGAGTGGCAGTCCCCGAGTAGGGAGTGGCAGTCCCCGAGTAGAGGACGGCAGTCCCCGGGTTTCCTGTAGCATTCTCCCAGTCAATCTCCATGGGATCAGATTCCTCACTTGGCAGAGAAGGAACAAATATGGACTCCGAGTTGGGAGAAGGCTTGATGGATGGCTTCCTCAAATGCTCCAAGGCGATTCCCGCCGGGATGGATTGCCGAGAAGATCCCAACTTGGATAACTCATCTGCTGCTTCGTTCTCTGCTCGGTGAATGTGCTGGAACTCACAACCTTCGAAGAACCCAGTCATAGACTGCACCAGGAAGCGATACGACGCCATGTTGGCATCTAGAGCATCCCAAGTGCCCGAGACCTGCTGCACCACCAGATCTGAATCGCCATAGCATATAATGCGCTGCACGCCAACCTCCTTTGCTACTCGCAAGCCATGCACCACTGCCTCGTACTCTGCAACATTGTTGGACGCCTTGAATGAATCTGCAGCACATACTTGAGTTGATCTCGTTTGGGTGACGTAAGCACGACACCAGCACCAAGGCCTTCCTTCACCTTCGAGCCATCAAAGTGCATCTTCCAGTAATTGGAAACTGGGGCAGGAGGTTCATACTGCACCTCGGCCCAGTCCACAAGAAATTCCGCCAGGATCTGAGACTTGATGGCTTCTCTTCTCGCATACGCGGGAGCATACGCGGCTAGCTCAATCGCCCACTTGGCTACTCTGCCACTTGCTTCCTTGTTGCCCATGATGTCCGAGATGGGAGCAGAGCTCACAACCGTGATAGGATGCTCCTGGAAATAATGTTTCAGCTTCCTGGCGCCTAGGTACACACCATAGGTCATCTTCTGGTAGTGCGGATAGTTTTGCTTGGAACTGGACAGCACTTCACTGAGATAGTACACTGGGCGCTGCACGCTCTTGCCTTCTTCTTCTCGTTCCACCACAATCACCACACTGACTACCCGGTTAGTCGCAGCAATGTACAGCAGCATTGGCTCCTTGGGTAGCGGACTAGCCAAGATGGGAGCACTAGCCAGCATTGCTTTCAGCTCATTGAATGCCACATCCGCTTGCGGAGTCCAGACAAACTTGTCACTTTTCTTCATCAGCTGGTATAGAGGCAGGGCCTTCTCGCCCATTCGGCCCAGAAAACGGCTCAGAGATGCCAAGCAACCAGTGAACTTCTGCACATCCTTCAAGGATCTCGGCAAAGACATGCTCTCAATAGCTTTTATCTTTGAAGGATTGGCTTCAATGCCCCGACTAGAAACAAGAAAACCGAGTAGCTTTCCATCCGGTACACCAAAGGTGCACTTACTCGGATTCAGTTTCATTTTGTACTTGCGTAGGTTAGCAAAGGTTTCCTCCAGGTCGGCAAGCAGAGTATGTGTTTTATTCGTTTTGATGACAATGTCATCTACGTACACCTGCACATTCTTGCCAAGCTGGTCGTGCAAGCATTTTTGCATGCATCTCTGATAGGTTGCACCCGCATTCCTCAAGCCAAAACACATGACACGATAGCAATAAGCCCCGTACGGGGTAATGAAGGCAGTCTTTATTTGATCAACAGGATTGAGTGCAATCTGGTGGAAACCAGAGTAGGCATCTATGAAAGACAGCAGCTCACAACCAGCAGTGGAATCGATCACCTGATCGATGCGAGGTAGCGGGAAAGGATCCTTGGGGCATGCCTTGTTCAAGTCGGTGTAGTCGACGCACATACGCCATGCGGTAGCAGCCTTGGGATCCTCCTTCTTCTTCTCGACCAAGACCGGGTTGGCTAACCAATCCGGATGCAGCACTTCCATGATGAAATTACTTATCAGCAGCTTGGTGATCTGGTCACCGATGGCCTTCCTTCTCTCATCTCCGAAACGGCGCATAGCCTGCTTCACGGGCTTGGCGTCAGGACGCACATGTAAAAGAGTGCTCAACCAACTCCCTCGGGACTCCTGGTAGATCCTCATTGGTCCAGGCGAATACATCCCGATTCTCACGGAGGAAGTGGATGAGCTCGCTTTCCTATTTCTCTGCCAACCCGGAGCCAATGATTGCTACGCGGTCGGGGAACTCAGGGTCGACCTGGACCTTCTTTGTCTCCTTGGCAGCCTGAAAAACGGTGCCGTGCTGGGTACTCGGCACACCTTGTGCGTCAGCTTGCGCAGATTGCGCCATGGCCACCACCTCATACATCTTTTTCTTCTCGGCCTCAATCACCATTGACTCTGCCAGCTTGGAGCTAGCCGAGGCACACTCTATGGACTTCTTGTAATCACTAGAGATGGTAATTATGCCATTGGGACCAGGGATCTTCATCTTCAGATATGCAACATGGGTAGAGGCCATGAACTTGCTCAGAGCAGGCCTGCCGAGTAGAGCATGGTAGGGGCTCTGATGATCAACCACTTCAAACTGCAGGCGCTCTGTGCGACAGTTGTCCCTGGTGCCGAATAGCACATCGATCCATACTCGGCCGATCGGTTGCACGAGATCCCGGGCACAATACCATGGAAGGTGGTCTTGCTAGGCAGCATCATGTTCTCGGCCAGGCCAAGATTCTCGAGCGTGTCTTTGTACACAATGTTGATGCTGCTGCCGTTGTCGATTAGCACCTTGCTGAACCTCACATTCTTCTCGGGACCCAGGAAAGTAGGATCCAGCACCAAGGCATAGCTACCCGGGTTGGGCATCACCTTGGGATGATCTGCTCGGGACCACCTGATCTCCTGGTCACACCAATACATGTAGTGAGGGACAGCAGGAATCACTGCATTGACCTCCATGGCTCGCCTGTGCTGTGCTTGCTTGTCGACTGGCTCAGAAGTGAAGATCATGTAGCTCTCATGGTGCTCTTGGTACTGGTTGGAGCCTCCGCCTCCATTGTTGCCGTTGTTGTTGTCGTTGCCCTGGTAGTTGTTGTTGTTGCCTCTGTTGTTGTTGTTGCGGTTGTAGTTGTTGTTGTTGTTGCGGTATCTCTCATTGTTGAAGTTTCGGTTGGCTCCTAAAGCCACCTGGTTCACATTCTCTCTTCTCGGGTACACTGGCGGCCGAGCTACGGGTGCGCGAGTAGCCTGCACATTGGCATTGGCCGCTGGCAGAGGAGGAGGTGGAGGCAAGCCATCACTCTTGATCACATCCCACCACTCGCACTGCCGAGTAGTGTGGTTGGCAGGCCTCGAGGGGTGGTGAGTGTGAAAACTGCATGGGCCATCCTTCATGTCATCAAAGACAAACTTCTTCGGCTGCTCGGAGTTCCCGCTACCCGACTGAGAAGTGCGAAATGGCTTCTTGTTGCCTTGGCCCTGGTTCTGGTTCTGCCCGTAGGCTCCAGCAGGTTTCTGCCTTTGGCTGCCACCAGCTCCAACAGTCACTGCATTCACCTCTTCAGGATCATACCGAGTATCTACTCGGCGCTTGTTGCGGAACTCGTTGCGCTTGCTGTTGCTGAAGTTTCTTCTCGGCTCAGAGGAGTCCATCAGTGGCTGAGTAGGGTCACCAAGTGCGTACTGATCCGCAATCTTGATGGTCTCGGCCAGAGTATTCGGCATCTCTCTCTGCAATCTCTGCCACAACATACTGTCATGTCTGCATCCCTGCGCAAACCAAGTAATGGCCTGCGCTTCATTCACACCCTCACAGGTGTTCCTCAATGTACTCCACCGAGTAAGATACTCTCGATCTGTCTCGTCTTCTCGCTGCCTGCAAGCGGACAGCTGTTGTGGCCTATTCGGTCTCTTGTATGTGCTCGTGAAGTTGCTGATGAAGGCATCCAAGAAGTCCAGCCAGCAGTTGATGCTGTTCTTGGGCAATTTGTTGAGCCAAGTGCGGGCTGGACCCTCTAGCATCTGCGGAACATAGCGCACTGCCCATCTTCTGTTGCCGTTCGCGATATGGACCGCGGTCACATAGTCATTGAGCCAATCTTCAGGCTTGGTGCTGCCATTGTAGCTCTTGGTGCCCCTAGCAAGCTGGAAGTTCTTCACGGACGGCTCGTTCATGATGCGTGGGCCAAAGCACTCGGGGCCCGGAGGACCCGTGTTCTCCAGCCGCGCCGACAAGCTGATCCGGTCCAACTGATGCCTCGCATCTCCAGGCGCCAGCATGCGCTCGCCAACACGATCATGTACATCATAGCCAGCCATCTCCATGGCCGAGTAGCCATCATCATACCTGTCCACCTGCACAGCTGCAGGCTGCTCCACCGGGTTGGCGACTGGTGCCACTGCGCGCGGCTGCTGCCTCTGCCGAGTAGGCGGAGCAGCGGGACGCCGAGAAGGACCTGGGCGCGCTTCATCTCGGGCTCGGCTTTGAGCTTGATGGGCTTGAGAGCCTGCTCTTGCAGCGTTGTGTTCCTGCCCGGGCTGCTGCGGCACAGCAAGCTGTCTCGCGGCAGCAGCCGGGTCATACACCTGCATTTTCCTATCTCTGCCCGAACGCCCGCTGCGGCTCTTCTCGCGGCTGGGATGCAGAGACGAGGCCTGATCGTTAGATCTAGCCGCGTGCGAGTGAACCACCTGCGAAGCCCCAGCACCCGGGTTGGCCTTCCGGAACTCCTCGTTCTGCCTAGCAGCCTCCAACACCAACTCGTTGAGTCTTTCTTGCTGCCTAACACGCGCATCGCCATCTAGGCGAGGCAACTCGGCAGCTACAGCCTCTGCAGCTCTGAGTGTCTTGGCGGGTGTGCTATATCTGGGCCTGGTGGAGGTGTTTGCGGTGGCGGACTGAGCAGGAGCCTCCACAACTGTCGCCATCTCGGCACCAAGATTGCGCCGAGTGGCACCTACTCTGCTAGCCCTCCTAGCGACTGGCGTGAAGCCGTGAGCCTTGTTGTACTCGAGCTGATCTAGACTCAACTCCAACCTCACCTTATCCAACTCCGCCTGCTCGGCAAGCAGCTCCAGGCGTTGCCGCTCGAGCTGCTCCCTCATGGCTAGAAGCTCGATGTCAGTGGGAGTAGGCATGCCAGGTCGCGTAGCCGACGCGGGAATAACCGTAGAAGTGGAAGGCGGCAAGTTGCTCTCCTTCTCGTAGGGCCGGTGAATCCTACCACCAGTGCTTGGTGCTGCGAGATCCTCGATGACTGCCGCAGCGCCAGTAGCGGCTGCGCCAGTGTTTGCCGCCAAGCCCGTCACCATCACCTCAGCGCAGTTCGCAGAGCGGCACGCGGGCCTTCCGCGAGCAGCGATCACCGCGGGAGGATCCTCCGCGTCATGCACCAGCTCGGGGTACTCGCGGTTGGCGACGGTGGCGACGTAGACGAGGTGAGAGCCGAAGGAGATCACCGAACCGCCCTCCGGCATGGCCCTGCCGCCGAAATCACCGGCGTTGTCGGTGACGAAGTCGAAGGAGCCGAATCTGTGGACAAGGCCACAGACCACGCGCTCCGCTGAAGAAGATCCCGTCCGAACAGAAACTCCAACCAGCGCCGCTGGTTGCCCCACGGTGGGCGCCAACTGTCGTGGTGGTGTCACGGCAGATGCCATGGGATGGCTAAAGATGTGGGGACGAAGGACGCTGGAGGTGCTCGGGGAGGGATCACGCGACGAGTAGCCGCGTGAGGTACGAAGTAAACACGGCAAACAACACGATCTACCCAGATTCAGGGCCCTCGTGAGGAGGTAAAACCCCTACTCCTGCCTTTCTCTATGTATTCTGGTGTCTCACCGAGTAGCCACAGTACAATGTTCTTGCTACCGAGTAGCCACTCTCCTCTCTATGAGATGAACTAGGTCAAGAATTAGGTCACAAGGTGCTCTAGCATGCGATCCCTTGCGCGGTGCCTCACGCAGGAGGCGGCGGGGCACCTTATATACCCGGTGCCCAGCCGGATACGTCCAAACCTGGACAAGTGTCGACATAGTGTGCACATCGTCCTTCTTCCGGGTTCCCGCTGACAGCTTTGGTTCCTAATCTTGGCTGCATCTGGAAAGTCGTTGGGCAAAACAAGGGGACAGACTGGTATCACTGTGCCAAACACAGAGTAGGGCCCCCTTATCCTGCGACGGCCTGCTTCCATGTTGTCACTGTCAGGCAGGCCAGTCCCAGATGAACAGTAGTTCGAATACTGCCAAGTACGGACCCATGATACGCGGGATCCTGTGTCAGAACGGCTCCTTTGACTTTCTGGCCCGAGTAGGTTCCCGCCAATTTTACTCGGGCCAACTCTTCTACTCGAAAGGACAGAACTTGATTGATTCTTCCTTCTGGTCATCTTGAGGAGAGACCGAGTAGCAGTCGACCGGGTAGCAAGTACCGGGTAGGCGGCTACTCGACCAAACCTCTCTTCTGATAGTTGCTTTTACCAATTGCCTTTACCCTACTCGGGGGTAACCCCCCGACATCTCTTGCAGAATGATTCAGAGAAGATTGGGAAACATGATATAGTGGTCTAGCCAAAATAATAAGAACTAGATTAAAAGTTAGTTCATGCTTTTATTATCCTTCCATATACTTCTTATTTTATTTCACAAAAGTTAGATACTTGTTTCATACATGATTGGTTTTACTTAGCTATCAATTCATTTTCTCTAATAGAAGTTATATCTTGTTGTTATTCTTTAGCTGTATCCATATATACCTTAATTGTGGATTTGTTGAATTTAAGTAGAAGTATGGAATGTTTATGAAATGATGACTTAATAGTAAGTGGATCGAATGGTTCACTGAGGTGTTGAGATTTCATATGCTCACTTGGATAACATGATTGAAACAATGAGGACGTGAAAGTGATTAAGTTTAATGACTTTGATCATGGTTGTTTAATTGGTTACTCAGGGTGCCATGTTGTGATCTTATATTCTTGATTTGTATTCATGATGCAGACATAGAGATTTGGAAAGATCATAGGTAGTGATCAAGATTTAACAGTAGTTCAAGAAGATTTATTTATTCTTTTAGGTACTTCTTTTATGGTTGATGAGGTATGTACATATTCGATAAATATGTTAATACAATTATTATGTCACTTCCCACTTGTGGGTTTGAGTTAACACTTGTTTGTATATATTGTGTTCTATTGAACCTTTGTTATTTACATGTGAATGTTAACTTAGTAGTTACTAAATAATTTGGAAAGATGTGGTGTGAATGGTTGATAACTTAAAGAGTTCTTGTTTTATAAGAGATAATATCTCTATTGATGAGATGGTTCAATTTTGTATTACTCATTGGTGGAAGTATGATCATCAGTTGTGGGATTTGGATACTCACCCCTCTTTGAGTTCTAGATACCTAATGAATTATCACAAGTCACTTATAGACTTGTGGTTAAGGTTGTTGAGAGTTTATATTGGTCAAAACCAATTTATGGTTTGTGCAATCAGATGATTTGGTTTCTTAAGATGCTTGTTATAAAGATCACTCCAAATGTACTCTTGACTAGATGAACTAGACCTATTTCATCATGTCAAGTGAAACTTTGGTCACTTTGCTTTGTTTAAACTTTCGCGCCAAAATTTCCCGTATTTTCAGATGCATGCTTTGCAAATGCACATATCAAATTTAGATCCTTATGACTTCCCAAACACTGGGATGTTACAGAAGAAAACACCGATGTTAAGTTTGTTTACATTGTTACATTACACACTTTGCTTACTTTGATTATCTGTTACTTGCAACTTAATACCCAACGTTTATTCGGATGATTTTAGGAGGGTGGATTATTAGTCATAAACGCAGTTGGATGACGGTCTATGTATTTTGTTGTAATGCCCGCATTGATCACATAGTAATCTTTATGTCTTGCATATGCACTACAATGCAACCTTCATTTCTGTCAATTGTCCAGGTGTAATTTCTTCACAACACATGTTATTTATCTTCTATGGAGAGACAGCACTAGTGAACTGTGGACCCCGGTTCATTTTCTCATATGATAATACACACACGGTTTCCGTTGTTTTCACACTGCTGCAACTGTTTTCATACTGTTCTCATACTGTTTTCCACACCATACGTTTAACCTCTTTGTGTTCAGCAAAACCGCTGAGATTGACAACATCACTGCTTTGTTGGGGCAAAGTGATTTGATTCTGTTGTGTAGGCTCCACGTTGTTGCTGAACCAGTAATGTGCCCTGCCATCTCAGCTGCATCAACCTTCGGAAGTTGCTTCTTCTCCTACTGGTCGATTCAACCTTGGTTTCTTTCTGAGGGAAACTTGCTACTCTGCTCTTCATATCTTCCTCTTGGGGTCTCCCAACAAACATGTGTTCACACGCATAAGCGAGCTCCGGTGACCCTCGTCGTCGAGCCGCATCTCTGGTCTCCTGTTCGTCTGCTCCGGTTCAATTCCACAAGGGCCTCCAGCAGCCGGTTCCCCCACCACCATGGATGCTCCCTGTCCTTGCTCTCCAACAAGCGCATCGCCCAACACCTAACCGCGATGCCGTTTGACGGCCGTCGCGGATGCTACCAACAATGGTCAGTGTTGCTAGAAATGGTGCACCTCGTTGGTACCAGCGAGGTCTTTGTTTTTTTAGGTGATTTTACGGGGCGACAAAAACATGTTACATGCTTTTTTCTCTATTTTTGTACAATATTTTTGCTACGAGTATTCTGGCGAGATCTCTGGCGAGGTCGGCTTTTTGCTACAACAGATCGTAACTTTTTGCTACAATGGTTCTATGTTTTTGCTATATCAGTATATTTTTTTTCTACGAGATTTTCAGGCGATGACATCTCCGGAAAAATTCATTTGTTTTTACAATAGCACGATGGAGTCTCTGACGAGGTCTCTGGCGAGACATTTTGTTTTCCGAGGTGAACCATTATTTGCTAGCGGGATTTTTTTAGCTACACCTGTCAGCACGGGAGACCGGGGAAGCCTAGCACTGCCCAACAACTTTTTTTTCTTGAGAAAATTCCCAGCTCTTTATTAATATGTCATCACAAAAGGAATACAATCGCCCTCGGGCGGATTACCAAGCCAGATATGTCGCCCTATATGCAACAACATCATTTGTTGCGCTAGCTCAGGCGGTTCCGTATTCGAACCCCGTCGCTCGTGCACGAAGGATGCGCCTTCAGAACTCCCTGCCGTCGTGCACTTCCCAATAACTAATTCCGGTCTAAGAGCATCTCCACCGGCACCCTCCAAATGGCCCCCCAAAGGCCCAATGGGGGTCCGAACAAAAAAAAAAACGCCACAACGGCACCCCCCAAAGGTGTCGACCCGCCAATTTTGTGTCCGGGCCCCCTAGCCCACCCGCCATACTTGGGGGCCTGGCTGGGGGAGCCGGACATCGACCACTCACCCCTCCCGACAGGGGACCCCGCCCGTCAGCGACACTCACCGGCCCGAAGGCAGTTTAAGGCGTCGTGTAGGAGGCGGGTGAGGCCGCGTTAATGGCGACGGCGGGACGCGACTGCTCGGCAGGCGGCTGGGCGGCGGTTCTCTATCCCACACGCCACCCAATTACTCCGACCGGACGCTTATACAGCCTTTCCCGGCTCCCAAAGCGGCGCGTCTGGCAAACATTTACTCCGATGGGACGCGTGCTCCGGTGCGTGCACCGACGCGTCCTAGCCCTCCCACCGCTTCCCGCCCTCCCGCCGCTTCCCATGCCATTGTTTCCCTCCCAGAGAGCCACCTATATAAGGCACCTCCCATCGCCATTGCCGCACTCACTCCCATCGCCCTCGCCGCACTCCAACTAAACACCCAAGACGATGCCGCCAGTCGCCTCTGTACTGCCGACCCGTGGTGGCGCGGCGTGGCAACAGTGACGACGACAACGACAACGAGTTCCACTACGAGGAGGATCCGATGGAGCCGATGGAGCCTGAGCAGCCGACGCATGAGGAGGCGGAGCCCGAGCAGCAGCCGACGCAGGAGGAGGCGGAGCCACTGTCACCTCCACTCTGGCCCGACCAGGTCGTGGCGTACAACTCGTTCGCCACATGGCGCAACGAGAAGGCGTTCCGTCGGGTTCGCGCTGGCCTCAAGGACGCGGCGGCAGTGGCCAAGGCTGTCGCTGTTCGGGCATCCTTGGAGACCAATCAGAGGGAGAAGCAAGTCCGCGCCTTCATAGAGGCGGAGCGCCAGTTCTACCAGCAGCTCAACGCCATCGCGGCGCCCGATGAGCAGCATGCCCTCGTCGCGTGGTACGAGGGCGAGTCTGCGTCGATCATGGCCGCCCTCCGCGCGGGCAAGCCGAGAGGCGATACAGACTGCCCGGAGCGACGTGGCCAACGCCCACCGCGCCCGCGTCGACGACGCTTCCATCGGGCCCGCGAAGCTATGGCGATGGACGCGGAGGCGGTGCGATGGTTGGATCAGGCCGAGGCCGTACGTCGTAAGGCTGTCCTGCGGAACGAGAGGCGCAAACGCGATCGCTCGGAGCTGGCGCAGTTGCACCGGATGCGGATGCAAGACAGAGCGGAGCGGCGCTGGCTCGCTACGGTGGCGAACCCATCGCCAAGCGGCCCATCGCCCTTCGCCGAGAACGACGACGAGGTTGGCCCCTCCAACATGGCGGTCTACGACGACGACGACGAGGAGGAGGACGTCTAGGATAGTGTTAGGCTAGTTTTAAGTTTTCCGCCGTAGTTTAAATTCAAATATAATCGTATGAATGTTTTAAATCAAAGTTTCTAATCGCCTATAAGGTGTTTGTGTCAACGACGTCTAGATAGGGGGTTCGAATTGGAGTGTGCCGCTGTGAAGCACGCCCATCAAATCGGCGGACACATGTCCAGCACCCCCAAAGAAGAACCAATTGGGGGTGCCGGACACGTATTTGATGGGTGCCGGTGGAGATGCTCAGCAGCAATGGAATAGCCAACCCCCAATACATTTTTAAGCTTGTTAAAAAAAAATACATTTTTAAGGAACAACGCAATATGTTTTGTGAACCAGGCCTCGCCTATCAATAAGCCCATAGAGACCCAAAGGCGCACACGCTGACCGATCCATCCAAACCGACATCGAGAAGCCTTTCACGTCCCCTCGCGGCCTCGCCCAGTCGCCCCCGCCCTCACCTCCACCGATTCCCCATCGCAATTGGCAATCTCTCTTCCCCAAATCAAGCCCCCAAGCCGACCTAATCGGCGATCCGTCGCCATGTCCCGCACGGGGAGCCGCCTCGCTTCCGCCGTGGTGCGCCTCCCCGGCCGCTCCAGGGTCTCCGCCTCGCCATCCCCTCGCCGCCGCTCCCTGTCCCGGTCGCCCTCCCCTCGCCGCCAGCGCCGCCGCGACCGGTCCCCGGTCCCCTCCCGTGACCGTCGCGGCGACCGGTCCCCAGTCCCCTATCGCGACCGCCGCCGCGACAGGTCCCCTAGCCCCTATCGCGAGCGACGCCGAGACCGCTCCCCTAGTCCCTTCCGTGACCGCCGCCGCCAGTGGTCGCCCTACCACAATGACCGCGGCCGGGATATGGATCGGGACCGGGCTCGGGACGGGGATCCCCCCGTGCGCCGCGGCGGCGGAGGCGGAGGCGGAGGCGGCGAATGGTCCGCCTCCGACGACGACGATGAGGAGCTCAAGGGGCTCGGCTACTTCGAGTACCGCTGTGCCAAGCGCCAGAAGCTTCGCAAAAATCTGAAGCTGTGCATCTGGAAGATCACGCCCAGCCCCCCTCGACGCGATGACGAGGCCGACGAGTACCGTTACAGCGACGAGGAGGATGAGAAGGAGAAGAAGGAATCGCCGAAGAAGGTTTCCTCTGATAAGAGCGACGATGAGGAGAAGAAGAATTCGTCCGAATCTGAGTCTGGTGAGTCTGATAGCTTATCTGATTCCAGCGAATCAGATTATTCTAGGAAGAAAAAGAAAGGGCGTAAGAGCAGACATCGCAGCAGCAAACGTAGCAGGCGTGCCCATCGTCGCCGCCGCTCGTCTGATATAGGGAGTGAAAGTGACGGCAATGCCAGTGAGGATTCAGAAGGTTCTGATGACTCGGAGGACTCTAGGGATAGGAGAAGGAGGAAGCGATCACGGAAGCACAGGAGTTCTAAGAGGAGGGGGCGGAGCTCCAGGAAGAAGAAGAGTAAAAGTCTGGATATACCCTCTAATGGAAGCTCTGAGGAGGTGGAGGTTTTAGGCTCTAGCCCTATCTCGATGGACAGTAAGAAGTCGGACAAGAGATCAAAGAAGAAGAGGAGCAAGGAGTCTGATTCCGAAGATTCGATCCCTTCTGATGCTGTTGTCAACGCTGATGATAAGGAAGTTGAAATCGCAGATGTGCCAGAGATTGACCCCGAGGCAATTAGGTTCAAGGAAATGCTCGAGGCCCAGAAGAAGGCTGCGCTTGAGAATGAGATGCCGGTTGGACCGATGCCGCTGCCTCGTGCAGATGGTCATATTAGCTATGGTGGTGCACTGAGACCCGGTGAAGGTGATGCTATTGCACAGTATGTACAGCAGGGGAAGCGTATCCCACGGCGTGGTGAGGTTGGTCTGTCTGCAGATGAGATTCAGAAGTTTGAAGATTTGGGGTATGTTATGAGTGGGAGTAGGCACCAGAGGATGAATGCTATCCGTATAAGGAAGGAAAACCAGGTTTATAGTGCAGAGGATAAGAGGGCGCTAGCCATGTTTAACTACGAGGAGAAGTCAATAAGAGAGCACAAAGTTATGGCTGATTTGCAGCGCTTGGTTTCGAGAACCATTGGCCAGGAGACAGGACCTTCACATGACCCATTTGCTGCTACAGATGACTGAGTAATTATTTCTAGCTATTTTACAAAGAAATGGTTGCCACAATTAGTTATGCATGTTTTTCCTGTTGTTCCTATAGTACTAGTGATATCGAATTTGCATTTTTGTAACTTCTGTTTTGTATTGACCGTACTTAGCTCACCGTGCTTATTATCCTGCTTGTTGGAGCTGTGTTCATGATATCTGCTATGTTTGTCAAGTTGATTTATTATTCTTCCAAGATTTATTGAGATGATTAGATCGAATGGGCAATTTTCTTTTAGTGTTTAGGGATTTAATAAACTTTTAAAACAGTGCAAATGCATAAACTAATATCGTCTAGGATCATTAAGTATACTTGTAATGTGCTTGGGGAATTCTCTGGCACTGAGGATTTGAAAATAATCTCTCTCTATCCAAAGATTTTTTTGCAACATCTGTATTGAATTGTTTTTGTCTTGCGATCATCGAAGCATGTATAAGCGGATTAGGTGAAATGATTTGTGTTTTAGATTGTCTGATTAGCCTGGGATCCTTGTTTTGCTGTATTGCATTATGTGTTCGTAGTAAAACAACCATGCATCACAAATTCTGCAGTAGTTGTATCTGTTGAAAGTTAAAACTGTCCCCCATGACGTGTTCTCTTGCGAGTTGCCACTAAGATAAAATCAAGCCATTAAGCTTTGTTTGGGATGTCGCATGACATTATTAACTGCACATTCTAAACCGTACTTGACTTCACCGGATAATTGATTTTGTAAGTAGTGATATTCATCCAGCTATTGGTTAGGCACTCTACCGTACCTCAAACTGGATGGCATGCACTAAATCTTTTTACATGTAGGCAGCTGAGGCTGCTGCTTAAGTGCTTACTTATAAGCTTCTCCAGTTAGCTCTTGTTTGTGCTGTGGCACCATGGGCGGAGGGTCGTGGAGGCGAAACTGGGCCACGACCCCCCCTTCCGAAGTGCAAATTTCTGTTTACCTTGTATGCTCACCACACATGGCCCAACCCATCAGCGGATCCTAACCCAGATAATTTCTCCTTCCCTCAGTTTGACCACACGGAAGGGAATAAAGCTGATCTGAGTAGACTCGTCATCCAGTCTGCCGCTTGTCCCTCAGTCCTCCTCTTCATTCCTCTTCTTCTTGTCTTCTCAGCATCGCGATCGTTGATGCGCACGCCATTGCTCTGCTGCACCGCTGCACTCTACCGCGTATCTTATAGAACCCTAGTCCTCCAGGCTGCAGTGCCCTGCCCTAACCAGGTTAGGTTCTGAGTATCGTAATGATTGGGGATGTAATTATTGCTCCTCACCAGGTTAGGTAATTGTGAATTTCATATGCAAATTATAATGAAGAGGACGAAGAAGGGCATCAATCAAAATATAATTTCTGGTATGAAAGCTAATGGCTAAAAGGACAAGAGCATTGTTCTAAGTAGTGATTGGTCATATTCAGTTGTGTTTTGGCAATTAGCAATGTTCTTTTTCTTTTGGAGCATCAAAAATATATATCTGCTATTTTTGCACGAAACAGAACATATCTCATCATGGCACTGCCATCCAATTATCCATTATATTTTTTTTATGACTTAGAATTTTTTTGTATGCATAGTTTATGTTTTCTATGGAATTGGCCCCCTCTTATGTTTTGTTCACGCTCCGCCACTGTGTGGCACTGTGCTAGGTTTCGTTTATGAGAGTTGCTGACTGTTGTCAATTGATGATGGTCTTGCCGCATATTGAGTTTGATCAGCTGATTATGAATACATTTCCAACTTTGCACCATCAGCATTTGATCCACGCAGCACTTTATATTTTCAAAATGGTAGAAACAAAACCTGTTACCCATGAGCCTTTTGTTGAAAATCAAGTGGTCCTCCTCAAATCACGAGGTTAGCTGCTGGAAGATGTATTTTCATGTCTGTCATCTGGAGGATGGATCAGACCGGGGAAAGGAATACACATGCCTGAAGCATCTAGTTTCACAACACCATTTTATCAGTTGTATCTTGATGTGGTAGGCCTGACTGTGGTTGCATTTATGCTGCGTTTTGACTGATTGTGCTATATTACGTAATCGTGGTGTAATCTCTTTTGAACGGGTTCTGCAATGATGACGGAGGCTCTTTTAAATGTCCAGAAGTTCAGCTACGTCCGTTTGTTGACAAAAAAAAGTTCATCTACGTCCGTTTAATATAATTTGTGACGAAAAAAATTATTCACTTGACGATGGCTCTATATTGCTGTACAATTTCTCATTTGCTTTCAGCAATCAGCTACCTACATGATGGCCGAAGCAGGCTGAAGCATCTAATAACAACATCATTTATCTTCAGTATATAGTTGGTGTTCTATCTTGCTGTAGTAGGCCTGATTTTGGTGGTGTTTTGTGAAACTTTTGGACTGAGCGTGTTATGTTACGATGTAATCGTCTCTTTTGGATAGGTTTATGATGACGTATGCTCTTTCGGATAGGTTTATGATGACGTATGCTCTTTCGGATGTCCAGTAGCTAGCTTGTTTGGTTAAGTTTTTAGAGAACCACAGTTATCCACAACCTCGTTTTAAGTCCTATAAAAAACTAATACTTTGTTTGGACTAACTAATCTCTGGATAAGAAAACTCGGTTTCCATAATACTTCAATTATGCGTTTTAGGAAAAACGGCTAGGAGACGTCTTTGGGTAAACACGTTCTAGATGCACACGGTTACAGGATGAAGACTGCCGCACGCGACCTCGCGAAGGACGTGTAGCATGACCTTGTAGTTTACCACTAGGGTGCTGGGATCCGCTGGTCATGGAGACCACCGAGCACCTGGCCCAACGAAGCCAAATTCTTCAGCGCCACGGAGATCACCCACCATCTCTTCGATCAGTTACACCACTACGTCATTAGCACTTCCAACCATTGCATGTACACTATTTATACTAGATTTTCTTTCATATTGATTACACTTATGTTCATGTCGTGGTGTAGTACAATTATTTATACTAGTTTTTTTTGCTTACTTATGAATAACACATTTTTCTGACATGATTTTTTTAATAATACAATTTCCTACGGTACTTAGAATATTAATATAGTCATAATGCACATAAATATTAAGATGCTCAATTTTTCTACAAATACATCGCTCACATATATTTCATGTTCTAATCTTGACCATCGTTTTGGCCAACAAAATATGTATTATGTGACGTATAAATTATACTGTTGTATTTTTATTTGAATAATGTTTCTGGCGATCTAATGTTTATAATATGTGTTCATATGTATTATTAGTCAAGACGGACAGAGCACAAGATAGTCTATATACTATAATAGTTAACAGTACAAAATGCACTTGCACTAAGTTTAGAGCATATATTGCAAACAAAATGACGTTGTTTGTTTATTTTTCAAGATAGCGGCTCTTAGATATCTTTGGTTAAATCAAATTCTTCTAAATCAATAAAAGTAGAAAACGATAGTTTTGTTGTCTTCATAGATCATTTTTTGTGCTATTTACATGGAATGCAAATATATTTATGTCTTTATGTCTACTTTATTTTTCATTAAATATAATGGTAGCTCTATGTTCTGTAGAGGATTCTAGAGTGCATGGTTGTCTATGTTGGTTGTTAGTAGGGATAATTATTGATGTACTAAGTAGAAAAGTCTACGGGGTGATGCTGTGTGCCCAAATATATAATGTATGTATGTTGTACCGGTTGAAAGTGCACTATGGTCAACTAGAGGGGGGGGGGGGGGGGGTGAATAGGTTGACTACCAATTTTTCTTTTCTTTTCCTTTTAAGGGGCTTAGTAAGATAAGATACGATTCTCTAGATGTGCAACTAGGTGAACAACCTATGTGAAGAGAGTAGTATGCGCAACGGAAGTAAAGCGTAAGGTAGTAAAGCAAACAACAAGTGTAAACAAGGAGACAAGGATATGTTTCACCGTAGTTCCTTCTCAAAGAGAAGTACGTCTACGTTGGAGAGGTGGGGAGCCACCTAGGCGCTCCTCAATATCACGGTTGTGCACACCTTGTTCTCCTTGAGCTTCTCCGGTGAGGGAGATGCTCGTTTCCACTATGAGGTCGACTTGAAGGCGTTGACCAAACCTTTACAAGGGCTTGAGGTCACTCCACAAGGATGGAGGCTCTCAAGCAATCCGTAGCTTCTTGCAACAAGGTGGAAACTACAAGCACGAGATCTACTAAGGTTTCTAGGCCTCAAGTAGGATTCTAGATCTACTAGGTTGTGGTGGATGGATTTGAGATTCCTTTGGTGGAAGTGTGGATCTAGGTCTCCTCTAGCTCTCCACCAAGTTTGGGAGTGATTGGGTGGACGGAGAGGGAGATCTAAGAGTTTGAAGCTTTCATTAATGGCTAGAAGAGAGAGTGGGAAAAGCTTAGCATTTATGAGGTAGGTGAAGGGGTATTTATACTCTTGGCCACGAAGTAGCCGTTTGCAGTCCAGAGCACCGGAGGCTCCGGTGGTTTCACCGGAGGCTCCGGTGGGTCTTCTTTGCACTGCGCAGTTGCGCAGTGCCTTATCCTTTGCGCGCTGCTGAGGAGGCCGGAGGCTCCGGTGGATCGAGCGGAGGTTCCGCCCACCGGACCCGCACCGGAGGCTCCGGTGGAACCTCCGCCACTTTCCAACAGAAGGGGTGCCAAGCGGAGCTAGCACCGGACCCTTCACCGGAGTCCATTTGCCCTAGGGCCAGGGGGCCACCGGATGTCCACCGGAGCCTCCGGTGGAACCTCCGCCACTTTCCAACAGAAGGGCATTTTAGCGGAGGGACCACCGGATGCGCACCGGAGCCTATTTGCTCACAGGCTGAGTGGCAGCAGCGGGCTGAGCCTCCGGTGGATTCACCGGAGCCTCCGGTGGATTTACCGGAGCCTCCGGTGGGTTCACCGGAGCTTCCGCCCCTGCATATTTTGGCTCCCTGGCATCCTTTCTCTTAGCACTTTTCGAATATATCAAGCATTAGCCCCATAGATATAGTGAACCTAATAACCTGGGCATTTTCATCATTTGAACAAACATTAGATCCAACAATTATGTTGTCATATAATTACCAAAACGGACGATGATCTTTCAATCTCCCCCTTTTTGGTAATTGATGACAACATAATTATTTGCATGATTACGGACTCAATATGAACGGAGCTCCCCCTAAAGATATGCTCCTTTCATATTGAGATCACTAAGACATGATATAAACTAATAATATGACAATGATAACACATAGCACACATATCACATAGATAATATGAAACGAGGTTCACACAAGATCACAATATAGCGAGGTTCACGATAGATACGAATAAGATAAACAACCGAAGTTCCAAATGGTTCAAATCAAATCCCCTCAAGCCAAAGAGAGATGCAAATCAAAGAAAGCTTGAGGGACCATGCAAATGCCCGTTGCCTAATATATCTTTCTCCCCCTTTGGCATCAAGATACCAAAAGAGGGAGAGCCAAGTGCTAACGCCCCAAATCATTCGGAGGATGTGGGAGATGCTTCCGGAGCCGGGGAGGGAACACGGTGAGAACTAGTGGCTTCGTCTCCTTCTTCCTCGGACCATTCAATGAGCTTGCCCTTGGAGTCCTTAGCTTGCCAAGCATCCCAATCTGTGATGCTATCAAGAACCGGGGATTCAATGGAGAGACCCTCTTCACGGAGACGTTCACGAGATGCTTGAGCCTTTTTACGTGCCTTGAGTTCCGCATCATAATGTGCCTCCCATTGATGTTGCTCAATCTTTTTGTTCAAGCAAAATACTTTCTTGAGAGCCCGAGCCATCCATTTGAAGGCATTGCTAGAAGGAGGGGGTTGAGATGGACCCTCGGCTTCCTCTTCCTCATCCACAATGATGCGAGGCCTAGCCTTGTGCTTGCGAACAGCTGGAGTGGGATGTACAACGGGCTCGGTGTGATTCTTCATGAGAAGCCTCTTTTCCGTATGAGAGATCCAAAGAGAATCATCCAAAGGATCATCCGGAAACCTAGCATTCCACACCTTCAATATGATCTTCATGATGAAAGGCCCAAAACAAGCATTCCTTCGGTTGGCAATGACATGCCATAACTCGTTCCAAATGTAGTCAAGGACATCAAGCTTGCGAGGAGTGGCATCCATACGGTATTGATGAGTAAGAAGCAACAAGTTCTTCATGAAACCTTGAATCTCATCCACATTGCCCGCCTTTGGATTGATAGTCTCTCTATAGACCCGTAACATGATGTCATAAGTGGGATAGAGACCCTTGACGAAACCCACAGCATATTTCTTCCAATGATAGAGGGGAGTGAGGTCATCCTTTGAATTAGCTTGAGCGGAGTGAACTCGAAACCACCCATTAGCAAATTCTTCTCCGTTGGCAAAAGGACCAAAATCTGGGTAGCCACCAAGAAGAGTGCCAACATCCTTCCAAGTGATGTCAAGTTGTTTGTCCTTGGTCATCCAAATGAGGTGGCGGTTGGTCTCATTGCCAAGATGAACTGTGGCAAGGAACTGACAGACGAGCTCTTCATCAAAGTCTTGTTGAAGGGTGATAATGGTACGGAGGCCAAACTTCTCAATGATCTCAAGGGCCTCCCCAAAATACTTGTGATTGCGTTCCATGTGACCAATACTTATAGCATGTTGGGGAACAACATTTTCCTTGGGCTTCCTCATCAAGATCTCCCTGAATATCTGTCCTTGGAAGGCGGTGTGAAACCGCGGATCCTTGCCCCGGAATTGGGGCATTTGGCGGTCACGGGCAATGACATATGGATTTTCCCTTCTTTCCTTTATAAATGTCTCATCGGACATCTTGGATGCGGTTGGAGCGGTGTTCTTCCTTGGCAAGGTCTTCTCGGGAGCCGGAAATCTCTTGCGCTTGCCTTGAGTACGGTCAAGTTCCTCTTGAATTTCATCCACGGGTTGTGGCTTGCGGCGGCCCGTGGACTTGTACCTTAGTCCTTTCCCTTTGGAGCCGGAAGCATCTAACACAAAAATCGAGAAGAGCATGAAGAACGAGTAAAGCTCGAGTCAAATAAGGCACGCACAAACCAAAGAACCAAGATATTCATGGTGTTAGGGTTGAATAATCTAGGGTTAGGGCAAAATTCCCATAGAACCGCAACGATTCAAACCTAACATGCATTATCTAGGTTGCTAGGGTGTGTACTTGAGAAAATCCACTCCTAAAACTCCAAAACCACAAATCTAGAAGGCTAGAACATGAACTCCTATGCATCTCATCCATCAACTAGATGAGAGAGAGAGAGAGAGCACATACCGGCTTCATCCATGGTGGAGAAGGGAGGAGGGAAGGTTCCCGGGGCGTTCCTAGGCAAGGAGGAGGGCTCCCCGCGGTGGAGCACCCGAATCCGGCGGCGGTGAGCGTGGGGGCGGCGGCGGTTCGAGAGGAAGAAGATGGGGGCGTGGGGGGAAAATGAGATTGGATCTCACTTACCCCCGTGCGCCCCAATCTTATCCGCAGTGATTTTTCCGCCGGCGGAGCCTCCGGTGGTTTCACCGGAGCCTCCGCTCCCGCCAGCGGAGCCTCCGGTGGAATCACCGGAGCCTCCGCTCCTGTCCCAAAACTTTAGGTTTTGGCCCGCTGAGCCACAGGGACCCAGCGGAGCCTCCGGTGAGGTTCCGGTGGACAGACCCGGCGGAGCCTCCGGTGGATTCACCGGAGGTTCCGCCCAGATGAATTTCAGCGCGCCGAGATTGGAAAAACTCGAGCAATACTATAAGAGCAACGGTTTGGGCAAGTGGGGCTTGGGTTGGAAAAACGTTACTGTCATACGAGAGACATTGCTCGACGGGGTTCGCAAGAACCATAAAACAAGTGAAAAACCGAACCCGTACGAGTTGTCAAGATGAGGATATAAAGTGAGAAAATGATCAAAAACACCTCAAGGGTTGGTGGCCGAGGCCACCATGTTTGAGTGTGTAACTTGGCACCGCGAAGATATATCTTGGGTCCAAAATTACTACTCACAATTAAGCACAATGAGTCACAAATTGACTAGATATGCAATGATTGATTGATTTTCGCATAATAAAAGGAGTGCATACTCATGAGTTGAGTAGCGCTCCCCCTATATCCATGCCTACACCTAGACTAGATAGCAAGTATAATGAGGGTAGATATGCAAGGTTTCAAGTGAAGTTGGAGGAATCGATGACATTTAGTTCATTCCTCAAAGCTCGAAATCTTGGTTCATCAAGGGCCTTCGTGAAGATATCGGCAAGTTGATCCGTGGTGGAGACATAAGAGAGATCAATATCACCTTTCTCAACATGATCCCGAATAAAGTGATGACGAATCTCAATATGCTTCGTCTTGGAGTGAAGAACCGGGTTGTAGGCGATCTTGATAGCACTCTCATTGTCACAAAGAAGAGGCACCTTGTCAAAATGAATACCATAATCCTTCAAGGTTTGCCTCATCCATAGCAATTGGGCACAACAACTTGCCGCGGAGATATACTCGGCCTCGGTGGTGGAGAGAGCAATACAATTTTGCTTCTTGGAAGACCAACAAACTAAGGAGCGGCCAAGAAATTGGCAACCCCCGGATGTGGACTTCCTATCCGTCTTCTCTCCCGCATAATCCGCATCCGAGTAACCAATGAGCTGAAAGCTTGAACCCTTGGGGTACCAAAGACCGAAGTTTGGGGTATGAACTAGATATCGAAAGATTCGTTTCACAGCTTCCAAATGACTTTGCCTCGGAGAGGCTTGAAACCTTGCACATTTACCTACGCTATACATGATATCGGGTCTAGATGCACAAAGGTAAAGCAAAGAGCCAATCATGGAGCGGTATACCTTTTGATCTACCTCTTTCCCATTAGGGTCGGGTTTCAAGTCGGTGGTTGTGGACATAGGGGTCTTCATAGGTTTGGCATCATTCATATTAAATCTCTTGAGCATGTCTTGAGTATATTTGGCTTGTTTGATGAAGGTTCCTTCATAATATTGATTCACTTCGAAGCCAAGAAAGAACTCCAACTCTCCCATCATAGACATCTCAAACCTATCGGTCATAAGCTTGCAAAACTCCTCATTGAACAAGGTGTTAGTAGACCCAAAAATGATGTCATCCACATAGAGTTGGCATATGAACAAGTCACCTCCAACCGTCTTGGTAAAGAGGGTGGGATCGATTAAACCAACATTAAACCCGCGATCTACTAGAAACTCTTTAAGGTGCTCATACCACGCACGTGGAGCTTGTTTAAGTCCATAGAGCGCCTTATCAAGTTTATAGACATGATCGGGGTGGTTGGGATCCTCGAAACCCGGAGGTTGCTTGACATATACTAACTCATTAATGGGACCATTAAGAAAAGCACTTTTGACATCCATTTGTTGTAATTTGAAGTTATGATGAGATGCATAGGCAAGTAAGATACGAATGGATTCAAGGCGAGCTACGGGGGCAAAAGTTTCACCAAAATCGATACCTTCGACTTGAGAGAAACCTTGGGCCACCAATCTTGCCTTGTTGCGAATGACAATACCATCTTTGTCTTGCTTGTTCTTGAACACCCATTTGGTACCAATAACATTTTTGCAATCCTTGGGTCTTGGCACTAATTTCCACACCTTGTTGCGCTCGAAGTTATTGAGTTCATCATGCATGGCTTCAAGCCAATCTTGATCTTCGAGAGCTTCATATACCTTCTTGGGTTCAATGAAGGAGACAAATGCATGGGCATTGCTAAAATCCGCCAATTGCCTTCTAGTGACCACTCTTCCACGAACTTGACCAAGAATCATGTCCTCCGTATGACCCGCTCGTTCAAGATTCTCTTGCCTTCTCTTTGCTCTTCGAGCCAATATCTCCTCCAAAGATTCCTTGGATATGGATTGAGAATCACCTTCTTCATCGGAGTCATGTCCATCTTCATTTTGCCCTTGATCAATAAAGGGTGATGAATCACCACTAGGTTGAGCATTCTCAACAATAATAGAATCTTGATCATGATTTAGGTGTGTTGCTTGGCCTTGTTCATTAGCTTGGCCTTGACCGTTAGCTTGAGGGCTTGGTGCATCTTGTTGGATAGCTTGATCATCAATGGGTGTAGTCGATGGCTCCACTTGAGTGGGGCATAGTCCTTCTCCCTCCGTCATCCGGTAACCCTCAATGGGAATTATTTCACCAATCCCCATTCTTCTTATGACGATGGGAGGAATTGCATCTCCTACAACACCATGATCTATACGCCCCCTTGGGAGCCATTATCCTCATCAAACACCACGTCTATAGCTTCTTCAACTTGTCCGGTGGACTTGTTGTAGACTCTATAGGCGTGAGCGTTTGTGGCATAACCAACAAAAATGCCCTCATAAGATCTAGTCTCAAATTTTGACAACCGTTTACCTTTCTTGCGAATGAAGCACTTGCAACCGAAGACCTTGAAGTAAGATACATCCGGTTTCTTACCCGTGAGAATCTCATAGGGGGTCTTGTTCAAGATCTTGCGAAGATATAACCGGTTGGTGGCGTGACATGCGGTGGAGACGGCTTCGGCCCAAAAGTTATAGGGAGAAGAGAACTCCGCAATCATAGTTCTAGCCGCATCCATCAAAGTCCGGTTCTTTCTCTCCGCAACACCATTTTGTTGAGGGGTATAAGGGGTGGAGTATTGATGAGCAATGCCCTCTTCACTAAGAAAACCCTCAACGGTGTAGTTCTTGAACTCCGAGCCATTATCACTCCGGATAGCCAATATGGTAGCATTGTGTTGGCGCTCAACTAGAGTGATGAACTCAATGACTCTACTTTGAGTTTCACTTTTCCTCTTGAAGAAATACACCCAACAATATCTTGAATAATCATCCACAATTACCAAACAATACTTCTTTCCTCCGAGACTATCATAGGATAGTGGACCAAAGAGATCTAAGTGAATGAGCTCGAGAATTCTTGTAGTGGAGATAGATGTCTTGGTTGGGTGTTGTTCTCCATGTTGCTTCCCAAAGGTGCAAGAGCTACACACACGATCTTTAGCAAATTTAGCTTTGGTTAGTCCTAGAACGTGATTGCCACTTTGGAGATCATGCAACATTCTCATATTGGTGTGGGCTAGTCGGCGATGCCAAAGCCATCCCACATCAACTTTAGCCATTAGGCATGTCGCGGCACACGTGTCTTCTTTAGAGAAGTCCACTACATACATGCCGTTCTCGACAAACCCAACAAAGGCTACTTTAAGAGATGTCTCCCAAGTGACAATCACACTCTCTTTATTAAAGAACGAGGTGAAACCACAATTCGCAAGTTGAAGAACGGACATCAAGTTATAGCCAAGGGACTCAACAAGGAGAACATTCTCAATTGATAAATCATTTGAGATTGCTACCTTGCCTCGTCCCAATACCTTAAGCTCGGACTTATCACCAATAGTGACGCAATTGAGATGAGGTAGAGGAGGTTCAAGATTGCTTATTGCGTCAAGGCTTCCGGTCATATGTTGGGATGCACCACTATCCACTGTCCATTTGTTAGACCCGGAAGCATTTCCCTACAAGAGATCAATTTCTTGATTTAGGTACCCATCCTTCAATGGGTCCTCTTTTGTTAGTAACAAGGGTCTTAGGAACCCAAATAGTCCAATGATAATCATCACCATAAGAAGTACCAACGTATTTAGCATAAACATGTCCATCCCTAGATTTCATAAGAACATAAGATGGATGATATTTTCCGGCGAAATCATTATGAGTGATGCTCCCCCTAGAGGTATCACCACCCATAATGGCGTTGGTCTCCTTTTCTTTGGTCACCTCACCCTCTTTTACAAAAACAACATTTTGAGGGGGAGAGGTGACATTCTTGGATGTCTTCTTTGACTTGGAAATAAACCCAAGTCCCTCTTTACCTTTCTTGGCACCTTGAGAGCTTATTGCATCGTTGAGAATTCTTTCCTTCCCTACATTGTTAGTCGTAGAGGAAGAGGTAGGTGCAATAACAACGCTATTTGATGAAGATGCAACATGCTTATTTGATTGTTGAGCTAGAAGCTTGATTCGAGACTTGGCAAGTTTGTCATGTATTTCCTTAAGAGATTAAACTCTTCTTTTAGTTTGTCATGTTCCTTGTCAAGTTTTTCATGGGCTATTCCTAGCTTCAACTCTTCCTCTTCAAATTCTTTAAGCAAAACAAGAGATTTGGCATGTTCTTTCTTAAGTTTGGCAAGAGATTTTTCATGGTCTTTCCTAAGCTTAGAAACACTAATAGCATAAGAGTCTTGTAAACTAGATAGTCTTTCTTCAAGAGAGGCTCTCATGGATCTCTCCTTTTCGAGAGCCTTAATTAGTTCACCATCATGATTCTCGTTGGTACCACCATGATTCTCCAAGGTCATGATGATTTCCTCTTTCTCATCAATGAGAGAGTTGGCATCATCAAGTTGCCTTAGGAGAGTTTTTACCTTTTCTTTAGTTTCACCTTCAAGACTACTCAACCAAGAGCCTAGGTTCTTGGCCTCCTCATCTTCACCAATGTTTTCAACACAATCCAATAATGAGGGAGAGGTAGTGTTAATAGACTTGGAGGTGGAAGTTATTACCGCGGTGGCTTTTGCCATGAGACATGTAGGTCGGATCGATGTCTTCTCATTGGGAGATTCAAATAGAGAGACCGATGAAGAGGAAGTGGTAGCTATGGCGACGTGGGCAACACCTATGACTTCATCTTCTCCTTCATCTCCGGAGTAGTATGTCTCCAATGTGGGGCCTTCTTGAACATATAGAGCCCTTGGAACCCTTCTAGCGAGGTTCTTGTTTTGTGGAGCTTTGTTCTTGTCCTTGCGAACAAGTTTCCCTTCATTCTCTTCTCTTGGCTCAAAGGGACACTCCTTGACGAAGTGGTTTGCACTTCCACAATTATAACATGTCCTTGGCCGTTCCCCTTTCTTCCTAAAGATCTTGTTCCTTGAAGGCCTTGGGGCACCGGCTTTGTGAGCCTCCCATCTCTTCCAATACCCTTGCATGGCAAGAGCAATACATTTATGGGCACCCTTGTATGTATCCTCATAGTCCTCATCATCATCATCATCATCATCATCAACTTCTTCAATCTTGGCCATTGCTCTAGACTTCAAGGCAAGGTTGGGAGACTTTCCATGTCCTCTAGAGCGAGCAAGAGCATCATCCGCACTTTTGTGAGATAGGGATATGGCAATGAACTCACTTAGCACTCCAATGGAGTTAAGGGAGTTGTAGTCGGATCTTGTTCGAATGCTAGTGGAGAGGTTCTTCTCAAATGGAGTTATGGCCTTGACGAACTTCCTCTTGATCCATTCATCCGAGATTTCCTCTTTCCCAAAATCTCTTAGTTGATTGCCAAGAGTGACAACTCTTCTATATAGCTCCTCGGGACTCTCGTCTTCAAGCATGACGAAGTTCTCGGACTTGTCGAGAGCCACATCATATTTTGATGATTGAATGCTAGCATTTCCTTGGAACAAGGAGTCAAGTTTATCCCATGCTTCCTTGGCGGTCTTCAAGCCGCGAATGTGCTCAAGATGTTCTCTTGGGAGAGCCTTTTGGATAGTCACAATAGCGGTCTTGTTGAGTTGGAACTCCACGTCCTCTCTTGGGGTCAAGTTGTTTGGATCATGAGGGTGGAATCCATGAACAACGCTTCTCCATAAAGCGGTGCAACAACCTGAAATATGAGACTCCATATCGAACTTCCATGATGAGAATTCGTTAGTGTTAAGCATGGGAGGATTTCCAACATTAACCATGTGTGGTATTGTAGCAATAGGGTGGATAGAATCGTAATTGGGAGGCGGTGGAACTTTAGAGTTAGACCCCGAACCGTTAGCCGATTGAGACTTGGAGCCCTCGGAGTTCCCACTACTCTTAGCCTTTTTATCGGCTTTTGCTTTGGCTTTCGCCTTAGCTAAAGCGATGTTAGCTTCCATTTCATCAATGTCCGGAATGGATTCTTCATCCGAGCTAACATCGTTGGTAGTGAGAGGTGCTTCCTCGGACTCCTTGGTTCTCCCCATCAATACCTCCATCATTTTCTTGATGCTAGAAACCTCCGTACTGACAGTAGAGCTAACCTTAGACATTTCGGCTTGGAGGATTCCAACCGAGTCTTGTAGGTTAGATATACTGTCGGACATCTTGGAGATTTCCGCACTAGAACTACCGGGGGTATTTTCATCGACCATTGTACTCTTAGGCGGTTAAGCCCTTAGTAAGAGCCGAGGCTCTGATACCAATTGAAAGTGCACTATGGTCAACTAGAGGGGGGGGGGGGGTGAATAGGTTGACTACCAATTTTTCTTTTCTTTTCCTTTTAAGGGGCTTAGTAAGATAAGATACGATTCTCTAGATGTGCAACTAGGTGAACAACCTATGTGAAGAGAGTAGTATGCGCAACGGAAGTAAAGCGTAAGGTAGTAAAGCAAACAACAAGTGTAAACAAGGAGACAAGGATATGTTTCACCGTAGTTCCTTCTCAAAGAGAAGTACGTCTACGTTGGAGAGGTGGGGAGCCACCTAGGCGCTCCTCAATAGCACGGTTGTGCACACCTTGTTCTCCTTGAGCTTCTCCGGTGAGGGAGATGCTCGTTTCCACTATGAGGTCGACTTGAAGGCGTTGACCAAACCTTTACAAGGGCTTGAGGTCACTCCACAAGGATGGAGGCTCTCAAGCAATCCGTAGCTTCTTGCAACAAGGTGGAAACTACAAGCACGAGATCTACTAAGGTTTCTAGGCCTCAAGTAGGATTCTAGATCTACTAGGTTGTGGTGGATGGATTTGAGATTCCTTTGGTGGAAGTGTGGATCTAGGTCTCCTCTAGCTCTCCACCAAGTTTGGGAGTGATTGGGTGGACGGAGAGGGAGATCTAAGAGTTTGAAGCTTTCATTAATGGCTAGGAGAGAGAGTGGGAAAAGCTTAGCATTTATGAGGTAGGTGAAGGGGTATTTATACTCTTGGCCACGAAGTAGCCGTTTGCAGTCCAGAGCACCGGAGGCTCCGGTGGTTTCACCGGAGGCTCCGGTGGGTCTTCTTTGCACTGCGTAGTTGCGCAGTGCCTTATCCTTTGCGCGCTGCTGAGGAGGCCGGAGGCTCCGGTGGATCGAGCGGAGGTTCCGCCCACCGGACCCGCACCGGAGGCTCCGGTGGAACCTCCGCCACTTTCCAACAGAAGGGGTGCCAAGCGGAGCTAGCACCGGACCCTTCACCGGAGTCCATTTGCCCTAGGGCCAGGGGGCCACCGGATGTCCACCGGAGCCTCCGGTGGAACCTCCGCCACTTTCCAACAGAAGGGCATTTTAGCGGAGGGACCACCGGATGCGCACCGGAGCCTATTTGCTCACAGGCTGAGTGGCAGCAGCGGGCTGAGCCTCCGGTGGATTCACCGGAGCCTCCGGTGGATTTACCGGAGCCTCCGGTGGGTTCACCGGAGCTTCCGCCCCTGCATATTTTGGCTCCCTGGCATCCTTTCTCTTAGCACTTTTCGAATATATCAAGCATTAGCCCCATAGATATAGTGAACCTAATAACCTGGGCATTTTCATCATTTGAACAAACATTAGATCCAACAATTATGTTGTCATATAATTACCAAAACGGACGATGATCTTTCACCGGTGTCTACATTTTCTCAAAGTTTCTTTTATTGGACTTTCTTCTAACTTCTGCGCAGATGGGAATGGTATACACAAACGTGACTAGACATTATTTATCCTTTCGTAAAATGCGCGCTAACATGTTTTGATTTATTTTTCTAAAATAGGAATTTTATTAGATAGACAGGGTCACACTTAAGAAAGGGCTTACGCAAGGAGATCCATTGTATCCCATACTTTTCAATGTTGCGATATATGTATTGAATTGTCATATTCAAATTGTAGTAGAAAATGATTTTATCGATTGACTTAAGTGGATAACTTGCTAGAGAATGGGCGTAACATGCTTCAGTAAGCTGATGCTACCAATTTTTTTTTCACGGATGATCTAGGAAGTTCTAGGAATCTAAATAACATTCTCTGCATTTTTGAACAACTATCTGATTTTAAAAACAATTTTCATAAAAACTAACTGCATTGCTTTGGGAGTGCTAGGGACAAAGTAGATGAGCACTCTTCCATATTTTACTTCTAGAGTGGGTAAAATCTCTTTTAAATATCTTCTCATCACTAATTGGAAAGCTTCCATGAAGTCTTACATGTGCAACTCTTTAATGCAAATATGGAGAATTGTTGAAAAAGGATGTGAGCCAAAGGATCCCGCGAACTTAAGCTCAAGTGACATCATAGATGAGCAACTCAACGCTCATGCTTTGCACATGTTGGAGAGGGCAATGGAAAAGGAAGGACTTGCGCACATCCAGTCCTTCACAAGTGCGAAGAAAGCTTATGATTGCCTTGTTGATATGTTTGACGGCAACGTCAACCTCCAATGATCCAAGAAGTCAATCATTCAAAGACAAGTTGAACACTTTCACTTGAGTGATGGAGAGAACATAGAAGACATGTTTAGAAGACTCAAGACTCTCGTAAATGATATGAGAGATTGTGGATTCACGGATTGTACGGAGAATTGGGTCAAGGAGAAATTTCTACTCACCTTGATGCCATACAATGAAAACATGGTGATGAATGTACAAGCAAGGGCCGATTACTTGGACCTATCCCCCAGTGATGTTTTGGGTCTTTTTATCAACCTAAAAGTCATGAAGCAAACCTCCGATGATGTCATGGCCCGTGTAAACGGAATGAAGAGACCCTCTCTTGCCTTGAAGGCCAAGGCCATTCCCCATGAAGAAAATGACTCAAGTGATGATGGTGGATCTACTCATGAGGTCTCCGATAAAGAGATGAAGACATCACATGAAGAATGCTTGGCTCTTGCTCAACACAAGTGGTGGAAGAAGGGAGACTTTAGATCCAATGCCACCAAGAATAAAGGAAAGGAAGTCTCAAGCATAAAGAAGGAAAGAACTTGCTTCAATTGTGGAGATTCCGATCACTTTGTTGCCGGGTGACCCTTCAAGAGTAGAATTGAAAATGGTGGAAGACTCATCAAGAAATCCAGTTTCATTCCCAAGTCCAAGAACTTCATCAAGAGAGGCCCTACTAGGGCATTGATTGCAAAAGAAGTTGAGTACACATCCGGTGGTGAAGAGAGCGACGGTGAAGGCAAACAAGTAGGTATGGCGGCCATGGCTAGGGGCGTCGTACCTCCTAACTTAAGCTCTCTCTTCTCCAACCCAAATGACAACAAGGGTCCTTCGAGTCACAAGTGCTTCATGGACAAGGGTATATCCCCAAAGGTGACTCCTACACTCAAACTTGCAAACTCTTCTACTCCTTCACTATTAAATTATGTCAAGGAAGACCCCTTGATAAACTTTGTGGAAAAACTAGAAGGAGAAACTAAATCTATCTTTGTCTATCTCATGGATCAATTAAGTGAGGCACATGGCCTCATTGATGAACATGAGGAGAGAATAATGTTACTTGAAAAGTTTGTTCGTGATGATGCTAGTAAAATTGAGGAGCTTGAGAAAGCTCTAGATAAATCACATTGCTTTAGAGAAAGCATAGAGGAAACCTTTGCAATTGACATAGCTAAATTAAAACTTGATTGTGAACATGCTTTTGCTAAGGTAACGGAATTCATGGACTTAAATGATGCAACTAACCAAGGTTACAATGAACTCATTAAGGATTTTGATAAGCTTAAAATTGATTATCAAACAATTTCAAATGAGCTCAAGACCTTATAAGGTGTAAAAATTGTGAATGAAAACTCTTGTGTTACTAACCCTTTGTGTGTCAAGGCAACTCTCATTGAGGAGAACAATAGGTTGAATGCACAACTCAACAAAGGTCTTGCCACATGCATTCAAGGGCAAAATAATCTTAATGATCTTTTGAGTAATCATAAGAGAGTTATTGGCAAGGAAGGCCTTGGTTTTGGTTCCACTTCCAAGGTGGCTTACAAGAAGAAGTAAACTCCCTCCACTAACTCTATTGTTTTTGTGAAGGAGGGGGAGTTGGCTAATGATGAAGATGAGTTTGATATTATTGCTAAGAGTATCGTTCCTAGGAACACTACTACTCACAACAACTTTGCGGGAAAGTATAACCCATCTTATGTGCTTCTTAAATCTATTGATGGTCATGTTTATGAAAAATATGTTGGCACCTCATATGGTGATGATTATAAGCATGCTATTTGGGTTCCTAAGACCCTTATTACTAACAAAAAAGGACCCATCCAAAAATGGCTACCTAAGACAAGAAGTTGATTTATTGTAGGGTTGTATTTCCGGTGGAACATCATGGATGATTGATAGTGGATGTTCCGCACACATGACCGGAAGCAAGGAAGTGTTAGATGATTTGAAACTCCAACTTCTAAAATTTTCTCATGTAACTATTGGTGATCGCTCACAACTTAAGGTATTGGGACATGGCATGGTGGTCATTTCTCCAGATTCATCCATTGAGAAACTCCTCCTTGTTGAGTCCCTTGGCTATAATCTTCTTTCCGTCTTGCAACTTTGTGAATGCAATTTTACATGTGTATTTGGGCGTCATCACGTGCTTATCCTTCACACTATTTCTCTTAAAGTAGCCTTTGTTGGATTTGTGGAAAACGATATGTATATAGTGGATTTCTCGAAAGAAACTACACATATCGCCACATGTCTAATGGATAAATACGACGTGGGGTGGCTTTGGCATCGCCGCTTAGGCCACGTCGGTATGAGAAATCTACAAACTCTTGTGAAGAGTGAGCATGTGGTAGGACTAACAAGTGTAAATTTCTCCAAAGATCTTCCTTGTAGCTCTTGTATTGCCGGAAAGATGCATGAGAAGAATCACCCCAAGACATCAATCATCTCCACAACAAGGCCCTTTGAGCGCATTCACTTGGATCTATTTGGGCCTCCCACATATGATAGTATTGGGGGAAAAAGTATTGTTTGGTGATTGTTGATGATTATACAAGATACACTTGGGTTTTCTATATCAAGAAGAAGAGTGAGACTCAAGAAAGGTTCATAACTTGGGCCACCGAAGTGCAACGCCAATATGACACCAAGATCTTGTCTATTAGGGGTGACAATGGGTCTGAGTTCAAGAACTACACCATGGATGAATTCTTGAGTGAAGAGGGGATAAGACATCAATATTCCGCTGCGTACACCCCTCAACAAAATGGTGTAGCGGAGAGGAAGAATCGCACACTTATTGATATGGCAAGAACTATGATGGCCGAGTTCAAATCCCCATATAACTTTTGGGCCGAAGCCATCAACACCGCTTGTCATCTATCTAACCGACTCTTCCTTCGTCCGATGATTGGAATGACTCCATATGAGCTCCTGACCGGTAACAAAACCAACCTCAAATATCTTCGAGTTTTTGGGTGCAAATGCCAAGTCTACATAAAGAGAACTAGATTGTCTAAGTTTGATCCTAGAAATTTTGAAGGCATTTTTGTTGGTTACGCCACGAACTCCCACACTTATAGATTCTACAACATATCCACCGGGTGTGTTGAAGAATCTATGAATGTGGAATTTCATGAGGATAATGGCTCCCAAGTGGAGCAAAATGATTGTGATGATGTAGGTGACGAACCGTCCTCCATAGCCATAGGAAGAATGGGTATAGGTCCACTTATACCCATTGAGGGACACCTTGTGGCAAATGAGGATGGGACTAACTCTGCGCAAGTGGAGCCCTCTACATCAACCACCAATCAAATGGTAGACCAAGAACAAGAACAATACTTTCAAGTGGATACAACTCATCAAGAAAGTGATCAAGATCCACCCAATGATAATGGTGGAAATGACTTTGGTGATTCGTCACCAAGAACTCCACTCCGGATGGACAATGGCCTTGATGAAGGAAATGATGAGGATATTCCCCCCAATGAGAATCCCGATGATGCACTAGTTCGTATCATGACTCGTCAAGCATCAAGATTGCAACAAAAGTCACATTACCAAAAAAAATATTATTGGTGGCTTGGGAAGAAGTGTCTCCACTCGTGGACAAGTACTCAAGTTTTGTGGTTCATTCATATGTCTCTCATGTTGAACCTATCAAAGTGTATGATGCTCTTGAAGATGAAGATTGGGTTCAAGCCATGCATGAAGAGCTCCATAATTTTTAGAGAAACAAAGTATGGTCACTAGTGGAAAGACTCAAGGATCATAATGTCATTGGAACTAAATGGGTGTTAAAAAAAAGCAAGATTCTCATGGGCAAGTGATTCGCAACAAGGCTCGATTGGTTGCTCAAGTCTACTCTCAAGTCGAAGGACTTGACTACGGTGAAACTTTCGCTCTTGTAGCTATACTTCAATCCATTCGTATATTACTTGCATTTGCCACTAGTCATAACTTCATCTTGCATCAAATGGACGTTAAAAGTGCTTTTCTAAATTGTAACATCCCAAGTATGAAAAATAGCCATTAGAATGTTTGCTCTCTGTTATTTTATGTTTTGCATCATGGCATCATGTTCATTGCAATTGTTTTGCTTGTTTTCCATTTGTTTTCCTCTGTTTTCATTTGTTTTCCAGCTGTTTTCCTTTGTTTTATATTTGAATTTCAAACCAAAATTCAAACCTTTTGTTTCATCCTTGTGATGTTACAATTTCCAAATGAATATTTCAAAATAAAACAATTGTTTGTTTCCATTAAAGTGTGATTTCAAAACTATTGTTTTGTTTTTATCAAAAAAATCATTTAATATCAAACCCTTTTCAAATTCAATTATGATTTTCTTCCAAACAACAACCATGTTGAAATTATGAAAATTGCAAAACCAAACAATCAATTGTTTCCATTAAAATCCCTAAGGTTCAACTATTTAAAATTGTGGTTTTAATAATCCACTTAACCCAATTTGTTACTCAAATTCAAATACATTTTTCCAAACAGCAACCAATTTGAAACCATGAAAATTACACAACAATCATAACCTTTTGCTTCCAATTAAAAATATATGTTCACCCTAATTAAATTATTGTTGTCAATAACCACTTAATATAAAGATGATTCAAATTTGAATTAATTTGCAAACAGCAAGTTCTTTTGAAAATTCTGAAAAATCAAAGTTGCCAAGTGGTTGTTTTTGACCAAATCAGCCCACACAATTTTTTTCAAAATTTCCCCTAACTCCCAAACCCTCATCCTCTTCCTTTTCCAATTCAGCAAAAAAATAAAAATAAAGAAAAATCAAAAGCAAAAAAATTGAGGAGAGAGGCCAGCCTCAGCCCTCTCCCTTCTTCCCCCAGCCCACTTTCCTTCTGGCCCATACCCCCTTCGCTGTTTGTCTTCTTCCTAGTGCGTACGGCTGCACATCCAGGCACACCACGTATTCAGAGAGGAAACAGACGGTGATTAGCTCCACCTCCCCCTCCATAAGAACTCCACCCGGTGCCCTAGCCCTGCCCTAACCTCTCCTTCTCCCTCCTTCTTCCCTCTCACCGCCTCCACCCCTCCTTTCTTCCACCTCCATCTCCCATCTCTCTGTAACCAAAATTTCTGTACCTCACCCGAAGCCCTACCTTGCTCCGGCGATCGCCGCCCTCCCGAGCCACCACCGCCGTGGCTAGGTGCGGGAATGGAACCGCCACGGGTCCCTCTCCCTTGCCGTGCCCTCGGTCGGCCCCGAGGAGCTCCGATGCGCCGCCGCCATCCGAATTCCGCCGCCGGTCGCCACTGCCTCGACCACCTCTGTCGGCCCCGTCCTGCTCCTCCATCGACCGCTCGAGGTGAGCGCCCCACCCCCTCGGTTCCCCTCTCGCTCCCTCCCCTCTTGCACCGCTTTCCCCTCGCAGCAGCGTCCCCCGCGGCGCCCCTCCGGCGAGCCGCCAGAGCCTCCGTCCGCCCTCTGCCTGTCAGCGATCGTTTCCCTGCAGGTTCAGTTACGCAGAAAATTCAGAAACATCCCGCAGCCACACCTCTTACCCCCCGCTGCTCCCATCCTATCAACACACAGAGAAGCACCCCACTGGTTCTGTCCCCCCAGCGCAAGCAGGAGGTGGGGGGTTCGATTCCCCCCTCCCACATTAAACCAAAACTTTTTCTCCTTTTTGTTTTGTCACAGAAACTTCCAGTAATCACAACCAAGCCCCTGTATCTTTAATTCTAGTCCCTGTATATTTTTTTTTCTAGCCCCTAGGTGTTAAAAATGGCAGATTTACACTAAATCTTGTAAATTGCATAAGAAAATCATTTTAACTCCAAATTCAACATTTTTAATATGTTTTATGTCCCAAATTGAATGTTCTATCCAAATATAAAATTTGTTTACTGTTTTGAATATTTTAAATTGGTGCAATATTTGAAAACTTGTTAAATTCACTTAAACTTGCAAAATCATAACTTGGGCATAAAAATTCCAAATTCCACAAACTTAATATGTTTTCCAATCAAATTTTCATGTACTTTCCAAATATCAATTTTGTTTACTGTTTTGAATAATTTAAATTACTGAAAACAACTGTTTCTTATTTAATGCATTTAAAATTGCCAAAATAATAACTTGCTCATTTTAAATCCAATTTCCACAAATGAAATATGTTTTCCATGCCAAATTAAACCCTCGTTCCAAATATAAAATTTGTTTCATGTTTTGAATAATCAAAATTGGTTAAATGATTTAAACCTTGTTTAAATCATTTAATATTGCTAAATTTATAACTTGATCAAAACAAATTCTTTTGGGACATATAAAATATATTTTCAAACCATAAAAGCATAACATTTTCAAATATGAACTTCACTCAATGTTTTGCACAAATAAAAAATTCAAATAAGTTCATGTTTGAATTAAATTCATTTAATTCTTGCTTAAACTTGTTTAATTCCTAAATAATTTATTTGAAATCCTTTTTCAACAAGTGAAACATGCATTCCACCTAAAATTGTGTGTTCTTATCAAATATGAACTTTGTTATCTATTTTGAACAATTTAAAGTGGTGAAAACAACAAATGCTTGTGTGACACCTTTAAGTAACCAAAATTCCAAAACTTAATAATGAATTTCCAAACTTGTTAAACCTTATTTCCAATTGTTTCTATTATTGTTATTTTGCTGTTTTCCTCATTCATGCATCATGCTAATTCACTTACACATGATGACTAGTTGTAGAACAATTAATTCAACCATAATTCATGGGCTTTTCATATGCAATCCAAATTGCATGAGGGTCCATTTAATCATGTTGTTATCTTGTCAACTAGTTTATTTCTATGCATCAATTAAATGGTCATGCATCATCCCATGTTTGTGCACTATGCCATGTTATTGATTGTTTATCTTTCTGCATTGTTTGTTTGCTTCTTCTCGGATACACGACGACGTTGAGACCGACGATACTTACGACATCCCTTCTAAGGAGTTAGCTCAGTACCAGGCTACTGAGTTTGCAGGCAAGTTATCATTCACATGAACCATTGTGTTCCTTTCAACATTGGTTACCGATACTTTCCGTTGTCTATTCTGTTAGCCCTATGATTAGTTGCTTCTGTTACGAACCTATCACATGTATCCTTTAACCCTGATATTGCCTCACCTCCATACCTATAACCTTTTGTTTGAGCCCGTGTCTTACTAGCATGCTTAGGTTGTTTTGCTCGAGTCTGTTACCCGTTACTTTCTGTTACTATATTCCATTATGTTCTGGGGGCTCGATGTTTAATCAATCAATCATGCTAATGATATTGTTAAATAATAATTTGATGATAAGGCACCGGCAGGAGGCCCTTTGTGGTTTTGAGGCCTGCTAGTGTCGACCCTAATAGGAAAAGGGTCTTGTCTACTGATCCATGATGAGCGCACTACCCGCATGTGGGAAGCGAGTATGGGCGCCCCCCTCAATTTGACTCGATTCGCATCTCGTCCAAATCGCCTCATTTAGTTCGGGTTTTCCATTTGCTGCATGCATGATCTTGCGAGCCCTTGGTACCCGGGTGGAACTTTCGTAGTCGGCATATAGGGGGACACGGTCTTAGAGTGCTATGAGGGTCCATTTTCTTCTGGGCTCGATTAGCCGTGCGCCCAAGGTGCTTTGGGCTTGATGCGAAGAAGAGTTGAGTTGTGTTGAGTGCCCCGCTTGGTGGAAGGGCCTTTCCATCTGGCGGGTTATTCATACGTGTACGGCCAAATTGGTGCAACCCTGCAGGGATAATCTTCTCGAGAAGCCGTGTTTTCCGCGGTTATGGATTACTTGGTGAAAGTACTGGCTAACAAGTACTCAGGACAACTTAAACCTAATGATTAACAACCTTACACCCACTGATTAACAATTTGACTAGTAATAGTCTTATTGACACAATAATCTGAACCATCATTAATTCAACTGTGTGAGTTATCCTCGGATTGCTTCTTTGGATAAGGGGCGAGATCCAGGATGGGTTTGTTTGGAGTTAGTTGATAGGTTGGTTACGATACGCGATCTTATCTCCTTTCTGGTAGCCGGAAGTGGTAGAAACTCTGTAGTTGTTTAGAGCAGCCAGTTGCAGCATCCTTTATATCCCCTTTCCTCCGTTGAACCCAAGGCATCTGTGCTTGGTGTTGACGGGTTACACTTTGGTGAACTGTGAGTCTTGCTTGCCAGTACGTTTATGTACTGACCCCTTTGGGGCCGTGGTTTCCGCAGACTACGTTTCGAGGATCTACATGGTGGCTACTACGTGGAGTATGACGAGACTGCTGACGAGTAGATAGCGGACCCGGGCAGGATCCGAGACTTCGTGGATGGGCTCCGTCTGTTCGTTTCCGGCCTCTTAGGCCTATTTGGTTCTTGTCTGTACTCAGACATGTTGAATGCTTCCGCTGTGATGTAATGATGTATTGTTGGGACATGTGTCCTCTGAATGATTGTATTTGCTATCTCTGCTCTAATGAGAGCTATTTGCAACTTATTTCAATCTTTTGTGTCATAGAGATCTGTTGTGATATCACTTGTTCCAATGCCGTTGACGTACCATGTGTGTATGTTTTGAAGTACGTCAATGGAAGTATCCTGATTTCTATGGGATAGTTTACGTCGACGCTGAACAGATAGGGGTTGGTTGTCACACATACGTGTGTTGGCCTACTCGTAAGAGGACGCGGGTGCCGGTAAGCCCCGTAATCCAATCTACTACTGTTCAACGGAACGGCGAGTATCCTTTAGAAGTCCGGGTGCGACAAATGGTATCAGAGCCTGTCTGCCTGTAGGATCCCTTTTTACTGGTCGCAGTTGAGTCTAGAAACTATTTTGTAGCTATATAGGAAAAATGAAACGTGAGAGTAGGAATTCTGTTCTTTTTCTTCTTTCCCCACCCACCCTCCCTTTTTCCGGTAAGGAAGTGCAACGTTGTTTTCCCTTCTTATCTAAACTTTCAAGTTAGGATTTCACGAATCCTGGTTTCTCTAGGATGGTTATATCTACTAGACCATAGGAATGGAGGTGGTTGTAACATGATTTATCATGTTGCCTACTCACGATTGAAAACGGAGGCGTGTAAGCCCCGGAAGCAGATCCTCTGCTCCTTAAGCAGTAGATATTGATCCTTTAGAAGCCCGGATGGGTTTTCCGTAGTACCTCAGGAGTGCTTTGTTCTCGTGTTTTTCCCGGTGTTGCTTCGTTATCCTATTCTTCTCAACACCCCTTTTGTCCGTTGAAATCTTGTTGTTGCTTCCCACTTCAGTTATGCTACCGGCGTCTAATCAATAACCCTGTTCCACCCTTCTGACAGATAGTCTATTCTCCAAATGAATCAAGTTCTATCCAGCTATACACCCTCAATACAAAACCTCTACCTCTACTCAAAAATGTTCCGGTGGTTTCCAAATTCCCTGACGTCTAGCCAATGTGCACGATGTGTTTCACGTGTCCCAGTTCAAGAGGATCTTCCCAAGAAGTATCCGGACCTTTTCTTTTCTCAGTAGGAATCTCGGGGCGCGATTCCTTCAAGGGGGGGAGTTTTGTAACATCCCAAGTATGAAAAATAGCCATTAGAATGTTTGCTCTCTGTTATTTTATGTTTTGCATCATGGCATCATGTTCATTGCAATTGTTTTGCTTGTTTTCCATTTGTTTTCCTCTGTTTTCATTTGTTTTCCAACTGTTTTCCTTTGTTTTCTATTTGAATTTCAAACCAAAATTCAAACCTTTTGTTTCATCCTTGTGATGTTACAATTTCCAAATGAATATTTCAAAATAAAACAATTGTTTGTTTCCATTAAAGTGTGATTTCAAAACTATTGTTTTGTTTCTATCAAAAAAATCATTTAATATCAAACCCTTTTCAAATTCAATTATGATTTTCTTCCAAACAACAACCATGTTGAAATTATGAAAATTGCAAAACCAAACAATCAATTGTTTCCATTAAAATCCCTAAGGTTCAACTATTTAAAATTGTGGTTTTAATAATCCACTTAACCCAATTTGTTACTCAAATTCAAATACATTTTTCCAAACAGCAACCAATTTGAAACCATGAAAATTACACAACAATCATAACCTTTTGCTTCCAATAAAAAATATATGTTCACCCTAATTAAATTATTGTTGTCAATAACCACTTAATATAAAGATGATTCAAATTTGAATTAATTTGCAAACAGCAAGTTCTTTTGAAAATTCTGAAAAATCAAAGTTGCCAAGTGGTTGTTTTTGACCAAATCAGCCCACACAATTTTTTTCAAAATTTCCCCTAACTCCCAAACCCTCATCCTCTTCCTTTTCCAATTCAGCAAAAAAAAAAAGAAAAATCAAAAGCAAAAATATTGAGGAGAGAGGCCAGCCTCAGCCCTCTCCCTTCTTCCCCCAGCCCACTTTCCTTCTGGCCCATACCCGCTTCGCTGTTTGTCTTCTTCCTCGTGCGTACGGCTGCACATCTAGGCACACCACGTATTCATAGAGGAAACAGACGGTGACCAGCTCCACCTCCCCCTCCATAAGAACTCCACCCGGTGCCCTAGCCCTGCCCTAACCTCTCCTTCTCCCTCCTTCTTCCCTCTCACCGCCTCTACCCCTCCTTTCTTCCACCTCCATCTCCCATCTCTCTGTAACCAAAATTTCTGTACCTCACCCGAAGCCCTACCTTGCTCCGGCGATCGCCGCCCTCCCGAGCCACCACCGCCGTGGCTAGGTGCGGGAATGGAACCGCCACGGGTCCCTCTCCCTCGTCGTGCCCTCGGTCGGCCCCGAGGAGCTCCGATGCGCCGCCGCCATCCGAATTCCGCCGCCGGTCGCCACTGCCTCGACCACCTCTGTTCGCCCCGTCCTGCTCCTCCATCGACCGCTCGAGGTGAGCGCCCCACCCCCTCGGTTCCCCTCTCGCTCCCTCCCCTCTTGCACCGCTTTCCCCTCGCAGCAGCGCCCCCCGCGGCGCCCCTCCGGCGAGCCGCCAGAGCCTCCGTCCGCCCTCTGCCTGTCAGCGATCGTTTCCCTGCAGGTTCAGTTACACAGAAAATTCAGAAACATCCCGCAGCCACACCTCTTACCCCCCGCTGCTCCCATCCTATCAACACACAGAGAAGCACCCCACTGGTTCTGTCCCCCCAGCGCAAGCAGGAGGTGGGGGGTTCGATTCCCCCCTCCCACATTAAACCAAAACTTTTTCTCCTTTTTGTTTTGTCACAGAAACTTCCAGTAATCACAACCAAGCCCCTGTATCTTTAATTCTAGTCCCTGTATATTTTTTTTTCTAGCCCCTAGGTGTTAAAAATGGCAGATTTACACTAAATCTTGTAAATTGCATAAGAAAATCATTTTAACTCCAAATTCAACATTTTTAATATGTTTTCTGTCCCAAATTGAATGTTCTATCCAAATATAAAATTTGTTTACTGTTTTGAATATTTTAAATTGGTGCAATATTTGAAAACTTGTTAAATTCACTTAAACTTGCAAAAATCATAACTTGGGGATAAAAATTCCAAATTCCACAAACTTAATATGTTTTCCAATCAACTTTTCATGTACTTTCCAAATATCAATTTTGTTTACTGTTTTGAATAATTTAAATTGCTGAAAACAACTGTTTCTTATTTAATGCATTTAAAATTGCCAAAATAATAACTTGCTCATTTTAAATCCAATTTCCACAAATGAAATATGTTTTCCATGCCAAATTAAACCCTCGTTCCAAATATAAAATTTGTTTCATGTTTTGAATAATCAAAATTTGTTAAATGATTTAAACCTTGTTTAAATCATTTAATATTGCTAAATTTATAACTTGATCAAAACAAATTCTTTTGGGACATATAAAATATGTTTTCAAACCATAAAAGCATAACATTTTCAAATATGAACTTCACTAAATATTTTGCACAAATAAAAAATTCAAATAAGTTCATGTTTGAATTAAATTCATTTAATTCTTGCTTAAACTTGTTTAATTCCTAAATAATTTATTTGAAATCCTTTTTCAACAAGTGAAACATGCATTCCACCTAAAATTGTGTGTTCTTATCAAACATGAACTTTGTTATCTATTTTGAACAATTTAAAGTGGTGAAAACAACAAATGCTTGTGTGACACCTTTAAGTAACCAAAATTCCAAAACTTAATAAATGAATTTCCAAACTTGTTAAACCTTATTTCCAATTGTTTCTATTATTGTTATTTTGCTGTTTTCCTCATTCATGCATCATGCTAATTCACTTACACATGATGACTAGTTGTAGAACAATTAATTCAACCATAATTCATGGGCTTTTCATATGCAATCCAAATTGCATGAGGGTCCATTTAATCATGTTGTTATCTTGTCAACTAGTTTATTTCTATGCATCAATTAAATGGTCATGCATCATCCCATGTTTGTGCACTATGCCATGTTATTGATTGTTTATCTTTCTGCATTGTTTGTTTGCTTCTTCTCGGATACACGACGACGTTGAGACCGACGATACTTACGACATCCCTTCTAAGGAGTTAGCTCAGTACCAGGCTACTTAGTTTGCAGGCAAGTTATCACTCACATGAACCATTGTGTTCCTTTCAACATTGGTTACCGATACTTTCCGTTGTCTATTCTGCTAGCCCTATGATTAGTTGCTTCTGTTACGAACCTATCACATGTATCCTTTAACCCTGATATTGCCTCACCTCCAGACCTATAACCTTTTGTTTGAGCCCGTGTCTTTACTAGCATGCTTAGGTTGTTTTGCTCGAGTCTGTTACCCGTTACTTTCTGTTACTATATTCCATTATGTTCTGGGGGCTCGATGTTTAATCAATCAATCATGCTAATGATATTGTTAAATAATAATTTGATGATAAGGCACCGGCAGGAGGCCCTTTGTGGTTTTGAGGCCTGCTAGTGTCGACCCTAATAGGAAAAGGGTCTTGTCTACTGATCCATGATGAGCACTACCCGCATGTGGGAAGCGAGTATGGGCGCCCCCCTCAATTTGACTCGATTGGCATCTCGTCCAAATCGCCTCATTTAGTTCGGGTTTTCCATTTGCTGCATGCATGATCTTGCGAGCCCTTGGTACCCGGGTGGAACTTTCGTAGTCGGCATATAGGGGGACACGGTCTTAGAGTGCTATGAGGGTCCATTTTCTTCTGGGCTCGATTAGCCGTGCGCCCAAGGTGCTTTGGGCTTGATGCGAAGAAGAGTTGAGTTGTGTTGAGTGCCCCGCTTGGTGGAAGGGCCTTTCCATCTGGCGGGTTATTCATACGTGTACGGCCAAATTGGTGCAACCCTGCAGGGATAATCTTCTCGAGAAGCCGTGTTTTCCGCGGTTATGGATTACTTGGTGAAAGTACTGGCTAACAAGTACTCAGGACAACTTAAACCTAATGATTAACAACCTTACACCCACTGATTAACAATTTGACTAGTAATAGGCTTATTGACACAATAATCTGAACCATCATTAATTCAACTGTGTGAGTTATCCTCGGATTGCTTCTTTGGATAAGGGGCGAGATCCAGGATGGGTTTGTTTGGAGTTAGTTGATAGGTTGGTTACGATACGCGATCTTATCTCCTTTCTGGTAGCCGGAAGTGGTAGAAACTCTGTAGTTGTTTAGAGCAGCCAGTTGCAGCATCCTTTATATCCCCTTTCCTCCGTTGAACCCAAGGCATCTGTGCTTGGTGTTGACGAGTTACACTTTGGTGAACTGTGAGTCTTGCTTGCCAGTACGTTTATGTACTGACCCCTTTGGGGCTGTGGTTTCCGCAGACTACGTTTCGAGGATCTACATGGTGGCTACTACGTGGAGTATGACGAGACTGCTGACGAGTAGATAGCGGACCCGGGCAGGATCCGAGACTTCGTGGATGGGCTCCGTCTGTTCGTTTCCGGCCTCTTAGGCCTATTTGGTTATTGTCTGTACTCAGACATGTTGAATGCTTCCGCTGTGATGTAATGCTGTATTGTTGGGACATGTGTCCTCTGAATGATTGTATTTGCTATCTCTGCTCTAATGAGAGCTATTTGCAACTAATTTCAATCTTTTGTGTCATAGAGATCCGTTGTGATATCACTTGTTCCAATGCCGTTGACGTACCATGTGTGTATGTTTTGAAGTACGTCAATGGAAGTATCCTGATTTCTATGGGATAGTTTACGTCGACGCTGAACAGATAGGGGTTGGTTATCACACATACGTGTGTTGGCCTACTCGTAAGAGGACGCGGGTGCCGGTAAGCCCCGTAATCCAATCTACTACTGTTCAACGGAACGGAGAGTATCCTTTAGAAGTCCGGGTGCGACATAAATGGTCCTCTAAATGAAATGGTATATGTTAAACAACCTCCGGGGTACGAGGATCCCAAGTACCCTAACCATGTCTACTTCCTCCATAAGGCTTTGTATGGCCTCAAACAAGCCCCGCGTGCTTGGTACGATCATTTAAAGGAGTTCTTAGTGGATCGTGGTTCCGTACTTGTGGTAATTGATCCCACACTCTTTACCAAAAGTGTAGATGGAAATTTCTTTGTATGTCAAGTATATGTTGATGATATTATATTTGGATCTTCTAACATGAGTTTTGTAGACCAATTTGCCAAACTAATGACAAGTGAATTTGAGATGTCTATGATGGGAGAATTGAAGTTCTTTCTAGGTTTTGAGATCAAGCAATATCATGAAGGCACTTTTATTTGTCAAGCAAAATATATTCAAGACATGCTCAAGAAATTTGATATGAACAATGCCAAACCATTACCTTATCCAATGCCAACAACCGTGAATCTTACTATAGATCACGAAGGTATACCGGTAGAACCAAAACTTTATCGCTCTATCATTGGATCTTTGCTTTATCTTTGTGCATCTAGACCGGATATTATGTTTAGTGTGAGTTTGTGTGCAAGATTTCAATCTAACCCCAAAGAAAGCCATATGATTGCGGTCAAAAGGATTCTTAGATATTTGGTTTACACTCCTACATATGGTCTTTGGTATCCATCAAACACAACTTTTGATCTTGTGGGATATTCGGATGCAGATTGGGGACATGACAAAGTGGATAGAAAATCAACCTCGGGTGCATGCAAATTCCTTGGTAGGTCACTCGTATGTTGGTCTTCCAAGAAACAAAATTGTATTGCCACCTCCTCTATGGAAGCGGAGTATATTTCCGCCGCTAGTTGTTGCTCTCAACTCTTATGGATGAGGCAATGTCTTAAGGATTTTGGAATTGAGATTAAGACAATGACTCTTTTATGTTACAGTGAGAGTGCTATAAAGATTGGTCACAATCCGGTACTTCATGGCAAGACCAAGCATATTGAGATTCGGTATCAATTTATTCGGGATCATGTGGCCAATGGAGATATCTCACTTTCCTATGTCAACACCAAAGATCAACTTGCCGACATCCTTACAAAGCCTCTAGATGTGAAGAGATTCAAGGAATTGAGGAGTGAGCTCAATATCGTATGTGCAAGCAACTTTAGTTGATTGAAAATCTTGCATACACACCCCTACTAGACTCTTATTTGGATTCTAGATGTACGCATAGACATAGGGGGAGTGTAGCTCAATCAATGAGCCAACACTACCTCTATAATGCATAAATAAACAAATCATGCATAATGGTCATTTCAAATGACATAATGTGCTTCGATGATGAGTCTCGACAATGCACCCAATACATATCTTCGTGGTGTCATATCGAACATACTCATACATGGTGGCTAAGGCCACCGCCCAAAATTTGGTTGGTTTTCATATTGATGAGACATTTTGTGCTTCACTCATATGCATTTCCGTTCTTCACATTTCATATTGCATCCAATGTTGCTTAATTCACTTTTTACCTTTCTCCATTGGATGCAAATGAAAATCATCATACTCATTTTATTTGTGCACATGGTCAAATAAAACTTGCTACATAAAAGTATGGTTTGCTAAACAAACATATGAAAAATTATTGTTGCGACACTAGTAAAAAAAAATTAGATTCAAAAAAAGGGGGAAACAAAAAAGGAAAGAATTTTTTTCGAAAACCGGCCTGGCCGGCACCCCAGGCCGGCTGCCCTTACCCTGCGCCTGGCCCCGATCCACCCCCGCGCCGGCCCGAGGACGGGACCTAGGCCGGCCTGCTCGGCCACCTGCCGGCCTCGCCTGCTGCCGCGCCGGCCCCAGGCCGGGGTGCTCGGCCACCCACCCGGCCTCGCCACCCCCACGCCGGCCGGCTCCATAGGCCGGGACGCGCGCCTGCACGCACACCACGCACACAAAAACCCCACACGACCCCATCCCCACTTCCCCTTCTTCCTCTCACTAACCACCACCATTGGAGCCCCTCTTGGAGCTCTCACCCCTCCCCCCACACCCTAGCCCACCCCTACCACTCAAATTCACAGATCTGCGAGCCCTCGTCCTTCTGCACGCTCTCCTCCCCACGGATTTATCTTTGGTGCACTATTGGGGGAGATCGGCCCACTTGATTTTGTGTGATTTTTTTGGAAGATGGCCTCCAACTCGGGTAATCTCTTGGGCCTCTAGTCTCTACCGTGTTTATGTGTTTCATCTCTATCGGTCTATTCATGTGGTTCATTGATTTAGGGTGTAATTTTTTCCCCTAGTGTTCATGCTAGATTTCACATCGTTCATATGCCACACTAGCCATACCCTAGATTCATTACCTTCATCTAGTTGTGCTCCTCACGATGTCGTCTCATAGTACAATGATTTCTTTTCCACTATGTTATGATATCGTGCTCACTTGCCATGTTGTGATATAGTTCACACTTCCACTCTCTTATTATCATGCTAAATAAAAAAATAAAAACAAACACAACATGCAACCACTTTCTTTAATTCACACCATGCTATGATGTAGTTAGTTTTTACTCACTAGTTGATTATTGCTTCCCACCCGTGTCGCTATCACTCATAATAATGGAATATTTTTTTTAATTCAACAACGACCATGTGCACTTAACCATAATTGTCCATATCCATGCATCATCTCTCTCAGGTGATTCCGATGCACACCGTAATCTTCATCCTTGCAAGAAAAGTGCTGCCGCTGTAACAGGCTCTACTCTGTGACAGGGTTCTTCCATTCCTGTCAATCCAGCTGAGCCCGTGGTCAAGAATTGGGGTGGTATGAGTACCATGGATTTTGAGGAGGCCCGGTTGAAGTTAAACCCATATGCGTTTGGTCAGAGTACTTGTGTCGACCCACGGTTTTTCTGCAAGATGCATCAGGTCATGTATGAGTTCATCCTTGGCAAACTCCAGAACAACTACGTGGATCATCACTTCTTTGATGTGGATGCTGCCCGCACGCATTGGTCCGGGGTCATGGAGCTTATGGGTTTTCACGGTCTCACTCCTCTCATGGGTGCTAACAATGTTCACCCATTTGCCCCTGAGTTGCCGAAGGAGTTCTATGCCACTGTTTTCTTCTCCACTACGGGTCCTTGTACTTTGACTTAAATGAGTGGTGGTGTTCTGTGTACTGCTACCATGGAGGAGTTTGGTACTCTTATTGGTGTTCCACCGATCATCTTTACTAATTATAGCCACATTCGCATTCATGGTGATCCAAAGTATATTATGAAGGCTAAGGATGGTCTGCGCCACTGCTACCCAGAAGGTACTGTATCTTAGCACTATCCCAAGGTCAAGTATTTCTCTAAGTTTTGGTACATTGTCCACACAATTCTCCGGAACACTATAAATGTCAAGTTTGGTGAGAAGGGTGAGGTCCGCAAGTGGTTGATCAATCTTCTCTTTCACATCGGCACTGCTATGAGTAACAACAAGAAATTGGACATTTTAGATTTCATGTGGCATGAGATGAGGATCGTGGTTCATGACAAGAGGGTACCCATCTATGGATCCTACCTTCAGATCCTCATTGAGTCCAAGATCCTAGTTGGTCTTGTCAACAACTATGCCAAGGTGACTCCTAAGCTGTCTGTTCTTATCTCGGAGGCTGAGGCTGAGTTAGCTGCTGCTCAACGCCCTAAGAGTACCCGCACACTGTCCTCGGCGCCTAGTACCTCTCTGGGTGTCCGCCATTCTCCTTCTCCAGCTCCTACTGGCCTCGCTCCTGACACCTTCAACATTAAGCGGCACTTCAGAAGATGAACCGCTTCTTCATTGCAAGCAGCAGCAGGACTATCAGGCCTATCGCAAGGGCAAGGCCTCTCGTCGCAATCAGCGAGCTATCATGACAGCTCTACAGCTCCCACTCAGCTCCTCTAGCTCAGATGAGATCCCCGAGGCTAAATGGAAGTCCCAACACACCTACTAGCTTGGCGATGACGCTACCTCTCTCGGCTCTTTTGCAGCCTCCTACACAGCTGCTGCTAGTTCCAGTCAGGTCCCTCCCGAGGACTCTGCGACGGTGGATGCTGAGATGGATGATGAGATGGATGATGGCGAGTGATTGTACGTGCATCATTTTCTCCCTTTTTGGTGTCTTGATGCCAAGGGGGAGAAATACTCACGCATTGCATTGCATTTCATGCATCCCATTTGTGTTTTATCATCACTTTTATTCTCATCGATCTTAGTTGATGCTACCATTTGTGTGCTTTGTTGAACCTTGTTACTATTGTAAGACTATGTCTCTATTTACTCATCGTACTCGTACTATCTATCTATTTATTATGCGATGTGATATTTGATGTGTTGAAGATCATATCAAGGCTATTATACTATCTATCTACTCACTATGTGTTGTGATGAAGCCATAAGGATGTTATTCTTTATCTATCTACCACTGTGAGAAGAAAGCTATGGTGAGATCTATTTTGTGTACATTACAATCACTTATCTAAAGATAACATTTTGCCTATACATGTCCATCTATAGTGCTAAATCATGTTCGGATAATCTTCACACTCCACATAGGTATATCATGCTAACATCACATACCCTATTGTCCTATAGAACATAGTATGAAAAGAGAATTATGATCGTTGCATTCCATGTGTTCATCAAATATATATGTCTCATGTTTGGGCACACAAATAGGGGGAGTACCACTATAGTTTTTATCTCCTTGCAAATAGCCATGATAAATTATCCTTAATGAAAATCCATATGTTGTCATCAAACATCAAAAAGGGGGAGATTGAAAGGACATTGTTCCTAAATCTTGTTTTCGGTGTTTGATCACAACATGTGGAAGATCTAATGGTTTCCCTAAGTTTGCTCAGAGCCAATCATGGATAAAGTGCAACATATATCTCCCTGGACACTTGTACGATGGATAGCAAAAATGGAGAAAAGATAAGGAGAAAGGAGGAAAAGAAAAAAGAGAAGAAGAGGAGAAAACTAGGGGCCGGCCTCCCTGGCCGGGCTGGTCGGGCGCCCCCCCGGCCTCAGCGCATCCCCGAGCCGGCCCCAGGCCGGACCCTTCGGGCGGGTCCCTGGCCCCAGCTCCCCTGCACGCCGGCCCCAGGCCGGGCTATCCCAGGCTGGGTGGGAAGGGGTCCCCGGCCCGTGCTCTGTCCACGCCGGCCCCAGGCCGGGCCTCTAGGCCGGGGTGGGTTTTGGACCAGCCCTGGACGCCCCAGGCCGGCCTGGCCGGCCCCTTAGGCCGGGGTGGGCTGCAGAGTGGGGGATCCCCCCAACGACCGTTTTCTCGCCCCCGGTATAAAAGGAGATGTTCTTCCACCTTTAGAACTTGTCAATTACACTCACTCTCTCTCCCACCATTGATTGACCAAGCTCAAGCTCAAGCAACTCCTCAAATACCCATCCAAAGGTCGTGCTACTTTGGGATTTGAAGGAGACACCACCGATCTACAACTCCACCAAGTCGATTAGAAATCCAACCACTCATCCCTTAGGGATCTTGTTATTCTTAGTTCATCGGAGCCAAGAATCTTGTTGCTCTTAGCTCATCGGAGCTCGGAGTCTTGTTGATATCCCCGGAGCTCTTGTCCTCGTGGATCTTGTTTCTCAGAGTCTTGGTGGCTCTTGGGATTCGGTGAGGACCCTCCAATCTTGTGGAGTGTGCCTCATCCTTATAAAGGTTCTAGTTGTCGACCTCAATGGCAACTTAGTGATTCGAGGCTATCCAGATCGGTAGAAGGACTCGAAAGAGATACGGTGTGCCATTTGTGGGCTACTCGGTGCTCCACTTCAGTGGCACCGCACCGCTCCAACAGAGATTAGCTTCAATTGGGAAGTGAACTTCGGGATAAATCTCCGCGTCATTATGTTCGGTTATTCCTCAACTTACCTTTACTAGTTACTACTAGTTTAGTCATATATTCACCTTGTGCTAGTTGTACTTGCTCAACATATAGGATTGTCCACCTAGTTGCATAATCTAGATAATCTATATTTGAGCATTACCTTGTTAACTTGAAAAAGAAGCTAAAATTTGTAGTTAACCTATTCAACCCCCCTCTAGTTAACCTCTCGATGGTTCAACTTCATCTTCTTCCTTGTGACTAATGATATAGTGCTCGGTTTAAAATAAACTGTACATGAAAATAAAGCGCAATGACTATATGATTCCATTCCGACAATCTTTTTAGACTTTCGTCCACGGTTAACTATGAATTTCGTATTCATGTCTGAACCTTTTTTAGATGAATTTCGTCAAATTAACCGTGTACAAGCGACTGTTTGAAATATCCTTTGAGGAGTAGCTTCTCCTTACTATTTCACACAACTCTCGTGTTGTAAGTTTCTCGTTTCGGTGGTTGTACACCTCACACTGTACCTATGCGTATTTATACTGTGCTTTGTGTACGTATCTTCTTCATCGCCGCCATACGCAACTTCCACAAAATTCTTTGACGAGCTCTGTCGCCGGTGACATCCTCATGTTTGCCGCTCGTCATGGGTGCTTCTCTGTCTCACTTTAACCTCTGTCATGTGTGCGTTTCATTGGTGTCGTTCGCCGCAGCTAAATTCATCGGCGCCGGCATCCATCATCGAGCTCATGGCCTAGCTGGCCGAGCTCCGCGACATGCGCACTAGCCGCACCTACTGTGCCGTGGCCCTGCTGGCCGAATGTGCGAGTGTGCCGCCTCTCTGCCCGCGCACGAACACGTCGTCGTGCCACGCGCACGAATCCGCAGCCGCCGTGCCGCGTCCGTGCTAGGTCGCCGTGTCGCGCCGTTACACTGCACCTCATTGGAGGTAACTTCACCCTATGAAAAGAGGTGAGACTAATCGCAACCCAAAAATGAAGATTGAGCAACCAAACAACATGCACAAAGTAACCCGTTTTCTAATGCAGTCTACCTAACAACTAACATAACACGGGCACGTCTTATCTCTGACCGGCAAGGCCCTGGCGGGGCTGCCCAAAAGGGCTGCAGGTTACCAAACGCGCCTTTAGAGAACGGGAAGTGGATTTGGCATAGCTAGCCTTGTTAGGTAGAAGTATGTAAAATTTACTTTTTCGTCTTGTATGAAAAAACTAGCCAATCTCACTTCTGGCAAGGTCTTATGGGTGTGAAAATATTTTTTTTAAAATTTTGTAGAAAAGTAATCAGTAATGGTAAAAGAACAAGGGTTTTGGGAAGACCTTTGGCTAGGGGACATACCGAGATGTGAAAGATTTAGAAGATATTAGTAATTAAGAAAAATGTGTTGGTTTATGATGTTTTTGGTACTGATTGGTCCATAATTAAATCTAGAACGGTCGTTTGGGGTGAAACTGCAGCTATGTGGTTGGAACCAAAAAAATATAGGTGCAAATGTCAAGTTAGGAGATAATGAGGACATATGGATATTAACTAATTACGGTAGTTTGCGGTTGAATCCATGTACTTAGACTTGAAGATGAGTGTTATGAAGTGGCGACATAGGAACATTTGGGCCGTGAAAATTCCCTTAAATATTAAAGTTTTCCTTTGGTTTGCTTTTCATAAGAGCAACCTAACTAAAGATGTAGTGATTAGGCGAGGATGGAAATGAAAAGGTAATAAGTGCTGCTTTAGATCATGCATTCTTCGAGTGTTCCTTTGCAAAAAAAAAAAAGTCGAGGTGTAGTTTGATGTGCCACGGGCATTATGGATATTACCTATGCATTTTCAAGATATGAATGGCTGGGTGATGCAATTCCCTGTAGAACCTTAGTGGGAGTAGCAGCAATTTTCTAGGCAGTGTGGAATGCTAGCAATGTTGTAGCTTTTGATCATGTCTATCCGCGTGATGCAACTAGCATTGTGTATAGTGTAGCTAATCTTATGGAAAATTGGCCCATTACGCAGAAACAAAACACACGGCAGGGCTTCGCAGCGCGGCGCAGCGTGTCGTCCGGGTGGCAACTGAAGTATTCAACAAACATGTTGGTTGGGGACCTCTGACGAGAAGGATTGTGGTTGGATGAGCACCATTTTTTGGAAGAATTTGGAGTTTTTTTTAATAAAGAATGTATATTAATATCGAGAGATACAAATTACACTCAGCCTCTGCAACAACGCAATAACCGGAGCCATTACGGATGCATACAGCCGAAAGACAATAAGAATAAGAAATAAAAAGAAAAGTCTCGCTACAGAGTCACAGTCCTTACAGACAACCACCACCAAAACAACACCTGCGGTCCAATTCTTCAAAAACAACGTTTTCAAGAAGAACAGTGTCAGACACAACCAATTAAGACCAGAACTTGAGTTTTCACCCTGAAGATAATCCTCGCTCTCAAAACAATGTCTCCAACAAGAACACTGTCAGACACAACCAATTAAGGCCAGACCTTGGATTTTCACCCTGAAAGGTAGGACTTTGAACTTCACCTGTGTTATCGCCCCCGCTTACATACCGCTGCCACGATTCCTGAAACTCCAAGCCAATTCCTCATCGACGCAAAGACTCCAATCACCATTGCTAGTCCTATAATCTCAGGTTCCATGTCATTCTTCGCCTCTGACTTCACCATGGATTTGCCCATGATGGCAACAGAACCAGAGTTTCGCGCTGCTCCTTGCATAGCAACCGAATCCCACCCGATCCAGCAATCTCCAGGCATTAACGCCCATGGGAGATCGCCGGTGGAGTCTTCCAAAACCCAACACTCTGGCCAGATCAAAGAGGACGGGCAAAAGGTAGTTCTTCGTCTTGCCTGAAGAGGAACCCTAGGACCATCGCCATTATTCTTCCGCCTCGAAGACCCCGACGCCGCGAGACTACTCCCAGCATGAACGACAACACAGGAGGGGTAAACCAGCACACAAATTGGTCGCCGGCGTGAACAACCAGACCACCGCCTTGTCCCTTGCCAGACCTCAGTCCGCCTCGATCAGAACCGTGGGCCAGAACCCACCTACTTCCCGTGGCCACCACCTCCAACTGCCCCGCCGCCGACCCCGCACGCCGAGGCCCGCTCCAGTAGCGCGTCCGGCCGCCACCGAAGACCAGCAGATAGATCCACCGCCGCCAGCTGCTTCCTGCCCAGCGCCGAGATCCAATCTCCCATGCCCCGCTCGCGGGGAAACGCATCAAGGCGCCCACCATCCCCTCCGTCCGAGACGGGCAGGGTGCCGCCACTGCCGCCGGCCCCGGCGATGGCGGCGGCGGGAGGATCTTTCCGGGTCTTTCCATTGTTTTTTCGGTGGCGGCGCCTCCGGAGTCGCTCGAGGGGGAGCGACCTGCGCTGAGTATGTATACCAAGCTGCTATCCTCCTGAATGGTTGTGTAGGTGTTGTAAGAACCATCTGCAAGAAGTTTGTCCTTGCCACTTGGACGAGTGCTACTTTTTTATTTCTGTGCTGGTGGTAGTGATGGCAGTGTGTCACCATTAATGTGCCCTTTACCCTCTCTAATAAAAAAAATAAACTAAGTTTTCTAAAATGACGATGTCATCACAAAAATAGTTCCTTTTTTAAAACTAGAGATGGTAGAGAGTACCCCAATGGTAACCAAAGTGTCATCATGAGCTGGTGGTGGTTTGTGGCGATCTGCTTTATAGTGGCGGTCTGTTGTAAAATTTTAACTCTGGGTTGTCATTTTTAATGAAATTGCGGCATGAGCCCCTGAGTTAAAAAAAATATAGGGTCACGCTACGGCCAAGTTCCAACAATTAAAGTTCATCTTCAATCTAGCCTAACCAAGTTTCACACTGGCGTTCCATCCTAGCAAGACTTGTTAGGTAAGTGGCTCACCCTAACGTGACAATTCTCCACTTCTACAAAACTGTTACATCTGGCACGAGATGAAAAAGAGAGAGCTTTCATCTATCGATGAACAACAGATTGATGGAGCTCTTGGCATTGCTTTCTTTTTCTCTCCTTTTTTATCAGCGAGTTTCGATCCTTTTGTTCGCAAATTCTTCATTCGTGCCGAACCACAACCTGCCGAGACTAGTGAAGTGGTTCCGGAGTTACCGGATCCAACTAGTTGGCACTGAAAGACTCCTGTTGTAGTCATAAATCCCCAACAGTTTAGAAGGCGGAAAACAAACCGCTTGAGCTGGAATCGAAACAAAAAGGTTTGATGAGGCTGCATTTAGAACTGACTTTCCACCTCCCTTTTTCGTAACAACAAAAAACAGAAGTCACAGTTGCTTCACTCTAAGGCGGAACGCTCCCGTACGGATGCATTTTAACAACGATCAAAACACTTCTTCTTGTGGTTTAATTAAATAGGGCGAGCTCTAAAAACATACTGAGATTGTACGAACCGCTTGACCTGTTACTAAAATAGAAAGGTTTGGTGAGCATGTATTTGGAACTGACTTTCCACCTCCCTTTTTCGTAATAACAAAAAACAGAAGTCGCGGTTGCTTCACTCTAAGGCGAAACTCTCCCGTACGGATGCATTTTGACAACGATCAGAACACTTCTTCTTGTGCCTTAATTAAATAGGGAAAGCTCTAAAAACATACTGAGATTGTACAAGCGACAGGGCCTTTATCGACCCAGGTACATTGTCATTTTTCCGTTCACTCGCTTTTTATCACAGAGAAAAAGTTTACCGTTATCCTTTTTTGTATGGGTTCCTCGTTGCTTTTCTTCCTATGTGCATGAAAGGAGGGCGTATACCAGTATTTCATTATAAAAATCTCTTCATCGCTCGTCCTTAGGAAACGGACTCGCTTCGCTAGCTCTAGGTCAATTTGCTAAACTAGAAAAGGGTATTTTATTTCGAAAGTCAACCGTTCCGGTAAGCATAACCGAAAAAGGAAGCAGGGCGATGCAATACAAGAAGGATTTTTAATTCTTTATATATAGGGAGGTTTTAGGCTAGTTTTTTACGAATCTTCACCCTTTCCCTCACCGTAGATTCCTTCTTAATCTTTCTCTTTTTAAACTTGGGAGCATGATGCTCCTTTTCCTGTTTTTTTTTTTTTTTGCTATTTAAGCTCAAACTCTCTATATGCGACCAGACGTTTAATATCCAAAGCTAGATGAAGGAGTGAAGATCTATCTCCCGCTATCGACCCGACGGCCTTCATGAATTTTAAACAATCCGTTTTCACGATGATCATAAGCTGGATTCGGTGGAGTGCCCAATCAAGCCCTTCAACACATGAACGTACTTATCCATGGCACTCTCACAGTCATGTTGGTAGTGACATAATAAGGTGCAGATCAGTACACCTGCAATATTTTGATACACGCAACGATTTATCTTGGAAATGGTAGAAAAAATAGTATTTTTCCATCACGAACCTTTGACGGTAACGCGCCTCAAAAGAATATATTTTCATCCTTTGGAGGAGAATGTGGCCGGAAAGCTCATTCCTTGGGAGGGCAAGCATGTCACCATGGCTGTTCCTGCGACCCTTGTGAATACGGTGCTCACTAGTATTGCCATATATTACATATCACCGTGCTCGATGTGCCTTTGGAGGTCCTCTAGAAGATTGATTGTATTCGTTAGGCCTATCTTTGGGCGACTAGTGAGAAGGTCACCAGTGGCAAATGCAAAGTCAATTGGGAAAGAGTGTGTAAACCACAACATTGCGGGGGCCTTGGAATTCTCAACCTCCAAATTTTTTCTTGCCAGGTGGCTACGGTTTGAATGGAATGAAGACCCCAAACCTTGCCTTGGTCTTGGGAATCCTTGCAACACAAATGATCACGATCTCTTTGCGGCGGCCACTAGAGTGGAGATTGGAAACAGAGAGAAAACCCTTTTTTGGGAGTCTTCTTGGCTCGAATGTTTGTCTCCAAAGGATCTGGCCCCTCTTATTCATGATATTTCAAATAATAAAAAAATGCTCGGTTCGGAAAGCCTTGGAAGGAAATTTTTGGGTTTCCCAAATAAATACCCAAGGAGGTCTCATCCTTTAACATATCTCTCAATTCACAAAGCTATGAGAGATGTGATGCGCGTAGATGTACGCTCGTTGGGAGACCCCAAGAGGAAGGTATAAAGAGCACAACATGAAGTTTTCCCTCAGAAAGAAAGCAAAGTTTAGTCGACCAGTAGGAGAAACAAATCACTTCTGAAGGTTGTTGGTAGCTGATGTTGGCAGGACACACTGACGACCCACAAGTATCGGGGGTGTATCAAAGTACTTTCAATAAATAAGAGTATCGAACCCAACGAGGATCCGAAGGTGTTGACAAGCAGTTTTGATGAAGGAATAACTGCAAATACTAGAAAATAGATTTGTAGGTTTTTTTTGATATTGCAGATAAATAAAGTGCGAGTAAATAAAATGAAGTAGTAATAACTGAGCAAGTGGCCCAATCATTTCTTCAGCAAAGGACAAGCCGGAGGGTTTACTTATCCTTAACAAACATTCTCGGGGACATATGGGAGGTTTCTGTCAAGTGCTTTTGTTCCATGCAGCTGAATAATGTTAGGTGTTTTGATAAGTGTTGTGTGGGTGAACCTATGCTAATGTACCATCCCATCCAAGACTAATACATACTTGTGATTGTACCCCTTGCAAGCATCCGCAACTACAAGAAAATAATTAAGAAATAAATCTAACCACAACTTTAAACTCCGGGATCCTACGCTCCCTCGTGTAATGGTTCCTAACGGGGGTTTAGGTTTTTGTCACTCCGGCAACCCCATAATTAGTAGCCAGATACACGATGCATCCCCCTAGGCCCATAAATGGTGAAGTATCATGTAGTCTATGTTCACATGACACCACTAGGAGAATAACACCACAACTTAAATATCAAACATTAAATATTATTCAACATTACTTCACTACTAACAACTTGACTTCTCCCATGTCCTCAAGAACAACACGAACTACTCACAAGACATCATATGGATCATAATCAAACGTGATATAATGGATGATAACAATCTGGTCATAAAGTGCAAACACCGATAAATCTCACAAGCATCAACTACTAACAAGTAATCCACACCGGGAGAGAGATCTAATGCAAAACAACGATAGAGGCCCCTAATTGTTACAGCGGGATGACGGTGGATGATGAGGGTGATGGTGCTGGTGGTGATGACGATCTTGATGATTCCTGGAGCGATGAGGTGACGATGGCGGTGATTTTCCCTCTCCGGAGAGGAATTTTCCCGGCAGATTTCTCCCTGACAGAGAGCTTTTCTCTCGGGTGTTTTTCTCCCCGTGGCGGCGGCGGAATAATTCTTCCATAATTAGTAGCCAGATACACGATGCATCCCCCTAGTGGTGTCATGTGAACATAGACTACATGATACTTCACCATTTACGATGGAATGAGGCTTAGGATTTCCTGGGGGCCAAGCACGCGAAAAATACCCCCAGAGGTGGGCCAGGGTGGCCAAACCCTAGGTGGCGCGGCCAGGGGGCGTGCCACCCCTAGGTGTGGGCCCCTGGTGGCCCCCTCCGGCTCTCCTTCTGGCTGGGTTCCTCCTCTGAACTTTTAGGACACTCCCAGTGTCTCCCTTCTTCTTCTGATCTTCTGAAATATGGTATCTCGACGGTGCTTTTTCCATCAGATTTCTGGTCCCGGTGTTTATTCTGCAAAAATTATAAAACATGCAAAATAAGATAAATTAACATAAGTGATGCATCATAACATGAAATATATCGATGAATAACAGAAAATTATGATATAAAATAGTGATGCAAAATGGACGTATGAACCCCCCCCAAGCTTAGACCTCACTTGTCCCCAAGTGAAACCGAACTCAGAAAACATGACCACGGGTTTATGGAGTGAAGAGTCGATAAATAAAATACAGACAAGAAGCATCACATTTACCTATGCACCAATCATTACAGATAACAACTTTCTTTGATATAACCTAACTTGAAACAAGTAGAGGGAGTCACAAACAAAGATGCAAAAGAGAAAATCAAAGTTGGTGATGGGAAACTTCGTTCTTGGTGAGAGAACATTTTAATGAAATTATACTTATCTTAGGTGAAGTCTTTATAACAAGGTTTATATTGTAGAGTTTAACATTTTTAACTATAATAACTCTTTTACACTGATTCATAGCTTTCAAAGTAATATTCATTCAGATAATAAAGCATGTGCTAAACAAACAAGGATATAAAACATGATTGAATAAATCAACATATAGATGATGTGATCACAACAACTCAAATGCTTGCTGGAGACAGAAAGAAATGGGTTTACTGACTCAACATAAAAGTAAAAGATAGGTCCCTCGCAGAGGGAATCATTGACCACTCATGTGCTAGAGCTTTTATTTTAATAAACAGAGGTATAAAATGCATGACACTCCTCCCATCCATCTTACACAAACCATGGCTAACCGAATCCTCGGGTGCCTGCCAACAATCACAAACCATGGAGGAGTGTCTAAATTTTGAGAGGTGTATGTTTATGTCAACGAATGGCAAACGGAAAATACAGTACATCACAAGCCAACTAGACTCACAAGAGCGGCTCCCAGAGAAGGATGCAACTGGTATAGAAGGTCATCCCTCTTTCTCTTTTGTTTACACAATTATGCTTTGACTGATAAATCAGGGGAAAAAAGAGTGAAGAGAATTTGTATTGTTATTTGGGGCTGGGAACCCCGCTGCCAGCTCTTCTAGCATTTGGATAAGAGGATGAAGCCACTAATATAGGTGCGTGAGTCCAATCAACAAGTGCGATAAATATTCTCTATTTGCGTCCTCATGAGCAAAAACAGGAACACAAAACATGAGTAATTTGAAAGTTTTAAAGGTAGCACATGAGCAATTTACTTGGAGTGGCGGTGAAATACCACATGTAGGTAGGTATGGTGGACACAAATGGCAAGGTTTTGGGTTTAAGGTTTGGATGCACGAGAAGCATTCCCTCTTAGTACATGGTTTTTGGCTAGCAAGGCTAGGTAGCAAGCATAAGAGTTGAAGGAAAACAAACAAATATACATATGATGAAACCAATCATGCAATCTTCATTGAAATCACAAACGATCTTAACTTGTGAATACTAAGTTTATGAGCTAATAGGCACATTCCTCTTTCTTATACTAGCAACTCAAATTATTATTTCTGCTAACCCAAGCTAAGGTTGCCAAAACCAACTAGATTAACTTGATGATCTCTAGAGTGATACCAAGTACTAATAACAAGCTAAACCATATGACAGAAGTTGAAAACTGAAATAATGTGCATAGAAAGCAAATGATGAAAATTCTCATTAATATTTCAAACCGGCAACTCACACCAACGGATACAATGATAACCAACTAGGGAGAGACACTTCCATGCTGCAAACCGTCCTATATGATAACTTCTCTACTCATGATATGAATCTACTGAAAAAGTAAAAGGATGAAAGATAGTGATGTGATACCGTGGCACTCCCCCCAAGCTTGGAACAAGCCAAGGGGATGCCAAAACCAATGACGAATCAATACTTCGGTGGTGGGGGATCCTTCTCATCCTCGGTATTCCAAGGTAAAGGCTCTCCATCCACAAATGACATCCTGGTCTCCATCATCCTGAAACTAGCAGCAGAGCTTATATGTTTAAACTTGTTATCATACTCACAGTTCTGGCTCTGTACGTCATAGAGTTGTGCTTGCAGATCATTGGTGGCCTTGCTGAGTGAGAGAATTTCCTCCCAAAGATTCAAATTCTCCCTCTTGTATTCAACGATATGTTCTGCCTTTATCACGTCGATGATCTCAACTTCACGCTCCGCCATCTTCTTGTACCTGAAAACTTCTTGCTCCAGTTCTTCCATCCTCGCTTCCAGACTGCCTTCTCCTCTAGGGCCCCGAACATCTTCAATCTGCACCTTCCCGTCTTTGAGAAGCAATTACTTGGGATGCATCTTCAACTCGTTCAAGTACGGGTTGACGACGTTCTCAAAGAAACTATCTTTGGGAGACCGAGGAGAATCCATTGTTGCTCTAGATCTGAAGATGTAATCTGGCAGAAACAACTCGAAACAGAAACACGACGAGAAAACGATATACAGACCGCGGGGGGTCTGGGGGATTATATAGCAAAAAGTTTCATAATGAAAGGAAAGTCTAGGTCGAAAACAAGTCGGAGAGGGGCTTCGGGCGCCCACACCATGTGCTGGCGTGGCCAGGGGTGGGCCCGCGCCACCCTATGGTGTGGAGCCTCCGGGCTCCGTCTCCCTCTCGTTTCTGGCTCATAATTTTTCATATTGTCTAAAAACTGTAAAAATATAAGTTGAAAGATGTTTCGCGAACATTTTCTTACCAAAACTGTTACCTATTCGAAAACTGACTCTGCAGTTTCTGAAATATGCTTCTTAATAAACTCCTCCAGGATCATGGCTTGAATATAATCACATTTTCATTATAAGGATCTCCAGAAATATAATGCTTGAGTCTTTGGCCATTCACCACTTGTGAAGAGTTGTCTTCAAGGGAAACAATTTTGATTGCCCCTGAACGATATACCTCTTCGATAACAAAAGGTCCTTCCCATCTCGAGAGTAATTTTCCTACAAAAAATCTGAGACGAGACCTATTGTCGTGGTGGTGTCACGGCAGATGCCATGGGATGGCTAAAGATGTGGGGACGAAGGACGCTGGAGGTGCTCGGGGAGGGATCACGCGATGAGTAGCCGCGTGAGGTACGAAGTAAACACTGCAAACAACACGATCTACCCAGGTTCAGGGCCCTCGTGAGGAGGTAAAACCCCTACTCCTGCCTTTCTCTATGTATTCTGGTGTCTCACCGAGTAGCCACAGTACAATGTTCTTGCTACCGAGTAGCCACTCTTCTCTCTACGTGATGAACTAGGTCAAGAAATTAGGTCACGGTGTGTTCCAGCATGCGATCCCTCATGCGATCCCTCACGCAGGAGGCGGCGGGGCACCTTATATACACGGTGCCCAGCCGGATACGTCCAAACATGGACAAGTGTCGACATAGTGTGCACATCGTTCTTTTTCCGGGTTCCCGCTGACAGCTTTGGTTCCTAACCTTGGCTGCATCCGGAAAGTCGTTGGGCAAAACCAAGGGGACAGACTGGTATCACTGTGCCAAACACAGACTGGGGCCCCCTCATCCTGCGACCGTCTGCTTCCATGCTGTCACTGTCAGGCAGGCCGGTCCCAGGTGAACAGTAGTTCGAATAGTGCCAAGTACGGACCCGGGATACGCGGGATCCTGTGTCAGAACGGCTCCTTTGACTTCTGGCCCGAGTAGGTTCCCGCCAATTTTACTCGGGCCAACTCTTCTACTCGAATGGACAGAACTTGATTGATATCTCCTTCTGGTCATCTTGAGGTGAGACCGAGTAGCAGTCGACCGGGTAGCGAGTACCGGGTAGGCGGCTACTCGACCAAACCTCTCTTCTGATAGTTGCTTTTACCACTTGTCTTTACCCTACTCGGGGGTAACCCCCCGACAGCAGTCCCCGAAGCTGGTAGAGTCTTTGCGAACTCGTTCACTAGGCTCTGCCAGCTTAAAACCAATCTTTGCAACATAACCCTTGAACCTCAAGATGCCGAGTAGGAACCTCCGAGTAGTACTATAGAAAGTACCTTGAGTTTCCTGTCTTCCGAGTTGCACCAGCTTTCTACTCTGTAACCGAGTAAAAAGACTTAGAGAATTTCTCAGGCAGAGTTTCTGCAGGACAGAGCACAATCCAGCCTTCCGTGCCGCAACTGGACACGTGTCAAGCATCCGCGACCCCGACGTCTCGCTGCCCAGGACACGACGTGCCACGCGCCCAGTTTCCACGGAGCGGGCCCACCGGCTCGTCATGTCCCATCAAGTGCAGTAATATCCCACGATCTGGTCGTGGGATCAACTGTGGCCGTTACGCGCGCGTTCCGCGCTTGCGTGCGTTTCTATCCGGCCACAGGCCCCACCACACGAGTGTTATGGCCACGATCGATCCCACTACCCCGATGGTAACGGTAATCTGAGGCGAGGGTATAAATACCCCCACCGGTAACTTCCCCTTCTTCCACCTCCGTACTTTCCCCTTTCACCTCTCCGCCTCTTCTCCGCCGCCGAGCTCTCTGCCGCCGCGCAACTCTTTGCGCTGCTGCGGATTCGTTTTCTCCACCAAATCCTTCCCAATCTTCCACCACCTTCTCGCCTGCTGCCATGGCTGCTCGCGCCGGCTGGGCTGGTTCTGATGTTACTGTCGACGACTGCTCCTGGCTCGTGAACACCCGGAGGGTTCCTCCTGGTGTTCAGTGCCGGCCGTCCGACGGCGAACTCGTTCCGGCCCCGCGGGAAGGCGAGCATGTCGTCTTCCTCGCGCACTTCGCGCGAGGATTCGGCCTGCCTGCGTCTGATTTTCTCCGCTCCTTCCTGGATCACTTCGGTGTTCAGATGCACCACCTCCCTCCGAATGCGGTCGTCTTCCTCGCCTATCATACCGTGGTGTGCGAGGCCTTTCTCGGCGTCCGCCCCACGGTACATACATGGCTGAAGTACTTCCATCTTCGTCAGCAGAGCAAGGGGAAGAAAGATGGCGCGGCCACTGGCAGTCGGGTAACCGACACCGGCAGCGCCATGATGCTGCAGCGGACGGGAACCAACCACCCTCGCATCAAGGGGTTGGATTCCGTCCGTATGTGGCAGAAATCTTTCCTTTACGTGAAGAACATCCCCGCCACGAAGGGGGGACCAGTGACGGACCGCATCAACCTGCCCGCCTGGAGCAACCGAGCTCCGTCTGGGCTGAACTGGAAGACGAAGCCCTCCAACGACCGCAACGCCGTGAAGATGGAGGAGCGGCTTGCTGCGCTAATCGGAGAGGGCCTCAGGAGCGATGACCCCGTCGCCTGCTGGATCAAGAACCGAGTGCTGCCTCTGCAGCAGCGCGCCCATCCAATGTGCTACCTGGGAGGCCCCCGCGATTGCACTCGAACGACCACGTTCGAGCTTAGCAACGCGGACGTCGCCGAGCACGCGAGGTCCATCCTGACCACGGGCCTCCGCGACGATTGGGAGTATGGGTTTACCCCCTTCAGCCGCACGAAGCCGATTCCACGGGTATGTTCCCCTTTCTCTGCTTCCAGTTTATGCAATCCGAGTAGATATTCTCCTATTCCTACTGCGATTAGCAATTGCATCCCGCACCGAGTAGAGCACTCTGCAGAACTGCCTAGGCTTAGTATGCTTGGTGTTTGCACGCCTTGCCGAGTAGCATACTTGGGAGAAATGATTAGGCTTAATGTGCTTGTTGCCTGCACGCCTCGCCGAGTAGAATACTTAGCAAATTTCCCTAGGCTCAGTGTGCTTTGTGTTTGCACGCCCATCCGGGTAGAATGCCTTCTCGCTACTCGGCTAATTTGCAATGTTTCTCTGTCTTTCAGGTCCTTGACCGCCAGCTAGCTGAAAGCTGTGAGCGCTTCGAGGGCAATTGGTCAGATGACCGAGAAGAAGATGACCAGGCCTCCCTCGAGACTGCGGATCAGATCAATCTTCCTCATTCCCCTTCGACAGAGAAGCAGCATGCCGAAACGTCTCTCCGCGATTGGTCTGATGACGAGTTGGAAGGTAATTGAATTCACGCTTTCTCTCTGCGAGAAACACTAGCCCTTTGCCTGCTGTTTCTGAAGTGTTTTTCTTCCTCTCGATTTCACAGATGCTGCAGATGCTGAGGATGATGACGAGGATGAGGACGAGAGAGCCCTTGAGGCCAATCCTCTATCCGTCGCTGCTCCTGCTACCCGCAAGCGGACCGGCAGCGGCGCCCTAGAGCCCCCCCGCCAAGAAGAAGAAACCATCCGAGAAGGCGACCAAAAAGGTCGTGAAGAGAACAAGATGAACGATTCCCTCCACCAAAGCGTAAGTTTCTTCTCGGTTAATTCTCTATTTTGTACTTCGCTGTTTTTCTTAATCTTCCTCTGCCTCCTTCTAATTTCTGATTTTACCTTCCTCATCAGAGCTCCCTTAGATGCGAATGGTGCTTTCGCGCCTGACCAGGCCAAGAAACAAGCTGCCATCGACGTCGACAAGCTAATCAACCTCGACGATGATGAGAATACCACCGCCAACACGCAACCACAGGGCACTGATGCCCAAGGCACCGACCCAGAGCAACAATCCCGCGCCGAGCAGGAGGCGCAGGACGCTGCTCATCAAGAGAAGCCACCTTCCCCTCCGGCTGACACCGCCGAGGGGAACCAAGATCAAGATACAGAGATGCACCACGACGCCGCCCTTGAGCGACAGGAAACAGGAGAGGAGCAGCCAGCAACAGGGGCTGCTGGGCAAGAAGACCCTGCATCCTAGGCGCGGGTGGAAGCGATGGATATCTCCCAGCCTGATCCTGCTGCCGAACAGCGGGTAGAGGACGCGACTGGGCGTTACCCTCTGAGAGACGTGCAACCAGACGCCGCGCAGAGTAGCGCCCAGCCAGATGGCGCATCAGACAGCGCGTCCCTGGCGCCACCAACTGACCAAGGTGGCGCCCAGCCAGACTCCTCCCTGGTGCCACAACCCACAGCTGCAACCGGCCCTTCAGCCAAGCCGGTTACTAGGAAGAGTGCCCAAGATGCTTCCGAGAAGGAGGCAGCCGAGAAGGAGAGAGCTGAGAAGGAGAAGGCTGAGAAGAAGGAGACCGAGAAGCCAATCTCCGAGAAGCCAATTGCTCAGAAGGAGAAAGCAAAGAAGAGAGCTGCCGACAAGCCGCCGCCGACATCAGCTGGCCAGTCCAGGCAGCTGGTTATCCGCAATCCCAACGTGGTTCCTGCCGCCGCTACCATAGCTGATCAGCCCTGCTACCCTGATTACATGGTGAAGGTTAGCCAACAGCACCAGGTCGGCTTCTCCCCCACAGACCGGACTCTTGCTCTTCAGAAAGGAAGGAAAGCCGTGGCAGTGGACTCCAGGCCCCCGGCCCCAAATCAAGACAGGTATGTCTCCATTGCTTCTCGGGGAGCTCAAGACCAGGCGATAACGTCCCAGAGCCTCGAGCAAGTGCTCGACCTGATCGGCTTCATCGACGCCAAGTGGGACAGCAAAGTTCTCGGCAACCCCAACTGGAACGGCATCGATCTGGGCGACATCGACCATATGCGTCAGGATTGGAACAAGGTGGACTTGGGTTGCAAACCCATGACCATCTCGACCACCTCTGCTACGCTTGCTGCCAAGATGTTTGTCCACCGCAAGAACGCCGAGGATCTCGAGCAATCCTTCGCAGTAAGTTCTTAATCATCCTTTCCGAGTTGCATTTTTTCTTCTTTTCTACTCGTCTCCCTTTTTCCTTAACCATCACCCAGTCCCCGAGATTCGGGCCGAGTAGGAGGATGCTCTCTCGAGTAGCCGCCTTCTCGGGTTGAATCTCAACTTCTTTGTCTGATTCATCTTCTTTTCTCTTTTCAGAACAGCGTACTGAAGCGGACTAACTTGCACCGTCAACTTCTCTGGAATCATGCCATTGCCAAGAGGCGCATTGCTGCCTTGGAGAAAGAGAAAGTGAGCGCCGAGGAAGCCGACAAGGAAGTAATGAACAGCACCATGAGGCTGTCTGAGGTGGAAGGTACGCTTCTAGCTACGCGGTTCTTGCGTTTTTTGTTTACGCCCGCTTCTGCTTTTTTGCGTTAACCATTTCTACTCCGCAGGGAAACTGAAAGCCCTGGTTGACGAGCACTCGAACTGCCATGCCTTTGTTGAGAATGGCGAGGCCACCATCAAGAAGCTTGAAGGTAAACCACTGTCTACTCGGTTCGCCCTTGTGTCTGTTTCTTTCTTTCGCTTCTCTGCTAACCGTGCTTTGCTCTTTTCAGAAGATCATAAGAAGTTTGTTGTAGAACATCAGGATTGCCTCAAACCGGCTGAGGTGCAGGTGCAACTGGCAAGCCAATCAGCTGCTCTGCAGAGCGAGCACGCTACCGAGATGGAGAATCTGCAACTCTAGCTGCAGAAGGCACTCCAGGATGCTATCAAGCTTGGTGCCGAGAGGGACAGAGTCATCGCCGAGAAGGCAAAGGCCGAGACAACAACCAATGCCAAGGTGAAAGCCCTCAAGCAGGAGTGCGAGGTGCTGACAAAAGCCAATGCTGGGCTCTTCACTCAGCTGGAGGGGCTCCGCTTGCTCCAGGAGAAGCATGTATCCAATGAAGAAGCATGGAAGAGCCAGCTGCAGGGGCTGCGCCAGGAGTTGAATCGTAAGTTTTCTCCTTTCTGCATCTCTTCTTCTCGGTCCTACCTCCTCTCTAATTCTGTTACTGAATTTCTCACTTGCTTCTTGCAGAAATCTCCCCTGACATCGTGTCCTCTTGCGCGCCTGCTTTGGCCAAGGCCCAAGCAGCTCGTATTGAGAAGGGCGAGGCTGCAGACACCAGAGCCGAGATCGAGGATAGCATGCTGGTGATGCGAGGGCAGTTCGAACGCCTAGCCGGCGTGGGCACTGACCTGGTGCGCACCGCCTTCCAGCTCCACAAGCTCTTCTGGCCCCAGGATCCTGCGCCAACAACTATTTGTGGCTTTGCTCTGAAGCTGCGAAACGTGAAGGCCGAATTGAAGAAATGGTGCGCCTCGGGAGCTCGGGCGGGTGCTGATTTGATGCTGCTCTGCGTCGCCTCCTGGTATGAGAACTTGAACATGCAGATTATCCGCGGGAAGCGCGCCAATTCCAAGTGGGAGACGGATCCCAGCTGCGTAACCATGCGCAAGCTGATTGCGCATGAGGTTGCGGAGTATGCTGACACGGCAACCTTCATCGATGGCCTCACTGAACCCGACACCGAGGTGGAGGAGGACGAGGAGGATGATGAAGAATCAGATCCCGAGTTGGGCTTCTTCGATTCACCCAGGGGCAAGGCCGGGAAAGGGAAGGCCGCGGTCGTCGCGAGTGGCGATGAAGAGGTCGAGGAGATCGACACAGCCGCCCTCGAGTTCGGCACCTCGTCAGGGGCCGCCCTTGACGACACCGTCAACCTCCGCGCCCCCGAGACCGGCTCCGCCTCCGCGACAACGCCCATCTCGGTGGCCACTGCAACTTCTGAGCAGGTCACCACCGAGCCTGACGCCGAGCAAGCGAGGACTGTTGATGCCAGCACAGAGGCGGACGCCACCAAGGCCCCTGAGGAAGACGAAGCAACCAAGGCGAGCACCGAGAACACCCCGTCGACCTGAATTTGATTTTATCCTGCAAACTTTTTACTCAAACACTTATCAGATCCCCGGGATGCCGGGAGCAAATGTATCAGACTATTTATCTTGTTGCTTGCTACTCAATTTTATCCCCACTCGTTATTTTCAACTTAATCAATTTGTTCAACCTGGGCTGGATGCCGAGTTGCGTTATCATGCGAGTCCCCGAGTTGCATTTCTTATTCACTCTCCCTTTTCGTCTCAGCTCTACCCGCAACTTGTTGCTTTTTTGGTATTCGAGTCACAAGAGTTAAAGAGTAGAGCTGCAAATACTTAGCCGCTTAGAAACGATCATAGTAACGCAGCCCACCACTTAGCCGAAAAGACAAGACACAGAACAGTAATAAAAGCACCCTACTCGGTTCCTGCACTCTTCCTTTCCTTAGTAATTTTTCTTGTGCTCATGGACCTTTTGCTTGTTCTCTTGCTTGCCATGAAGCCGGGTTTCGGACAGCAGCAAAGTCGAAGAGTTGGCATGTAGGTTTAAACACAGTACTCAATGTACCTTTGAATTTTGAAGTAGAGCAACCAAATAGGCAAAAGGTAAAGCCGAGTAGAAACACTTAGAGCAATTTTGGACGAGGGCAGTCCCCGAGATCAATTTCAGATTGCAGAGTAGAATTTCAACTCGGATAAGAAGGTACATACACATCTTTGCTCACGAATGAAAACGACGGAGTAGAGCTACATTCCAAGGGCGCTTGGTTTCCTCTCCAGCTTTGTCTGTCCTGTTCGCCTGTGGTGGACGCGCATCTATAAGATAGTAAGCATCGTTGTGCAGCGCTTTGCTCACAATGAAAGGCCCTTCCCATGGAGGAGACAACTTGTGCATCCCGGCTGTGCGCTGCACCAGCCTAAGGACCATGTCTCCTTCTCGGAAAACCCTTGGGTTCACCTTTCGGCTATGATAACGCCGCAGGTTCTGTTGGTAGATAGCCGAACGTGACAGAGTCAGCTCTCTTGCTTCTTCAAGCAGGTCAACGTCGTCTTCTCGAGCTTCTCTCGCCTCCACCTCAGTGTAGAGGGTTACTCGGGGGGAGTCATGCTCTAGGTCTATTGGCAACACGGCCTCAGCCCCGTATACCAAGAAGAATGGCGTGTAGCCGGTTGACCGGTTAGGGGTAGTCCTTAGACTCCACAACACCGCTGGCAACTCGTCTAACCAACACCCAGGTGTTTTCAGCAGTGGCTCCATCAGCCTTGGCTTTATGCCTGCCAGTACCATGCCATTTGCTCTTTCAACCTGCCCATTGGAAGCGGGATGCGCGACTGACGCAACGTCTAGTCGGATATGCTTATCTCTGCAGAACCGCACCATTGCTCCCTCAGCAAAATTTGTGCCGTTGTCGGTGATGATGCTGTGCGGGTAGCCATATCTCAGGATCACATCCTTCACGAATTTCACAGCTGTGGCCCCATCGCACCTCCGAATAGGCTTCACTTCGATCCACTTGGTGAACTTATCCACCATGACCAGGATGTGAGTCATGTTTCCTCTAGCCGGCTGGAAGGGCCCGACCATGTCCAAACACCAAACATCAAATGGCCAAGTGATAGGAATTGTTTTCAGCTCGGAAGCAGGCATGTGCATCTTACTCGCGAACATCTGGCAGCCATTGCACTTCCTCACGATATCTTCAGCTTGCTGCAGTGCTGTGAGCCAGTAGAAGCCATGCCGAAAAGCTTTCTTGACCAACGCCCGAGAAGAGGCATGGTGCCCGCATTCTCCTTGGTGTATCTCTACCAGAATTTCTTCTCCTTCTGCTGGGTCCACACAACGTTGCAGCACGCCAGTGGCACTTCTCTTGTGCAGCACATCTCGGACTATAGTGTAGCCCTTGGATCTTCTCTGAATCTGTCTTGCAACCACCTCATCTTCTGGCAGAGTGCCGTCCCTTAGAAAGGATAATATGGGCATAGCCCAACTCGGTGTCTCCCGTGTGGGAAACACTGGTTCGTCCACTTCCATTGGGACAGGTACCTCTGGTTGCTCTTTAAGGATGGGAGCACTTCTCTGAAGCCCAGACCGATTAGCAAGGACTTCCTCAATGAATGCGACAGTCCCCGGGTTAAGGACAGCAGTCCCCGAGTAAGGAGTGGCAGTCCCCGAGTAAGGAATGGCAGTCCCCGAGTAAGGAATGGCAGTCCCCGAGTAAGGGGTGGCAGTCCCCGAGTAGAGGACGGCAGTCCCCGGGTTTCCTGTAGCATTCTCCCAGTCAATCTCCATGGGATCAGATTCCTCACTTGGCAGAGAAGGAACAAATATGGACTCCGAGTTGGGAGAAGGCTTGATGGATGGCTTCCTCAAGTTCTCCAAGGCGACTCCCGCCGGGATGGATTGCCGAGAAGATCCCAACTTGGATAACTCATCTGCTGCTTCGTTCTCTGCTCGGTGAATGTGCTGGAACTCACAGCCTTCGAAGAACCCAGTCATAGACTGCACCAGGAAGCGATATGATGCCATGTTGGCATCCAGAGCATTCCATGTACCCGAGACTTGCTGCACCACCAGATCTGAATCGCCATAGCATATAATGCGCTGCACACCAACCTCCTTGGCTACTCGTAAGCCATGCACCACTGCCTCGTACTCTGCTACATTGTTGGATGCCTTGAAGTGAATCTGTAGCACATACTTGAGTTGATCTCGCTTGGGTGACGTAAGCACCACGCTAGCACCAAGGCCTTCCTTCACTTTCGAGCCATCAAAGTGCATCTTCCAGTAGTTAGAAACTGGAGCAGGAGGTTCATACTGCACCTCGGCCCAGTCCACCAGGAATTCCGCCAGAATCTGAGACTTGATGGCTTCTCTTCTTGCGTACGCGGGTGCATACGCGGCCAGCTCGATTGCCCACTTGGCTACTCTGCCACTCGCCTCCTTGTTACCCATGATATCCGAGATGGGAGCAGAGCTCACAACCGTGACAGGATGCTCTTGGAAATAATGCTTTAGCTTCTTGGCGCCCAGGTACACGCTGTAGGTCATTTTCTGATAGTGCGGGTAGTTTTGCTTGGAGCTGGACAGTACTTCACTGAGATAATACACTGGGCGCTGCACACTCTTGCCTTCTTCTTCTCGTTCCACCACAATCACCACACTGACTACTCGGTTAGTTGCAGCAATGTACAGCAGCATTGGCTCCTTGGGCAGCGGACTAGCCAAGATGGGAGCACTAGCCAGCATTGCTTTCAGCTCGTTGAATGCCACATCTGCTTGCGGAGTCCAGACAAACTTGTCACTTTTCTTCATCAATTGGTACAGAGGCAGTGCCTTCTCGCCCATTCGGCCCAGAAAACGGCTCAGAGATGCTAAGCAACCAGTGAATTTCTGCACATCCTTCAGAGATCTCGGCAAAGACATGCTCTCAATAGCTTTTATCTTAGAAGGATTGGCTTCAATGCCCCGACTAGATACCAGGAAGCCGAGTAGCTTGCCAGCCGGGACACCAAAGGTGCACTTACTCGGATTCAGCTTCATTTTGTACTTGCGTAGGTTAGCAAAGGTTTCCTCCAGGTCGGCAAGCAGAGTATGTGTTTTATTCGTTTTGATGACAATGTCATCTACGTACACCTGCACATTCTTGCCGAGCTGGTCGTGCAACCATTTCTGCATGCATCTCTGATAGGTTGCACCCGCATTCCTCAAGCCAAAACACATGACACGATAGCAATAAGCCCCGTACGGGGTAATGAAAGCAGTCTTTATTTGATCAGCAGGATTGAGTGCAATCTGGTGGAAACCAGAGTAGGCATCTATGAAAGACAACAGTTCACAACCAGCAGTGGAATCGATCACCTGATCGATGCGAGGTAGCGGGAAGGGATCCTTGGGGCATGCCTTGTTCAAGTCGGTGTAGTCGACACACATGCGCCATGCAGTGGCAGCCTTGGGATCCTCCTTCTTCTTCTCGACCATGACCGGGTTGGCTAGCCAATCCGGATGCAACACCTCCATGATGAAATTGCTTATCAGTAACTTGGTGATCTGGTCACCAATGGTCTTCCTTCTCTCATCTCCGAAGCGGCGCATAGCCTGCTTCACTGGCTTGGCGTCAGGACGCACATGTAATGAGTGCTCAACCAACTCCCTCGGGACTCCTGGTAGATCTTCATTGGACCAGGCGAATACATCCCGATTCTCACGGAGGAAGTGGATGAGCTCGCTTTCCTATTTCTCCGCCAACCCGGAGCCAATGATGGCTACGCGGTCGGGGAACTCGGGATCAACCTGGACCTTCTTGGTCTCCTGAGATGCCTGGAATGCGGTCCCGTGTTGGGTACTCGGCACGCCTTGCGCGCCAGCTTGCGCGGATTGCGCCATAGCCACCACCTCATACATCTTCTTCTTCTCGGCAGCAATCACCATCGATTCCGCCAACTGGGAACCAGCAGAGGCACACTCCATGGACTTCTTGTAATCACCAGAGATAGTAATTATGCCATTGGGACCAGGGATCTTCATCTTCAGATATGCAACATGGGTAGAGGCCATGAACTTGCTCAGAGCAGGCCTGCCGAGTAGAGCATGGTAAGGACTCTGATGATCAACCACCTCGAACTGCAGGCGCTCTGTGCGGCAGTTATCCCTGGTGCCGAATAGCACATCTATCCACACTCGGCCAATCGGGTTGCACGAGATCCCGGGCACAATCCCATGGAAAGTGGTCTTGCTGGGCAGCATCATGTTCTCGGCCAGGCCAAGCTTCTCGAGTGTGTCTTTGTACACGATGTTGATGCTGCTGCCGTTGTCAATTAGCACCTTGCTGAACCTCACATTCTTCTCGGGACCCAAGAAGGTAGGATCCAGCACCAAGGCGTAGCTACCCGGATTGGGCATCACCTTGGGATGATCTACTTGGGACCACCTGATCTCCTGGTCACACCAATACATGTAGTGAGGGACAGCAGGAATCACTGCATTGACCTCCATGGCACGCCTGTGCTGTGATTGCTTGTCGACTGGCTCAGAGGTGAAGATCATGTAGCTCTCATGGTGCTCTTGGTACTGGTTGGAGCCTCCGCCCCCATTGTTGCCGTTGTTGTTGTTGTTGCCCTGGTAGTTGTTGTTGTTGCCTCTGTTGTTGTTGCGGTTGTAGTTGTTGTTGTTGTTGCGGTAGTTCTCATTGTTGAAGTTACGGTTGGCTCCTAAAGCCACCTGGTTCACATTCTCTCTTCTCGGGTACACTGGCGGCCGAGCTGCGGGTGCGCGAGTAGGCTGCACGTTAGCATTGGCCGCTGGCAGACGAGGAGGAGGAGGCAAGCCATCACTCTTGATCACATCCCACCACTCGCATTGCCGAGTAGTGTGGTTAGCAGGCCTCGAGGGGTGGTGAGTGTGAAAACTGCATGGGCCATCCTTCATGTCATCAAAGACAAACTTCTTCGGCTGCTCGGAGTTTCTGCTACCCGACTGAGAAGTGCGAAATGGCTTCTTGTTGCCTTGGCCCTGGTTCTGGTTCTGCCCGTAGGCTCCAGCAGGTTTTTGCCTTTGGCTGCCACCAGCTCCAACAGTCACTGCATTCACCTCTTCAGGGTCATACCGAGTATCTATTCGGCGCTTGTTGCGGAACTCGTTGCGCTTGCTGTTGCTGAAGTTTCTTCTCGGCTCAGAGGAGTCCATCAGGGGCTGAGTAGGATCACCGAGTGCGTACTGATCCGCAATCTTGATGGTCTCCGCCAGAGTGTTTGGCATCTCCCTCTGCAATCTCTGCCACAACATACTGCCATGCCTGCATCCCTGCGCAAACCAAGTAATGGCCTGTGCTTCATTCACACCTTCACAGGTGTTCCTCAATGTACTCCACTGAGTAAGATACTCGCGGTCTGTCTCGTCTTCTCGCTGCCTGCAAGCGGACAGCTGCTGTGGCCTATTCGGCCTCTTGTATGTGCTCGTGAAGTTGCTGATGAAGGCGTCCGAGAAGTCCAGCCAACAATTGATGCTGTTCTTGGGCAAGTTGTTGAGCCAAGTGCGAGCCGGACCCTCTAGCATCTGCGGAACATAGCGCACCGCCCATCTTCTGTTGCCGTTTGCGATATGAACCGCTGTGACGTAATCATTAAGCCAGTCTTCCGGCTTGGTGCTGCCATTGTAGCTCTTGGTGCCCCTTGCGAGCTGGAAGTTCTTCACGGACGGCTCGTTCATGATGCGCGGGCCAAAGCACTCGGGGCCAGGAGGACCCGTGTTCTCCAGCCGCGCCGACAAGCTGATCCGGTCCAGCTGATGCCTCGCATCTCCAGGCGCCAGCATGCGCTCGCCAACACGATCATGGACATCATAGCCAGCCATCTCCATGGCCGAGTAGCCATCATCATACCTGTCCACCTGCACAGCTGCTGGCTGCTCCACCGGGTTGGCGACTGGCGCCACTGCACGCGGCTGTTGCCTCTGCCGAGTAGGCTGAGCTGCGGGTTGCCGAGAAGGACCTGGACGTGCTCCATCTCGGGCCTGGCTTTGAGCTTGATGGGCTTGAGAGCCTGCTCTTGCAGCGTTGTGTTCCTGCCCGGGCTGCTGCGGCACAGCAAGCTGTCTCGCGGCAGCAGCCGGGTCATACACCTGCATTTGCCTATCTCTGGCCGAACGTCCGCTGCGGCTCTTCTCGCGGCTGGGATGCGGAGACGAGGCCTGATCGTTAGATCTAGCCGCGTGCGAGTGCACCACCTGCGAAGCTCCGGCACCCGGGTTGGCCTTCCGGAACTCCTCATTCTGCCTAGCAGCCTCCAACAACAAACTCGTTGAGCCTCTCCTGCTGCCTAACGCGCGCGTCGCCATCAAGACGAGGCAACTCGGCAGCTACAGCCTCTGCAGCTCTAAGTGTCTTGGCGGGAGTGCTATATCTGGGCTTGGTGGAGGTGTTTGCGGTGGCGGACTGAGCAGGAACCTCTACAACTGTCGCCATCTCAGCACCAAGATTACGCCGCGTGGCGCCTACTCTGCTAGCTCTCCTAGCGACTGGCGTGAAGCCGTGAGCCTTGTTGTACTCGAGCTGATCTAAACTCAACTCCAACCTCACCTTATCCAACTCCGCCTGCTCGGCAAGCAGCTCCAGGCGCTGCCGCTCGAGCTGCTCCCTCATGGCTAGAAGCTCGATGTCGGTGGGAGTCGGCATGCCAAGTCGCCCAGCCGACGCGGGAATAGTCGTAGTAGTGGAAGGCGGCAAGTTGCACTCCTTCTCGTAGGGCCGGTGAGTCCTGCCACCAGCACTCGGTGCAGCAAGATCCTCGACGACGGCCGCAGCGCCAGTAGCGGCCGCGCCAGCGTTTGCCGCCAAGCCCGTCACCATCACCTCAGCGCAGTTCGCAGAACGGCACGCGGGCCTTCCGCGAGCAGCGATCACCGCGGGAGGATCCTCCGCGTCGTGCACCAGCTCGGGGTACGCGCGGTTGGTGACGGTGGCGACGTAGACGAGGTGAGAGCCGAAGGAGATCACCGAGCCGCCCTCCGGCATGGCCCTTCCGCCGAAATCGCCGGCGTTGTCGGTGACGAAGTCGAAGGAGCCGAATCTGTGGACAAGGCCACTGACTACACGCTCCGCTGAAGAAGATCCCGTCCGAACAGAAACTCCAACCAGCGCCGCTGGTTGCCCCAGGGTGGGCGCCAACTGTCGTGGTGGTGTCACGGCAGATGCCATGGGATGGCTAAAGATGTGGGGACGAAGGACGCTGGAGGTGCTCGGGGAGGGATCACGCGACGAGTAGCCGCGTGAGGTACGAAGTAAACACTGCAAACAACACGATCTACCCAGGTTCAGGGCCCTCGTGAGGAGGTAAAACCCCTACTCCTGCCTTTCTCTATGTATTCTGGTGTCTCACCGAGTAGCCACAGTACAATGTTCTTGCTACCGAGTAGCCACTCTTCTCTCTACGTGATGAACTAGGTCAAGAAATTAGGTCACGGTGTGTTCCAGCATGCGATCCCTCATGCGATCCCTCACGCAGGAGGCGGCGGGGCACCTTATATACACGGTGCCCAGCCGGATACGTCCAAACATGGACAAGTGTCGACATAGTGTGCACATCGTCCTTCTTCCGGGTTCCCGCTGACAGCTTTGGTTCCTAACCTTGGCTGCATCCGGAAAGTCGTTGGGCAAAACCAAGGGGACAGACTGGTATCACTGTGCCAAACACAGACTGGGGCCCCCTCATCCTGCGACCGTCTGCTTCCATGCGGTCACTGTCAGGCAGGCCGGTCCCAGGTGAACAGTAGTTCGAATAGTGCCAAGTACGGACCCGGGATACGCGGGATCCTGTGTCAGAATGGCTCCTTTGACTTCTGGCCCGAGTAGGTTCCCGCCAATTTTACTCGGGCCAACTCTTCTACTCGAATGGACAGAACTTGATTGATATCTCCTTCTGGTCATCTTGAGGTGAGACCGAGTAGCAGTCGACCGGGTAGCGAGTACCGGGTAGGCGGCTACTCGACCAAACCTCTCTTCTGATAGTTGCTTTTACCACTTGTCTTTACCCTACTCGGGGGTAACCCCCCGACACCTATACAATAGAACTTTCTCACCAACATGAAATTCTCTTTTAATAATTCTCTTATCATGCCACATTTTAACTTTCTCTTTAAAGAGCTTAGCATTTTCATATGCTTCACTCCTCCATTCAGCTAAAGAACTTAAGTCAAGCAACCTTTTCTCACCAGCAAGTTCAAAATCTCTATTTAGGTGTTTCACTGCCCAATAAGCTTTGTGTTCTAATTCTAGGGGCAAGTGACAAGCTTTTCCATAAACCATTTTATAAGGAGACATGCACATGGGATTTTTGTAAGCAGTTCTATAAGCCCACAGAGCATCATTTAATTTCTTTGGCAAAATTTTCCTAGATTTGTTAACGGTCTTTTGCAAGATAGATTTGATTTCTCTATTTGATAATTCTACTTGCCCACTAGTTTGAGGATGATAGGGTGAAGCAATTATATGATTAACATCATATTTAGAAAGGGTTTTTCTAAAACCACCATGAATAAAATGAGAACCCCCATCAGTCATAAGATATCTAGGCACACCAAACCTAGGGAAAATGATGTATTTAAGCATTTTTATTGAGGTTTCACCATCAGCACTTTTAGTAGGTATAGCTTCTACCCATTTAGTAACATAATCAACATCAACAAGAATATGAGCGTATCCTTTTGAAGGAGGGAAAGGACCCATAAAGTCAAAACCCCAACAATCAAACGGTTCAATAACAAGAGAATAATTCATAGGCATTTCATTACGTCTAGAAATATTTCCAACCCTTTGACATTATTCACAAGATAAAATAAATTTTCTAGCATCTTTAAAGAGAGTAGGCCAATAAAAACCTGATTGTAGAACCTTATGTGCAGTTCTATCTCCAACGTGATGCCCTCCATAAGCACTACTATGACATTTTCTCAATATCTCTTGTTGTTCATTTTCAAGAACACATCTTCTCATACTACCATCAACACCTTCTTTATATAAGTGTGGGTTATCCAAAAAATAATGCCTCAAATCATAGAATAATTTTCTTCTTTGCTGAGCTGTAAAGGTAGGAGGCAAATACTTGGAAACAATAAAATTAGCATAATCAGCATACCATGGACTCTCTTGAGAGCTCACTTTTATTGCAGCTAACTGCTCGTTAGGAAAACTATCATTAACAGGAATAGGGTCATCAGGGATATTTTCTAATCTAGACAGATTATCAGCAACAAGATTTTCAGCACCCTTCCCATCCACAATACGTAAATCAAACTCTTGTAAGAGAAGCACCCATCTAATAAGCCTAGGCTTAGCATATTTATTTTCCATAAGGTACTTAATAGCAGCATGATCAGTATGAATAGTAACTTTAGAATCAACAATATACTGCCTAAATTTATCACAAGCAAAAACTACAGCTAGGAACTCTTTCTCAGTGGTAACATAATTCTTTTGAGCAGCATCAAGAGTTTTACTAGCATAATGAATAACATTTAACTTCTTATCTACCCGCTGTCCAAGAACATCACCTACAACATAATCACTAGCATCACACATAATTTCAAATGGTAAATTCCAATCAGGTGGTTGAACAATAGGGGCATATATTAAAGCCTTCTTTAAAATTTCAAAAGCTTCTTTACAATCTTCATCAAAAACAAATGGTACAACTTTTTGAAGAAGATTAGTAAGAGGTTTTGATATTTTAGAGAAATCTTTAATAAACCTTCTATAGAAAGCAGCATGACCAAGAATACTTCGAATACCTTTAACATCCCTGGGACAGGGCATTTTCTCGATAGCTTCAACTTTAGCTCTATCAACTTCAATACCTCTTTCAGAGATTTTATGTCCAACAAAAATTTCTTCATTAACCATAAAATGGCATTTCTCCCAGTTAAGAAAAAGATTAGTCTCCTCACATCTCTGCAAAAATTTATGAAGATTCTGCAAACAATTATCAAAAGAAGTTCCATAGACGGAGAAATCATCCATGAAAACTTCCACAATTTCTTCACAAAAACCATGAAAAGATAGCAGACATGCATCTTTGAAAAGTAGCAGGACCATTACATAAACCAAAAGGCATACGTCTATAAGCATAGGTTCCATAAGGACAAGTGAAGGTTGTTTTCTCCTGATCAAGCTTTTTAACATCAATTTGAGAAAACCCAGAATAACCATCAAGAAAGCAGAAATGAGTTTTCTTAGACAACCTTTCTAACATTTGATCAATAAAAGTCAAAGGATAATGATCTTTCTTAGTGACTTTGTTAACCTTCCTAAAATCAATGCACATCCTAGAACCAACTACTACTCTTTGAGGAATAAGTTCATTATTTTCATTTGGCACAACAGTCATCCCTCCTTTCTTAGGGACACAATGCACAGGACTACCCATCTACTATCAGCAATAGGATAAATGATATCAGCGTCAAGGAGTTTCAATACCTCATTTCTTACCACATCCTTCATCTTAGGATTTAAATGGCGTTGATGCTCAACAACTGGCTTTGCATCAGGTTCAATATTAATAGCATGCTGACATATAGCAGGAGAAATCCCTTTCAAATCATCAAGAGTATAACCAATAGCACCCCTATGTTTCTTCAATATCCCCAATAATCTCTCCTCTTCTTTATCAGAAAGTTGAGAACTAATAATAACAGGATATAATTTCTTATCATCAATATGAGCATATTTAAGATTATCAGGCAAAGGCTTTAAATCAAAAACAGGATCTTCCTTGGGTGGTAATGTTGTACCCAAGTCTTCCACGGGTAAATTTCAGTATTGCTGGCTGATGTAGGAAATCTCATCAATTTCATTCCTTTCTTCCATAAAGACATCACTTTCGTGGTCTTCCATGTATTGCTGCAAAGGATTGTTATGAGCAAGAGCAATAGCAGCCAATTGTTCAACTTTGTAATTCTCGTCAGGCAATTCAGCTTCATAAGGTGCTTTAGCAAATTTGGAGAAATTAAATTCATAAGACTCTCCAACAAAATTTGTAATAATTTTCTTCTTTTTACAACCAATAACAGCACCACAAGTATTTAAGAAAGGTCTACCGAATATAATAGGACAAGTATCACTAGCAGAAGTGCCTAGTACTAGAAATTCAGCAGGATACTTAGTTTTACCACACAAGACCTCCACATCTCTAACAATACCAATCGGAGAAATAGTTTCCCTATTAGCAAGTTGAATGATCACATCAATGTCTTCAAGTTCACAAGAACCAATTTCATGCATGGTTTCTTTATAAAGCTCATAAGGAATAGCACTAGAACTAGCACCAATATCATATAAACCATAATAAAAATGATCACCTATCCTAATAGATAGCACAGGAACACTGGGTTTCCTAGATTTACTAGGATGAGAGACAAAATTAGAAGCATCTTCACAAAATAAAATGTGTCCCTTTTCTATATTTTCAGAAACAAGGTCCTTTACTATTGCTACTGTAGGTTCTACAGTTATTTGTTCCTCAAGTTCTACAAGTTTCTTTGCACATTTATTAATCACACTAGCAAACATAGAGTGTTCTTTTACCATAGCAGGGAAAGGCATGTTCTCAATATAAGGTTCATGCACAATAGAATCAATAGTATGAACTTCTATATCTCTAGCAGGAACACAATTAATAGTATCTTTATAAGGTGCATGGTACTTATCCCATTAATTTATAGGAATATCAATGTAAGAATCAAAAGCCTTATATAAGTTTGTAGCAACTTGAGAATCAAGACCATAAACAACACTAACATTATGAAAATCCTCAGATGACATAAAGGTTTTAATGCATTCATAGTCATAATTTATACCTAACTTTCTACCTTTGTCATTCTCCCATGCTTCAGTCTTTTCTTGAATACGGTCAAGAAGATCCCATTTAGCTTCATCCTTCATACGTGTAAATGATCCAGAACAAGAAGCATCCAATAAATCCTTATCATGAAGAGGAAGCCTTGCATAGAAATTATTAATAACGATATTACTGGGGAGCTCATGAATGGGGCATTTGGGCATTAGTAACTTCAATCTCCCCCGTGCTTGGGCAATACTCTCTCCGTCATGAGGCCAAATATTATATATATATAATTCCGATCTCTATGGATTTCACTTGGAGGATAGAATTTAGAATAAAAGAGAGGCACAATTTCCTCCCATCCAATAGTTTGGCTATTTTTCAGCAGTTTGAACCATTCAGAGGCTCGGCCTGCCAATGATATAGAGAATAATTTCCTCTTCACTTGGCTCATTGTAATACCTGCACACTTGAACAACTCGCATAATTCATGTAAAAAGAGAAAATGATCACCAGGATGGACAGGTCCATCACCTGAATAGCAGTTATCCCTAACATGTTTAAAAATCTTTATTGGTATTTTATAAGAATCCAAATCATCAGGCGGTGGGTCACTTACTACCCTAGCAGTGTCAGCAGTGCCCACAAATAAGGACTCAAAAGGAGTTCCAAACATAGTGTAATAAAGTAGTAGACAGTAATAAAAACATCACTTACAGCAGAAGCTTCCTTATCAATTCCACTTCCCAATAGCGCTTCACTCCCCAACAACGGCGCTAGAAAATAGTCTTGATGACCCACAAGTATAGGGGTGTATCGTAGTACTTTCGATAAATAAGAGTGTCGAACCCAACGAGGAGCAGAAGGTGTTGACAAGCAGTTTTGATGAAGGAATAACTGCAAATACTAGAAAATAGATTTCTAGGGTTTTTTTATATTGCAGATAAATAAAGTGTGAGTAAATAAAATGCAGTAGTAATAATTGCAGCAAGTGGCCCAATCCTTTCTTTATCAAAGGACAAGCCGGAGTGTTTACTTATGATTAACAAACGTTCTCGAGGACACACATGAGATTTCTGTCAAGTGCTTTTGTTCCATGCCGCTGAATAATGTTAGGTGTTTTGATAAGTGTTGTGTGGGTGAACCTATGCTAATGTACCGTCCCATCCAAGACTAATAGATACTTGTGATTATACCCCTTGCAAGCATCCCCAACTACGACAAAGTAGTTAAGAAATAAATCTAACCACAGCTTTAAACTCCGGGATCCTACGCTCCCTCGTGTAATGGTTTCCTAACGGGGGTTTAGGTTTCTGTCACTCCGGCAACCCCACAATGAGTAGCCAAATACACGATGCATCCCGCTAGGCCCACAAATGGCAAAGCATCATGTAGTCGATGTTCACATGACACCACTAGGAGAATAACACCACAACTTAAATATAAAACATTAAATATTATTCAACATTACTTCACTACAACTTGACTTCTCCCATGTCCTCAAGAACAACACGAACTACTCACAAGACATCATATGGATCATGATCAGAGGTGATTTAATGGATGATAACATTCTGGTCATAAAGTGCAAACATCGATAAATCTCACAAGCATCAACTACTAACAAGTAATCCATACCGGGAGAGAGATCTAATGCAAAACAACGATAGATGCCCCTAATTGTTACATCGGGATGACGGTGGATGATGAGGGTGATGGTGCTGGTGGTGATGACGATGATGATGACGATCTTGATGATGCACGGAGCAATGACGGTGACGATGGCGGTGATTTCCCCTCTCCGGAGAGGAATTTCCCTCGCAGATTTCTCCCTTCCAGAGAGCTTTTCTCTATCGGGTGTTTTCCTCCCCGTGGAGGTGGCGGAATAATTCTTCGATGATGGAATGAGGCTTAGGGTTTCCTGGGGGCCAAGCATGCGAAAATACCCCCCATAGGTGGGCCAGGGTGGCCACACCCCTAGGTGGCGCGACCAGGGGGCGCGCCACCCCTAGGTGTGGGCCCCTGGTGGGCCCCCTCCGACTCTCCTTCTGGCTGGGTTCATCCCCTGAAATTTTAGGACACCCCCAGTGTCCCCCTTCTTCTTCTGATCTTCTGAAATATGGTATCTCGACGGTGCTTTTTCCATCAGATTTCTGGTCCCGGTGTTTATTCTCCAAAAATTGTAAAACATGCAAAATAAGATAAAATAACATAAGGGATGCATCATAACATGAAATATATCGATGAATAACAGAAAATTATGATATAAAATAGTGATGCAAAATGGACGTATCACGCACTACCAAGGTCAACAACAACGTGGAATCTGCACACTACACAACCAAGATACTTTGCCCCAATGAAATAGTGAGGTTGTCAATCTCATCGGTTTTGCTAACACAAAGGATTAGATGTATAATGTAGAAAACAGTACTTGTTTGTAGTAAATGAAAAGAGAACAATGATGACAGTGAATGAAAGGAAAATAGTGTTTGCGGTGAATGAAAGGAAAACAATATTTGAAGTGGTTGTATTATCAGTGTAAAAGAATGGACCGGGTCCACAGTTCACTAGGGGTGTCTCTTCATAAAAGATAGATAACATGTTGGGTAAACAAATTACCGCTGGGTAATTGACAGATATAAAGGCTGCTCCGTAGTGCATATGCATGACATGATGATTAATATGTGATTCATGAGGGCATTATAACATAATTCATAGACCGTTATCCAACTGCATCTATGACCAATAATCCACCCTCAGAACGTAATCCAATCATACTTCAGGTATTAAGTTGCAAGCAAATGATTACTGCCTTAAGTAAAGTGCGTAATGTAAACAATCAAAACATTGTTGTTTTCCTTTAGTGGCAACAACACATCCTCCATCCATCACGTTTCTGTCACTCGAGCACAGATGAAAAGGAGGCATGAACCCACTATCGAGCATAAATACTCCCTCTTGGAGTTACAAGCATCAACTTGGCCAGAGAATCTACTAGTAACAGAGAGCATGCAAGATCATAAATAACATAAACATGATAGATTGATAATCAACTTGACATAGCATTCAATATTTATCGGATCCCACCAAACACAACATGTAGCATTACACATAGATGATCTTGATCATGTTGGACAGCTCACAAAATCTAAACATGGTGACATAAAGAGGAGAATACAACCATCTAGCTACTGCTATGGACCCGTAGTACAAGGATGAAATACTCACGCATCACTCTGGAGGCATGCATGGTGATGTAGAGCCCTCCGGTGATGATTTCCCCTCCCGACAGGGTGCCAGGTAGAGCTTCAGAACCTCCCGAACTAGGGTTGACGATGTCGGCGGCTACAGAACTTTTCATGGATGGAGGCTCGGGTATTTAGGGTTAACCAGAGAAGGAGTATATATAGGCGAAAGGGCGATGTCGGTGGGCGCCCGGGCCCACACCACCTGGTGGCGCGACCAAGGGGGGCCGCGCCACGCTATGGTGTGGTGGCTCCAGGGCCCCCCTTCGGGTCTCCTCCGGACTCCGTGTACGTGACAGAATTATAAGACCCTGGGATTTTGTTTCGTATAATTCCGTGAATATTTCGAGAACAACTTTTGTTAAACCAAAAATAGCAGAAAACGGGAACTGGCGCTGTGGCATCTTGTTAGTAGGTTAGTCCTAGGAAATCCATAAAATTATGTAAAGTGTATAGAAAAGATGTAGCAATTGGTATAAAACCAACATGGAACATCAAAAATTATAGATACGTTTGAAACGTAGCAAGCATCCTCCAGCTTAGTTCTACTCGTTCTTGAGTAGGTAAAACGATAAAAACAAAATAATTTCTTAGGTGACATGCTACCAACATAATCTTGATCATTATATTTGTAAAAGCAATTGTAAGCTGAGATCATAATACTCTCAACATAGACATGATAGATATAATTCTAACAATGAAACTTAGCAACCATGTTGCAACATGAATAGTAACACAAACAAAAGATCATGAATAATAATACATTTGAAAGTTATAAAATTTTTCGATCATAAAGAAAACATAGCAAAATGGTATTCCGCTTGCCCTTAAAAGTGAGAGAAAAACATAAATGCCAGGACACCTTCAAAGTTCAAGTGAATGACTGGAAACAAATAATTTGAGAAAAAGTAACATATCATGAATCAATCAATAATAATCTTTGGGACTGATGCACATTATACTCAGAATGAAAACTATGCTCTCTTAATTGTGCATAAAATTAGAAGATGAAGACTCAACATAAAAGTAAAAGAAAGGCCCTTCGAAGAGGGAAGCAGGGATTAACTCATGTGCTAGAGCTTTTCATTTTATTAAAACAGAGGTATTGAAAACAATTTTTTAGAGAGGTGTATGCTTATGTCAACGAATGACAAACTGACAATACAGTACGTCACAAGCCAACTAGACATTACAAGAGCGGCTCCCATTGAAGGATGTTCTTTCTACTGGGGTCAGTAGATCATCCCTCTTCTATTTTGTTTACACAATTATGATTTGACTGATAAATCAGGGGCAAAAAGAGTGAACGAATTTATAGTAACCAAGTTTTGGGCTGGTCACCCCGTTGCTAGCTCTTCTATCAATTTGGATAAACGGATGTGCCACTAGTCGAGGTGTGTAAAGTACAATCAACAAGTGAGATAAACATTGTCTACCTGCATCCTCATGAGCTAAAATAGGGGCACAAAACAGGTATAGTTTTGAATTTTTTAAAGGTAGCACATGAGAAATTTACTTTGGAGTGGCGGGTAAATACCACATGTAGGTAGGTATGATGGACACATTTGGCAAACTTTGGTTTTTGGTAGTTGGATGCACGAGCAGAGCTCATACTCAGTACAGGTGACGCTAGCAAAGACTAGGAGCGACAAATTAAGAGAGCAATAATGGCCATAATCATGCATAGCGACAAAAACATTATTCATCAAAGCATAAAGGGTATTACAAGACACAAAAATAAATGATCGTAGAGGCTAAAGGTGACTGGTTTATAATCATAACATGGTGTAAGAATGCGCCAAGTCAACCAAATAAAGCATTCGAAGGAGAATACCACAATATTATGCTTCAATGTGATAAAAACAACTCATGGTTCTTTCAATGACACATTAAGCACTCTCAGATATTTGAGACAAGTCATGCTACATCAATAACTACTAAGCATAGAATTAAAATAATATCCAACATGACATGCTAAAATCTAGGCAGAGTCTAAACAAGCTTCTTTTTGCACAGTTATAAGCTTGAAGTATTTTATTGCTTTCCAACACCGTCACTTTATTTAAAAAACACTCTCCATATGATATATGAATGAAACAAGAGATTAATACTTCTCTACAAGAACTAGCAGCTCTAAATAAGAGATGCATGAAAAACAGGAGCAAAAACGGAGTTGCAGTAGCTAGAAGAAAAACGAAGAATAGGAGTATGATAAATCAAGAATACGGGTATTCATAAGAAAAAGTGGAGCGTGTCTCTCTCCCACATAATATTGCTGGGTTCCAACTAAGTTTATTGCATCAAGGAAAATAAAAGGAAACAAAACAAAAACAAATAGACGTTCCAAGTAAAGTGTGTATGATGTGACCGAATAAAAATATAGTTTCACTAGAAGTGACCTGATAAGTTGCTGATGAAAAAGGGGATGCCTTGGGAATACCCAAGCTTAGACGCTTGAGTTATTCTTGGAATTTGCTGGGTTGAACCACGGGGGCATCCCTAAGCTTTTCCTTTTCACTCTTCTTGATCACGTTATACCACCCTCTTCTTTTGACCCTTGAAAACTTCCTTCACACTAAAGTCGAAGTAATTCTCATTAGAGGGTTAGTGCATAATGAAAAACTCACATGTTCTGCATGGACACAAGCATTAGTAATACTTTTTAAACATTTACTACCGCCACTGATGTTTTATGGAGCAAAGAATCCACTCAACATAGCAAAAGAGAGAATGTAAAGTAAAAAGACAGAATCTGTCAAAACTAGAACAATCTATAAAGATGAATTTTTCGAGGCACTTACATTGGTCAAATCGAAAACTTAAAACTAGAAAAAGTTTCGAAAATAGCTGAAGATCACATACAAATATTTTCAGGTCGTTTAGATTTTTCTTTGAATTTATACGAATTAAACAGTGGACAGCAAAAATCTGTTCCTGCGCAGAAATCCAAATCTAGTACTAACTTTTCACTAGAGACTTTACTTGGCACAACAAATACCAGAAAGTAAATATACAAAGGAGTTGCTGCAGATGTAAACAACACCTTGACTCAAATAAAATAGAAGAAAACATTGCAAAAATAAAAACATGGGTTATCTCCCAAGAAGTGCTTTTCTTTAACGCCTTTCAGCTAGGCCCAGAAAACAAGAATCAAGTGTTTTCGAGTGAAGAAGCACCCAATTTGAGACTAGAAACCTCCTCAGCAATGCATTGTATTTTATCTATATAAGTTTTAGATGTCCCTTTCTCAACACTTTCTGGTTTACTACCTTCATCAAATTGGTTTTTAGGAACAATACAATTAAAATTCTTCTACAAGGCTTCATGTATTGCTATGAGTTTAAAGGGTATTGGTATTTTGGTTTCCTCCCCTTTTTAGGTTCAGTTTTGTCTACTTTTCAAGAGCACCAATAACATCTACACATGAGCCTAGCATCTTAAAATGACCAAAGACTTTCCTAGCTTCTATAGCAACATCACCAAATTCTTTAAGAAAAGTTTCCAGAATAAAATCTCTCTTTTAAGTGTCCTCAACATCATTTAGTTTAAGAAACATTTGCTGCATTATGGGGTTAAGGTTAACAAACCTAGCCTCTAACATTTTAACTAAAAAAGCTGCAACAGTTTCATACTTTGGAGCAAGTTCTACTATGGATCTATCCTCAAAATCTTTATTCTTGCTAACATGATTAAAGAATTCTTCAATGTTATCCTTTCCGTTTATAGAACCACTACCTATTGATAAATCTTCCAAAGTGAACTTAGGTAGCAACATGATGAACAATAAAAAAGAAGGGTAACAAAAAAACTATAATAAGAACTTTTTGTGTGTGTGTGTGTGTTTTTATATAAAGAAGCAAACAAGACAAAATAAAATAAACTAAGAAAAACAAAAACAAAGTAAAGAGATTGGAGGTGAGAGACTCCCCTTGCAGAAATCCTCTTCCTCACCAGCAACAGCGCCAGAAAAAGTGCTTGATGCGCGTAGATGTATGCTCGTTGAGAGACCCCAAGAGGAAGGTATGAAGAGCACAGCAGGAAATTTTCCCTCAGAAAGAAACCAAGGTTTAATTGACCAATAGGAGAAAGAAATTACTTCTATAGGTTGTGGCAGATGATGTTGGCAGGGCGCACTACCAGGCTCAGCAGCATCGTGGAATATGCACACAACACAACCAAGATACTTTGCCCCAACGAAACAGTGAGGTTGTCAATCTCACCGGTTTTGCTAACACAAAGGAATAGATGTATAATATCGAAAACAATACTTGTTTGCAGTAAATGAAAAGAGAACAATGATGGCAGTGAATGAAAGGAAAAGAGTGTTTGCAATGAATGAAAGGAAAACAATGTTTGCAGTGGTTGTATTATCAGTGTAAAAGAATGGACCGGGGTCCACAGTTCACTAGTGGTGTCTCTCCATAAAAGATAGATAACATGTTGGGTAAACAAATTACAACTGGGCAATTGACATATATAAAGGCTGCACCGTAGTGCATATGCATGACATGATGATTGCTATGTGATTCATGCGGCCATTACAACATAATTCATAGACCGTTATCCAACTTCATCTATGACTAATAATCTACCCTCAGAACATAATCCAATAGGACTTTGGGTATTAAGTTGCAAGCAACATATTATTGCCTTAAGGAAAGTGTGTAATGTAAACAATGAAAACATTGCTGTTTTCCCCTAATGGCAACAACACGTCCCCCATCCGTCACATTTCTGTCACTCGAGCACACATGAAAAGGAGGCATGAACCCATTACCAAACAAAAAAAACTCCCTCTTGGAGTTGCAAGCATCAACTTGGCCAGAGCATCTAGTGGTAACGGAGAGCATGTAAGATCATAAATAACATAAACATGATAGATTGATAATCAACTTGACATAGCGTTCAATATTCATCGGATCCCAGCAAACACAACATGTAGCATTACAGATAGATGATATTGATCATGTTAGGAATCTCACAAGATCTAAACATGGTGGCACAAAAAGGAGAAGACAACCATCTAGCTACTTCTATAGACCCATAGTCCAAGGATGAACTACTCACGCATCACTCGGAGGCAGGTGATACGTCATAAACATATTCTTAATTTCTGATGTTCCATGTTGTTTCCCACATGTTTTCCTTACACTTCATGTCATTTTTATCGATTTCCCGGGACTAACCTATTGACAAGATGCCGCAGAGCCAATTCCCTGTTTTCTGCTTTTTTTAGTTTCAGAAAATTTGTTCTGGAAATATTCTCGGAATTGGAAAATTCAAAGCCCGGAGGTATTAGAAGTCTTGAAAGCATCCAGAAGTCCCGAAGAGCCCCGGAGGGTGGCCACACCATAGGGTGGCGCCACCACCCCCTGGCTGCGCCACCTGGTGGTGTGGGACCCATGGCCACCGCCTATATATACTCCCCGATGCATAAACCCTAGGAGAATCGACCTTTTCCATAAAATACATCTGTAGCTCCGTCGCCACCTCTGACAAGTTTCAGGGGACATATCTCTGTTCTCGCACCCTGCCGGGACGGGGAAGTGCCCCCGGAACCCATCTCCATCGCCTCCACCACCATCTCCATCTCCGTTGTTGTCTCCTATGATGAGGAAGGAGTAGTTCTCCCCCGAGGCCGAGGGCTCTACCGGTAGCTATGTGGTTCATCTCTCTCTCCCATGGTGTGATCTTTATGTGATCATGAGCTTTGTATCTAGTTGAATTAGTAGATGTTTCTCGTCATGTATTATTCTACTCAAGTGGTTTTGTTATGAGATCTCTGTAAACACTTTGATCACGGTGTAAAGGTGACAGTGTGTGCACCGTGTGGTTTAGCATGATATATATATCTTGTGTTGGATGACCCTATGAAATTGTGGAGTTTTCTTAGTACCTTCTAAGGCGCTCATAGTGACATCGTGGGGGTTAACTAGACATGGGAATACAAACTTGAGGAGTGTTGTTACAGCCTAAGGAATGAAGTGGTGTTTGTTATTCGACCAGAGAGTGGTTCGGAGTAGCATAGTGAAGGGACGATATGTATGCATTCAATTATGTGATCATTATTGAGAGTGTCCACTAGTGAAAGTAGGATCCCTAGGCCTTATTTCCAAGCATTAAAACACTGTTTTACGCCTGTTCTGCTACATGTTTGCTTGCTGCCATATTTATTTCAGATTGCTATTATTACTTATAACCATCCATATTATTCGCATTTTACTATCTTTTCGCCGAACTAGTGCGCCTATACACCTGACAAGTATATTGGGTGTGTTGGAGACACAAGAGACTTCTTGTATCTTAATTGCAGGGTTGCTTGAGAGGGATATCTTTGTCCTTTACCTCCCTTAGTTCGATAAACCTTGGGTGATCCACTTAAGGGAAACTTGCTAATGTTCTACAAACCTCTGCACTTGGAGGCCCAACACTGTCTACAAGAATAGAAGCGTGCGTAGACATCAAGCTCTTTTCTACCGCCGTTGCCGGGGAGGTAAGGTAAAATGTACTCACATCCTCGGCCGTGAGTGATCGAAGTTGTTTCCTTTAGATTCTGCAATTATATCTTTTTGTTTCTTGTTTTCACTAGTTAGGCCTATTTTTACTTATTCCTTGTTTTTATATTTACTAGTAAGTCTTAATGTAAAACAACAAAAATATGAGAGAGGTTTATAATATTTATCTTGAGTTAGGACATGAAGTGTTTCAACAGAAAATTAAAAACCCTATGGAACTTTATTTGCATGCTAGTGGCAATGTTATTAGTATGAACTCTTTAAACCCCATTATTGCTAATGTTGTGCAAAAGTCTAAGCTTGGGGAAGCTAGTTTTGATGAATATGATATTTTTACTCCCCTAAGTTTTGAGGAGGAAATTTTCTTTGATGATACTTTGCCTCCAATATATGATGATTATAATGATTGTGGTATTCTAGTTCCACCTATTTACAATGATGAATATGATATTTTCAGTCCCCCTACTATTGAGGAAAAAATTAATTATGATTACAATATGCCTCTTATATTTAATGATTATGGCGATGAGAATAATATTGATAGCTATTTTGTTGAATTTGCTCCCCCTACTATTGATAAGAATGACTATGCTTATGTGGAGAGTATTAATTCTTTTATGCATGTGGATCGTGATAAGAATGTTTTATGTGATAGCTATATTGTTAATTTTATTCATAATGCTACTGAAAGCTATTATGAGAGAGGGAAAAATGGTTTTATGCATTTCAACAATATTAAGTTTCCCCTCTTTATGTTGAAATTTTTGACGTTGCACTTATTTTGTCTTCCTATGCTAGGCACTTTGTGCTTTATTAACTTGTTTTTCTACAAGATTCTTTTTCATAGGAAGTGGGTTAGACTTAAATTTGTTTTATATTTTCTTCTTGATGCTCTCTTAATGTTCTTCAACTCTTATTCTTATGTGAGCATCTTTTAAAAATCATTTTGCCTTTGTTTTCTCCGTTTCATTTCTCCGTTTTCAACCCGTTTTCCTTCATTTTCTTTTGTTTTCTTTGCACCTGGGTGTTTTCTATTTCCTTAGCAACCCCTCTGTATCTTTTCTTTTGTGTTTTTGATGATCCAAGTAAAGCCTCTAGTGGAAAGTTGAGGCTATATTTCGGATTTCTGCGCAGGAAACAGATTTCTGCTGTCCACTGTTAAATTCGTATAAAATCACAGAAAATTCAAAATTATCTGAGTTTTTTTGTACGTAATCCTGGGTTAGATAAGCAACTTTTCTTAGTTGTCCACTTTTTGATTTGAGCAACATAAGATTTTCGAAAACAATAATCTTTACCTGCTGTCCTGTTTTGACAGATTTCTGCCAAAAATTGCATTTGCATCTTAATCGCTTTATTTTGGTGTTCTTTTGAGAAAAAGAGTTTAAAAGAAGTTGTTACAGTAGATAATGTGTTGAAATTGAACCATGTGAATTTATTATTTCGATTGCACTAACGTTTCTAATGAAGATTGTGAGAAGTTTGGTGTGAAGGAAGTTTTCAAGGGTCCAGAGAAAAGGATGATATTATGTGATCAAGAAGAGTGAAAAGCCTAAGCTTGGGATGCCCCGGTGGTACATCCTAGAAAATTCCAAGAAGACTCAAGCATCTAAGTTTGGGGATCCTAAGGCATCCCCTTCTTCATCGACAAATTATCAGGTCACTTCTAGTGAAACTATATTTTTATTCAGTCACATCTTATGTGCTTTACTTGGAGCGTCTTTTATTTTTTGTTTTCATTTTTTTTGCTGTAATAAATGGTTGGTTCTTATCATACTTGTGTAGGAGAGAGACATGCTCCGTTTTCATTTCTTAGAGCACTCTAGTTTTCATTCTTATTGTTCTGTGAGTGTTCACTTTTTGCTAGTACTGCGTTTAGCCTTTGTTTTCATGCATCTCTTATTCAGAACTGTTAGTTTTAGTAGTGTTATGTGATTACTCTCATGTTTGCTTGCTGTATCATGTAGAGTATTTTTGCAAACATATCTTGTATGGTGCTTGTTGGGAAAAGAAACTATTGCTTGAAGTGGAATTTATAACAGTGCTAGTAGAAGCTCGTATAGACTATTGCTAGAACTTTTTCATGCCATGCTAAATGTTATTTTAGTTCTAAAGCCTTGTGGATCTTGAGTAGCATGAATAGCCTCAAATAGCTGAGAGTGTTTAATATGCCATTGAAAGATTAATGAGTTGTTTTTGTCATAAGGAAGCATAAATTTATGGTATTCTCTTTCAAATATTTTATTTGGTTGACTTGGCGCATGATCACACCATGTTTATGACTATGAACCAGCCACGAATAGCCTCCATGACCACTTAGTTTTTCAACTATGATACCTCTTATGCTTTAATTAATGATGCTTATGTCGCTATGCATGATTATGGCTCTTATGCTCTCTTGATTTGTCGCTCCCAGTCTTTTGCTAGCCTCCACATGTACTGAGTATGAGCTCTACTCGTGCATCTAACTCCCTTGAACCAAAGTTTTTCCCATTGTGTCCACCATACCTACCTACATGTGGTATTTAACTGCCACTCCAAGTAAATTGCTCATGTGTTACCTTTGAAACCTTCAAAATTACTCCTGCTTTATGTTCCTGTTTTTGCTCACGAGGACGTCAATAGAGAATTTTTATCTCACTTGTTGATTGGATTTCACACCCTGGACTAGTGGCTTCATCCTCTTATCCAAATGATAGAAGAGCTGGCAGCAGGGTGCCCAGCCCCAAATTAATACACACAAAATCTCTTCACTATTTTGGCCCTGATTTATCAGTCAAAGCATAATTGTGTAAACAAAAGAGAAACAGGGATGACCTTCTACTCAGATGCGTCCTTCACATGGGAGCCGCTCTTGTGAATCCAGTTGGCTTGTGACGTACTGTATTTTCAATTTAACATTCGTTGACATTAGCATACATCTCCCAAAATATAGACACTCCTCCATGACATGTGATTGTTGGCAGGCACCCGAGGATTCGGTTAGCCATGGTTTGTGAAAGATGGATGGGAGGAGTGTCAAACTTTTAATACCTCTGTTTAATAAAATGAAAAGCTCTAGCACATAAGTGATCCCTGCTTCCCTCGGCGAAGGGCCTTTCTTTTACTTTTATGTTGAGTCTCCATCTTCTAACTTTATGCACAGTTGAGAGAGCATTTTGCCATTCTTAGTTCTATGTGCATTGTCCCATAAACATCAATAATTACTTCATGATGTGATATTATTTGTTCTTAAATTATTTGCTCTAGTCTTCCTCATGAACTTTTAAGGTGTCCTGGCATTTATGTTTTGCCCCACTCTTAAGGACTAGCGAAATATCACTTTGCCATGCTTTTTCTATACCTAAAACAAATGTTTATCTTTCTTTGCATTATTATTCGTGATCCTTTATTTGAGATACTCTTCATGATGAAAAGGTGATTGCTATGCTTTATTATTAAAGTTCTATTTATCATGTTTGTGTTTGAAGTTCTATGATCTCAGCTTGCATAGGCCTTTACATTTTTATGATCAAGTTTATGTTAGTAGCTTGTCACCTCAAAAATTATTGTTTTATCGTTTACCTACTCGAGGACGAGTAGGAACTAAGCTTGGGGATGCTTGATACGTCATAAACGTATCCTTAATTTCTGATGTTCCATGTTGTTTCCCACATGTTTTCCTTACACTTTATGTCATTTTTATCGATTTCCCGGAACTAACCTATTGACAAGATGCCACATAGCCGATTCCCTGTTTTCTGCTGTTTTTAGTTTCAGAAAATTTGTTCTGGAAATATTCTCGGAATTGAAAAATTCGAAGCCCATAGGTCTTAGAAGTCCCGGAAGCATCCAGAAGTCCCGAAGAGCCCCGGAGGGAGCCACAGGGTGGCCACACCATAGGGTGGCGCCACCACCCCTGGCCGCGCCACCTGGAGTGTGCCCCCCTAGCCACCCCCCGGCATCGCCCTTTCGCCTATATATACTCCCCGATGCATAAACCCTAGGAGAATCTACCTTTTCCACAAAATACATCCGTAACTCCACCGCCGCCGCCGACAAGTTTTGGGGGACAAATCTCTATTCTGGCACCCTGCCAGGACGGGGAAGTGCCCCCGGAACCCATCTCCATCGGCTCCACCGTCATCTCCATCGCCGTTGTTGTCTCCTATGATGAGGAGGGAGTAGTTCTCCCCCGAGGCTGAGGGCTCTACCGGTAGCTATGTGGTTCATCTCTCTCTCTCTCTCTCTCCCATGGTGTGATCATGAGCTTTGTATCTAGTTGAATTAGTAGATGTTTCTCCTCATGTATTATGCTACTTAAGTGGTTTTGTTATGAGATCTCCGTAAACACTGTGATCACGGTGTAAAGGTGACAGTGTGTGCACCGTGTGGTTTAGCATGATATTTATATCTTGTGTTGGATGACCCTATGAAATTGTGGAGTTTTCTTAGTACCTTCTAGGGCGCTCATAGTGACATCGTGGGGTTAACTAGACATGGGAATACAAACTTGAGCAGTGTTGTTACAGCCCTACGCAATGAAGTGGTGTTTGTTATTCGACCGGCGAGTGGTTCGGAGTAGCATAGTGAAGGGACGATATTTATGCATTCAATTATGTGATCATTATTGAGAGTGTCCACTAGTGAAAGTAGGATCCCTAGGCCTTATTTCCAAGCATTGAAACACCGTTTTCCGCCTGTTCTGCTACATGTTTGCTTGCTGCCATATTTATTTCAGATTGCTATTATTACTTATAACCGTCCATATTACTCGCATTTCACTATCTCTTCGCCGAACTAGTGCACCTATATACCTGACAAGTAGATTGGGTGTGTTGGGGACACAAGAGACTTCTTGTATCTTAATTGCAGGGTTGCTTGAGAGGGATATCTTTGACCTCTACCTCCCTAAGTTCGATAAACCTTGGGTGATCCACTTAAGGGAAACTTGCTGCTGTTCTACAAACCTCTGCACTTGGAGGCCCAACACTGTCTACAAGAATAGAAGTGTGCGTAGACATCAGCGGGCATGGTGATGTAGAGCCCTCCGGTGATGATTTCCCGTGCCGGCAGGGTGCCGGGGAGTGCTTCAGAACCCTCCCGAGCTAGGGTTGACGATGACAACGGCTATGGAACTTTTCGTGTATGGAGGCTCGGGTATTTAAGGTTAACCGAGAAGGAGTATATATAGGTGAAAGGGCGATGTCGGTGGGCGCCCGAGGGGCCCACATGACCTGGTGGCGCGACCAGGGGGCGCGACCCTATAGTGTGGTGGCTCTAGGCCCCCCCTCCGGGTCTGCTCCGGACTCCGTGTACGTGAAAGAATTATAATAACCTGAGAGTTTGTTTCGTCTAATTCTGAGAATATTTCCACAACAACTTTAAGCAGAAAACATGAACTGACGTTGTGGCATATTGTTAATAGGTTAGTCCTAGAAAATACATAAAGATGATGTAAAGTGTATAGAAAACATGTAGCAATTGGTACGAAAATAACATGTAACATAAGACATTATAGATATGTTTGAGACGTATCAAGATGCTCGCTAATGTTCGCCTTGTGGCCGACACTCATGATAAGATTTTTTGGAAGCTCACAAACAAGAGGAACTACTCGGCAGCATCTGCCTACCAAATGCAATTTTTGGGCCATACCGCCTCTAAGGTGCCTAACTTCATTTAGAAGCCATGGGATCCTCCCAAATACAATTTTTTGCTTGGTTGGTCCTTCAAAACCGCATATGAACGACATATAGACTTGTTAGAAGGGGGTGGCCAAATTGTGGCCTTTGTAAGTTTTGCAACCAAGTCCAAGAATCGGCCGCTCACCTTCTCTTCAAATGCCGCTTCTCCATGAGGGTATGGTCCTCCATAAAGACGTGGCTTGGACTCCATGACCTCTCCCCGGGAGATTGTCAAGACTATGCCACCGTTGGGGAGTGGTGGGAGGAAGTAATTCTTAAGCGAGGAACCGAAAGGAAGGTCTTGGTTTCTTTGGCAATGCTCGTCCCTTCGGAGATTTGGAAGGAGAGAAATGTGCGCGTTTTTCGGAACAAATCCATCACGGTCACAATTCTCATTGAGAAGACCAAAGAGGAGGTGAATTTTTGGCGCCGGCAAAAGCGCCAATTCTTTGGAAGGAGACAAGGCACCAAGTATTTGGGTAGCATCATGATTCATGCAGCGAGAGTATACCTTGTTTTATTTGGGCCTTGACCGCTTGATGTCATGGCCGATCTAGTAACACTCTAAAATTTCTCTCTTAATTAATGAAATGGTAAGTCTTTTGCCTTGTTTAAAAAGAAGTTCGTCCTTAAACCAAAGTGCTGATACGTTTAGCTGCTGCTCGCAAAAGTCATTTTCTAGGTATCTGTCATCTGGACGATGGATCACAGGATGAGGCTGACTGACTCACGACCCTGACAAGAACAAAACATGACCGAAGCATACAGTGTCACGAAACCATGTTATCTTATGTAGTTGGTGTTGGCTATATCTTGCTGTAGCAGGCATGATTTTGATGGCGTTTTGCAAGCGTTTGGACTGAGGCCCTCTTTGTTTGGGCTTCTACTTCTGCTTTTAGACTCCAAAATCAGCAGAAAAGCACTGTCAATAAGCGATGTGAAAAAATACAATGAAATAGCAAAGGACAGCAGAAGCACGTCGGGACCTGCTTCCCGCAGCTTCCTACTCAAAGTACCCAACCGTTTTCCATCATTGCCCACTAGAATGCTAAAAATTATGAGCACAATGCCACCGTGAGGCGTGAGCCCCAATCAGCATCTTTCCTTTTGACTTTTCCTTCGCACACGCTTCTTCCTATAAAGAGCGCTTTACTTGACAGTCGCATGTCCTAGATTTTTCCTTGGCACAGGCTTGTTTTGTACGTGCTCACTGCTCTCTTCTCAGCAAGTAAGCATCTATATGTATAAAATGTCAAAAGGGCATATTCCATCTCACATAAATATATTTCAATTTAAAACAATTTGTACATGAAACATGTTCGTGTCAACCAGTAGGTTCCATTCCTGAAATCGGCTTCGAGTTTCATCCTCCAGGTTATTTATTTTAGAATGAAGTTTGTTGTATTTATAGATGAATTTTGTCAAATTCGTCGCACTCTGTTTGGCCGTTTGAAATTTTATTTCCCTAATAGATCGATCTCGCCATTTTTCACGACTTCCGTGTTGTAAGTTTTGTTTATCAGCACACATATATAAATAGATCTTTGTATTGTATGGGTGTACATGTTTACACTCTTCGTGTGTTAGTTGCCGCTCGAAACTCTGCAGACAGTGTCGCGGCTCTTGTCGAGGCCTCCGCCGCCGCATGGTCCTAAGCTAAAAGCCATAAGCCAAAAGCCTAACAAATAAGCCATAAACCAAAAGGTAAAAGCCATAAGCCAAAAGCCTAACAAATAAGTCATAAATTATTTTATTAATTAACGTGTTTATAATTATTTTAGAAAAATATGATAACTATGGTAAAAAAAAATCAGAACTAGCTAATTTGTTTTGAATCAGTATTTATACAACTTTTTCAGCATTCAGGGACATTTTAGACATTTCGTTTTTTACATCAGCAGCAGCCGCCATCAATAGCACTCTAACCAAACATCAGATTTCTGCTTCCAACAGCTGCTTCCTGCAGCTGTTTTCTAACAGCCGACCAGCTATAGCTGCTTCTCAACAGCATCAGCCCAAACAAACAGACCATGAGTGTGATATGTTTACGCGAATAGTCTCTTTTGGGTAAGCTCTATGACGACGCATGCTCTTTCGGATTTTTTTGAAATGGAAACACAACCTCTGCATCGCATTGATGCACACGACTCTTTATTAAAAAGATATCTCAGAGCGTATAAATGTCAAACAAAAATAAACGTATCTGACAACCAAATCAGCGATCCACTAGAGTGGCTACATAGATCAACCATCTAAAAATAACCATCACTAGTCTGGAACCCATCGTAGTCTCCGATCATGCAACCAACCATCCTGGTTGAAGATAGCCCGAACGACCGCCATTAGTCGAGTACATCCGGCATCCAAACGTCCACGCTGGTCGTCTGGCAGGAGAAGGGACCAAGAGTGGATCCAGTGCGTCGCCCGATGAACCACCTGCAAAAAGTTATCCACCATCACATTGTTAAAAATTATATCATTATGGCAATTCCAAATTGCCCACAGAAAAGCACATACACCTATGCGTATACTAGGTTTAGTCGACGTATCCACCCTATTCAACCATGTCCCAAACATGTGATCAACGTTATGTGGATGTGATATGCCAAAAGTAAAATGGACCAGTCTCCAAATCTGTTTAGCCAAGTTGCAAGACACAAACATGTGATTAACTGTCTCGTCGGAACCGCAGAAAACACACTTTTGGCACCCTATTCATCTTTTCTTTAGTAAATTATCTTTCGTAAGAATTTCATTTCGATAGAGAAACCACATAAAGATTTAACGGTACTTTTAATTTCCAAAGGTATGTACGCAAAAACCTCGTATTGCCATTCATGAGTTCCTCATAATAGGATTTTACGGAAAAACAACCCGAAGTTGTCAACTTCCAAGAGAAGGAGTCCTGCTCCTCCGTTAGAGAAACTGCCATCAGTTTCTCCACCATATGTAGCCAATTAATCCAATTATTCCCAGACAAGGACCGCCTAAATGCAATATTGAGATTTTGTTGACCCAGAACATTTCGAACTAAGACATTCTTATTACGCACAATATTATACAACATAGGATACTGCAGAGCTAATGGTCTTCCCGCCAGCCACGGGTCTTCCCAAAACCTGATACCCTGGCCATCCCCAACCGAGAAATCAATATGTTTAAAGAAATTAGATTTAACACTCATGATTCCTTTCCAGAAAGGTGAGTCCATGGGCTTGGCCTCCACCTGTGTGACAGGTTTTCCCATGATGTATTTATTGTGCAGTAATTCATGCCAAATGCCTTCCTCAGTTAAAAGTTTAAAAAGCCACTTGCTTAATAAACATTTATTCTTAATGTCTAAACATTAAATACCCAAGCCACCTTGGTCCTTTGGGCGGCAGAAAATATTCCACCTGGTCAACCTATACTTCCTTTTGGTTTGATTTGACTGCCAGAAGAAACGAGATCTATAAAAATCTAATAATTTTCTAACCCCAACGGGAATCACAAAAAAAGATAAGAGAAACATCGGTAAACTTGACAGAACTGAGTTTATAGGGATTAAACGATCTCCATAAGATAGCAATTTTCCTATCCAAGAACTCAATTTCTGTTCAAACCGATCCTCCACCGGTTTCCACTCTCTATTGAGCAGCTTTCGATGGTGAATAGGGATACCAAGGTACTTAAAGGGCAGAGCACCAATCTCACACCCAAAAATACCTCTATACTGATCCTCATAATCAGCAGCTTTCCCAAAACAAAAGATCTCACTCTTGTGGAAATTAATTTTAAGGCCTGACAACTGCTCGAAGATGGACAATATTAATTTCATATTAACAGCCTTCTCTAAATCATGTTCCATAAACAGAATAGTATCGTCAGCGTATTGAAGTATCAAGACCCCACCCTCGACAAGATAAGGAATCAATCCTCCTAGCTGACCAATTTCTTTGGCTCTCTCAATGAGGAGTGCTAGCATATCAGCCACCAGGTTAAACAAAATAGGAGATAACGGATCCCCCTGTCTTAACCCTTTTAGAGTCTGGAAGTAATGACCAATGTCATCATTCACATGAATACCCACACTACCCCCTTGTACAAAATCCGCAACCCAGTCACACCATCTGGGATCGAAGCCTTTCATGCGTAAAGTTTGTTGTAGGAACTTCCAATTCACTTTATCATATGCTTTCTCAAAATCAATTTTGAAAAGCACCCCGTCCATTTTCTTCCTTTTAAGTTCATGAATTGTTTCATGTAGGACAACCACCCCCTCTAAAATATTCCTTCCTGGAAGAAACGCTGATTGAGAAGGACGGATAACCCTCTGTGCAATAGAGGTTACCCTATTTGTTCCTACCTTGGTAATTTTTTTGAAATTCACGTTCAATAGACAAATAGGCCTGTATTGCTCAATCCTACATGCATCTTCCTTCTTAGGAAGTAAAATGATCGTCCCAAAGTTCAACTTGAACAAATCTAGATCACCCTCATGCAACTTGCAAACATTGCCATCAAGTCAAATTTAATAACCTCCCAAAAAAACTTGTAAAACTCGGCCGGGAAACCATCAGGCCCAGGGGCTTTATTAGGCTCCATTTGAGAGATGGCATCACGAATTTCCTTTTCAGTAAAAGGCTGAGTGAGCATCAAATTCTCCTCATGAGTAACCCGTGTAATACCATCTAGTCTCGTCTCGTCTAACGAAATATTGGATGGTTCCGATGCCCCAAACAATTTTTTATAATTCCGAAATGAATACCTTTAAATTTTCTTGACCCACAACAGTCCCTTCATCCTGCTCTAACTGGAAAATTTTCTTTTTCCTATGTCTGCCATTGGCAACCAGGTGGAAGTCTCTAGTATTACTTCCCCCTTCCTGGATATGCCTCACTTTAGCGCGCTGAGCCCACTTAGACTCTTCTTCACGGCGCAAGGTGGTAAGAAACGCATCCGCTTCCTCCCTAGAGGCCTGCTTAGCTTCAGACAAGGGGGAACACTCCGCCCTTAGATCTAGCTCATTAATAAGCAACATCATCTTATCTCGTAGCCTCTTATATTCACCTGCTCTATTCTTAGCCCATCCCCTCAAAAAACTCCTAATATGCCTAATTTTCATCTGCCATCGTTCAATTGGACTTGAGCCAGCCACCACCGACCCCCATTCCACCTTGACTATCTCAAAGAAATTGGGTTGTTTTAACCAAGCCAACTCAAACGAAAACAACGATTTGTTCCCTAAATGAGCTGCTGACCTAGAGTCCAAAAACAACGGATTATGATCAGAACCGACTCTAGTTAATGCCTGGACAGTCACTAGCGGAAATTTCTGTTCCCACTCAATACTAGCGAGTATTCTATCCAGCTTCTCTAAAGTTGGAATAGTACGCCTACTTGTCCAAGTATATTGTCTTCCAGACAATTCCAATTCTTTTAAATCAAGGCTATGAATAATGGCATTAAAAATGAACGGCCACCGCGGGTTAAAGTTATCATTATTCTTCTCATTGCTCGAACGAATAATATTGAAATCACCCCCTACCAACATAGGTCGTGTTTCATTATCACAAATTCTAACTAGCTCAGCCAAAAACTCGGGTTTCTTATCATCTTGGGCAGCCCCATAGACAACCACCAAAGCCCAAAGAAAGCCATCTTCCTTTGATTGCACATGCAATTTAACCGAGTAGTCACCGGCCGTAACGGACTGTACCGTTTAGGACGCACAATTCAAACCAATGAGAATACCCCCTGATCTCCCATGAGGTGGTAAGCAATACCATGAAAACTCTAACCCTGCCGCCAAGAAGCTCAAGAACGTTGGACTGAAACTATTTCTCCCTGTTTCACTGATCGCAATAAAATCTAATTTCAAATCAAGAATTGCCTCTCTCGCCGCCCAATGTTTTGCAGTATCCCCAAACCCATCCGAATTCCAGAAGTACCCTTTCATGGAGAATTTATCTTTTTAATCCTAGCACTCCTCCTTGGTTTAGAACCCCTCCCCCTTCTGTTTACCCTTACGGGAGCGAGTCAACTTGACCCCCTGCGCATATGGATCCACATGATCCTCCATGCGTGCCTCACCCTCGAGGTCATAATCCTCACACAAACTTGATGCCATATGCATCACCGTGTTGTGATCGAACTCATCAATATTCTCATTATATGTATTTAGATTATTAGAAAGATTTACTACTTGTCTAGACAGCTCAACATTCTTAAGTGAATCAACCGTTCTATTAGCCATACCTGGTGAATCCCCTAAAGACACACCTAGCCTAGCCACATTATCAATTATAACATTATTATCAAATGCTGTAAAAGATAAATTTACGGCCATACCTTTCAGTAGCTCATCCCTCTTAGCCGCACGTAGAGAGGCCCTCTCCGCAATCGGCACATCTGGCGATTGGTTAGCCCGTAGACGCGCGCTCGAACGAAGTCCAGTAGAAGATGGGTCGGGGATGCCGCCGTAAGCTGCCAATAACAGTCGATGGCACGGCCTTTGTAGCTGCTACCTCTGCATTTAAGCCCCCTCCCTTGACCCCCCCATCTCCATCCCTCTGGCCCTATAACCAGCATCAGAACGGACGCTGCCAACAGCCGCAGTCAACCCCACGGCCCCCTTAGCAGATACATCATCACCCAGCCCCGCTGCAGCCTCCTGTACCGCGGCAGAAGAATTGGTCGCGGCAGCACCATTGTTTCCCACGGCAGCGTCCGTCGCGAGAACAGGCAGAGCCGTGGCAGCAGTCTGCACTGCAGTCTCGGACGCCACGGCAGCCGCAACAGGCACGAAGGCAGCAGGAGCTCGCACCACTGCAGCACTCCGATCCACCACAGCAGGTACGCCATCGACTGCAGCGGTAGTCCCCACGGCAGGCACAGCGACGACGGCAGTGGCAGGTAACCCCGCGGCAGCGCAGTCACTGACGTCAGGGAAAACATCCACGGCAGGAAAATCGACCGCGGCAGGCAAAAACCGGCTCGCGGCAGCAATTTTCGGCGCAGAACACTGTCGTGAGCGCTCCCTAGCTGCGAGCTGCAACTCAACATCGATTCTTCTGAACTGCTCATGTAGCATCGGAGAGAAAACAACCCCAGTCCTTTTTAGTTCCATTGCAGTACCATGAGAACCCGAGCCCCCATACTCCTGTTGAGCACCTCCAGTAGCCGAATTCAGCCAACGATGAGCATTCGTAGCCGTATCCTCCAAAGTGGTTTTTGCAAGTGCATCTCTAAAGTCCAGACCCAAGTCACTATCATCACCATCATCCTCCCCATCTTCCTTGTCTACCAACATGTCAACAGCAACATCAGATTTATCCTCCCCCTCCACGAAGAAAGACAGAGCATAAAAATCATCCTTTATAAGGATGGGTATAATCTGTGGAACCTTAGTGTAGTCAAGACATCCCACCAGGATTCTTAACACACCATGTTGTCGAGTATATGCCATGTCAATCTTCCTAGTGACTCCGATCATATCCAATAGCCCACGTCGCCAAAAAATCACCCATATGCTCCTCAGGTATGCCAGACACTCTAACCCAAAAATTAGGTAATGTATCCAATCTCTCAATCCTCTCCCCCCAGCTGTCCACCGTCAACTCACAAGGGGAATTAAGTACTCTACAAGTACCAAAGATTTTCAGCCGATCGAGTTCAAGTTTTGTAGGGAACAAGACCTTGAAAACGTTATGTCCCACTTGACTGACATTCCATGTGAACCCCTCGGTAGGAACCAAACGTTGTACATGTGTAATCACCTGCGGGATCGACATCTCGCCCTTGTTTACCACCACAGAGGCCCAACGCGCATTCACCATCTTAGGCTTGAAACTCGCTGTGAGAGGAATACCGAAAATCATCAACTCATCATGGGCATACCCATACATTACGGGGTGAGGTTTAGGCGCCGAAAGGAGAGGGCAAGGGCCATTCTTGTGGACTGAACCCTGACAGAAATCACACACCGGAGCCGGGCAATCTGCAAGAAAGTGGCCTGCCTCGCCACACCTAAAACACTTGTTCTTGTCAACCCTCTTGCTCTTCTTAACTGCCCCGGCCACCGCCACTGTTAGTTGCTCCGCCGACACCCTCTTCTCCCCCTGCCTTGAGCCCGTAGCCTCCACCACTGTCGATTGCTGCACCACAGTAGGCGCTGCACCTTGCACAGTTGACACCCCCGCTGCAACAACAGTAGGCTGCCCACCAGGTTGTGCACTGACCGCCGGCCCCGAGGCCACCGCTTGCTGCACCACCGGCTGCGTCACCCTCGGAATATAACGACCACGGCCATTATCAAAACGACGACCGTTAGGCCTGTAGACGTTATTGACAAAACCACCACAACCACCTCTTTCGAAACCACCTCTCCCCTGCTCATATCTCTGTCGTCCCCTCATCCCTCCTTGCCCCTGCCGGAATCCACCTCGGTTGAAACCGGCACCGGCGTGGAACTCCAGCTGCGGCTGCGCCGCCTGTCCTTGCGCCGCGGGGAGCCCCGCGGTGCCACTCGGCCCACCTTGCTCAAAGGCTATGAACCCTGGCACCGGATGCACTCCACGTCCCTGGTTCTGTGCAACAGCTCTCTGGTCCGCACCTAGATCGCCCCCACGTTGTGCCATGGCGGCCGCCGCACTGGGTCTCGAGGAAGGTACCGCTCGTGATTGGAAAAACCCTAGTAAGCGAACGGGACCTAGTCCCTTAGGCCACTTTGTTTTTGCAATACACGTCCGACCCCTAACCTGACATGTATCTGGACGCGAGCCAGGCAGATCGAACGCCCGATCTGCAACAGCCACAATTGGAACCGAGACCGGTCCCCCTGCCCGTTGATCTCGGAAATTCAAAACCCCTCGGGATCCGAAATTCCCGGCTCTACTCTCCCCCAGTGACGACGCGCTGCGCCGGTGTCGCACCACCGTCCACGGCGGGCCGACACTTTCGTCCTCGACGAAAACCGTGGATTCAAGCACCGGGAGCTTCCATGATCGTTTCCCCGCAGGTCTCACGGGTGAGACCAATGGCGTGGACGTGAACTCCCGATCCGAGAACGGGTGAAGCACTGGGGACGCTGCCCTCTAGGCTTGCCTACGCGAGATCCGTTTCTGTAACCGCGTGGATCCCGAACTCAAAGATCGAGATGACACCGGCGATGGCGATCTACAAAGAGAATGGAAAGATTCGACGTACCTTAGCGGAACGACACTCCCCTCCTCAACACGCCCATCGTTCTCCTCATCTTCCTCATCGTCAGACGCAGATAACGCCCAAAAGCGACTCCCCGCCGGCGACGGCGAGCCACCGCGGCGGTCTGCCCTCCTTGGGACGCAATCCGGATCACCTTCGGAGTCAATTGACTCAAGGATCGGATCCGTCTTCGGAGTCGCCTGCGGCGTCGCCTCAGTAGCCGTTACCATACCCTAATCCAAGCTTATTCCACATGCTCTTTCGGATGTCCATTAGTTTCTCTAGAGTCGGCCTTTTGCTATAGTTTGTGATGAGGACGACGACAACAAGAAGTATTCACTTGACCATGGTGCGATGTTCCATCGATCAGTTACAGTTTACCTCCATTAATTATTGTTGACAAGCTTCAACTGAATTTCCCTCCATTAATTATTGCTGACAAGTTTCAACCGAATTTCATGGCGCAGAACTGAATTGTAAAAGATCGAGTAGTTTCTAATGGCCAGCGATGAAACCAACCACTCGTTCCATGAGAGCAACTGCTTCGCGGCTGCCGTGGTCGTCGACGAAGAAGCCGTGCCCTTTGCCTTCCGACACGAACCACTCCACGTCCCCTGCCCACCCGCTAGACTTCACGGCCTCATAGTACGCTCGATCCCTCGGCAGCCTCGGGTCCTCCGATGCCGCGCACACCAGCATCCTCTCACACGGCAGCGTCGTCAGGCTCGGCGCTCCTTCGGCCAGCGGATTCATTCTCGGGTCGTCCAGCCCACCCCTTGCACCGGGGAAGATGACCGTCCACCTCTCTTTGACGCTCGCCCTGTATTCCTCTGCCTCCGTGTCCAGCTTCACTTCGCCGCTGAAGGACGGGTGGAGCAAGATCGCGCCCTCGATGCGCGCTTGCGCCGCGGCGGCGGTACGCAGACCGGTCTGGCCTGCGGCGATGGCCATGCTGTGGGCGATGTTCCCGCCAGCGCTGCCGCCGGCCAGGAAGATGCGGCCGAGATCGCCGTGCTCGGACAGCCACGGGTCGGCGCCGGACACCGCCCAGTTGAGCGCGGCCCAGGAGTCGTGGTAGGCCGCCGGGAGCGGGTGCTCGGGAGCGAGACGGTAGTCGACGGAGACGACGAGGGCTCGCGCGTGGGCGGCTAGCGAGTTCACGTAGCGGTGGTCGCCAGGACAGCGGGCTGACCCGACGATGAAGTAGCCGCCGTGGAAGAGGACGACGATCGGGAGCTTCGTCGTGACCACCGTGGCGGCGGTGTCGTCGGGTTCCGCAGCCGGGATGGCTGGCAGGTAGATGCGGACGGCGACACCGGTGGCGGCGTCGATCACGACGTCCTTGGAGGTGACGCCGGTGTCGGCGTCGAAGCCGGCGGGCACGGTGTCCATCCCGCGCAGACGGTCGACGTGGCCGTCCTTGTATAGTCGGAAGCAGTTGGTTTCAACTAGGATCTCGGTGCTCCCGGAATCCATCGTCGCGCCTGCCAAGCTCTCGACCGGCGCAACGCAAGAGCGGCGGCGTGGTGCAGGGGCGCCGCACCAGGTCCTTGTGCGATAAGGATTCAGGACACGAGAGGCCCGGAGGATTCGGTTTATCCGAAAGAGCTATATCGGGAGAGTTGAGTGATCAACTGATTGCATCGATCTTTCGTTGGCTTAATAGCCAGTGCGCTCGAGTTTTGTTACACGCAAAGCTCGTGTTCGTTCAGATGGACACGTCAGGCTAGATCATGTTAGGTAACGTCAGGCCATTTTCCCCCTTGTTTTTTCTTCTGACTTCGGTGCAGAGTGCAGACGGCAAGGTTACTTACAAATGCGACTGAACATTACTTGTCTTTTTTGTAACGGACACGAAGATGTCACGGATCCGTTTTAGGCGCTGACAAGAAGCACACTGCGGGCGTCTTTGGCAATTGGCATAAAAGAACGGGAAATCTAATTTCAGGTCGCCTGAAACTAGGTTATCTTCAGGCGCAACGAACTAGAGGGTCGGATCGATCGTACAGAGATAATTAACGTCAGCAATGCGGCGCTGCAGCCCCATGTTCCGTTGTTTTTCGGCGATTTATTTTTGGACCACATGTTCTGTCATTTCTAGCACCGCCCATACAATTAGTACGGGAATAGTCCCTTTGCAATTAGTACGTGAATAGTCTCCAATCGCTGCCATGCAATTAGTACATGGACCACTAGTAATGCATATGCATGCAAGTATTGGTGCACACTGCTAAAGATTGAGCTATCTGCCTCTCCCTAGCCCATCTCCACGCGCCTATTTTATTTATGTCCGGCACTCCTAGTAATACCTTCTTTGGGCGCCTGATATGAGTCCGATCAAGATGTCGTCTACAGCGACACTCTTCAAATAAACTCCACAAAATTAGCGTCAAAGTAACAAACATGTTGAGTGCATATTGAAACAACATTTTTTTTTTTGAAATGGGAATGTCCCAGCCTCTGCATCATGGTGATTCACACAGCTGATTTTATTAAGATAAAAGTTGCACCGAGTGTACGAGTTCCAACTTAACAAGAAGAAACATCCAAAGATCAAGCAGCGTGGCCACAAGAATTAGCCACCAAAATAAACATGACTATCGAAGACTACACAAACTGGAGCCTTCTAGCATGCTGCCATCCACCCCGGTTGAAAATAGCCCGAACGACCGCCATCAACCGTGTGCACCCGGAATCCATGAGCTCCTGCTGTGCAGGTGGTAGGAGAAAGGACCACATATGGATCCAGTAGGTAGCGCGGTGAACAACCATCAAAAAATGAGCACCTCTAACCTTGTTAAAAACCACATCATTCCGACAGTTCCAAATTGCCCACATAAAGGCACAAGTACCCACACGAATACGATTTTTGGAACACTTATCAACACGATCCAACCAGTTATCAAACATATTAGCTATACTAGTTGGCGGTGAAATATTAAACGTAAAATGCAGCAACCTCCAAATATCACGAGCAAAAGGACATGAGATAAACAAATGCTCAACCGACTCATCCGATTGACAAAAAACACATTGTTTTGATCTAGTCAAATGTCGTTTAATCAAATTATCTTTAGTTAAAAGGACCTTGCGATGCAAAAACCACATGAACACTTTTATTTTTAGTGGTACTTTCAGTTTCCAAAGATTCTTACATAAAAGAGGAGTATGGCCAAGCATTAAATCTGAATACATCGACTTTACTGTAAACACACCAGTAGAAAGCAATTTCCAACGAAATTTGTCTGGTTCACTAGTAAGCGACACTACCATTAGTCTCGCTACTAAATCCTCCCATGCTCTCCATTTATCCCCTGTAAGGTTCCGCCTAAACTCAATATTCAGCGGGGTCCGAGAAAGTACCTGCGCCACCAGAACATTTTTATTCCTTACAATATTAAACAAAGTGAGGTATTGTACCGCCAACGGTTCGTCCCCTAACCAGGAATCCTCCAAAAAACGAGTCTGTAGGCCATTACCCACAGCAAAAACCCCGCGTTTGAAGAAATCATCTCTAACCCCCATAATTCCTTTCCAAAAAGGTGAATCATGAGGTTTAGGCTGAACTTGGGACAATGTTTTTTCATGAAGGTATTTGTTGCATAACAATTCACGCCACACACCTTCTTCGTTTAGTATCTTATAGAGCCATTTGCTCAAAAGACAAACGTTTTTTGTATCCAACACCTCAATACCAAGACCACCCTGGTCCTTCGGGCGACAGACCATGTCCCACTTGGTAAGCCTATATTTCATCTTGTGACTATCACTTTGCCAAAAGAAACGAGATCTAAAAAAAATCTAGTCTCTTGCGCACCCCAATTGGGATAGGGAAAAAGGATAGTAAAAACATAGGAAGGCTAGTTAGGACAGAATTTATCAATACTAGCCGGTCTCCATACGAGAGCAACTTGCCTGCCCAACTACCTAGTTTTACTTCAAAGCGATCCTCAATAGGCTTCCACTCCTTGTTTAAGAGTTTTCTATAATGAATAGGTATTCCCAGATAACGGAAAGGAAGAGACCCAACCTCACACCCAAAAATGTGACGGTATTCCTCCTGGGCTTCATTAGCTTTACCAAAAAAATATAGTTCACTCTTATGAAAATTAATTTTTAGCCCGGATAGTTGCTCAAATATGGACAAGATTAGTTTCATATTAATAGCTTTATCGAGATCATGCTCCATAAACAAAATAGTATCATCCGCATATTGTAAGATAGATATCCCACCGTCAACTAGATGAGGAACAAGGGCCCCAACTTGGCCATCTTGCTTCGCCCTCTCGATAATAACAGCGAGCATATCGGCGACAATATTGAACAACACCTGTGAGAGAGGATCACCCTGCCTCAACCCCTTTAAAGTTTGGAAATAGTGTCCAATATCATCATTGACACGGATCCCTACACTCCCTCCTTGAATGAATCTACCTACCCAGTCACACCATTTAGGATCAAATCCTTTCATGCGTAGTGCCTGCTGTAGGAACGACCATTTAACCTTATCGTATGCCTTTTCAAAATCAATTTTGAAAAGAACACCATCCATTTTTTTCACATGTAATTCATGAATGGTTTCGTGGAGAATAACGACCCCCTCTAGGATGTTTCTCCCTGGTATAAAGGCGGATTGGGTTGGGCGAATAACCTTATGGGCAATAGAAGAAACCCGGTTGGTTCCTACTTTGGTGAAAATCTTAAAAATCACATTTAGAAGACAAATGGGCCTATATTGCTCAATTCTACTAGCATCATCTTTCTTCGGAAGAAGAGTAATCACCCCAAAGTTTAGTCTAAACAATTGTAGATCACCACTTTGTAGTTGGTAGAACATTGCCATTAAGTCATCCTTAATAATGTTCCATCACTTCTGATAAAACTCAGCCGGGAATCCATCTGGTCCCGGTGCTTTATTGTGCTCCATACTAGCGATAGCATCAAACACCTCCTTCTCAACGAAGTTGGATGTTAGAATAGTATTCTCCTCATCCGATATTTGTGGCATGTCCTCTATAAACGACTCGATCATCGAGAAATAATTCTAAGACGGAGGCCCAAACAATTTTTTATAGTATTCGGTTATGAACACTTTTAGTTCGCTCTCCAACAATCGTCCCTTCATCTTGTTCTAGCTGGAAAATCCGTTTTCTGCGATGTTTTCCATTAGCAATGAGATGGAAGTATCGCGTGTTATTGCCCCCTTCTTGAATATATTTCGCCTTAGCTCGTTGGGCCCATTTTAATTCCTCGTCCCTCCTAATTTTAGCTAAGTAATCATCCGCTTGTCTCTTTGCAGTCCTCTCATCCACTGATAGAGGTACATTTTCTTCTTTGAGATCAAGCTCCTCAATTAATAACACTAGTTTATCCCTTAGAATTCTATATTCACCACTTATATTCTTCGCCCATCCTCGAAGAAATTGTCTTAAATGTCTAATTTTTAGTTGCCAAGTTTCTACAGGAGTAGCCCCACTCATTGTGGACATCCACTCCTTACGAATCAAAACATAAAAACCATCTTGACGCAACCAAGACAATTCAAATGAGAAACGTGCCTTATTACCAATATGAGCCTGATCACCAAAGTCAATAAGAAGAGGAGTGTGATCAGAACCCGAGCGAGAGAGGGCTCTCATAGAGACTAGAGGGAATTTTTGCTCCCACTCAACGCTCGAAAGGAAACGATCCAGCTTTTCAAAAGTCGGGGTGTCCCTCCTACTGACCCAAGTATATTGCCGACCTGAGAGTTCAATATCTTTCAAGTCAAGACTCTCAATAATAGCATTAAAAATAAAAGGCCATCGTGCATTAAAGTTTCCTTTATTTTTCTCCTCTTGCCTCCTTATAATATTAAAATCCCCTCCTACCAACAGAGGAAGATCTTCGTTCTCACAAATACGAACGAGCTCAGCCAAGAAGTGTGGTTTTAAATTATCTTGGGCATCCCCATAAACAATCACCAAGCACCATAAAAAACCATCATAAATTGACTTTAAGTAAAACTTAACACAAAAATCACCTGATACAACATTTTGCACCGAGATGATATAAGCGTTAAAGCCCACAAGCATACCACCAGAGCGACCATGTGGTGGTAAACAATACCACCCAAAGTTCTTTCCTCCCACAAGATGAGATAAGAAGTCCGCTCTACTCGATTCAATTATTGCTACAAAATCCAAAGTTTCCTCCCTGATAAACTCTCGAACGGTAAAATGTTTGGCAGGGTCACCAAACTCGTCGCTATTCCAAATCATCCCTCTCATTTTGCTAATCTTTTAATTTTTTCAATCCGAGCACTCCTACGTTTGATTTGAAGGCTATTGCCTTTGCATTTTTTAACATGAGTACGGTCATCACGAATAACTACGGGTGGTGAGCACAATTGCTCTTGAGAGGCATGGTCCCCCTCCTCCCCTAAATCTTCGGATAGATTAGACGCAATTTTTACCGTGAGACTGTTACATGTATCATCATCCACACAAAATAGATTTTTTTGTAGAAACATCACTGCCCTTTCACTCTCAGTTTGCCTAAGAACATTAACCGAATTTAAAATTTGGGATGGAGACGCACCCAAAGATACCCCAAGATTCTCGGATCTACGCACTATGGAATCATTGCTTAAGTCTAAAAAAGAACGGAGAGAGCGTTTGGATGTACCTGTCGTGTGATCATCATCACGACGTTGCGCAATCCTCATGGCCTTCTCCAAGGAAGATAAATCCGCGGTGCCTTGCGCTCTCACCCTCGCACTGGAATGAGATTCAATTTGTGAGAGTTTTCAAATGCCACCAAACTTCTCAATTTCTTGGCGCGTAGGAGTGCTGAAAACATTATCAGCAAGTGGCGCTTGACTGGATAGAGCAGCAGACTGAACCACAGGGGTCCCAAGCTGGTCTATCTGCTGTTCGGCCAACAGCCCCTGGTGCAGCATACTCACAGCAGGCAGCTCGAGTTGGTCAAGTGGACGGCCCTGCGCCTCATGCTGCGGTACGACCGTGGTCTCCAAAACCACAGCATCATCTACCTGAGGCGGAACAAGATCATCAACCTGCACATGCACAAGATTGGTAGATGTGCCCATTAGCTCATCCACTCTCTGATCGCCAAAATCAAAAACATCTGGAGCCACAGAACCAGGAACATGTGAGCCTACCGCATGTACGTCTGTGAAGATAGGAGTGGGTTCCGAACTCACCACACTAGAAAACCCAAGGCCCCTTATAGGTTCAGTAACCTGTATACAGGAGGACGAATTAGAGGTTTTCAAGCCCCCCATATCAACAACAATATCATTGAAAAAATTGGGCCCATTAAAATTCGGATTTACCTTAGAGGAAAGAGGGAACAGAGCCCTTCCATCCATACTCGGCCTACGGAGAAGCATTCTCTCCGCGGATAGCATACATTGAAATTTAAAACTATATTTTATCATTCATAGATAGGCCTTTACAATTCAAATATAATCTACGACGGGAAGTTAAAAACTAGCTATCCTAGATGTCTTTCTCGCCGTCGTTGGCCGCCATGTTAGAGTGGCTAGCCTTGTCGATGTTGGCTGTTGGCTCAGCGTAGTACGACAGGGAGGCAGGCGAACGGCCTCCCGCCTGCGCTAGCTAGCGCTGCTCCGCCCTGACTTGCACCCGCAACCGGTGCAACCTCGCCACCTACGAGCAAGGGCGTATACGCCTATTATCGCGTGCGCACGAGGCAAACAGCCGCCGCTCCGCCTGCGCGTCCAACTCTTTAGTTTCGGCCCGACGGATGGCGTCCTCTACCCTGACGTATTGCCCGTTGTCCATGTCACTACGGGCGGACTGGAACGCCTCTCGACATACCCGCGCGGCATTCACCTCCTCGTGGACCGCACGCTGGGCGGCCATGAATGAGGCGGACTCGTCCCAATCCGATGAGAGTTTGCTGCTCATCGGACGTGGCGTAGGCATTGAGCTGCTCGTACGCCTGCAACTCGGCCTCCATGAGGGGCGGGCATGCTCCTCCCTCCAGACTGTCGCGACGGAAGCCTGAATGGAGTTACCCACCAAATATTGATAAAGTTACCAATATATTACTAATAAAGTGACCATCCGGTACTGATAAAGTTATCAAACTAGTACCTATAAGTTATCCACTTAGTATTTATTAAGTTAGCAATATATTACTGATAAAGTTATCCACATTATACTGATAGAGTTATCCATCTAGTAGTGATAGAGTTTACCTTGTGTTCATGACATAGTTAGCTACCACGAAATATATTAGTTACTCTACTCTGTCGGTAATAGTTACCTCTGATTAAGTTAACCATAATGTAATAATAAAAATAGGGGAAATCTATTTTTAGGTCGCCTGAAACTAACTTATCTTCAAGCGCAGCGAACGAGAGGGTCGGATCATACAGAGATAATTAACGTCAACTATACGGTGCTGCAGCCCCATGTTCTATTGTTTTTCCGATTTATTTTCGAGTATGGGCCACGTGTTCTGTCATTCTCATTCCTAATCACTGCCCATGTAATTAGTATGTGAATAGTCCCGAATCACCGACATGCAATTAGAACATGGACCGATGCATGCCACAACTAATGCCTATGCATTACCGGTACTATCGTGTACACCGTTAATGATGGAGCTATCTGCATGTGTACCTAGAGCATATCAACCGCACCCATTTTATTTTTGTCCGGAACCTCCAATAATGCCGCCACCAAACCCCCTCCCCCCCCCCCCCCCGCGCGGGTTCCACAGATACTTCCTCGTAACCGCGAGAGACTGCGCAACCCCTAACCCCTCCAGTCGCCGCACGGTGAAGAACGCAGCGCAGAGGCGCTTAAACCGCGGCACCCTCCCTCGAAATGTTGTAGCAAACAGTATGACATTGACGGTTAGCCAGCAGCGAGGAAGAAGCTCTCGTGGGGGAGAAAGCAAGATAGAACGGGAGAGAGGGGGAGAGAAAAAGAATCACTGGTTGGAGCTCCCGTTAACGAAGGCCACGAAGCACGCCCGCCTCTTCGGGGGTGGGAACTGCCGGCGGTTTCTCGGGGCGGAAGAAACGGCGCAGCAGAGGAGGGCGCGTGGGGCAGTTACCGACAGAGCGGAGGTGGGGCCGGATGGGGTAATTGCGCCGCCTGGAGTGTCACCTACGCATTAAATACTTGTCTAAACGGGGTTAAAACGGCAGGAAACATGTTCCTCTCGGGAAATACCATATGTGATAGACAAAAAAAAAAGTGTGTGTGTGGGTGGTGGTGGGGTGGTGGGGAGAACCCCCTTCTATCTAAACCTCAAACAGGAACATTCATCATACAGAACCAAATGAAGTTCGCTTCATCTAATAGAAGAAGTTTATATTCACGCGTAGTGTACTTCAGATGGGTTCCTGAATAGCTTATTCAGGAACTGGTTCCCAAATAGCTATTCATGAACCTTTCTGAACTTTTTCATCCGAAGAAGTGAATTTTTTCCGCTGTTTGAGAACCGATTTTTCATCGCCAAAAATAGTGAACCTTTTTCGCCCGAAGCTGTGAACTTTTCCATTTTTTGATTACTGAACTTTCATCGTCCGAAGCAGTGAACTTTTTTGTTGCAGATCATGAACTGTGGATAAAGTCGAATTTTCACACGTCCAAAGCAGTGAACTTTTTTGTTGTTGAGAACTGAACTTTTTTAGAAAAAAAACAGTGAAATTTTTTGTCCAAAAGCTGCGAAAAGCAGTGAAAAATAGAATTGAACTTTGGACCAACCATGCTGCAGGTGTTTCCGGAGTTCACTTTACAGGACAACGCAGTTAACTTTCTATTCGGCAAGACTACGATTTTACAATGACCCGTCGGGCAGTTCACGGCATAGCACGCAGTAGTTCATATCTGCATGTGTGGTTGGGCTGGAATAAGGTGCCCGGTAGGTCGTGGCTCTGTGCTCGACAGTGACCGCACGTGATTTTCCGCGACCCCAAATCAGGTTAAGGGGCAGCGGCGGGCTGGGATGTGGAGGGGCGCACCGTCAGTGGGAGGATTGGAGGCATGCAGCGCCCGACCGGTGGTGGTGAGTAGTGGACGTCAGGGAGCGCGCACACGTCGACCGATTTGGAGTCGGGTACCGTCGACGCGGGCGAAGTGGGAATCGAAGGCAACAAATGCTAGGGATGTCCCCGCGAGTGGAGGAATTCGCGAGGCGGCGCTTGCATGAGGATGCGGTGTCGGTAAGGGAAGCTAGGGTGGGCGTGGAGGCTCTGGTAGTTGGTGGAAGAAGCTTTGGAAGCGTCCTTCGAGCAGGAGAAGCCGCGTCGCCTGATTTAGGCGGCAAGGTAGGGTAAGCCGGGACGTGGGGGCGGAGGTGGGGATTCGAAAGGAGTCCCGGGGCAGGTGCGTAACCGCAGGGAAGGTGAAGTCGGGATCCTGGCGCAGGAGGTACGAGCTCGGGAGGATCCACGATGGCGTCCATGGTGTCGTGGGCAGGAGGTTGATGATGGGACAAGTATTTATACTCTATCTTTTCTGTGGGGTTGGGTCAGTGTGGGTGCGTGGTGGGTTGTTCGGGTCGGACAAGTATATATACTCCATCTGTTATGAAATACTTGATTTAACAATAAGTGTATTTAGAACAAAAACATGTCCAGATACACTCATTTGAGAGTCAATTATTTCACAATGGAGGGAGTATGTGCTAGCAATTTCTTTGCCACTAAGGAGCATGCCAATGTTTATCCACTGCTAGCTGGTCCTCTGACGACACAAGGCCAATCCATGAGCGTAACAATGAATGGTGTAATCACTTTTTTTTGCCTCATAGTTGCACGTGATCGGTCTAATCACTTTTTTTGTCTATGATCTCTTGCAAGAGTCGTATGTTAGATAAGATACAACGTCACTCTATCTTTAATTAATATATTTCCATTAATAATATGGCTATGATATCGTGTAAGATACAAGCATTACAGAAAGCCTTAGGCGACAATGATTGCATTTATTCATAATTAAATATCACTATGACCTTGCATTAAAACCCTTCCACCATGCATGGAACAAAAACACATTCCGCTTAAGGGCATCTCTGGTTAGCTTGTTGGTAAAATTAGCCATGTCATCAACAACAAGTCATGCTATAACTACTCCAATAGTTTGTATTTAGTTTGTCCAATGGGAGGTGAGAAAATATCCACTCCTCTCTCTCATACTATTTTGGAGCTTGTGTAAGGGCTGTATGTTCATGAACATGCAACTTCCCTTTCTCTCTTCATTTATTTCATGCCATATCATTAGAAATTCTATGTGGTAAAAATTACCAACATCTATCATAGAACCGTTAGACATATCCTAAAGAAGGTAAAATAAATTACTAACGCTAGTAATGGAAGCACCAATAGAAACAATGTGGTTGGTCGAATAGTAATTAAGAGAGAATAGTTTGATCCAAACAAAACAAAGCGATCGAGCTATTAAGTATATAGCCTGAAAAACTAATTCTTTTATTTTAGGGAATGGTAGTAGAATTCGTTTTGGGGAGGATTGGTGGTCAGATGACAGACCGCCGAGTAAACAGTTCCCAGATTGTTTAAACTCACTTTAGTAAGAACATTTTAGTTTCTCAATTTTTTTCCTGAAGGTTGAACTATTTTAAATTTAGGAGAGTCCTTGAGGGGGATACAACTATAATGTGGAGACAACTTAGAGCATCCCTAATATATCCCAAAAATAAATACCATAAAACCAGTTTGAGGCACCCTGAAAACTAGTTTGCGATATCGCGCGGGCTTGCGGCGGAACAAATTCCATAAACTCGTACTGTAAATTAATGGTACAATTTTAGTTCATTCAATAACAATGAGATGTAGTAGGTGCAATACACCGAATAAATATGTAAATATCACACGATGCTAGTACGCTAATAGTCCACATCAAAAGTGTAATAGAAGAGATAACAATTAAGATTGTCCAAAATAATGCACAATCAAACACAATTAGACGATGATCAAATCAAGAAACACGATTGTTGAAAAGATCATCGGCACCACCACCATCATCACTATTGGCTGAAGAACCATCGCCACCATTAGCCGGAGCAGTACCAGCTATTCCTCCATTGGCCAAGTACCATCGGACATAGCATCATAAAGCTCTTGCCTCCTCCGGGGTAGGATCTTCGTTCTTCTTAACTCCAAAAACTATGTTGCCAATGGGTCCATGCCACATGGATCTATCATCAAGAGCTAGTGGTTTCTCGGCGATCTTGTTATCCTTCCCCTTTTGCTACTCGAGATTGATCTTGCACTCCTCGAATGCACATCCTTTCTCCCACTTTGCTTCCTTTTTTGGGGTTTCTTCTCAGCCAAGGCCACCTTGGTTTGCAAATGCGCCTCCGTCATTTCTTACTTTAACTTCATCATTGCACTAATTTGCTCCCTCAAGCTCGCTACCGGAGCCTTGGCCTTCTTCAGGCCGGTGGCGAGCGTTTCGCCCGAGGCGGCACCGCCGTAGGCGGAAGGGAGGCCCGGAGCCCGAGAATAGAACCGGGCCAACTCCATGGACGATGTGGTTTCGCCTGGCGCTTTCGTTTCCCCATGGTGGCGAAAGTATCTGGAGTTGCGACGGAGACACTGGCCATGGGAGGCACGGAAGGTCGAGGTGTCACTGATGGGGGGGGGGGGGATGGGAACTGAAATCCGACGGGCAGCGACCGTGGGTGCTCCATGGATATGATTGGTTGGCGAGGCGAGGCGAGAAGGATCGGGGCCGGGGATATTGATGGCTGCGTCCGGAAGAAAGAAGTTAAAATTTCCCTCCCGCCAACTTGCACGAGAAAGATCGGAAATGAGAAATTCATGCGGCAATCCCGGATATTTTGGGGATGTTTTTTTTTCGTTTCGTGCTCTCAGTAAAAAAAATTCCGAGCCGGACCGATTTATGGTACCTACGCTGGTCATTTTTTCGACACGGTACCTATAAACTGCGGTTATTACGAGGGTCGGGGCATTTTCCAGGATCTGCTGGAGATGCTCTTGAAGCCATGCGTGAAAGTGTTAGATTGACTGATGAGGAAGATAGTTGTAAATGGATTCTCACTAAATCAAGTATTTTTTTGGTTAATTCTATGTGTGTGGCTTTAAAAATTAGTCAAGTTAGATTCCCCTAAAGAAAATTGATGTGGTTCATCAAAGTGCGTTTGAAAATTAAGGTGTTCTCAACGGTATTCTTACTAGTACTAGGGATAATCTAAGTAAAAGGGGTTGGCAAGGATGTGAGAAACGTTTATTTTGTGACGAAAAAGAATCAGTAAAACACTTACTTTTTGAATGTGCTCTGGCTGAATATGTTTGGTGTGTGGTTAAGTACTTAGGTGTGCTTTTGATGTAGACTAGTAAAGGTGCACGTGCCACGCACGTCTAATATTATGTAGTAATTTTATTTTTTCCTTCTCTGCCTTGCTCTTTCTATTTTTTTTTATCCGGTGATTGTAAGCGATTAATGCAAACATCGCAAAAACATACTTAAACCGAAGGGAATTTTAATTTACAAATAGGATTTTATCCAAACTCAGCAAGACCAGCGAGGTACTTCAATACAAATCAATCAAGTGATTATAATAAAAACCGATAAAAAATACATAGTCTTGAGTAAATCTGCCACACAACATAAATGATGTTTGACACGACACCCAAAAAGCACTCAACTGTCCCAATAGCAGCTAGATTTAAAATTATTATAGACCACTCAACTTATTATTTATTCTGGATCTGCATTCTAATCAATTTGATTGATCTCGTTAACTCGTGTTGTCGAGGCGCGCTCATATATCATCTCCGTTCTAGGGGGTGTGCTGTGCATCAGATAGTTGAAATAGTGTTTTCTTGAGAAATATTCTGAAGAAATTAAGCCACCTTCGACCTTGATTTTCTTGGGGGCATGTTGATGAACAATGTTGCCCTCGTTGGCTGTCTTCTGAGCATCCATATATGTTCGTGTAAACAGACATAAATGTATATTTGATTAATTAGGAAAATACATGTACAAATACATGTACAGTTCACTGTAACGAATATAAGGCCGAGTGACACAATAATCTATGTTCTCAAGCAAAGTGTATTATATCTATCCACATAGTACATTAGTCTACCCCACCTAAATTTCATATGTACATCTTGATTAGAATTTTTTTCTTATATAATATAAGATAAAACTATATGACGATGGTATTAATTAATCAGAAGAAACAAAGATCCGTTGAACTTGATCTTTGATGAAAATCACGGATTATTATTGCTAGCCTATGTACAACAACACCAGCTAAGAGGGTGAGATGGGTTGTAGTACTTTGGTCTCCCGGCGGCTAGCAGAACATCTAGGACGCATATGTTGCACGCATATAAATATATGAGGCAATCCATCGCACATGATCCAAATTGTGAAGAGTACATAACGTGAGAGTTTAGATCCGTAAAAGATGCTAACTTCACAAAACTTCCCGTCTACAGTCCTCAGTAGTTATGCCTTCATAGCGCTAGAATTAAGGAGAGCCAAGCAACCGAGTTCTAGAGTAGTTATGCCTGCTAGCGCTAGAATTAAGTAGAGCCAAGCAACCGAGTACATAGTGTTGTTGAATACTAATTAAGGTGCTATCTACGATTAAAGTTAATTTACAAAATGACCTACAGTACTACTTTATTCTAGATGACGGTAGCTTCATTGTTAAAAACAACAAGGCAACGTAGGTTCTAAAGCAAACAAGCGACTTCCAATTTACTTGGTGAAATTCTGCACTTATTTCAGCATCAGAGAATCAAACATATCACATAGAAGCAGAAAAGAAATTTTCATATGTTGGAGGAGTCGAAACAGCAACAAGCAGACAATGTGTAGACATCTAATGAGCACAGACTAATCAACTCAATCGACCTAGCATTCAGGTTCTCATGCTTATTAGTAGCTCAATTCAAATAAGAAGACCTAGCCACAAATAAATACAGATCCGAGTCTACATTACAAATTCCCATCACAAAGGAGCATGCAGGTGCCGATTCACTTCTTGGTGCATCGAAATCGATCATCCTGTCGGTGGCACGGCAGGTGCCACAAGGTACACATGCTTGCTTGCTGGTTGCATCTCATTAAAAGAATTATGGATGTGTCCTTAGTGGATAGACAGGATAATTGTCGCTGGACTCTAACCAGCACTGGTACTTTCTCTGTTAGCCGATTTAATGAATGAGGAAGCTAGATTCTTAAAAAAATATTTGTGGAAACTAAAAGTGCCCCTCAAGATTAAGATTTTTATGTGGTTTATGTCTAGAAAAGAATTGCTTACAAAAGATAATTTGTCTAAGAGGAATTGTGTTGTTTGTCAAAAATGTGTGTTTTGCGGGGACCCAGAAACCGTGGATCATCTTTTTATCTCTTGTGACTTTGTTAAAAAGATCTGGAGGCTAGTGCACTTTACATTTAGCATTTCACCTCCGGGGTCTATTACCAATTTGTTTGGTAATTGGTTATATGGGGTAGATACTGTTACGAAAGCACTTATACGCATAGGAGTATGTGCTTTACTTTGGGCTGTTTGGAATCACAGAAATGGAGTGATTTTTAACAATGAGAAAGCCGGGATTTTTTTGCAGGTGGTTCATCAAGCAAACTATTGGATGCACCTCTGGTCTCATCTTCTACCGGAGGACCAGCGTGCGCGTTTGGATGGTGGTTGCACTCGACTGATGGCGGTCGTTCAGGCTATCTACAGCAAGGGTGGCTGGTTGCATAATAATCGGATTTGTCTTTCGTAGCCCAACATGGTGGAGATGAGTCATTTGTGTTGTGGGCTTCTAGCTATCTCTGTTTTTACACCAGTAATTATCTATATAGGAGCTGTTGAGACTCTTGTGTCAGTGGTGCTGGTTGTAAATTGAAATTTGGATGATTATGTTTTCAATAAAAGCCGTGTGCATCAACCGATGCAGAGGCTGGGTTTTCCCTTTTCAAAAAAAAAAAAAAGCTATGGTTGTGGCACAGTCACTAAGGCCGAACAAAGCTTCATGCTTCCAGTTTTCGTCATTGTCGCCATCCTGTAGAAATATCGAGAATCAAATAGCAATGTAAGAAAACAAAGAACATATTGCAAGTAGAGGAACTCTTTGCATGCTCCAACCCTTTGTATCTTATATAATTTAAACAGATTCAGTCAAGTAGAGGAACCCTTTGCATGCCCCAACTTTTCTTATTCCTGGAATCTCAATCTCCTCGATAAATGTCAAGCCTATGAGAAATTATCAAAATTGGAATGACCGAAAGAATAGCCAGTTGAGTCTAACGTAGATCAAACAATAGGGAAATACGAAATGAGAGTACGACAACAGTGATAACACTTCAAATGAATTTTCTGCTCAGTTTCCATTTCCATATATAGTTACCATGGGTGTGAGCATGAATATCCGAACTGTAGGGTGTGGAGGCTGTTGACCTCGACAATCTAAAAAATGGGCTCGATTCCTTGATGTTGACGGCATTATAAATTCTATATGAATAATAAAAATGGAGACATACATATATATGACCAATTTAGCTATGTACCATGCACAGGTGCACATTAGATGGAGCTTTCGAGCCATGCCAGATCGAGGATCTAATGCTGTTCACAAGAAATGACAGTTCAGAATAAATTTGGAAAACAATATATTATGAGGAAAATAGAGGACAACTCCCATTCATATGTGATATGTACGAAGGCATTCTCTTGGTTTATAAGAACAATGATCAGGTGACAAGCGAGCATACCAACTTTGACTACTTTGTTGTATTTGACCTCGATGTATCTGATTCGCAGGGATGCTTGTTATGTCAGTAATAGTGCCACCTTGACGGCTTGACCCCATTGTGGAGCAGAAGTGCTCGATTGATAGAGAGAAACATTATTGGAGCCCAAATTAGACTCAACACCTGAACACCTCACACATTAGTGCAGCCCAAGTAAGAGCCATATGTATATATGTAAAATAATAAATCATGATGTCACAATTTATCATACCTGATATACGGTACCGTGAAGGATGTGCACAGAAGTGTGATGAATTAGTTTGAGAAATTTGAGATGCAACGTGTTGTTGTGTATCGTGTTGATCAAGAAGTGGCAGCTGGGTAGCTCCCAAATGTCCAGTGGACGGTGTATGACATACTGTGTTATAGCCAATCCCATGCGCCGTTGTCTGTTTTTCAAGCTCTCGTGCTTGATGCCGCCGTTTTAGAATCTCATCTTTATTTCTTGCATAATACTCTCTATTCCTCTGCCTCTTGATATTTTTCGGATATGCATGTAAGGCACATTTTACTATGTATCAACATCGTAATAATCAAGTTCAATGCAACGGCCGTTGTGTTACAAATCACCTTGTCTTTGCACATTGGTTATGTCTACAAAAGGGGAGCGCTCGTCGAATGACATGTTTATATTTGCTTCCTCTGTCCAGAATAAGAATACTTCCTCCCTGTCATTGTAAAAAGACAGATTGCTACATCTTCAATGGCTCTATCTTTCATGATATGAAAACAAAGCCCAAATTCTCATTGTCATCAATACAGACAATCCATTCAGAAGAAAAATGCGTCCAGCTTGGTGATCGTCTCTATCGTCTCTTTTACTACTCTGAAGAAAAATGGCACAAAGATGTATTGATTTTATGTAAAAAAAATTAAAAACAATTGAATAAATTGCATAGAAGAGCTAAAGAGCATGATCTGATTGGTTTCTAATTCCTCAATTTGCATATCAATCCATGTATAGCAATAAGGCTGAAAAAAATAGAAGCTAATTACATGTTTCATGTAATGCCCGATTAGATGACAATATTACACTAAATATTACCTAATAATATGTTGCAAAAGTTGTTAGTTCCGCAGACCATGAATAAGGATTTTCCTTCACTTTGTCGGACGCTCAATATGCATGCTTATTGCATTATGTTGGATTTGGCCCCCCAATGAAGTAGTGTGACAAGTCGCAGAAGGTTAACAAAACATTTTTATGCAAGAATAGTGAGTACCCAGAAACTCCATTAATTATATTTATTCAGACACTTTAGATATCATTTATAAGCAAGGTTCAGAAGTTTAGGTAAAACAAATGGGTGACTGGCAAATGAAAACCCTTCCTAAGAATGAAAGTAAATATCAGTGCATGAGGTGATATAAAGATCCTATTGGTTGCACCTATAAATAACTAAATATAGTTTATAAACCCACACTAAAATTAGAGGTATCAAAAGAAAACATGTATAATTAAACATAATTAGACATTCATGACTCCAACATGTACCATTCATGACTCAAAGATGTTTGAAAACTAACCTGCAAGGAGACACTTGCTGCTTCCACTCATTTGTAATTAGCCCAAATCAAGCCTTTCACACGGAACTCTCTAAAAATGCTACTCCCTTTGATCCAAAGGGTACATGGCTTCTACTCATTTTGGGTCCGAGGCAGTAGTATTAAAGTACATGGCAGTATGGCGCTTATATATTTATGCTAAGTGTACATCTTTACAAAAATCTAAGAAATTTGGGAGCCTTGCATGTGCAGCTATTCCCGAATTTAACACCACCAGTTTCGTGAAGTTCACATATCATTTGTACCAGAAAAAGGCATTTTATTTAGTTCTTATTTGAATTGTTTGGGGCAAACAGGTTGATGTATCTGATTTGTTAAATCATCAAATGGGCAAGTAATTAGATAGTGCAATGCAATCACACACGTGTATGCGTGCCATCAGGTTTAGTCACCCAACTTAGCTGCTATTATTTTTAGATAATCCAACCGTAGCTACTGGAGACCATTAAAAAACAAGCAGTTGAGGATTTAAATTTCGGACTGCGACTAATCTGCACAGTTTCAATTCAAACAAACATGAGCAGCCCAAATCATACTCCTCCAGCTGCCTAGCTACAAAGACAACCTGAATTGAAAGTAGAGAAGAATTATAATCGCATAACCATGAAACTGAGAGTACACTAACCACTAATGATTTATTGTAAACCAACGTTGAACCCACAATAAGACAGGAACTCCAGAAAATAGGCCTTTTTCCATGACAGTTGCAAGTTCATCTTGGAGCCAACTCAAATCACATGGGATGGTATATTCTCAAGAAAAAAAGGAAACGTACATTGCGTGAAGAACTAACATCTAGACCCGATTATATACTATAGTAACAACAGTTACGTAATACTACATCAAAGATTTTATGTGCCAATACAAAGCATGAAAATATAATTTAAATAAGAAGTGACCGTAGTGCTTCCCAGCACAAGAATTGGTTCGGCATCTACCACATCATTATTCCATTGTATAGGTACGGGTTAATAAACATTCATCATTTCCTTGGCATAAACCAACCAAATGATGGATGTCAACTCAGAATCCTCAATCTGAAACCCCTCCAGCTTGATAAGTAACCATATGAGGGCCGCAGTTTTTACGGCCTATTATCCTGCTTACTCAAGCAAGTAAAACAGAGTTTTTTTTAAATGCCTATGTACCGATCTTTAGAGAGCAAATCTTTTCTTAAATTTGGAAAGAAGTTGATTTTAATTAAGTTGTGCTTATAGCAACATCTGTGTCCACTACGACCTATACCAGGTTTGCACAAGACATGTAGGTAATATTACGTCGAACACCTTGCTAATATATTTTCTGCCATGCTCGATCTTGCCATAAGATCCCATTAAGAGAACACTTTATAAAAGTTAAAGAACACTATGAACGAAAACATGGGGACCAATCATACCATCCTCGTATCTGCTTGCTGCACCTGGATGAATAGAACAATAGAAGTTTGTTCCTTGTATGTGATGATGACATGCAGTACATAAGGGTTAACAGTTCAGCATAAGAAGCAGCCAAGTGGGCCTCATCAATTTGTAAATTAGCTTCTAAATCTCAACAAGAGCAAAAGTAAGGACAGTTCTGCTGCATTAGCAGGAACCAAAAAACATTATTTATCACTAATGAGATATATCATAATGGATCCTCGTGTGGCAACACATAATACTATAGTACCAAAGGGAAACCATCAATTAGGCCTCAGATGGAAGTAAACATGGATTACCCCACATTTCAGAGCCAAGTTAATGCAATTGAGATTCACATTTTATCTGAAAACATACGTACAAGTGTAATTTATATTCACTCATTCAGACTACAAGTGCAATTCAGATTCAGATTGAGGTGCAATCCAGATGAAAAATTCAGATACCTTGGACGGTCCAGTCCCGGGATGTGCGGCGGCAGCGGTGGCCACCGGGACAGTACGGCTTCGTGCAGTACGGATGCGGCGTCCTTACCCAGGCAGTACGACGGAGGCCGTGGGCGGGGCAGTGCGGCTCCGTGCAGTGGTGGCGTGGGTGTCGAGTGGTGGCGTGTTGTGGCGATTTTACAGCGCCCGGGCGTCCATCTATCGCAGCGGCGGCGGTCCAGGTCGGCTGTGGGCAGGCGGGACCGTGCAGCTGCCTCCAATGGCGGGGGCAAACCAAGGCGTGCGGCGGTATCCAATGGCGGGGGCGTGCCGAGGCTGGCGCCGGCGTGCGGTTGTCCAATAGCGGCAGCGGCGGCGTGCGGTTGTCCAATGGCAGCAGCGTGCGGCGTGGCCGGTTGGGGAAAGAAAATTGAAGACGTTAAAAAAAAGTTTGAGACGTTCCTGATCTTTTGATAAGCTAGCGGTTTCGTTGGAGGTGGAGGAGTGCGTCGGACCAAGTGTTTTAAAGCTAATCTGTACCGTACGATTTAGACGATCTGACGGCCTATGTCATTTGGATCTGCCATTCTGGATCTTTTTATATTAGTGGAGATGTAAATGTAAAAAACAGTGAGTTGGTTACATGGTTGAATCAGATCAAGCTAGGGTACAGAAATGTATGGGGCTTTTTACGGTAGGGACGGGAAAATATTGATTGACCAATACTTATTGACAAGAGAAGTACTCCCTCCGATCCATATTAATAGGTGCGGAAGTGGATGTATTTAGACATGTTTTATTGCTAGATACATCCACTTCAGCACCTATTAATATGGGTCGGAGGGAGTAGTATATTTTCATCCAATGGTATATTTGGGAGACACAAAACTAGAAACTTCCTGTGTATTAGTTTACGTTACTTAACTCATTCTAATCGCTTAATTATTTTATTTCTTTACAAACTATCCGTGGATGCGTGCAGCTTGATAGCTAGCTTTATATGGTTCCTGTAGGAAAGAAAACGTATTCCTTATCTCTCACGAACTGAAATAAAGGAAAATTTTAAAGTAAATATACAAATCTCAATCTACTGATAACCTTAGTTACTTTTGCAAATTTATTAATTCGAGTCTAAAAAAATATCAGTGATGTAATAATTTTCTCAAATAATGAAAAAGAATGTGCTTTTTTGTTTTTAATGTGAAAAAAAAGATGTTAACTTTTGCATGGATTTTTGTGTAGGTTCAATGGTTCTCGGTTGATTGACAGTTTGCAAAATAAAGTTTGAAATAGGTTCGTACCGAATTCACGGCGGTGGGGGTGGTCGTGCACGGCGATGGGTATGTGCTTGACGGCCGCACCCGAATTCGGGCCGACGATTCTTATCTGGTGGCGTAATAGGGCGCGGGCGGCTTAGAGCTTGGCGAATCTGTCCCACTACGCCCTACTTTGTTGGTGGTGGCGGCGCCTGTCGCACGCGTCGCTTCGGAAGTTTTCTGGTGCACAGTGTGGTGGTGGTAATTTGGTGTGGCGACCATTCTCGGGCTCGGATTTGCATGGCTGCTAACTAAAGCATGGCTCGATCATGATCAGCCACGCGGTGACCACGCTCGCGATTGTGGTCACCTTTCAAAAGAACGCATCAAAGGTGGATGATGGTAGCAAAATATCAGTGATGTAATAATTTTCTCAAATAATGAAAAAGAATGTGCTTTTTTGTTTTTAATGTGAAAAAAAAGATGTTAACTTTTGCATGGATTTTTGTGTAGGTTCAATGGTTCTCGGTTGATTGACAGTTTGCAAAATAAAGTTTGAAATAGGTTCGTACCGAATTCACGGCGGTGGGGGTGGTCGTGCACGGCGATGGGTATGTGCTTGACGGCCGCACCCGAATTTGGGCCGACGATTCTTATCTGGTGGCGTAATAGGGCGCGGGCGGCTTGGAGCTTGGCGAATCTGTCCCACTACGCCCTACTTTGTTGGTGGTGGCGGCGCCTGTCGCACGCGTCGCTTCGGAAGTTTTCCGGTGCACAGTGTGGTGGTGGTAATTTGGTGTGGCGACCATTCTCGGGCTCGGATTTGCATGGCTGCTAACTAAAGCATGGCTCGATCATGATCAGCCAGGCGGTGACCACGCTCGCGATTGTGGTCACCTTTCAAAAGAACGCACCAAAGGTGGGTGATGGTAGCAAATCATGCCTGCACTTCATTTTTTTCACACAATTTATTAACTCAGTGTCATGATCAGCTGGAGTAGAAAAATTGGTGTGGGCTCAGTCGAGTCACATGAATGGTAAGTATCCATTGTCCTTACATGTAACAAATTAAATCCAATCAAATCCGGTATCAAGATTTCTTACCAAATTAATAATTCTTAATAGCCCTCCAATATACTACTCCTTTGGACTAAAAGACCCCAAATGTAGCGGTAGCTGGTTTAGCTGCTATTCTTTGGTCATCATGAAAAAGTAGGAATGCGGCGTGCTTCCAGAATATTTTTGCACTTGATCCAGTACAAGTTTTTAATCAGATTGCTCATTGGTTGAGCTCGTCTCTAGAAACCAAGGTTCAGAGAAATGCAACGCAAGCGGGAAAAAAAGCTTCAGGAGGTGGGCCGGGGGTTGAGATTTACTCCGGGAGCAAAGGGTGGGCATACTTCTACTCGTACTACAGCTCCACTCCCTCAAAATAAAATTCCAATCCGACAGGATTACAGCCCAACTCCAATCCGCCAAGTAATAAACCACGAGGCCCAACACAAGTAGTAATATGAGAGCGTCGCTCATATAGTCATACAGACATCTCGCCTCGGCGAATCCAACCCCTATTTAGACGAAAGCGGCTACCGAAATCCCTCCCAGAAGAAATCGAAATCGCGGGAACGTACATGAGCTGCACGGGGAACTCGCCGTCCGTCCTCTTGCCGCCGGTCCTCTACAAGCCCACGGGAGGACTCTCATGTCAGCACATTGGGCTTGCAGGCTGTAGAGCCCTGTTGCTACCGCAGGCGATGCGGCTCCCTCGGCGCTACTACACCGCCCCATGGCGCGGGAAGGCGTTGGGGTCAGTACAAGGATGCCTGTTCCGCGATATCATCAAGCACACTAGTCCACTGCCTGCATTATCGCAGGCGACACCGCTTCCTCGGCGCTACTCAAGCGCTCCATGGCAGCGCGGGGTTTTGGGACGTTCTTACACCGCAATGCGGTCTTCCGAGAACTTGCGCTCCATTCGAGCACTTTTCTTCCGGGGCATTACGCATGGCGTCTTTCTCCCTCGGAGCACTCCAGAGATCTTGCGACCCATCCGAGGACTCTTCTTCGGTCACATTAGCCGGGTTGTATCTCGGCCATGGCAGTACTGCCCGGCCCCATCGAGATCGGCGATCCACTTGGCTCGTAATTACTTTACGTGTTTTTGGAAGGTCACACTGGCAGCAGCTTGTATCAACATTATGTGGTCATTTCTGCGCCACAATTACATTGTTCTAAACCCATACAGTAGCCGCACCCGCTTCTTTCGCCTTGAGACTGTGCCCTATACCAACCGGACTCACCTTGTCGTTCGCTCACCTCTAGACGACCGTGAGTATGGTGAGTCATGTTTTGCTTCTATCAAGAAAAAGCACTCCTCCAAGTTTTTTAGCCCGCATCACCCCGATACTGTCCGTGTCAATCTTATCACAAAGAAACTTCTCCCTGCTGTTCAACGCGGCCTTGCCATCAAGAGCCGTGATGCCGAGGCCTTGGTCCATGGCTCTCCTCGCGAGGACGCGAGCTTGGATGTCGTCGTGCATGGAGTTGAGAGCAAGAAACATGTCAAGTCATGCAGACAACAGTCAGAGACAACACACCTTGATGGGCTCAACTGGGAGGCGTTTGTTGTAAAAGAGGATGGGATTGTTGGTGCAATGGTGTTGTCTAATGGTAAGATTCTAGTGTTCACTGGATTGCTCAAGCATTTGAAGACTGATACCGAGATTGCTACTGTTCTTGCGCATGAGGTACGTCTACCGGATTAAATGCTTCATGTGTGATTTTGGATCTTTTACCGGTCTATTCAAGCTGAAATTGTTGCCCCTTTGGCCCTTTCTGTAGATTGCGCACGTGGTTGCCAGGCACTGGTCGGAGTCAATCATCTACGACAAGTGGTTTCCTTTCCCCCTCAAGGTGCACTTCCGAAGAAGGTATATTCATTTCTGCATCCCACATTTTTCATGGTGATTTCCGTAGGCGCGCGGATCTAATCGGGGTACCCTAGATGCCATGGTATTGGTACCCAAAGAAAATTTAATTGCCGTAGTTTATATAAGATGATATATTTATAAAAAATCATGTTTGCTTTGAAACTTCCAAAACCATTCATCCAAATCTAATAAAATTAACAAAGATGGTCAGCCCTAACTACTCAAAACCATTCAATCCAAATCACTTATAAGATGTTTATAATTCCAAAGAGATGCAAGTCTAAGGCAAGTAGCGATTAATTGACTAACTTGTTCCTTTTTGGCAATCTTCATTAGATGGAACTTTGCTGGTTAGTCAAACTCGTTATGCTACAGTGAAGTTCGATGTATGCCCTTCATGATTGTTGTCTCTGACGCTTCTGATGATGTTACATATGTAGGCTTGAGATAGAAGCGGATCGCATCGGAATGCTAATAATGGCTGCTGCTGGTTTCGATCCACAGATTGCACCTACGGCCTTTAAGAAGCTAGTAGGCAATGACATATACCATCCTTCGGGGCAGAAAAGAGCACAACTTTTATCTAGAGCAAAGATCATGGATGAGGCGCTAGATATATATAGAACTTATGCCAACCAAGATACTAGAGGTTAACCTAAGTTTATAGAAGTTATATCTTAGCCTTAGTTCTTGTGAGTATGAATAGGGCCCGACTCCCAAAGAAGGTGTGGCAAAGATCCATTTCTGTTAATAAAAATATGACCCATTTCTGTTAACAAAAATATGACCCATTTCTGTTATATGTTAAGCCTTATCAATTCCTGTCGCACCACTGTTTAATCATTGTAACTAGCTAGTATGACAAGCTAGTATGACAGGAAGTTTGACAATCTTCTTGTAATGTTGGGGACACGTTTGCTTGAGGTTGTGCGCATGTGATTATCTTGATTGACGTCTCATTAGTTCCTACGGGTTCAATAAATCTTGATTCTCAATACAGGGAAATACTTGTGGCTAGGCTACATCATCCCCTTACATTTACGGGTTTCAAACAACTTTTTTGAAAGTAGCAATGAACCATGATGGCCATGCAGAATAGACTGTCTCGACGAGGGTTCCATGTAGGAAAGCATTGTTGATGTTGAGCTGGTGAACCGGCCAGTCTTGCACGATGGCAATGGAGGGGGTGACCCAAATGGTTGCTAGCTTGACGACAGGTTTGAAAGTCTTACCGTAGTCAACGCTTGCGCACTAGATGAAGTCGTGGAGGATCGTGCTTTCTACCGATCTAGGGACCCATCAGCTTAAGCACCCAATTGCCAAAGATGACATTGGCACCAAACTGGCGGGGAACAAAATTCCATGTCCCATTGATTTGTAGGGCACTGAATATCACCTCTCGTGTGTGGTCTCGCTAATCACAATCGGAGACATTTGTGGAAACTTCTAGGTCTTGTTTACTTATAGTGTATTTAAAGGAATTAGAGGATATTATTTCAGATTCCGAAAAATCCCAATATTTCATGGACAATCCCAAGATATGCTCACAAAGCGTTTTATTTTTGTGTAGACGAAGAACATTCGAATATACATGCATGGATTGAGATGAAAGAGTATTTTAGTGAATTTGAAAGGATTGGGTGAAAGTAAAGGTTTCACCAAATGGGACCCTCTATACAGCGCTCACGGCGATCCGTACGCTCGCTCGCCCGCGCTTCGCAGCTCTCGATCGCTCCCTCGCTTCTGTGCTGGCTTGCTCGCTCCACATGAGGGCTGGCCCATCTGTTTTTTTTTTAATTTCTATTGTTAGAAAAACTTCATATAACTTATAATTAATATTTTTTAAATGGTGAACAAAATTTAAGTTTGAACGATTCTAAACATGAACAAAAATTACGTATGAACAATTCTAAACATGAACAAAAATTACGTATGAACAATTCTTAAATTTAATCAAAATTTAATCTAAACGGTTTTTCATTTGAACAATTTTAAAATTTTAACAGTTTTCAGTTTAAACCAAAAAAATATAATTATGAACAGAAAAATTCGGTGAAAAAATAAAAAACAAATATTTTCAAAAAAATGAAAACAAAACTGAAATTAGAAAATAAAACACAAAAGAAACAGAAAAAAGAAAAGAATAAAAAAAAACAGAAACAGAAAAGAAAAGGGGAAAAATGAAAACAGAAAAAAAAGATGCAATAAAATTGTTAGAAGTGGTACTAGTACAATAAAGGCATGGTAGGGGCGTGTCTACATTACGAGCGCGCGATGGAACGCAAACCATCTATCGGTTTTTCCACCGGGTGCTCTTGCTGAAAAGGGAAATAAGAACCTGCCCGCACGTATTTCGTTTTAGGAAAGTTTCGTTTTGACACGTACGGAACCTCTTCCGCTCAAAAAGACTTTGCATATTCCCTTTTTTTTCAAAAGTTGTTACGCGCGTACTCTACTAAGTACATTTCTTCCTTGCCCACGCACAGTAGGTGCCAAAAAAATAAAACAAGAACTCTACTTTAGTGCGAAAAAATTTCTTTGTAATAAAAAAATATTAATTTATTTTATAAATCTATTCACTTTTAGTTGGTTAAAAGAAAAGAATTTTGTTTCTTTTACTTGAAAAAATCATATGAACAAAAATTAATACCCTTTTTGGGCTAGTGATTTTTTAGGGTAAAAAGATAAAAGGGTGGGAGAATAAAAACCACTTCCAACCAGTGTAAAATTTAAAAAGGGACAAAAATGAAATACTACAGTATTAGTGCATTATAAAAATCATTAATAAAAAACAAAAATGCTATACGTGGTTGTGGTCTCTATAAAAAATATAGAGTATTGTTTTTGTTTAGTATGATGCGTGAAAAAAATATAGAAACAGAAAAACACTTACTTTTGTACATACTGAAGTATAAGAAAAAATTATTTTATTGTCGTCTCAAGATAAAGTACAACTTAATATTTTTGATAATTTGTTACATTCTTTTTTAAGATATTTTTTTTTGCACAGATATTTCATAACACTCGTTGTCTGGTTTTGCCTTAATATTGCTATAAAAGGCTGAAATCTCTTTGCGTCGAGCCATTGAAAAGTAGAGTTGTTAATACGAATTTTGGTTTGTAATTTTCATTCATCGCACTCGGTAAAAAAATATGATGAACAATGGGATTTTTGGGATGGTAATTTTCATTCAACACACTTGTTAAAACATCCTGAACATTCTCAAAAAGGTTTGTATGTTTGTAATTTTCGTTCATCACACTTGACAAACAATCTCAAAAAGGGTTGTATGTCGGTAATTTTCATTCATCACGCTTGATGAACTTTCTCAAAAAGGTTTTAAGTTGGGAATTTTCATTCATCGCACTAGTTAACAATTTAATTTATATTCATCACTCTAATCACACTTGATAAACTTTCTCAAAAAGGCTTTAGGTTGGAATTTTCATTCATCGCACTAGTTAACAATTTAATTTCCATTCATCACCCTAATCACGCTTGATAAACTTTCTAAAAAAGGTTTTAGGTTGGGAATTTTCATTCATCGCACTAGTTAACAATTTAATTTCCATTCATCACCCTAATCACGCTTGATAAACTTTCTAAAAAAGGATTTAGGTTGGGAATTTTCATTCATCGCACTAGTTAACAATTTAATTTCCATTCATCACCCTTATTACGCTTGATAAACTTTCTCAAAAAGGTTTTAGGTTGGGAATTTTCATTCATCGCACTAGCTAACAATTTAATTTCCATTCATCACCCTAATCACGCTTGATAAACTTTCTCAAAAAGGTTTTAGGTTGGGAATTTTCATTCATCGCACTACTTAACAATTTAATTTCCATTCATCACCCTAATCACGCTTGATAAACTTTCTCATTACATGTTTTAGGTTGGGAATTTTCATTCATCGCACTAGTTAACAATTTAATTTCCTTCATCACCCTAATCACGCTTGGTAACATTGTCAGAAAAATTAGGTTGGTAATTTTCAAACATCGAACTTGATAAACATTATCAAAAATAGGTATTTGGCTTGATAATCTTCATTCATCACCCTTAATAACATTACCACAAAGGTTTTTGGGTTATTAAGTTTCATTCATCGCACTTGATAACATTATCAAAAAGGTTTTTGGGTTGTTAATTTTCATTCATCACACTTGGTAACATTGTCAATAGGAAATTAGGTCGGTAATTTTCACTCGTCACACTTGATAAACATTGTAAACATAGGTTTTTGGGATGGTAATTTTCATTCATCACACTTGATAACATTTTCAATAGAAAATTAGATTGGTAATTTTCATTTGTCAAACTTGGTAACAAAAAAAGATATTTTAGCCTTACAATTTTCCCTCAGCACACTTGATAACTTTAACAAAAAGTAGGTTTTTTTACATTGGTAATTTTCCCTCAGCACACTTGATAACATTCTTAAACGAGTTTTTTTATGTTGGTAATTATAATTCATCACAATTGGTATTTTTCATTAACCTCACTTCATAACATTAAGAATAGGTTTTTTGGGTTGGTAATTTTCACTCATCACACCTGATAACATTATGAATTGGTATTTGGGATGATAATTTTCATTCATCTCACTTGATAACATTGTCCATAGGAAATTCAGTTGATAATTTTCACTCGTCACACTTGGTAACATTATCAATAGGTTTTTGGGTTGATAGTTTTCATTCATCACACTTGGTACCATTCTCAATAGGTATTTGGGATGGTAATTACCATTCATCACACTTGATAACATTGTCAATAGGAAATTAGATTGGTAAGTTTCACTCATCACACTTGTTAACATTATCAATAGGAAATTATGTTGGTAATTTTCATTCATCACACTTGGTAACATTGTCAATGGGAAATTAGATTGGTAAGTTTCACTCATCACACTTGTTAACATTGTCAATAGGAAATTAGTTTGGTAATTTTCACTCAACACGCTTGGTAACATTATTAATAGGTATTGGGATGGTAATTATCATTCATCACACTTGATAACATTGTCAATAGGAAATTTGGTTGGTAATTTTCAGTCATCACTCTTGGTAACATTATCAATAGGAAATTAGGTTGGTAATTTTCATTCATCACACTTGGTAACATTATTAATAAGTATTGGGATGGTAATTATCATTCATTACACTTGATAACATTGTCAATAGGAAATTTGGTTGGTAATTTTCACTCATCACTCTTGGTAACATTGTCAATAGGAAAAATATTTGTTTACTACATCATCACGCTTTGGTAACTATAACACCACAGTCTTTGTAAATATGTTGACACCATGGTAACTACAACATGGACATATATGGGAAGCTCAAGATTCATCATCCTCACAAGTATAATAAATATGTATCCCTCACTCTCAGCATGTATGGTGATTAGATCTGAAACATTTTAAAACAAATATTTGTTCCCATGACCATACCGGTAGAAAGGGGTAGTTCTGTTTTGTTGCTATTTTCTATACTAGTAGAAAGTTCTTGTTTCCGACCCCGACCATTATTCCCCCTCCCCCCACCCTAAAAAACCACTGACCAAAAAGGAATTGAAAATAACTCTGGCCTAAGAAAAATATTTCTAGTACAAAATGCTTGTTTTGATAGAAAACAAATACATGTTCACATGTCCATACTAGTAAGAGCATCTCCAGCCGTTCGCCCCCAGGGTCGATTTTCGGCGTAAAATAGCGCCTCTTGGGGGCTGTCCGGCGGTATTCCCGCCCTGGGGGCGAGGATTTCCAACCGCGTACTCAGGCGACACGGCGAGATTTGACTAAAAATTAACAAATTCGAACCAATTTAGCCGAAATTTAGAGGATTCATATTAATATCGCCAAATATAGGGTGAATTTACACAGGGGGCGATTACGACTTAAAATAACTACTAAACTAGGCGTCCGGCTCGTTCTTCGGGACGGCGTAGCTGCAGCCCTGGCCGAGGTCGCCGCCGTAGCTCGGGCCTGGCGCGGCGTCGTCGTCCAACATGATGACGCTGTTCTCCTCACGGCCGCGTCTCCGGGCGGCAAACTCTTCTAGAGCGCGCGGCTGCTTCGCCACCTCCACGGCGATGTGCTCTTTGCGGGACTAGTCGAGCGCCGCCGCCATGTCGATCTCCAGTTCGTCGTCCTCCTCCTCCTTCTTCGGCTTGACTATCCGGCTGTTGCCCCTTGGCGGCGACGGGGCGCGGTGTTCGCCGATGACGACTCCCCGGGCTGCGCGAGCAGGGGGAGCAGAGTGCTCGGTCTTCACCGGGCGCAGCTCCGGCGTACGCGCGCTGCCAGAGGATTGCGAGGAGGAGGAGGACAACGACTCTGCCGCCATCCTTATCGTCGCCCACGGGCCACCCGCATGGTGCCGAGAGAAGCTTGACACCCGCGGCGGGGGTGGGGGATACTCCAGGCGAGGGACGTTGCCGTTCTCGATGTGTTCGAGAACGGCGTCTAGGGTGCGGCCCGGGGCGCCCCACCAACGGCGCCGTCCGTCGGAGTTGACACGCGGCGGCGCAACTGGCCCCTCGTAGGCCACAAGCTCGGCGTCGCGCCGTTCCTGGAAGTAGACCACCCACACGCCGTAGTTCGCGGGGTGGAAGCGAGGCTCATCGCGCTGCACTGGAGTCAGGCGGGTGCGCTCGTCGTGGATCGTGGCGACGAAGTCGTCGCCTTCAGGGACGGGGGGGGGGCATCGGCAGGCCGCCCGCGCTCAGCCTTCAATCGCCGGGCAGGCGCATGTCTGGGGTCGAACGGGCGCCGCTACCGGCGCCCATTACTTTGCCGCAGGCCATTACTTCGCTGCAGGAGATTCGGTTGCCCCAGTCAGTCACGGCGAGCGGCTGCATTAACGCGCTCAAGAGCTGAGGAGGGAGAAGTTCTCTCTCGCCGACAGCGCGGGCCCATGCGGCGAAGAAAAGACGTCGGAGCTCTTTCACGCCTTTTCCCTTCATCCGGCGCCCCCAACGGCGGTCCGGAACGCTGGGTTTGATCTGGGTTCGCCGGGCGCTAAAACAGCCCAAACCGACGTTATTTGGGCTTCTCGGGTGCGAGTGGGCGAAAAAAGGCGAACCGGCGCAAAAAAAGCCCATCTCACCCGTTATTTCCCCTAGAAACCACTAACCCAAAAAATGGATTTTAAGCTAAATTTGGCTTAAGAGAAATGATTGTTCAAACGAAATACATGTTTCTATGAAAAAGGAATAGTACACCAGTTTTTCAGTTCACTAGTCCTTTTTATTTGACTGAACTATGCAAAATGGAATATGCCAGCTAAAAATACATATGCATTGATTAAAAAAAGGAATAGATAAAAGAGATAAGCACTTTTTTTTTTAGTTTTAAGGTAGTCATTGATAAGCACTTTTTGTGCATGTGCATGGCCAGCTAAAAAAAAGCTCACGTAACATGGATGCATGTTTCCAAAAATTATACCATGTACTCTAGTAGTATTTACCTCTAATTGCTGCATGCATCGAGCAAGGGAAATAAAATAAAATGTGTGAAAGCTAAGCAAATAAATGCATCGTGATGGTGGTGGAGGTTGGAGATGGAAGAAGGAATTTGGCAGTCGTTGGTTAAAGAGAAATATGGAATAAAACATGAAATCTCCAGGATTAAGGTTAGGCAGCAGGACTCCCCTGTGTGGAAGGATCTCTTGAAGGTTAAGCATTGGTATCTTCAATGTAGATTCATGGTGGTGTGTGGTGGAAGAGAAACTGATTTTTGGCAGGACCAATGGTGTGGTCCACTTGCTTTTTGTGAGAGATTTCCGGACTTGTTTGATGTTTGCAATCTCCAGGTGTGTACAGTTAGAGAGATGGCTGATAGGAACTGGCAGTTGGATGTTAGGAGATGGCTGAGTGTTCCTATGCAACAACAGGCATCTGTAATGCGTAGTCTTCTTATGACTGTTGCCTTGGGTGAGGGTCCTGATAGACCCAAGTGGAAACTAACCAAATCAGGAAAATTCACTGTTAAATCCATGTATACTAGACTGTCTTCCTCTAATGTGGACAGGTCTTTTTTGCATCTTTGGAAGGCTAAAATCCCTCTAAAGATCAAAGTGTGGCTTTGGTTAATTTGGCATAATTCAATTGCCACTAAGGATAACATGAAAAAGAGGAAGTGGAGAGGGGATTTCTCTTGCAGTTTCTGTGACGTTTATGAAACTATTAATCATTTGTTCTTTTCCTGCCCTGCTGCTGCTTACATGTGGACTGTCATTTCCTCGGTGATTGGTGCTTTTTAACAGACCCACCAATTTCACTCAATACTTCTGGTGGATTTCTGCTTTCTTTCCAAACCAGTTGAATCTTCAGGTTGTTGGAATTGCTTCCTTTTGCTGGGCAATTTGGAAAACTAGAAATAGGGCTTGTTTCGAGAAGAAGTTCATTTCATCACCCATGGAGTTGATTTGTTATTTTTGTGCGTTTATTCGCTATTGGGCAGGTCTTCAAGCTCCTGGGGATAGGACCATTATGGAGGAGGGAGCAAGGATGATCCAAGATGCTGCTCTAGATCAGCATGCCAGGAACCAGGCTAGACTTCGCAGGGCGATTACTTCAGAGGCTTCTACTGATGAAGATGTGGATGTTGTTGGTTGATTATCTTCGCTTAACTAGTTTCGTTGCCTGCCTGCGTGCAGTATGTTTGTAAGTTGCAGTATTTTTCCTTACCCCGTTGCGCTGTGCTGCTAGCGCTTTTGAAACTTCTACTCGTTTGGTTTAGATACTGTTTGTTGGCAAGTGTGGAAGGTGGTTTCCTTTTCATATCCTTCACTTGCCTCAGGTTGCTATTTTCTTTTTAGTTCTTTCAACTTCGTTGTAAATAAGACATCTGTTCTGTTGTCTCACGATAATGGAACCCGGCTTTAGTCGTTTGGAAAAAAATAAATGCATCGTGTAATTAACGGGGACGGGAGGAAAGAGAACAGAGGGCGTGCGGCTCACCGCGTGCGCGGAAGAGCGAGCGAGCGCTCGCGCGCTCGATGAAAAGTGTTTTCGGCATGGTAGCCCTATGGTTATGCATGTGTTTTCCCTATATAGCGCATCTCATGTTCGAATCCTGGCCCCCGTTATTTTCTTTTGATTTTCTCTTAACAGGGGCGATAAATGGGCCGGCCCGTTTACTGGCAATACACGGGCGAGTCCTAATAGGACTCGCTATGAGCGCTATATAGGGTGTGCGCACCAAACCCCCTTCGATCTCCAATTCCATTTGAATCAAGATGGTAATGGGCCGGGTCGGACCGCTGAGTCACTGACCTGAGCCAAATGATTTGATGAAATTAAACCTTTGTATTTTTTTAACCTAGTAAATAAAGCCTGAACGTATCTTCCCTAAAAATAATTTTTTTACCAGGAAAATGGGAATACCATTAACTGAAGTGCTCAGCTAAATCGCTAACAACAAGTTCAAATACAAAAGCTAGGACTTGATAGCCAACCAGTACAAATGTGCTAAATTTTTCTCTCTTCTGTATTGCTGAGAATTTCCCTAATAATAAGTGTTAGCCTATCGGTCACCAAGAACATCTCCAACCACATACCCTAAATTTTCCCCCTAAACTGTCCGCAGGCATGCCTAGGCGTGTCCGTGGACAGTGCCCGTGCAACCCCTAAAACCAGGAAGCTCCAGTCGTTCCACCTAACTCGGTAGCCCCAAATCAATACGATCCATGCAACGACGATCACTATACGGATATCGGATACGCCATAGTTCATAGTAGTTCATCATATGGACAAATACTTGAAAGAAACAGAAAATAAAACTAGTTATGGTCACTTCGGACATTTGCCCTTCCCCTTGACATCAACACCACCGGAGTTGCCCTCCCCCTTGAAGTGCTTGAAGAAGACGGCGTAGTCGTCGTCCTCGGAGCTGTCATCGACGTCGACCATCGGCTTCCCAGCGAGCAGCCTAGCCTGATCCTCACGGTGGCGGCGGGCTTTGTCCTCTCGCTTCTTCTTCTTCTTCACCGCCTCCTCTGCCGAGACTGAGATGCCCGTCTCCAATGCGCCTTGGTTCTTGTGGCGGCGATGACGGAACTCAGACTCGTCAGAGATGAGAGAAACCTTGGGGACTTCATCATGCAGATTGGGTCGGCCCCGGCGATGGCCGCGACCTTCTTGACGTTGTGGCCTCTCCGCCTCGCCTCCCTATATGCCCTCCTCGCGGTCTCTGACGCACATTCCCGCGCCAGTGGGGTGCCGGCGTTTTGGAGGGATCAATGGAAAGAGCTTTCAGTCGGCTCCTTCCGGCACCATCCGCCATCCCGACAGAGCCCGAACTAGAGGAGTCAGAGCCCGCCGTGGGGGAGCCGACGAAGGCGCGAACACCGCTGGGGCGCGTCTCGACGGCGGCGCAGATCTATCCGCAGCGGGACAAGACCATCGGCTACATTCGCCACTGGCCACGGGTGCGGCAGCGAATCTTGACACTCCTCGAGCGTCGTCGAGCGTCCGGATGATGCCTAGCCGCAAGGCAACTGCATCGTCAGGGTCGTCCTCCCTACCGACGGTGGCGCGGGAGTCAAGCGCCAGCTGCGAGCTCTTTGTCTCGCTGTCGCTGTCACTCGAAGAGAAGGAATCGGAAGAGATGATTGTTGCAGATGGAGCGAGGGGATCGAAGTTGAGCGGATGAGTGAGGAGTGTGGAATGGGACCGATCTAGGTCTTTGTCGGATATTAACCGCGGCGGTGACACAGTGCGGTGACGCGTGGATGCGGTAGTGCGGTGAATCATCGGCGCCGCTCCAGCTACCTGGTGGGACCGTGGTGTAAGCAACTGCGTGCCGGGTGCGTCCGGCACGCCCCTGGTGTCCTCAGACGTGTCCCACATATGAGCTGTGTTTGGGGTTATAAGGACAACTGATACGTCATAAATGTATCCTTAATTTCTGATGTTCCATGTTGTTTCCTACATGTTTGCTATACACTTTATGTCATTTTTATAGATTTTCTGGACTAACCTATTGACAAGATGCCACAGAGCCAGTTCCCTGTTTTCTGCTGTTTTTAGTTTCAGAAAAGTTGTTCTGGAAATATTATCGGAATTAGAAAATTTGAAGTCCGGAGGTCCTAGAATTCCCAAAGGTTCCACGGAGTCCCAAAGGGGCCCGGAGGGCGGGGGGCACACCATAGGGCGGCCCCCCGCCGTGCCATGGGGTTGTGTGGGGCCCAGGCCTCCACCGCCTTTGCTCTTTCGCCTATTTATACCCCCGACATATCAACCCTAAAGATATACCACTTCGTCTCGAGAAACACCCGAGGCCGCCGTCATCGTCCTCACGAGATCGGGAGGGCTCTGGAGCTCTCCCCGGCACCCTGCTGGGAGGGGAATTCATCACCGAAGGGGTCTACACCACCATGCCCTCCTCTGGAGTGATGCGTGAGTAGTTCATCCCTAGACGACGGGTCCACATCAGTAGCTAGATGGTTGTTCTCTCCACTTTGTACCTCATGTTTAGATCTCGTGAGCTTACTCACATGACCGAGATCATCTTTATGTAATGCTACATGTTGTGTTTGCTGGATCTGATGAATGTTGAATGCTATGTTTTCTGATTATCAATCTATCATGTTATCTTCATGCTTATGTTATTTATGATCTTGCATGCTCTCCGTTATTAGTAGATGCTCTGGCCAAGTAGATGCTAGAAACTCCAAGAGGGAGTATTTATGCTCGATAGTGGGTTCATGCCTCCTTTGTATCTGTGCTCGAGTGATAGAAACATGACAGATGGAGGATGTGATGTTGACATTAGGGAGAAAACAATGGTGTTTACCTAGTTTACATTGTTTACATTACACACTTTTCTTACTGCGATAATTTGCTGCTTGCAACTTAATATCCTAACGTTTGTTCAGATGATATTCAGAGGGTGGATTATTAGACATATATGTAGTTGGATGACAGTCTATGTATTTTGTTTTAATGCCCGCATGAATCACATAGTAATCTTTATGTCTTGCATATGCACTACGGTGCAGCCTTCATTTTTCTCAATTGCCCAGCTGTAATTTCTTCACCACGCATGTTATTTATCTTTCACGGAGAGACTCCACTAGTGAGCTGTGGACCCTGGTCCATTTTCACATACTGATAATACACACACTGTTTTCACACTGCTTTCATACTGCTGCTACTCCTTGCATACTATTTTTCTACTGTTTTCCACACCATAAGTTTAACCTCTTTGTGTTCAGGAAAACTGGTGAGATTGACAACCTCACTGGTTCGTTGGGGCAAAGTGATTTGATTGTGTTGTGTAGGTTCCATGTTGCTGCTGAATCGGTAGTGCGCCCTACCATCTCAGCTGCATCAACCTTTAGAGATTTCTTGTCCTCCCACTGATCGATTCAACCTTGGTTTCTTTTATGAGGGAAAACTTGTTGTTTCACTCTTCACAACCTTTCTCTTGGGGTTTACCAACGTCAGCCATCAACAAGTTTTCTGGCGCCGTTTTCCGGGAACGAAGTTTTCGAGAGCAAGCAGCCTCCCGTGAAGGAACCCATCAAGTTTTCTGGCGCCGTTGCCGGGGAGGAAGAGAATTTCTGCAAAGGGAGTCTCTCACTTCCAATCTCTTTACTTTGTTTTTGTTTTTCTTACTTTATTTTATTTTGTCTTGTTTGCTTCTCTTTATCAAAAACACACAAAAAATTAGTTCTTATTCTAGCTGTAGTTTTATTCGTGTTTTTTAGTCTTGTTAAAATGATTACTCCCGAGAACACTAAGTTGTGTGAATTTACTAGCACCAACAACAATGATTTCATTCACACACCTATTGCTCCACCTGCTCCTACTGCTGATTTTTATGAGATAAAGCATGCCCTATAAACCTTGTTATGAGAGGGCAATTTTCTGGTGTTAGTACTTATGATGCTGCTGCCCATCTTAATAATTTTGTTGAACTATGTGAGATGCAAAAATATAAAGATGTAGATGGAGATATTATTAAACTGAATTTGTTTCATTTCTCTTTGAGAGGAAGAGCTAAAGAATGGTTGCTATCTTTGCCTAGAAATAGTATTGATTCTTGGACTAAGTGTAAAGATGCTTTCATTGGAAAATATTATCCTCCTACTCAGATTATATCTTTAAGAAGTAGCATTATGAATTTTAAGAAACTTTATAATGAGCATGTTGCTAAATCTTGGGAAAGAATGAAATCGTTGGTAAAAAATTGTCCCACTCATGGACTGACTACTTGGATGATCATCCAAACCTTTTATGCAGGTCTGAATTTTTCTTCAAGAAACCTTCTGGATTCAGCTGTTGGAGGAACCTTTATGTCCATTACCTTGGGGTAATCAACAAAGATTCTTTATGATATGATATTAAATTATTCTGAGTGGCACACTGAGAGAGCAACAACTGGTAAGAAGGTAAATTCTGTTGAAGAAACCTCCTCTTTGAGTGATAGAATTGATGCTATTATGTCTATACTTGTGAATGGCCATGCTCCTATTGATCTAAATAATTTTCCTTTAGCCTCTTTGGTTGCTCAAGAAGAGCATGTTGATGTGAACTTCATCAAAAATAATAATTTCAACACCAATGCTTATAGGAATAATTTTGGTAGCAACAATTATAGGCCATATCCTCCCAATAATAGAAATCCTTATGGTAATTCCTACAACAACAATAAAAGTGTACCCTATGCTCTTGAGACATGCTTAAGAATTTTATTAGTGCACAAACTGTTTTCAGTAAATCTGTTGAGGAAAATTTTGGCAAAATTGATGTTCTTGCTTCTAAAGTTGATAGCCTTGCTCTTGATGTTGATTTTATGAAACTAAAGGTTATGCCTCATGATGTTAAATAAAGTAAAATTTTGAATTCTATCCAAATTTGAATTGATGATAATGTTAGGATGTTAGCTGAATTGCATCCTAGATTGGAAAGAGAAGATGAAATAGCTAGAAACAAGAATATAGCTAATGTTTGCACCATCACCACCACTAGTAAAACTGAAGCTTCTCATGGTAGAAAACCTTCTACTATCAATGGTAAAGTAATTTGTGTTGGAAATACTCCCGCTTCTGCTATTAAAAAATGCAAAACCGCCTCAAACTACTAAAAATGTTCCTGATAAAAGTGCTGATTTTTTTAAAATATGGGAGACAATGGTCCCATTACCTTTGATAAAAATGATCTTGACTTTGATGATTGGAACATAACTGAAGTGATTAAGTTCTTGCAAAAGCTTGCTAGCTGTCCTAATTCTAGTGCTATGAATATGGCTTTCACGAAACATATTACAAATGCTCTCATGCAAATTAGAGAGGATGAATTAAGATGTGAAGCCTCTATCCCTAGGAAGCTAGATAATGGTTGCGAACCCATTATTAAAATGAAAGTTAATAATTTTGATTGCAATTCTCTATGTTATCTTGGTGCTAGTATCTCTGTTATGCCCAAGAAACTCTATGATATTCTTGATTTACCACCATCACTAGTGGAGAAAGGGGTATTCGCACCGGTTTGTAAGGGCCTTTGGACCCGGATACACATCCGGTGCTACGTATCCGGGACTAAAGGCCCCCCCCTTTAGAACCGGTCTATCACAAACCGGTGCTAAAGGCCTCCACGTCGGCGCCGAAGAGTGCGCGCAGGCGGGGGACCTTTAGAACCGGTTGGTAACACCAACCGGTCCTAATCTTTTTTTTCTTTTTTTTCCTTTTCTTTTCAGGGTTTCCGATTCCGTATTTAGGGTTTAGTGTTTAGGGCGTGTTCCGTATTTTCAGGGTTTCCGTTTACGTGTTTCCGTTTACGTCTTTCCGATTCCGTGTGTCCGTGTTTCGTTTTTTACGAACACGGAATCGAAAACACGTAATCGGAAATACGTATCCGGAAACACCGATTCCGTGTTTGCGGTTAAGTGTTTCTGATTCCGTGTTTGCGGTTAAATGTTGATGCACCAAATAAAAGTACATATATATATACATGTAACACGAAGTACTCGACCGAGCATTACATAATCTAAAGTTCGTTTCCAATAGCTGTATACTTGGATAGAGAAGGGAGCTGGCTATTGGTTCATAGGATGGAAAAATTCTCCGTCTTCATCTATGACTTGCGTGAGGAGAAATCCTGCCAATTCCTCTGCAACTGCCTTGCAACGTTGGATTGGTTTGAGCATCGCCCGCTTTCGTTGCATCTTTAAAAGAAGTAGATGAAAACAATTAAGTTATGAACAAAACTAAACATAATTGATGGCAACATAAATAAAGTTGTGAAGATCCGGTTACGTACCTCTAGATTTCTGGAAGTACGGGATTTCTCATTGAGAATCCTGTGAATGTACTCGCAAACATAGTATCCACAATAATCAGTGCCCTGTGGTTGTTGCGGGACGCTCTATATACGAGAACATAATTCAGTCAAATTAATAATAATCAAGAGAATGGTAATGGTATTGAAACCAGGGTACGTAGTGCTACTTACTTTGTTAATCTGAAAGTGGAGCTTGTCTGCCCATGTACCGGGTTCTTCCTTGATGAACATTTACCAAACCCTGGCCGACAAAAGAAAAATGAATACAAGAGTTAATTATTACTTACTTGATATCAGGAAATGAACGAAAAAGAGGCCGATGAACGAAAGAGGCCGATATATATATACCTTTGAAGCATCTGACGCGCGCTCTTCCGTGTGTCAGCGTCCCAGGTTAACGAGTCCCAGACTTCAACTTGTCCTTGATCGATTCTAATGATGAACAATATGAAGTGGGACCTGCGCACGTGTACACACGCAGTCATGCATACTCATCAATTACACTTAACATCAGGTAAGCAAAATGGAATGTCTACAAGACAGTAACACTCACTTGAATCCGTAGGGCCAAAGTATTTCTTTTTTGGTACTTTGTCGCTTCAAAAACCTTAGCAAATCATCCGGTGTATCCTTGTTGAACTTTTCTATTGTGTCTTGATGAAACGAATACGAGTCAATGAACCCAAAGTCCCAGATTCCTGCCAGCCTGCATTCACGAATCTTCATTCTGCATAGTAGCGTACAAAAAGAATGTCTTGAGTGATAATTATACGGGCAATGAACGCGAGCTTAACTAAATAATTAAATTACACAAATAAATCACTTACAAACAGTAGCAGCTGAGGATAGATTTGTCGAGGGCACGTTGATTGTACATCTGGAAAAATTCATCAAACCCAAGCTCCACACCGTACTCTCTGAAGTAGTGTTGATCCTGAACTGCCGCCATGATACAGTCTCTCTTTTGCCTTGCGGCCTCCAAGTACCAAACATGTAAATTCCATAGTTGGGTTGTTAGAGTAGTAGGATTTTCGACCAGAGGGTGCTCGGGCTTATATTTATATACCACATCAGCAATAGCGTAACTTACATCGCCCATGCGTGGACCGGACACTGAAGCCTGGTCAGATAATACCTTGAGCGGGGCAATTGAATGTGCTTCTTGTTGTACGAGCTGGGGAACTTGTTTCCCGCATTTCGTCTGCTCCGACTGCTTCATCTGTGCGGTGTGCATCTTTTCAATGTACCGTTCATAGTCTGAAAGGGGGACGGTGGCGGCGGTGCAGGATAATATAAGTTGTCGATGGTGCGCTCAATTTTCCACTTTGGGATGTTCTTCAGAGTTTCCTTCCAGACGTCTGGAGGGGGCTTCAGGGGAAACCGTGCGAACCATGCTTTGTTTTTAGCTTTCACGGCCTCGGCTAGTTCCTCCGGAGTCATCAGGCCTGGTAACGTCGGGGGAGTCTTGACTTTCTTGGGTTTCCTTTTTCTCTTCGTGGGAGGAGTCCCGTTTCTTCTGAACTGCAGCTTCCGCTTTGTCGTACCCGTAGTGGGCACATCCGTCGGCTCACGGGAGTGCACGGGCGATGGACTCTCGGCCTCGGGCTCCCAATCTTTGTTGTGGGGTGGACTTGGAGGTCGTGCATTCTCTGTACGAAAGTGAAAAAACTATTAAAAATAGGCTTACATGTGGTGCAACATTCAGTAATTGTTGGAGGTGGTGCATTTGTACCTGGAGGAGTCGGTGGCCTTGGCGCCGCGTTAGGAAACACGATGTGTTTCTTATTCCACAAGATGATACCAAGCTCCATTTCTCCTAGTGTCTTCTCGCCTTCACCTCCAGGAATATGAAGCTCAATTGAATGGCATCCCGGCGTAATTGTTGACAACCCGACACGAGCATGGGATGCTGGAATCTGACCACCATGGTAGGTTGCTCCAGGTTGATTCGGTAAAGCATAGCCTGACGCCACCATGAAGGATATGTTCCCCATTGGCATATGTATCTCACAGTTTGTCTTCTCCGTGATATCATCCACGGGGTAGTGAGGCGCCGACGGTTCGACTGCACGACCGTCTTCTAGCTGCAGCTGCGTGGAACCCACGCTGCTTCTATGCTGAGATGGGACGGCATCTGCTACAGGATCGTCTTCTATTTGCTGCTTCAGGTGCAGGATGTTCTACCTCCTCTTCAGTGTCAGGAACAGGGTGTCCCCCTTTCTTCAAGAGAAACGCCACCTTTTCTTCCAATGTCGATATCCGTTCCAGCGCCTTCTTCTTGCTTCTACCACGGCTTCTGTAAGTGCCAAGGTCCGCTGGAAACCTTTGGCTCCACGGGGTAGTGGCTCCAAAGCTTCGTGTTCGTTCCCACTTTTCGGGGTTCCCGAGTGCCTTCGTCAGCTCGTCGTTCTCTCTATTGGGAACAAAAGTTCCTTTTCGAACAGCTTATATTGCCTTCTCTAATTCTGATACGACTTTTGTTATTTTTTCCGACCATGGTCCCTCCGCAACAATCATCCCAGTCTCAGCGTCCAACGTTGCCCCATGCGCGAACAACCAGAACTTGGACCTATCGGGCCAGTCATGTGTCTGTGGAATGATACCTCTTTTCATCTTCATAGCGTCGCCACCTAGGCAGGGCAGTCATGTAGCCACCTGACCCCAAAATATGGTGATATTTCTTCTTCTTCGCATTCTCCTTATTTGTGGCTAATCGGGATGTAAAGACACCCGATTTCTTGTACGCCTTAAAATCGGGCCAAGCGTCTCTTATCTTCACTAGGTGCCCAGTGAAAACTGGATCTTCGTCTTTATATTTCTTCCACAAATCTTTCTTCCACGTCTGGAATTGTGTGGCCATCTTCTTCAAAGCCCACTCCTCGACTTTCTTCTTCTTATCTTCCGCTACGCTGAAATTTAGCCAGACCGTGTCGCAAAGCACTCTTTTCAATCTTTCATCGACATAAGTAGCTCCAACGTTGGCGCCGGTCTTCGGCTTATTCCATTCTATTAAGTTGATCGGGACCAGGTCTCTTACAACAACTCCGCACTGATTTATGAATTTGCGATAAGTTTCTGGGGGTTCCAGTGGTTTGCCATCAGCAGCAACTTTATCGATCGAGAACCTTGCGGTATCTTTCAACCTTGCGGCCGGGCCTCGTTTCGACTTTGTCTCAATACTTGCACTAGCTGTTCCGGAGGGCGCCTAAACGGGAAAAATAATTCGTTAGTAAGTGCAATACAAATTAATTGTTGCGTCAACAGTGACTTGAGATATACATTGGCAGAGTTTGTTCTGGAGGGCACTTCTGCATCCTCGACGTTGTCGTCGTCATCATCTACTACATCTTCTATATTCTCAGCTCCGTCACCTGAGTCGTTCAAAAATTGATTGCTAAACGCCTGTCCACCGTCATGATCATGATATATGGCCGTTGCATCTTCAAAGATCATCTGGCACATGTATCTTTCCTTCTCCGCCTCACCCATTCCCGCGACCTGAACGGCGTGCGGATCATGTGCAGGTTCTTGGGGATCCATAGCTCAACACCTGCTAATAAAATTTATAAAATGAAGAACACTTGGCAAAATTATTTCATCGGACACTTAGCGAAATTATTTCATCGGACACTTAGCGAAATTATTTTATCGGACACTTAGCGAAATTATTTCATCGGACACTTAGCGAAATTATTTCATCGGACACTTAGCGAAATTATTTCATCGGACACTTAGCGAAATTATTTCATCGGACACTTAGCGAAATTATTTCATCGGACACTTAGCGAAATTATTTCATCGGTTATTTATATAGAGAATGTGGTATATTTTAAATTTAAACAGAAAAAATTCTCTAATTCTAGCTAATTATAATTACTACATATTATAATTACTACAAAATTCTAGCTAATTATAATTAATACAAAATTCTAGCTAATTATAATTACTCTAATTATAATTAATACAAAATTCTAGCTAATTATAATTACTAGCTAATTATAATTAATAAAAAATTCTATTTCTAATTATAAAATCTATTTTACAAATAGAAAAAAAACAAAAAAAAAACTCACAGAGATGGTGCCTCTGCCTCTGTGACGTCACGCCTACGTCACAGAGAGAGTTGGCGCGCGGCGTCGGGGCCGCGGCGTGGCGGCGACGGGGCGGCGTCAGGGCAGAGGGAGGCAGCGTCGGGGCGGCGGCGTGGCGTCGGGGGGGCGGGCGAGGCGGACGGCGTCGGGTGCAGAGAGTGGCGGCGACGAGGCGGCGTCGAGGGCGCACGGCGGGGCGGCGTCGGGGCGACGGCGGCGAGGAGGCGACGGCGGCGAGGAGGTGACGGCGACGAGGAGGCGTACGGCGAGGCAGGGCTTAGCCCGGGAGGAGAGAAGACGCGCGAATGTGAAGATGAAAATTTTCGCTAAGGACTGACAGAGAGAAGACCCCCTGTATAGGCCTTTAGAACTGGTTATTGTTAACAACCGGTGCTAAAGACCCAACTGTGGTGCGAGGCCACATCGACAATTGAAGTGTTCCATAAGCTACAGGGAGTGTAGCGGGCGAGTGAGCATGAGAAAAGCAAGAATTCAGCTAGTAAATTTTGTGGAGCGCAAGAGAGATGCCGGAGAGAGGGGTGCATGCGCTAATTATGGCCGATCGATGTCGTGGAGTTAATTATGGCCGATCGATGTCGTATTGGGACCTCACACTATAAGTTCATATTCTTCTTTCGGGATAGATGGTCCTTTGGGCCACCACAGTTTGCCGTAGGGATTTGCTCGACGATGTGTGCCGGAGGCGGTTAAGGGAGCTAGATAAGCGTGGCGGCAGTGGACGCTAGGGTTTCCGCCTGAATGGAGTAAAACACAAAACCATGTGATTTAAATAATGATTTCCAGATCAAACTTGTTTGTGTACTCCGTGACAACCTCTCCTAATCAAGCGCCGTCACGTTATACGTAACGGAGGGCACATCGAATGAGAACACACCCGTTGTGGTGAAGATTACACCGGTGTGCCGAGTGCGGGCATGGCCGACACAATGCTGCCCGAGGTTGGCAAGAATGCACAACATGTATGTACACGTGATAGGAGTGAAGCTCCCAATTCTCGGCTGTATGCACGTGGATCTACACAAGTGCTTAATTTCTATTATACTACTGTGGATTAAGAAATGTCTAGGTAATCCTTTATTTTCGGAGTTCTTTATCGTCAATAGGAATTATTCTAGACAATTGACTACTCTTTAGAAGATAATAATACAAATCAATTGGGCTGGAGATTAAATTACATTGAATCAATAAATTTTGTCTCTCGTGATTTTGCAACATTTGGTACAAAAGCTTTGGGCATAATTTGCATCCCGCAATTTATGGTACAAATAGGGGATTCATTCTTGAGGATAAGATGGTGTAATGCACTCTTTGGTTCAAGGAAAAACAATGATGATATCGAAAAGCTCAAAGTTGAGGAACCAGGGAGCCTAAAGTGCAAATGTGAAACTTGGTAAATTTCTAAGGGCATCTCCAGCCGTTGCGCCCCCCCAGGGCCCAAAACGCCGCCGTTTTGGTGCCGCCGCGGTGCTAAACGGCGCTATTCTGGAACCTGGGGGGCGCGTTTCCCAGTCGCGTCCCGAGCCCAAGAACCGGCCCAAACAAACGCAAAATGAAAACAGGCGAGATTTTATTGAAATTCGGAAACTGCGTACATATTCGGCGCGAATTTAAGCTAGTACGATAAATTTAAACTACATCTAAACTAGTTAAGCCCGAGGCTGGCGGCGACCGCCTGGCTGTAGTCGTCGCCGTCGTCGTCGTCGTCGTCGCTGGGGGCGTCGCCGGGGCGCTCGCTTCCCCCCTGTCCCTCGTCGCCGCCGCCGCAATCCCACCTGCTCACCTCGAGCGCCTGCTGGATCACGTCGTCGTCGTCGGAGTCCTCGTCGAGAACGATGTAGACGTTCTCCTTCTGCGGCGGTGGGGGAGGGACGCGGAGGAGGGCCGCCGCCGCGGCTTCCTCGCGCTCGCGCGCCGCCTTGCGCTGCTCGGCTTCAGCCAGCAGGCGGCGCTGGAGGGCGAGCTCAGACTCGGTGGTGTCGCGCAGACTCCACTGAGCGGCGGCGTCGAGGTCGAGCGGCTGCAGCGTGTCCAGAGACATCTGCTCCGCGACCTTTTGGTCGGGCCACTCGGCCTCATCTTCGTCGCCGGTGTCCTCCGTCTTCGGCCGAACCACGCGTTCGAAGCGTGGCTCGCCGATGCGGAGCGCGCCGCCGCTGCGCCTGCGTGCGGCCGGTCCGGCGTTTAGAAATGGGGGGAGGTGGAGACGGAGTGGCCGGCGGAGGGACAAAAATGAAATACTACAGTATTAGTGCATTATAAAAATCATTAATAAAAAAAATTCTATACGTGGTTGTGGTCTCTATAAAAAATACGACACATTGCTGTTAACAAAAATATGACCCATTTCTGTTATATGTTAAGCCTTATGAATTCCTATCGCACCATCTGTTTAATCATTGTAACTAGTATGACAGGAAGTTTGACAATATTCTTGTAATGTTGGGGACACGTTTGCTTGAGGTTGTGCGCATGTGCTATTATCTTGATTGACGTCTCATTAGTTCCTACGGGTTCAATAAATCTTGATTCTCAATACAGGGAAATACTTGTGACTACGCTACATCATCCCCTTACATTTACGGGTTTCAAACAACTTTTTTGAAAGTAGCGATGAACCCTGACGGCCATGCAGAATAGACTGTCTCAACGAGTGTTGGTACCCCAAAGAAAATTTAATTGCCGTAGTTTATATGAGATGATATATTTATAAAAAAATTAATTGCCGTAGTTTATATGAGAGAATACTAATTTGAGGTGTGTATTTTTTTTTCACGCACGCACTGCAGCGTTATCGCCCGACCGCGTCTACCCAGTATCCGTCCATTAAAGATCAGCTCCTAGCTAAGCTAGTATACAGTACGTGCTTGATTTTGCTTCCTGGGGCGCGCTTGGAGACCCCATCGATCGATGCATCAAGGATCCACCTTAGTCGCGCCTTTCTTTCCCTGAGCTCTCACACGCCCGATCGATTCTACCCACCCACTGCACGTCTCTGTGTGACCGGCCAATTCGATCGATCGCCTCTCTTTTTCCCCGACGGATGCGGCCACATCAACATTCGGAAAAGAAAAAACACCTACACAGATCGACTGCATCCTCTTTAATCTACCTATCTGGTGGCCGAGTGATAAATAAATACACCAAATTCACTAACCTGGTCTTCTGGGATCTGGATCCAAACCACGCACGCGCACCCCCTTGGCCTGGGATCTGAATACCTCCTCCTTTCTTTCCACCTCTCACGCGGCAACGCCAGGAGTTCCAACAGGATGGCGCTGACCAGACGGCCGCTTGATCAACAGCACAGCTATCGACTCGCCGCCGCCTTCGCCCACGCCCAAAGTCCCTAAGTCCTAAGTCACACGCGCACCCCGCACACGGTCACCGACAAAGGTCTCGTATATATAGGGGCAGGCAAAATCGGAGGAAAACTAAGTACCGTCAATCGAGCGGTTCCTGTTTGCCGATTGATGGAGAGAACGAACCGCTTAGATGCAACGTGTCGTGGATCGATGACATGGCTCTACCCGTATTAATGGAGGGAGGGGAGCGATCAAGCAAGCTTCCTTACTGTCCACACCGAAAATCAATTTTGATTACCTTCCTTCCCTAAGATTATGCGTCTCTTTTTCTTTCTACTAAAATAACAGGAGTCCGGCCGGTAACTAGTACGTAGTGCAAATCGGAATGCCCAGAAGATCTCGTCAGTGTTGGACAGACTCTACCATGTTTTCTTTTTTCATCGTTTCAGGTAGAACCCATGTATACAAATAATGACTCCATCGTTGCACGCCACACCAAACGATAAGATAGGTTATCGTCGCCAGATCGACGCCCGTCCATGACCGAGGTAATCGTGACAGAGCAAAGTTCAGGACACCTATTTTGGGATACCAATTGCCGTCGTAATCAACTAGAGATTATTAACGTTTTCAACAAATTTCAGAATGGCCGCCTTTCCATGTTCTCGGCCTTCTGCATCACATAGAAAATGGCACACCTCCTGTGGCTACATGATGTAACACAAGTTCAATCATATATGATATATGAAAGTTGTTTAGGTTCCAAATGAAACACTTCGATTGCAACTTGTGATGTGACAAAATTTACATCTTACAATATCAAGATCAGACGATGAATTTCCTACTCCAGGTGAAGTAATATTCCAGATGAAACACTTCGACTAGAATTTGTGATGCCAGAGTATTACAAGACATACATGATACAATCTTGAGATTGTTCGGCCACCTACATTACAAGAATTTCAAACTCCAGGTGCAGAAATACTGGTTGTTCTTCCATCGACAAGAAACATCGAAGAAAGAATATAAAAAACAACAGCCGCAACATCCCAATAGAAGAAACACTTCTGGTCCAGATAGCCATCGCTAGTGACGAGGCAGCATTTGAGACACCTATTGAATACCAACTGCCATCGTACTCAACTTGACAAGGTTTATCCATCTCTTAATAAAGATATGCTAATGCATTTTTTCTTCAAAAGGGCCCCCCATCAACTCAAGCTGCTAACAACATGTGAGGACACAAATAACCCTAGGTCTATGATTGATTTCCTTCTCCACCTGAAAATCATAAACACAACGCTTAACCTTGTTTGTATCATATCAGGTTGACAATACATGTCATGTGCATCTTACTCACAACATGTACATCATAATCGCCCGCATCTGCCCGGAGTACCAACAATACACAACACGCCACTGACTACACATTGTCCATGATTCAAGGCTAGCTACATGCATATGCATGGTCCAAGTGCACATGTCAGTCAAGACGGCGGAGACCATCACAAGTCAGAGCCACGTCAAGCTCGCCAGCATGCAACCGCTGAAATGTAAGGACCCTTGGCCAGCAAATGGTGCCTCGGTAGTAAAAATAAAATTTCTAGTTTGGGACCAGGCCCCATAAATAGATGATAGTATAGTAAGAAAAAATGACGATACATCATTAATATTCACCTTCTTCCTTTACATTAACCATAAATGACATAAGATGCAAGATAAAACAATGAGCATAAAGGAACGCATCTGGAATAATCAACCAAATACAAAATGACGAGACAGCATTAATATTTCTCTTCTTCCCTTGTATTTGCCAATTCTAGTGGCATGCTTACCAAAACCATACAAAAAAATAGGCAATATGTATCACTGGACAAAACAATACATCTTGGACGGTGGTGCATGTAAATGGTAACAGTAACATGATGCCTATCAAACAGGCCATTGCAAACCCTGACATTAAAACCTAAACCAAGATGTCGAGGAAAAATTAAAGAAACCAGAAACTTAACAAAACCCAACGAATCAAAAAGGAAGGCCAATGCACACCGGCGATGGTGGAAGTAGTCTATTCCGAGGGCCTGCCAGGCCTACAACCATGCGCGTGGCGCAGGAGGCTGTGGCAGGCACCGCTTGAGCCCGAACAGCCAGGTCATGCCGGACCAAAGCAGCCAGAGGTGAGCCGAGCAGCGTCGTAAGATCCATTCATCTACAACAAAGAAGGAAGTGAGTATTCAAGTACTAGCATGTTATCACCCGTCAATGTTGGAGCATAATACCACAGCATAATTATCTATTAGCAAGAATACATTTCTTCATAGTTGTCGAAAGGAAAATTTCCGACTAGTATGTTTAACTAGTCGAGATTTTTCAGAGGTGTGGGCTGACATCAATAAAGAATTATGAACCTGGAAACACCAAAACAACACAAGAGGAGAGTTTCAAACCTGGAGATTTTGCAAACAGAAAAGTTTCAAACCTGGAGAATCACAATCCTTGATAGATATTTCCTACTAGGTCCATGTTGCACACATCTACATGAAGTCATGAACAAAGAAAGGCTGATCCAAGTTCAAAGATGAGTAGCCTACAAATTCTCGAAACTAGAATTTGTATTGCACACATACCATGGAGCTTCCGATCAGACAAATGACTGTTGACAATTTTACACGCCATCGCGACCACCTGGGCACCACAAATCTGAAACTACAGGCTTCATGCATGCATTTACAAGATGTTAATTAAGCGCAGATAAATAGAAGATAGCCAAGAGGAACACAACATATCCAGTAAATCCAACCTTTACCTTCAGTCTCAAAAATAGAAGTGCCTCCTAGCAAAGAAAGCCTCCAATCAGCAGACCTGTAAAAAATAAAAGGAAAAACTAGCTTCAAGAGAAGACCACAACAACAAAAATAATCTCCCGGAGGAATACAAACCCTCGAGTTCACATCATACACATACAACACAGCCGGCTACTGGCAAGGAAATAAAATAGCATAGACCAACGCGATAAGAACCAACTAAAACCCCCAAAAGATTATCCCCTAGCCGGACACATACATTTGACATCAATAACACGAGAAGTACCCAAGCACGAAAAGCAAGGAAAGTGAGCTCTCCAGTGGTAATACCAACTCCAGAACGCCGCCACAATCGAGCAGCTTTATGCATAGCAAGTTGCTTTTTAATTACAATGTATTAGTAAACTAAAACTTATTCCAAAGATCAGGATCAAGTATTCATATGTGAGAACATTCATTTTCCATCTGTTTGTAGCCCAAATAAACTTACTACCTGGACTACAAAATTGATGCAAACATGATTGTTTACCCATCAAACTAACCTACAAATAGACCATTCTCTTCCTCTTGGAACCAAGCTATAACAATGCAACCTGTAAAATAGCATACCAGAAGAAGGCCTCAATTTTTCGGAGGAATACCTTGAGCCTTTTGACAAGGGTTCAGGTTGCCGACAGTGGAAGGCACTGTCAAATGCAAGTCAACCGGGCACGGCGAAGGACCCGGGAGAAGTGCCCGTAGCTGCTCCATTGCGTCCTGGTGGCTTCCATCGCCACACAAGGGTGCAACACCCACCTTGTTGGCCATGTGCGCGACGCAGACAGCGATTCAAATAGAGCGGCTCCCACCATCCTACCGGTGGACGCATGGCCCGAGGAACAAGCCGTCGCGATGCTGTTTGTCGAATACCAATAGAACTCGGCCAACTCCAAGAGCTTAGGTGGCATGTGAGGTGTTGCCAGGTGAATACATCACCAACGGATGGAGTTCCTGTGGTAATTAAAAGAGAAATGTCAAAATAGTTGACTAGAAAAAAATGAAAGTGGCCTACATGAAAGATGAGTTACCCATACAAGCAAGCGGTACTGAATTCTATTGAAACCTATTGAAACTGACATGTCCCAAACTAATGCTCAATCTACATAAGTAAAAACGATAACAAAATCATAGGTTTATTGCTGTTATGTGATAATATCTTGTCCAGGGACGTGTCATCAATCTTTGACCTAATTTTCGGCGATGATGAATAGCAGTCAAGGAAATGGATGAAAAGCATGAAGATAAAACACACAACAGATGATGAACGCAAAAATTATTAACGATGATTGGCTTAGGTTCCAGATTAACAACATGCTCAACAACCTCGGATTAAACTATGAACTTAACCTCCTTTCAGAGCATCCAAAGTAACAATTTAGAAGTAAAATCCAGTTTGCCTCAAGACCATAAAATAATGTAGCCACGCATTCAATCGAGTTCCCCTCCGCAGATCGGCGGTGAAACCAACCAGGGAGCCACAAAAATATCGCCGACCTGGAGCATCAACGGCCAGCGAGCAGCAGCTCAGGTCCACATCATAGGTTATTGCTTAGCTAGCATGATCCCTCCCTGATAAAAGGTGTAGCGGGATAATTCATAATTCATCAGTAAAGAAAAAACTGGATACAAACGATAGGGCATGATTAACTCTAAGCAGCAAAATAATACATGGCACCATCAATCCCGTACAAAAGAAATGTTGGCAAAATTGGGTTACAATGTTCAAATTTGATAGTGGAGTACCAGTAATCAAGCAGCAATTTGTTTTGTCTCAAGATACTAATCATGCAAGAATTGTTAGGAGTAGCGATCGCGTGTCTCAACATTACAGTACTAACCACTCATGCATCCACTACAATAGCTACCTATTTAAAACAGTACATCTTGATGGAATCTAATTAATACTCCTAATATGGGTGTATCTTGAACACCTCAAAGAAATATTGAGGCTGTAGAACATAGGAGATGCATGAGGCTGCTGATGACAAGGAGGAAGTGTTGCCGTAGAGGTGTGGAAGCCCGTGCACGAGGCAAGCCAAGGCAGGGGCACCAAGGCGACACGATAGACAAGGTGGAGGCGATAAAACAATCAACACAGACTTTCCCTGTTTGTTAGTGGTGACGATGACGTTGGTGTGTCGGGGAAGCAATGCGAGCTACTCGCTGATCATCTCACACCAATGCAGAGACGGCATCATGGAGAGAACAAGTCCAAATCATCATATCGCTGCTTCGCTCTCCTGATCCCTCTCTCTCCGTGGTGAAAGTAAAATTTCAGTCGGTACATAGCCAACTCGATAAAAGAAATATGGCATGATTAACTCTTACGGGCAAGATAATGCAAGTCTCCATCAATCAGTATCAGATAACGGTTGCCAAAACTTAGCAACAACGTTCGAGGTTTAAAGTGGGTGCAATATTGAAGCATCAAATTATTTTATCTTAAGGACCGGATTAGCAACCGTGAATCTAAACATTACAGTAGTAGCAACCGCATGCATCCACTTCAAAAAAAATAAGCTATTTGGGAGGATAGTACATATCAATGGAGTTGAATTGCCGCTGTTCATATGGATGGTAGTGTACAAAACCAAGAATTAAGAATGACTAACTTGGTTTAATAATAGTCTGCACAAATGTTTTTGGAAACACAACACTATGAAGCATAGATGTGGAGGCCAGGAATATTCATGCATTTTTTTGGAATGCAACGAATAACAAATCCCAGCAACAGTAGAGTAATATTTACCCATCAAACTAAGCTAGAAATAGACCATCGTCTTCCTCCTGTAACTAAGCTACAACAATGCAGCCCGTAAAATAGCATCAAGCAAGAAAGACTCGATTTTTTCGAGGAATACCTTTAGCTCGTGGACACTAGGCCGGACTGCCGACGGTGGCAACGGCTCCACTAGCACGGTGGAAGGCGCTGCCAAGGGCAAGTCGCCCGGGGACGGCAAGGGACCCTGGGAGAAGTACTCGGAGCTGCGGCGTCGCATCCGGGTGATCGGCATCACCTCGCGGGCATCCAGCACCACCCCTATCAGCCATGTGCGCGATGCAGGCATCGAGTTAGACGTAGCGCCACCCAAAGTCCTACCAGTGCACACGCGCCCCAGCGAACATGTCGCCGTTTGTGGAAGAGCAAATAGAACTTTGTCAACTCCAGGAGGAGGGGTGGCAAGTGAAGTGGGTCCCGATGAAGACATCGTCATTGAATTTGGTTCCTGTGGTAATTAATAGAGAATAGAGAACTGTTAATGATTTGGCTGGGAAAAAATGCAGCTAGCCTATATGAAAGATGTGAATTCTAGGCAGGCAGGCAAACTAATGTTCAGTCTACAGAGGTATGAAAGGATAACAAAATATAGTTGTTGAAAGATAAATAGCTTCCCGAGGTTGTGATTTTCTGTTTGAAATTTTGAAACCAGTGACATGTCAACAACCTTTGATCTATTTGGCTAAAAAACACATAACCTCATCAACCAGGATGATACATAGCAGTAAAGGAAATGGATGCAAAGCATGATGATAAAAGACACTGCACATTCTGTAGACACAAATTATTAACAATCATTATTCACTTAGATTCCAGATTAACATGCTCAAGCAACCTTAAGCTCCTTTCCAGAGCATCTGAAGTAGCAATCCAGAATTAAATCTAGTAAGTACGCCTCGGGACCAATCATGTATGCAGCCACAAGGATCCAACCGAAGCACAGTTGGCATACAATGAGTAACACACCATGAGCATAACTAGTCCATGTAAGTTAAGCAACTTGCACCGATACATTCGTTAACATACAAAGCACACATGAGGAAGCAAGCATGTTAGTTACGAGTTTGTTGTCCTCTCCCAGTTACTTTCTCCTAACCAACCATCGATGAATGAATTAATAATATCATATTGGACTGCTGGTGCTTACAATGTAGAGGATGCTCCATATCCCGGACAGGCGGGAGCTCCACAAGCGGATGGAGTCGACGACCTCGATGGAACACGAGCGAGCCGGCGATGGCGCCGATGGCGGTGCCACAGGATAGGCCTCTCTTCAAGGACATGCCGATCAGGACGCCTGTGACAGCTCCCAAGAACAGCCCAACTGCACAAGAGATAAATAAATGTGAATGTTCAGACTTTATCGGGAAAATGTCAATGCTCAGAATATCTAAATATCATCGATGTGAATTCAGTGCGCAAGAACAATATTCCAGGACATGTATGAAGCAGGTCAACCTAGGTTGCACAAAGATCACGCATTAGATGTTGGGAACATTGCGGCAGAACCGAATGAATCGTTAAGAGCAAAATTTTCGGTTCAAGCAGAGGAATTCAAAATCTCATTTTTGCAATTAAAGGATCCGTTTCATTCGCAGTGCTGGATTTTTTTTTCTGAACCGTCATAAAGATTGACTAGAAAAAACTAATGCTCAATGTACATAAGTAGTAAGGGATAACAAAATCACATGTTTGTAGCCAACTGAAGATAAATTTGTCGAGGTTGAGATTTTCTGTTTGAGATTTTGGAACCAGGGACATGTCATCAATACTTCACCTACGTGGTCTCCAAGAAAAAACAGATAATTAACCTGATGCTTTGAAACCACGAATCTCCATATTTACTGTGAGGAGTCTCACCGCCGGGCAAGTCGACGTGGCCAAGGCCCAGCCGGAGGGGACATAGGCGGTGTTCGATCTGAGTGTTCCCCTCCGTGCGTACGTTGCAAGGCGTGAGGGACGACATCAGGTCCAAACCTGCCGGAGTTGAGCGCCTTCCTTCCGGCACGCGCGGGACAGCGAGATTGTGGGAGGGTAGGGGTTTGTGGTGTGGCTCCTGACCGGAAGCTCTACACCGTGGAAGAGAGCTAGGAGGAGGAGTTGGTGCCGGGGCTGTGGTAAGTGGGCACGAGGAGCCGGCCGGGATCTAGCGGTGGCAGAAAGGGGATCCAGAGCGGAGAGGTCATGGCGTGGGGGATGGGACGAGACAAAGAGGAATGTGTTTTTTTTCTTTACATGATGCGTTGTGGCTATGCGTTTTGGGGTGGGGCTCGATGTGGGTGTGCAGCCCGGCCTCGCAGCATTGGATCCCAGCAGACGGTTCAGATCGGTCTGATGTCTGGTGCGATCCGCGGGGATGCAATTCTTGCCATCTCATTGGCTGCGGACGATCATGCCGGATCGACTGGGTATTAATAACTTTCCTGATTTCCCACGCCCTAATAAATGTAGCTCTGTCTCTCTCAAAAAAAAAAGTGTAGCTCTGAATTTCTAGGGCGTGCGTCCGCAGTGCATGTGCTCCAAACGTGGATTTGATTGGCCACTTCTTTCTTTTAACCATCTGGGAGCAAGTTTTGAAGTCACTAGTGAGGAAAGTTGAAAGAATTTCGGGATTTTCTTGGTTCCAGCGATTCGTCTCTCTCTCTGCCCCTATAATCACGAACAGTTGAAGTACATCCAAAATAATTTAATTTTGTTTTGGCTCTTCATATACCCACTGGTCATGTATGTATGCCCCAAATAAATCATCGAACTGAACCTTTCAGTTCCTCAGCCAATCACAGTGAATGTGAAATCTTCCAAACACTTAGTTATCCTAACATACAACGAAACGAAAAATGAAAGGTAACAACATAAAAAGGGAAAGTCATCACGAAATGGAAAATAAAAATTAGCAGGCCACCCTCACCAAGTCACCAAGGAGAGCTACTACGGCCTCAACAGGTTCACTAGTGGGTCACCTACGTCATGACATCCAAGCTTGACCTCTACATCCGCCCTCATCAACACGGCAAGCGCTCCAAGTCACCAAGGAGAGTCAACTAAAATCTGGGTGGTTCAGAATCTAAGCTACTCTACGTGTATCATGTGAACCTATATTAAAAAAATATAAAATGCAAGTATTGATCGATTATCTAATGGGTAAAGTTGGTTGGCAATATGTAACCCGTGAAACAATTAGTCGGAAAGGCTCATGGCAGACTGTCCGATGAGAAAAGATCCAGCAAACAAGAGAGGCGCAAGACCGATTGCATCGATATGGACCAAGAAACTATAAGTATCGCGCGTGTGTGTAGTAGGTGAGCCTAGATCATTTGTTCGGACGGCCCCGTCTGGGGATGAACTTCCCCGACGAAACGAGGGAGACGGCGGAGTTCCTCGCGCCGGTGCTGCAGCCCGTCGACCACAACACGGCTAGGCAGGCGAGCCGTGAGAGGATGAACCTCCGCGCCCCGCAGATCGATGGCGTGCAGATGGATGTCCTCCGTCGTTACCGCCCCGAGCTGGTGCATGCGGAGTGGGATTCCTACGCGACGAGGAAGAAGAGGATATTGTACGCATCAGTTTAGGTATTATAGAAGTCTAAATATCTATTGCAAACTCTAGAACAGAACATCATGATGTCCACGTCCGGAACATGTAAAATTACTATAGTCCAACATATAAATAGATAAGAAACCACAAACTATTATTGGTAAATCCAACATCAGACCAGCCATATAGGATCTTTAGAAGGGAACAATGCCCAATTCTGAAATTTCATAACCGTGGCAAGAAAAAAAAAAGCACACTATGTAGACTGTGCATGCATATACCACTCATAGAAACAGAAACACGGAGAAAAATACACACAAGATAAGAAAGACCTGGGTTGCGGGCGGGCAGGCGGTCAATCAGCAGCCCTAGCGTGGCGGCGGAGCAACAGCTCATGGTCCTTCTCGCCCGACCTTTTCTCCAGCAGCAGCGGCTTGTGCAGGTGAGGAGCTGCAGATGGATCTTCATGACCGAGCTCATTTTGTATCAGCCGACCGAACCCCAAACTGGAAAATGAGCAGGGTGGTTATTAGTATTGAACGCTACAACAAGGTTACATATCATTGTGGTAAGGGATTCTTCCATGTAGATATGCCATGTATTTATCTAGCTAGGAGTAGATCATAAAAAAAAGCAGGTACATTACACAATTCATTCTCTAGTTGGCATTTCCAAGATAAGTGCAGTACATAATTCATTTGTAAGTTTAGAAGGTATTGACCAAGTAGCATTAATTATCTAGGTTCGCATGCAAACTAAAAATGGTCACTAGCTTAATTATCTAGGAACATTTTCATGCTTAATTTAAAAGTTCTGTTCTACTCCCAACCAAAGGAAAAGACTTCATCACCAAACTGGATTTCAGCTAAAACTTTGTCCAGCATGCTTACGTCGAGCATGACGACATAATACTCAGAAATAAGAATCTACCAAAACAGACGGAACCCATGTTAAATAAAAATGCAGGTTCTGCTTATATATGCTTCCTTTCACTAGTGTAAAGGCAGCTTCCAACTAATGACTGTAACTAGAAGTGCACTTTAAGAAAAAACTCTACTTCCTGCATCTTTGAACTGTCCTTCACATATCAAACACTTAGTTATCTAACAAGTTACCTCAACATATAAGTCCGCTCATAGGGTTGTCGCACATGTGTCCACTCGACCTTGTCGTTGCTGTCGGATCAGCAACAGCAGCAGGTCGACGTCCTTGTCACGCATGTGGAGGAACCGGTCACCCTTCTCCCAGATGACCACCGGAGCCCTACAGTCTTGCATTCTCAGAGACAATCAACACATGAGTGTTGCTCCTGGTGCAGTATAACCTGAAGGAAGCAAACCAAAACATGTTTAGACACTAGTAGGCAGAAGTTTGATCAAAACATGAGTCGGCTTATGACAATAAATCCTACACAGATCCATCGAACCAGTACAGTAATTAAGTGTACTGGCGGCAACCCATCCATCCATCAAGTACTACACACACTACTAGGAAAAAGGGCATCAGTGGCGCACCACTTTGGACAATCAGTGGCGCACCATGGTGCGCCACTACTATTGCGCCACTGATACTCCAGAGAATCAGTGGCGCACCAGTGTGGTGCGCCACAGATTCCACATTAGTGGCGTACTAGTGTGGTGCGCCACTGATTCCCCACAGTATCAGTGGCGCACCAGTGCGATGCGCCACTGATTCCTTATCAGTGGCGCACCCGTTTGGTGCGCCACTGATTCCCTAAATTTTTATTTTTTTAAATGATTTTTTATTCACTCAGCAATTTTGGTCAACTTCCCACTAGGTCACCCATCCTCAAACTACTCCAGCCCTAGCACGCTTAACATCTTAGTTCCATTCGACTGCAGTCCCGGGAAAGAAGTTATAACTTATTGATATATGTATCATATCAATCCTATTAAGCCCTTGAGCATGATGTAACATATTTACCGTTTAAGTTTGACAACAATAATTTGAAAATTTGACACAAGTTTGAATAGTTTGACCACACATTGACTAGAGTTTGACTAGTTTGACCACACGTTGACGAGAGTTTGACCATAATTTGAATATACATTGACCACACATTGACCAACGTTTGACCATAGTTTGAATAGTTTGACCATCATTTCAATAGTTTGACCAAATTTTGACCAGAGTTTGACCATAGTTTGACTAGTTTGACCACCCGTTGACCATAGTTTGACCAAAATTTCATTAGTTTGACCATACATTGACCACCATTTGACTAGTTTGACCATAGTTTGACCAAAGCATCAGTGGCGCACTGCTCACTGGTGCGCCGCCTGGCATCCATGTATGTCCATTAGTATTAGTGGCGCATCATGCACGGTGCGCCACTGATTCTTCATAGCATCAGTGGCGCACCATGCACGGTGCGCCACTGATACTAGGCATTCATGTATATCCATTAGTATCAGTGGCGCATCATGCACGGTGCGCCACTGATTCTTCATAGCATCAGTGGCGCACCATACACCATGCGCCACTGATACTAATGGACATACATGGGTGTCAGGTATCAGTGGCGCACCGTGCATGGTGCGCCACTGATGCTATGGAGAATCAGTGTCGCACAGTGCACTGGTGCGCCACTGATACTAATGGAAATACATGAGTGCCAGGTATCAGTGGCGCACCTGTGCACGGTGCGCCACTGATGCTCATAGCATCAGTGGCGCATGAATACATGGTGCGCCACTGATGCCTGGACCATTTTTCTCCCAACCGTATCAGTGGCGCACGGCTACATGGTGCGCCACTGATGCTAGTCCATCCATAGCCATTTTCCTAGTAGTGACAGAGCCATTACACTCCATTGTTAAATTATTGTCTAAGGAATTTCACTGTTCAATTCAGATAAATAGAGCAGCAGATGCATGATACACATCTGACATAGTCATCCACAGTTCATCACCCGGTTCTAGTTGTCAATGTCCAGGTGACTCACACCAGACAAAGTTGTAGACATAATAGACGCACGATAGCTGCATCATTTACATGTTCGAAATCACACTTTGACTTGGCATGCTTAACATTAAGTGAATGTTTTAAGCATGGAAAATTCTCGATGAAAGATTTAGGATCCTAAAGTGAACTAACGTCCAACCTTAGGCAAGGGAATTTGTAAGTTCATGCTGTACAAGTATGATACTTCACACCCATCAGTTCAGAAAAGGTGAGTCAAGCTACAACATATGTGTGCAAGAAAATCAGAAGGCGATGATATTGTACGCATCACTTCAAGTATGGTAGAAATCCGAATATCTAACTCGGTCTTTATAACAGAACATCGTGCTGCGGATGTAGGAAAGCAACACTAGGGAAGAACATTTCAAAAGAGTGTGGGCCATCATATACATAGATAAGAAATCGCATGTTATCACCGGTAAAATCAAACATCAGACCAGCCTAGGTGGATCTGGGCAATAGAACAAATGCGAAATTACGAAATCTCATAACTATGCAAATGAAAATTGAAGCACAAAATCTATAATGTACATGTATATACAACTCACAGAAGCATGGGCGAAATATACACACAAGATGAGCAAGACCTTAGTTGCCGTCGGTCCACTTTGCCGCCGGCCGCAGGCGGCGGAGCAACAACGCTTTGTACTGGCCTTTTTCTCCGGCAGTAGCAAGCTGGGAAAGTGAGTAGGCCGCCGCTGCGGGCAGAGCTCCATGGCTGAGCTCGATTTGCGGCAGCTGACCGGATCCCCTACTGGAAAAAATAATGAGAAAGCTTGTTAGTACTGAACGCTACAACAAAGGTTATTTATCTTTGTGGTTAGTGATTCACACATACTCTCTATTCATCTAGCTATATCTAGGAGCAGATCATCAAGAAAACAAAAAAGCGGGTAACAGCAATTCATTTGCTAGCTGGGTCGGAGGCTCTCAAACCGATCAAGTGGGTCAGATAAGTTTCTTGTTCTTCGGAATTTGTCTTGTTACAAGAATGCGCTCGTTGAGTACAAATTAATAATAATAATAACAACGTGCAAGTCTTGCCGAATAAAGTAATAATCAGGAATCATGCTATATGCTCGGCTCATGCATATCTAGCATCAGTCGGGCAACGGCGAACAGTTTCAGCAGCTCCTATCATACAAGTAGAATTTTGAACATTGCTACATAGCCCAGAGGCGCTAGAATAACAAGCTAGTATTGCGTTCCAGCAGATTCATATCAGCAGGATTGGAGAACATCCGCAACTAGAATCTAAATTGGCTGGAAAAAAAGGTGCAGACAGTATGTGTTCAACAGGTTCAGGTCGAGCTGTATTTTGATACTACAGGTTACTGCATCGATCTGCAACCATACATGAGGAAATAAGTTCGATTTCTGCTCCCAAAACAAATCAAGACACCATTTGCAGAAAATCACCTACACTGATAGCATCCAACGGCATCACAGGCCATGTGGGGGCGGAGGTCTGTCAAACATGGACCCGCAGTCACGAGCAGCACGTCCTCCGCAGTATTCGCATCCCTCCGCGCCTCGCGTCCCGCGTGTCAGCGCCGCCTCGCCGGCCGAAGCTGGAGCCATCCGCGGTGACTTGATGCGCTTGCCGACGGTCCAGACCCCGAGGATGCCGGCATCGGCGAGGGGACACGGCCACCGGAGCTCGCGAATCCGCCTCATCCCCACCCGATGTCGCGCCACCATGGTTGCTCCTCTGTAAGGATCCCGTGCCTCGGCTAGGGTTTGTGGAGGGGCCGCGGATCGGCGGTTCCACGCCATGGAGCGGGTCGAGGAGGAGGAGTAGGTGCTGGTGTGGTGGTCTGTGGCGCGAGGAGTCACCGGAGATGGCCCCGGCGACGGAGACGGCGCATATGGGATCGAGACTCGGGAGGGGTAAAGCAGGTATGCGAGAGGTGGGCTGGAAATGGATGAGGGCGTGAATTTCGGCCGAAACTTTGCCGCTCGCTCTCCCGAAACAGAATATTGGCTCCAAAAATATTCTGCCACGGCCTCTCGTCAGCGCGTCCAAACTTGGTTTCGCGCTTTACCGTGATTGCATGTAAGTAGGCTACCTTCATGCTATGCGTCTATCACAACTCGAGATCGATGTTTGCCATATGGCTATCAACATGTGCTAGATATATTGTGCACGCTCATATTGCACTTGTCATATTGGAGGTACCATACTTCCACAAGATTGTATATGTTTGTAAAATCTCCATCGAACAAATTCCGCCGAGGCACAACAGGTCCGGAGCCAGTGGCGGAGCTAGCTAACGGTGTCTGGGAGGGAACTGAATTCTTAAATGTTTGGGAGAGGGGGGGACACTCAAATTTCTTGTATTCAAGCCCTAATTTTTTTCTTCGGCCATTCTCCAAAATCTTAGGGGGGGGGTGTCCCCCCGACATACACATAGCTCCGCCTCTGCAAAGAGCACATGAAAAAACAAAAAAACACAAGGAATATACACTACATTACAAAAAAAAAGTTTGGAACTAAGACACACAATGATGAGTATGGAGCCACTAGTAGAGAAGTGTCTTTCTGTAGATGGCTTTTTGTGGCGCACCATGTAGTTATGCGCCGCAGAAATTTATTTTTGTGGCGCATGGGGGGAATACGCCACAGAAAAGAGGAATTCTGTGGCGCACGGGACAGCGGTGCGCCACAGAAATATGCTGGGGCCCACATCAACCATTGCACCACTCATATTCTGTGGCGCATGGTGGAGTTTTTGCGTGGGAGAGTTGGAGGTCTAAAAAACATCAAAAAAATCCCTTATAGATGCACGGAGAGTTTAAGGTCTACTTTTTTATTAAATTTTGAAATATGAATTTCGACTTTCTGAGCAAAAGTTCGTTAAAAAAAGTAAAATGGGCATAACTTTTGCATACGGTGTCGAAAAAAAATGATCAAGATATAAAAAAAACTAGAGAGAAAAAGGAACCCAACCTCACTCGCCTTCGGCCCGTACGTGAGCTTTTTTTTAGAATCGCCAAATTCCAAAAGGAAAAAAAAGTTATGGTCGTTTCAAGATTTTTTCCTACAAAATCAAAAAAAAAAAAATCTATGGCGCATCCCTACTTGGTGCGCCATATAATTGTTGGGCAAGATTCGAAATTTGAATCCTGCCCACCAACCCTTCTTTTCTCCCTCTTCTTTCTCCTTTCTCTCATTTCACTTCTCCACTTCTCCTCCACTTCTCTCCTCCACCTCCTACTCCACCACCACCACTTCTCCTTCTCCTCCTCCACCACCACCTCTCCTCCTCCTCCTCCTCCTCCACCAGCACCACCTCCGGCGAGCTCCTCCTCCTCCTCCACACCACCTCCATCGAGCTTCTCTCCTCCACCAACTCCGGTGACCTCCCCCACCACCACCTCCGGCGAGCTCCTCCTCCTCCTCCACCACCACCTCCGGCGAGTTTCTCTTCCTCCACCAGCTCCGGTGACCTCCCCCACCACCACCTCCAGCGAGCTCCTCCTCCTCCTCCATCACCACCACCTCCGGCGAGCTTCTCCTCCTCCACCAACTCCGGTGACCCCCATCCTCCACCCACCACCGACCAAGCCACCTAAGGCCACGGTCACAACGGCATCCGACGAGCTCCGGCGAAATTTTGAAATTTCGCCGAAATTCCGGCGGCCAGATCTAGATCTAGGTTTGGCCGCCTTTTTTTAATTCAAAAAAAAATTCTGTGTCGCACCACTACTTGGTGCGCCACAGAATTGCAAATTTCTGTGGCGCACGGCTAGGGTGCACCACATAAAAAAATAGTGGCGTGAATTCTGTGGCGCACCCCTGTGGCCCCTAGGTGCGCCACAGAATTGAAAATTGGTGCGCCACAGATGAGCATTTTTGTACTAGTGAGCCTACCAAAAGTCCCGCTTTAGGAACCATTGCACGATTAGTTTATGGTAAGGTTTTAATTATTGGGTTTCCGAAAGAAGTGGCACTTTAAGCTTGTGTCTAGGGTATAGGATATAAGGTATATAGGGTTTACGGTCTTGGTCTAGGTATTAGGGTCACGATCAATGGCTATAGTGTATATATTAAGGGCTACGACGTAGATCAAGCGTCTAGATATATATATATATCCTTGATCGCTAGCCCCTAGTCTAAACCCTAGATTTAAACTATATACACTAAACCCCCCTACCTACACCTTGATCCTTAGAGCCTAAGGCCTACACCTACAACCTAAATCTAAACAGTAAACATAAACCATTTGCTCTAGACCCTATGTAGTGACGTGAAAATAATGCGAAAAACAATGGATCTACAACGAAGACACCAACGGTGCAAGCATCATATGACCAACTAGTAACAATTTACCGAAACTTATGGGATAGTGAATCCTCTCTTTTCTCTTGACACCAAAGCAGTGTGCTATATTCCACCCTCTGCATCCCCATCCCCGAGCTTCTACCTCCACCACCTGCACCGATATCCTTCTGCTCAAGCTCTCAGCCTCTAGATACACACAACGTAAACTATTCCCAACTCCTTTGTTTCATTCCGCACGAGCCAGGAGGCGACGGAAAACCTATTTTTCTTCCTGATCTCCACCGGCCAAATCGTTGGTCCCCTCTCTAACCGCTTGCCTCCCCGGCGGCGGGAGGCATATGTGACCTCATTCCTCCATAATGGTCTAGAAGTTAGGGTTTGGGTCCGTCTGCTTTGGTGTGCCGTTGGGGTGGTGGGAGCGGCGCCCGAGTAAATAAATTTGTCTCAACTCAACTCCAACTTCGGACGAACCTGTGGGAATATTTTCAAGAGTTGGGGTAGATCTTATTTTTTGTTGTTCATAGGGGCTAACATAACACAACCAACCAGTTGGTTGTACTTTTCTACCCTCTTCCGACGCGCGTGTAGGGGGTACCCGAAAAGTTAGGGTTTTATCCAGCGGGTCTAAGGTTTCGTCGGAGAGGGGCTCCGGATTCTCTGAATCCAACCAATACCTAGGTGATTCCATATCACATGTGTACAATTGTGTTTTTGGTCTTATATGTCAAAGATCCCACTCCTGCATGTGACAGGCTTCACCGACATCACCTTCTGTCTTGTGATTTTATAGGCTTATAGCTCGAAACTTCCACTTCGGGTGAACTGGGAGGGGGGATGTTTTCAAGAGTTGGGGTATATCTTGTTTTTGGTCGTTCCTAGGGGCTAACCTAACAAAACCAACCAATTGGTGTTATTTTGCTACACTCTTCCGATGGACGTGTGCGGGTACCCTCATAGGAAACAACGCTTCGGGGCATCGGAATACCTCCAAACCTTGCATGTGACCCTAGCATATGTATGAAAGTGTGGTGGAATGTTGAAAGATCCAACAGCTAGTTCCAAAATTTCACTCCTTCACAGACATGCGATGTCAGCTAGAACAAAGGTTCCAGACTTTGAATATTAGGGGGAAACTCCCCGTTTTGGTGGAACGGGGTAGGATCTTGTGAGATCTTGGGCCCAAATATGATTCTTAATGATGCTACAACCTAACCAGAATGTGTGAGAGATAATATTCACACACATGCGACATAACACTTCTGTAATTTCACAACGTGCAGCTGTGTTTGCGACATCATTTTAGGTTGGTGGAGACCACTATCCAGAGGGCACGAGTTTCTCCAATTGGTAAAAAAACATAACTATACTAAACCAATTGCGAGTAATAAACAAGTAAATATCATAAAAATAAAGAGTAAAAAAAAGAACCATAAAAATGAAGGAAAAAAATTAGATGTACCGACGGCTTAGCGGGCGTAGCTGTGTAAACCCTACCCCATAAGCTATGCATGCGGCTTACGTATGCCGACGACTGCCGTCGGCACTTACTGACCTACATCGACGGTGCGTCGCCCTTAAAAGGTCTACACCGACCCTCAGACCTACGCCGAGCGGGCAGTCATGCCACGGGATGATCTTCGTCGTAAATATGAGCGAGCCGGAGGTGCGCCGTAGGATCAACATGGCCCTAATGTGCTTTTGCCCGCCGGAGCTGGAGGCGGTGGTCCACCCGATCATGCATCTAGGAGTCGAGGCCCGAGACTTCTTCTTCGCCTACTCAGGAATGGTCAGGATGGAAGACGACCCTATCCGTGCTCTCTTATATTGTTCGAGGAGGAGATCTTGACCCTTGACGACATGCTTGGTGCCGACGCCGCGCGGGTGTTCTCGCAGGTCGTACGAGGTAGGCGAGGCTGAGGTGAGATAGAGTCCCAGAGCGCCGTCCCGGCGTCTTGTATTTGGTTTGGTCTTGTTGCTATATATATGTATGTATATTCAACTTGGCTAATTTGTAAGATGCCATGCATCAACCTTTTCACGTGGTTTGCAGGATTAGGTAGTTAGCCACATACATACCATTTTGATGTATCCGGAATTGGTGAGCTGAGCTGGTAGCTAGCTAAACAAAAAGACCATGTAGCTAGCGCCTAGCTGGCTAACACGAGACGTGCTCACGTACTACGACGTGCTGCTTCAGCCATGGATTAATTCTCAAATCCGTGCAGCTAGCAATGAGCCACCTAAATTAGCGACCTACACGTGCATGCACCGCGCGCGTGCGCGAGGGATGGGACTCCCTCTACTGGGCTAAATTAGCGCAAGGCTAAGTCTTATCTTTTTCTCATTAATTAAAACTCGTTCGATAAACTTTTCAAATTAGCCCCCACCTCCAAATTAGTCAGAAACTGCTTCCACATTTCTTCCTAAAACAATTTCAGGTCTAAAATGTTAATCCTAAATAATTTTGCAACAAAATAGGGTTTCCGAATACAAGTAGGTATTTTTTTTTGTCATCCAAAATGTTTTGGTGTTCTTTTCGTACGTCATATCATTTCTGAGGTCGCTGTCATCTACCTCGCCCCAAGCATCCCACATGCATGCAAGGTAAAAAAAGAAACCACTTGCCGATGGGCCTCTTTCCACTGGCCTAACATACATCAAGGTCGGGTCTTATTTGCTCCTCATTAATTAAAAGTCATTCAATAAACTTTCAAGTTAGCTCCCACCTCTAAATTAGTTACAAAATGCCTCCACGTTTCTTCCTAAAACAAGGTTTCAAATGTTCATCCTAAATAAATTTGCAATATAATAGGGTTCCAAATATAAATAGGTGCTTTTTTTTGCCATTCAAAATGTTTTCGACCTTTTTTTATACGTCATATCATTTCTGAGGTCGTTGCCATCTACCCCGCCCCAAGCATCCCACTTGCTTGATCGGCACCATAGCGGCAGGGTACTCTAGGGATTTCGGTATCGGAACAACATGCGATCTACATTTCGAGATTAGCTAGTTAAGAGATAAGGTGAGATAGTACTACATGCCTCGCTCGGGCTTGCCGGGCATGTGTACCTCTCTCGCGCTAGAGCACGGGTCGAGGGTTGCTAGGCCTAGATTTTTAGGCGGGTGACGCTAATACTAGAGCCCAACTGTGGTGCGAGGCCACATCGACAATTGAAGTGTTCCATAAGCTACAGGGAGTGTAGCGGGCGAGTGAGCATGAGAAAAGCAAGAATTCAGCTAGTAAATTTTGTGGAGCGCAAGAGAGATGCCGGAGAGAGGGGTGCATGCGCTAATTATGGCCGATCGATGTCGTGGAGTTAATTATGGCCGATCGATGTCGTATTGGGACCTCACACTATAAGTTCATATTCTTCTTTCGGGATAGATGGTCCTTTGGGCCACCACAGTTTGCCGTAGGGATTTGCTCGACGATGTGTGCCGGAGGCGGTTAAGGGAGCTAGATAAGCGTGGCGGCAGTGGACGCTAGGGTTTCCGCCTGAATGGAGTAAAACACAAAACCATGTGATTTAAATAATGATTTCCAGATCAAACTTGTTTGTGTACTCCGTGACAACCTCTCCTAATCAAGCGCCGTCACGTTATACGTAACGGAGGGCACATCGAATGAGAACACACCCGTTGTGGTGAAGATTACACCGGTGTGCCGAGTGCGGGCATGGCCGACACAATGCTGCCCGAGGTTGGCAAGAATGCACAACATGTATGTACACGTGATAGGAGTGAAGCTCCCAATTCTCGGCTGTATGCACGTGGATCTACACAAGTGCTTAATTTCTATTATACTACTGTGGATTAAGAAATGTCTAGGTAATCCTTTGTTTTCGGAGTTCTTTATCGTCAATAGGAATTATTCTAGACAATTGACTACTCTTTAGAAGATAATAATACAAATCAATTGGGCTGGAGATTAAATTACATTGAATCAATAAATTTTGTCTCTCGTGATTTTGCAACATTTGGTACAAAAGCTTTGGGCATAATTTGCATCCCGCAATTTATGGTACAAATAGGGGATTCATTCTTGAGGATAAGATGGTGTAATGCACTCTTTGGTTCAAGGAAAAACAATGATGATATCGAAAAGCTCAAAGTTGAGGAACCAGGGAGCCTAAAGTGCAAATGTGAAACTTTGTAAATTTCTAAGGGCATCTCCAGCCGTTGCGCCCCCCCAGGGCCCAAAACGCCGCCGTTTTGGTGCCGCCGCGGTGCTAAACGGCGCTATTCTGGAACCTGGGGGGCGCGTTTCCCAGTCGCGTCCCGAGCCCAAGAACCGGCCCAAACAAACGCAAAATGAAAACAGGCGAGATTTTATTGAAATTCGGAAACTGCGTACATATTCGGCGCGAATTTAAGCTAGTACGATAAATTTAAACTACATCTAAACTAGTTAAGCCCGAGGCTGGCGGCGACCGCCTGGCTGTAGTCGCCGCCGTCGTCGTCGTCGTCGTCGCTGGGGGCGTCGCCGGGGCGCTCGCTTCCCCCCTGTCCCTCGTCGCCGCCGCCGCAATCCCACCTGCTCACCTCGAGCGCCTGCTGGATCACGTCGTCGTCGTCGGAGTCCTCGTCGAGAACGATGTAGACGTTCTCCTTCTGCGGCGGTGGGGGAGGGACGCGGAGGAGGGCCGCCGCCGCGGCTTCCTCGCGCTCGCGCGCCGCCTTGCGCTGCTCGGCTTCAGCCAGCAGGCGGCGCTGGAGGGCGAGCTCAGACTCGGTGGTGTCGCGCAGACTCCACTGAGCGGCGGCGTCGAGGTCGAGCGGCTGCAGCGTGTCCAGAGACATCTGCTCCGCGACCTTTTGGTCGGGCCACTCGGCCTCATCTTCGTCGCCGGTGTCCTCCGTCTTCGGCCGAACCACGCGTTCGAAGCGTGGCTCGCCGATGCGGAGCGCGCCGCCGCTGCGCCTGCGTGCGGCCGGTCCGGCGTTTAGAAATGGGGGGGAGGTGGAGACGGAGTGGCCGGCGGAGGAGCTCGACGTCGCAGACGACGAGGACGCGCCGGTCCGCCGCGCCACCCACGGCTGGGTGGCCTCCGGCGGCGGCATCGCGAGGCGCGGCTGGTTGCCGGCGTGGATGTGCTGGAGGACCTCGTCGAGGGTCCTCCCAGGGGCACTCCACCAGCGGCGCCGCCCGTGCGAGTTGAAACGGCCCTCGACAGGGCCGTTGTCGTTGAGGGACTCCAGCTCCCGGGTGCGGCGCGCCATCAGCCGCTGCCACCAGAACTGGCCGACGCCGGTCAGCGGGTAGTTCTCGGGGTTTTGCATTCCGGCGCGCATCTCGTGGATGGCGCGGCGGAACTCTGGGTCGGAGGTGGGAAGGGGAGGGACGGGGACACCGCCGGCGCTGAGTGCCCAGCGGCTCGCCCCCGCGGCGGAGCTAGGGAGGCGCATGTCCGGCGGGCAAGGATAGCCCGCGCGGTACAGCGCCATCGCTTGGCCCCGGCGCAGGTTATGGCGTGGGAACCCGTTCGCCGCCGCTCCGTCAGACATTTTCGTGGAGAAGAAGGGAGGAGGAGAGAGTCGAGGAGAAGAAGGGAGAGCTCGCCGGTGTGGAGAATGGCGGGGCGAGGCGCGCGACGGGGGGGGGGGGGGGGGGGGGGGGGGTTTATAGCGCGGCGAGCAGCCGGGCATTTACTGCGCGCGCGTCCCCTCGGTGCCGCCCGCCACGCCATTACGCCGGCAGCCTTTGGGCGGGGCGCATGCACTGGGCGGCCGCCACGCCATAAACGCCGGCAGCCTTTGACCGCGCGGAAGCCGAGAAGACGATCACGGGCGGTGGCTTCTGTTCCCGCGCTTTCTCGTCGCGTCGCTGACCGAGCTGGCCCACGCGCGCAGCCGCGCAGTTTCGCCCCCCAGGCCGAACCCAGCGGGCGGGGTTTGGCCTGGGTGCCGCGGCGCTATTTAGCGCCGAAACGGCGCTATTTGGGCCGCTGGGGGGGCGAGTGGTGAAGAAGCGGCGCTATTCGTCGCTTCCGCCGCGAAATAATCTCCCTGGGGGGCTCTGGGGGGGACGGCTGGAGATGCCCTAAGTATCTCGTCAGCTAATAATAAATCATGTCTTACACCTTGAAGTGTCTTTGTTTTGTGAGCCTTTCCTGCCATACATACATAGTATTGCGCCTTTGCTCAAATGTTGTCAATGAAGCTTGCTGGCAAGCGGAGCTACGACAACCATACCCGCAGCACATATCACGAGCAGAGGAAGCTTGCTTATTCCATGGAAAACACAAACACAACCACAAGATGGAAAAATTAAGGGACACACCTATCCCTCCCCCAAATTCACTCGGCATCGTTGACGTAGAGGAGAAGAGAAGGACGACCGAACTACGGCACTCGGTCAAACCTCGCAATAAGAGAGAGAGAGAGAGAGAGAGAGAGAGAGAGATGCAATTATCAGGTTGATGAATGTCAAGTTGGGTACTTTGCGAGAGTTTAAACAACACGCAACTGCCAGCGGCGTGTTGTTGCTGCTGGAATAGGATGTCCATACAGTTAAGTGACGATGTTGTTGGACTGAGGTGATTGTGAAGAACAACAACGATTAGCAAAAAAACAAAAACAAAAAAATGAGTGTCCGTAGCAACACAGTGACATTCAACTAGTGTTGATGCATATGGATGTTGCGTGCATGGGCTACCTACACGTGAATCAGAAATGTGCCGGTACGTGCTTGCATCGATATTTTTCTTCATTTTTGCATACCCTAGCTCTAGCTAGCTAGTTACGTGGTCATCTGGATGGATACGGACTGTTAATTCCTTGATTGATTCCATTTCCATCGCAGGGAGCTGAGCGGGAAAACAAAATAGCCCGCGACAGTTCTGATTTCAATTTGGGCCCAGGCCCAACAGCGTCAGCGAAATTTTGCCCAGCAGTCCGCGAACGAATTTTTTTGCCAAGTGACGCACCGGCATCGTCCCAGATCCCAGCGCCGCTCCCTATCCTCACCATCCCCTTTCCCATGTCTCCGCCGCCGGTCCATCCCGGCCGCCTCCGGTTAATCATCGATCCACCGACCACCGTCTTGTCCCCTCCTCCTCCTCTCCCGATTCCATGGAGTGGAGCAACCAAATCGCAGTCCCACCACAAACCCTAGCAGCCCACTACTTCGGCGTTACTGAGGACAAATCTTCGATCTTGGGGCGTCCATGGCGGCGCCGGCGCTGCAGCGGGTTGGTGGTGGCGCTGAAAGTTGACCAGGGTAGCACACCGCTTTCTGGGGAACCCTCACCGACGCCGGCGGCCAGGACCTCCGGCCGCCGTGATGGCTGCAGCTCCGCCCGGCCCTCCTCCACACCCGTTCACCATCTCCAGGCCAGCCTCCACCGCGACCCTCGCGTCCGACTGCGCGATCGGTTTGTTGCGCGCGACAGATAGGAACTACTGAATCGCAGCTCCCTCAACAAACATAGCGGCGCTAGGTCTCTGCTTGTCGGCGCCGTCCTACAGCGCTCAGTTCCAGCATGCCGCCGCGCCCAGTGGACTGTAGACCGAGTGCATCGTCGGCCGTCGGGGACGACACCGGAGTCGTCCTATTCAGTGCTCACAAAGAACAAGGTATCCATCAGGTACTTTTTTCCTTTCCTTCCCTCTCTCCTGTTAGTGTATTTACAGATCTCGTTCCCACGATCCCAGGCTACTAGAATAATTAGTCAGACCTTTCATGTATTTATCTTGCTAGTCTCGTTCCCACAGTACTCTAGATGATACTAGCACTGATCTAACATGTCAAATTCTGTTAGAACGCGTACACTCTGCTTGCTGCTAGTCAGACCTGCTGGAGTTTACTAGCTTGCTCATGCTGACGGATTGGGATTCTTCTGTCTGTGTTTGGTGCTCAAATGCTCTGTCAAGTTGAGCTCGTGGTGCTCTACTCGTTGCTAGCTAACCTCGATCACTATGTTTCTTCCTTTCGCATGTCTCGCTAGGTGTTTGGAATTTAAATAGTTGTGCAAACCTTCCATGTCTTGGCTGCTGGTAATGGTAAACTTCTTAATGATCATAATACTTGTCCAACCCTAAGTGCTACTTAGGAGCATGTATTGCATGATTGAGGGGTGACTTACGCTGGTTTGGCAGGGCGCGCACCCAAAGCCAACACCATTGCGCTGCCGGATCCGGTGCTAATAATGACCACCCACTGATTACGGTCGAATCCTCCAAGTAGAACCCAAGTATAATTGTCGTTACATATATATTTAGATCCAGCTATTCTAACATCATGCTTCTACTATCTTGTTACATTCATAACCAAAGGTTGTTGTCTACAGGTTTGGGATTTTCTACAGGGCTAAGCACGGCTGTCACCGATGGTGTCCTCTACTTCTAGGAAGAATGACGACGGCCTGATCATCGCACACCATAATCTCCTACGCCGTAACCTCCCGCTCCACATCTGTTCCGGCTCTGGCCGTTGGTTGGCACGACCTCCTGCGCCACAACCTTAGCAGTAGTGGGCCTTCTTCGACGCCTGCATGGTTTAGGTGACTTTCTGATTCTCCGCCTTCTGCCCTCTAGGTGCTCTTGATGATCATCGCACTGCTTCCCTTTATTATTCTGTAATGATGTAGTTCTAGCTGGATATATACTGCCACTATTTAGGTGGGCGGATTGTCTATGTTCAACAATAATCACGTCCATTGTGTGGTACCGATGCTGTATTAGGGTTAGCGTCTCTTGGTTTTAAGGGATAATCATGATTAGGTCAAAATATATTACCGTGTTGAAGCTCATATTTTACTGCCATTCTAGTTTTAGTACTTTTTGGTTGGTGATAATTTCATTCTAGTGGACTCATGAAGCGGAGAAAATTCACTGTTTTCTAGCTGTTCATTTTACTCCTTATTTGCGTTAAGGTTATGGTTTAAACACAAATTTGTGTAAGTTGATTTTTTAATTTGTTGTCGATCAATCATAATCTTTCAACGCTAAAAGGCTCTTCCAATCATAATTATAACAATGCAGAAACTTGAGAGACCTTTTCCGATTTATACATGTGGGAAGCAGAAGTAATTAGTACTTTACCGTTCATCACCTTGCCGGTCAGCCCGGGCGTTCGGTCTGTTCGGTTTGCTCGGTCCGGTCTATTCGGTCTTTGAGAATTTCGGTCATCTAGGAATGATACCCGTATTACCTTCGATTTTTTCGGTCTTTATGTATTCGGTCTTCGGTCTTTTCGGTCCGGTCTTCGGTCATGGCCATATAGACCAAATAGAGAAAAATGGCAGAAAGTATATACAAAATGGCAGCACAACTCAATGATCATTTCAGAGATTTCAATTTACAGTTTGCAGCATAGCAGTAACTAAAACTTACAGTTCAATTGCCACCAGTTTATATTGGCAGGACAAGTTTACAAAAAATGGCAGCACATGTACATATTGGTTATCCCAATTTGCATCTTCAGATTCAGATCCCATCTACAAAAACGCAGCAGGAAAAATGCATCAGGCCCCACTATCAACAATAAATAGATCTCAGATCTGAACAAATGAAAAATAACTATCATACAAATGCATCACGGAGAATCAGCGATCAACTAATAACTACCACTCCAGAATTCTGGTACTAGTAGAGCGGAGCAGAGCAAGTAGGAGGCAGCGGAAGATTCTTAGGAGTTCACCGTGTGTTCGTGCCACTCTCCATGTCGCCAGACTTGTGGGCTTGCTGCGGCCGTCGGAGGTCTGGAGCTTGCAGGGTGGTTGGGGACTGGCGACGAGGTAGTTCAGCTGGGTTGCGGCACGGCGGCGCTGCATCTTGTGGTCTTGCGACTTCTGGCGCCCATGGTTGGAGAGGCAGGCGGGGTCAACGAGGGTGGGTCATGGGCTCATGGCAAGGTGGTGCGGCAGTAGCCCTTGGAGCTGACGGGCCGAGGTTGGAGATGTGTCGGCGGCGCGTCGCCTCTGTCCCTAGGTCGAGGGGAAAGAAAGTGAGAAAAATGGGTAATAGAGATAGGAACAAGGCTTTGGCTGCGCGTGGGGACGTTCTGGGAAGAAGCTCGGTCGCTTCGGTTTCCAGCTAGCTACGGCCGAACAGCCCAACGAAAATTCGGTCATCTGTCGTGCAAGACCTAGGCGGCGACCGAAGACTGAATTTCTGGGTTTTTCGGGTTCCGTCCCTGTTTTTTCGTCGGGCTTCGGTTTCGGTTTTTTATGCCCGGGCATACTTGCCTGGATGTGGGATGCAATTGTCTAGTTTTTGTGTTGGCAATGTGTATTTGGAGAATACTATCTGGTGTGCCAACATTGATTGACAAGTTTCTTTTTCTAAATGTATTCTGCAGTTTGATGTTAGCAGTTACACATAATGTCCAATCTTTTTTGTAGGTGAACGGACCACCCTAAGGTAGAGAGCTTGTTCACATGCTCTCAGGCATCCATTTTGGACGAGAACGATGCTACTCGTGATGTGTATAGTCACGTTTTTTAACGTGTTGCAACTTTCTTTTCTTTCCAATAGGGAAAATTCTGTTGCTTGCATCGAAGTTCATGGTTGTCTTTGCTCTTTATTTTGCTTCACCACTGAAAAGTACACCATCTCATATTTCATGCTATTGCGACTTTTAGAGGTGTAATGACCTTGCGCTGCTCAGTAAGAGGATTTCCTCACTCGCAGCACTGGATTATGGTTGGTCCGTCTGGCCATGTCGGCGGTTGTAATGGCTTGTCGAATGCTCTTTGGAGGTGTAAAGAAACGAAATTGTAGAAAAGGAAGTAGGTGATGTGGAAAGAGAGAATTATTAATAGGGTAAGAAGAAAAGAAGGAGATGGCTGGTTTTGGTTTGAAGCCCAGCCCAGGCCAGGAGCGAATAATTGAAGGAAGAGGCGTACGTGTGTTTCTTTCCGCTAGCTAGTATTCGAGGAAAAAAAAATTAGTACGGAGATGGTACGTACGCGAGCGTAGTGCACGAGAGAGAAAAGAACGTGTTTGCGTCGTCGCATCCATCAAAGCGCGAATCGAACAGACTCCCCCCCAAAAAAAAAGTTGGCGCGAGGATTGGCTAGTGTACGTGTTTTGTCTGATCGATCGATACAAGCGAATAAAAGGCGACCGGAACGAGTGCGCGTACGGATGGCGGTGCAGGATCTCCTCTGCCCTGTCCGTCCGTCCGTGCTGGAACTACTTGCGCACGACTCACCTACACGGACGCACGAGCACGAGCCAAGTATTGGCGACAAGGTTTTCCGTTGGATCCAATCGCCAAGAGGCTGCGGGGTTCCTTCTTGGGCGCGCTCCTGACCCGGGGCATTACGCCTGCCGTCTTTCTCCCCCGGAGCACTTAGGTGTGCTTTTGATGTAGATGTAAATGTAAAAACAGTGAGTTGGTTACATGGTTGAATCAGATCAAGCTAGGGTACAGAAACGTAGTGGTAGCTGCTATTCTTTGGTCATTATGGAAAAGTAGGATTGCGGCGTGCTTCCAGAATATTTTTGCACTTGATCCAGTACAAGTTTTTAATCAGATTGCTCATTGGTTGAGCTCGTCTCTACAAACCAAGGTTCAGAGAAATGCAACGCAAGCGGGAAAAAAAGGTTCAGGAGGTGGGGGTTGAGATTTACTCCGGGAGCAAAGGGTGGGCATAGTTCTACTCGTACTACAGCTCCACTCCCTCAAAATAAAATTCCAATCCGACAGGATTACAGCCCAACTCCAATCCGCCAAGTAATAAACCACGAGGCCCAACACAAGTAGTAATATGAGAGCGTCGCTCATATAGTCATACAGACATCTCGCCTCGGCGAATCCAACCCCTATTTAGACGAAAGCGGCTACCGAAATCCCTCCCAGAAGAAATCGAAATCGCGGGAACGTACATGAGCTGCACGGGGAACTCGCCGTCCGTCCTCTTGCCGCCGGTCCTCTACAAGCCCACGGGAGGACTCTCATGTCAGCACATTGGGCTTGCAGGCTGTAGAGCCCTGTTGCTACCGCAGGCGATGCGGCTCCCTCGGCGCTACTACACCGCCCCATGGCGCGGGAAGGCGTTGGGGTCAGTACAAGGATGCCTGTTCCGCGATATCATCAAGCACACTAGTCCACTGCCTGCATTATCGCAGGCGACACCGCTTCCTCGGCGCTACTCAAGCGCTCCATGGCAGCGCGGGGTTTTGGGACGTTCTTACACCGCAATGCGGTCTTCCGAGAACTTGCGCTCCATTCGAGCACTTTTCTTCCGGGGCATTACGCATGGCGTCTTTCTCCCTCGGAGCACTCCAGAGATCTTGCGACCCATCCGAGGACTCTTCTCCGGTCACATTAGCCGGGTTGTATCTCGGCCATGGCAGTACTGCCCGGCCCCGTCGAGATCGGCGATCCACTTGGCTCGTAATTACTTTGCGTGTTTTTGGAAGGTCACACTGGCAGCAGCTTGTATCAACATTATGTGGTCATTTCTGCGCCACAATTACATTGTTCTAAACCCATACACTAGCCGCACCCGCTTCTTTCGCCTCGAGACTGTGCCCTATACCAACCGGACTCACCTTGTCGTTCGCTCACCTCTAGACGACCGTGAGTATGGTGAGTCATGTTTCGCTTCTATCAGGAAAAAGCACTCCTCCAAGTTTTTGAGCCCGCATCACCCCGATACTGTCCGTGTCAATCTTATCACAAAGAAACTTCTCCCTGCTGTTCAACGCGGCCTTGCCATCAAGAGCCGCGATGCGGAGGCCTTGGTCCATGGCCCTCCTTGCGAGGACGGGAGCTTGGATGTCGTCGTGCATGGAGTTGAGAGCAAGAAACATGTCAAGTCATGCAGACAACAGTCAGAGACAACACACATTGATGGGCTCAACTGGGAGGCGTTTGTTGTAAAAGAGGATGGGATTGTTGGTGCAATGGTGTTGTCTAATGGTAAGATTCTAGTGTTCACTGGATTGCTCAAGCATTTGAAGACTGATACCGAGATTGCTACTGTTCTTGCGCATGAGGTACGTCTACCGGATTAAAGGCTTCATGTGTGATTTTGGATCTTTTACCGGTCTATTCAAGCTGAAATTGTTGCCCCTTTGGCCCTTTCTGTAGATTGCGCACGTGGTTGCCAGGCACTGGTCGGAGTCAATCATCTACGACAAGTGGTTTCCTTTCCCCCTCAAGGTGCACATCCTAAGAAGGTATATTCATTTCTGCATCCCACATTTTTCATGGTGATTTCCGTAGGCGGATCTAATCGGGGTACCCTAGATGCCATGGTGCTGGTACCCCAAAGAAAATTTAATTGCCGTAGTTTATATAAGATGATATATTTATAAAAAAACATGTTTGCTTTGAAACTTCCAAAACCATTCATCCAAATCTAAAATTAACAAAGATGGTCAGCCCTAACTACTCAAAACCATTCAATCCAAATCACTTATAAGATGTTTTTAATTCCAAAGAGATGCAAGTCTAAGGCAAGTAGCGATTAATTGACTAACTTGTTCCTTTTTGGCAATCTTCATTAGATGGAACTTTGCTGGTTAGTCAAACTCGTTATGCTACGGTGAAGTTCGATGTATGCCCTTCATGATTGTTGTCTCTGACGCTTCTGATGATGTTACATATGTAGGCTTGAGATAGAAGCGGATCGCATCGGAATGCTAATAATGGCTGCTGCTGGTTTCGATCCACAGATTGCACCTACGGCCTTTAAGAAGCTAGTAGGCAATGACATATACCATCCTTCGGGGCAGAAAAGAGCACAACTTTTATCTAGAGCAAAGATCATGGATGAGGCGCTAGATATATACAGAACTTATGCCAACCAAGAGACTAGAGGTTAACCTAAGTTTATAGAAGTTATATCTTAGCCTTAGTTCTTGTGAGTATGAATAGGGCCCGACTCCCAAAGAAGGTGTGGCAAAGATCCATTTCTGTTAATAAAAATATGACCCATTTCTGTTAACAAAAATATGACCCATTTCTGTTATATGTTAAGCCTTATCAATTCCTGTCGCACCACTGTTTAATCATTGTAACTAGCTAGTATGACAGGAAGTTTGACAATCTTCTTGTAATGTTGGGGACACGTTTGCTTGAGGTTGTGCGCATGTGATATTATCTTGATTGACGTCTCATTAGTTCCTACGGGTTCAATAAATCTTGATTCTCAATACAGGGAAATACTTGTGGCTAGGCTACATCATCCCCTTACATTTACGGGTTTCAAACAACTTTTTTGAAAGTAGCAATGAACCATGATGGCCATGCAGAATAGACTGTCTCGACGAGGGTTCCATGTAGGAAAGCATTGTTGATGTTGAGCTGGTGAACCGGCCAGTCTTGCACGATGGCAATGGAGGGGGTGACCCAAATGGTTGCTAGCTTGACGACAGGTTTGAAAGTCTTACCGTAGTCAACGCTTGCGCACTAGATGAAGTCGTGGAGGATCGTGCTTTCTACCGATCTAGGGACCCATCAGCTTAAGCACCCAATTGCCAAAGATGACATTGGCACCAAACTGGCGGGGAACAAAATTCCATGTCCCATTGATTTGTAGGGCACTGAATATCACCTCTCGTGTGTGGTCTCGCTAATCACAATCGGAGACATTTGTGGAAACTTCTAGGTCTTGTTTACTTATAGTGTATTTAAAGGAATTAGAGGATATTATTTCAGATTCCGAAAAATCCCAATATTTCATGGACAATCCCAAGATATGCTCACAAAGCGTTTTATTTTTGTGTAGACGAAGAACATTCGAATATACATGCATGGATTGAGATGAAAGAGTATTTTAGTGAATTTGAAAGGATTGGGTGAAAGTAAAGGTTTCACCAAATGGGACCCTCTATACAGCGCTCACGGCGATCCGTACGCTCGCTCGCCCGCGCTTCGCAGCTCTCGATCGCTCCCTCGCTTCTGTGCTGGCTTGCTCGCTCCACATGAGGGCTGGCCCATCTGTTTTTTTTTTAATTTCTATTGTTAGAAAAACTTCATATAACTTATAATTAATATTTTTTAAATGGTGAACAAAATTTAAGTTTGAACGATTCTAAACATGAACAAAAATTACGTATGAACAATTCTAAACATGAACAAAAATTACGTATGAACAATTCTTAAATTTAATCAAAATTTAATCTAAACGGTTTTTCATTTGAACAATTTTAAAATTTTAACAGTTTTCAGTTTAAACCAAAAAAATATAATTATGAACAGAAAAATTCGGTGAAAAAATAAAAAACAAATATTTTCAAAAAAATGAAAACAAAACTGAAATTAGAAAATAAAACACAAAAGAAACAGAAAAAAGAAAAGAATAAAAAAAAACAGAAACAGAAAAGAAAAGGGGAAAAATGAAAACAGAAAAAAAAGATGCAATAAAATTGTTAGAAGTGGTACTAGTACAATAAAGGCATGGTAGGGGCGTGTCTACATTACGAGCGCGCGATGGAACGCAAACCATCTATCGGTTTTTCCACCGGGTGCTCTTGCTGAAAAGGGAAATAAGAACCTGCCCGCACGTATTTCGTTTTAGGAAAGTTTCGTTTTGACACGTACGGAACCTCTTCCGCTCAAAAAGACTTTGCATATTCCCTTTTTTTTCAAAAGTTGTTACGCGCGTACTCTACTAAGTACATTTCTTCCTTGCCCACGCACAGTAGGTGCCAAAAAAATAAAACAAGAACTCTACTTTAGTGCGAAAAAATTTCTTTGTAATAAAAAAATATTAATTTATTTTATAAATCTATTCACTTTTAGTTGGTTAAAAGAAAAGAATTTTGTTTCTTTTACTTGAAAAAATCATATGAACAAAAATTAATACCCTTTTTGGGCTAGTGATTTTTTAGGGTAAAAAGATAAAAGGGTGGGAGAATAAAAACCACTTCCAACCAGTGTAAAATTTAAAAAGGGACAAAAATGAAATACTACAGTATTAGTGCATTATAAAAATCATTAATAAAAAACAAAAATGCTATACGTGGTTGTGGTCTCTATAAAAAATATAGAGTATTGTTTTTGTTTAGTATGATGCGTGAAAAAAATATAGAAACAGAAAAACACTTACTTTTGTACATACTGAAGTATAAGAAAAAATTATTTTATTGTCGTCTCAAGATAAAGTACAACTTAATATTTTTGATAATTTGTTACATTCTTTTTTAAGATATTTTTTTTTGCACAGATATTTCATAACACTCGTTGTCTGGTTTTGCCTTAATATTGCTATAAAAGGCTGAAATCTCTTTGCGTCGAGCCATTGAAAAGTAGAGTTGTTAATACGAATTTTGGTTTGTAATTTTCATTCATCGCACTCGGTAAAAAAATATGATGAACAATGGGATTTTTGGGATGGTAATTTTCATTCAACACACTTGTTAAAACATCCTGAACATTCTCAAAAAGGTTTGTATGTTTGTAATTTTCGTTCATCACACTTGACAAACAATCTCAAAAAGGGTTGTATGTCGGTAATTTTCATTCATCACGCTTGATGAACTTTCTCAAAAAGGTTTTAAGTTGGGAATTTTCATTCATCGCACTAGTTAACAATTTAATTTATATTCATCACTCTAATCACACTTGATAAACTTTCTCAAAAAGGCTTTAGGTTGGAATTTTCATTCATCGCACTAGTTAACAATTTAATTTCCATTCATCACCCTAATCACGCTTGATAAACTTTCTAAAAAAGGTTTTAGGTTGGGAATTTTCATTCATCGCACTAGTTAACAATTTAATTTCCATTCATCACCCTAATCACGCTTGATAAACTTTCTAAAAAAGGATTTAGGTTGGGAATTTTCATTCATCGCACTAGTTAACAATTTAATTTCCATTCATCACCCTTATTACGCTTGATAAACTTTCTCAAAAAGGTTTTAGGTTGGGAATTTTCATTCATCGCACTAGCTAACAATTTAATTTCCATTCATCACCCTAATCACGCTTGATAAACTTTCTCAAAAAGGTTTTAGGTTGGGAATTTTCATTCATCGCACTACTTAACAATTTAATTTCCATTCATCACCCTAATCACGCTTGATAAACTTTCTCATTACATGTTTTAGGTTGGGAATTTTCATTCATCGCACTAGTTAACAATTTAATTTCCTTCATCACCCTAATCACGCTTGGTAACATTGTCAGAAAAATTAGGTTGGTAATTTTCAAACATCGAACTTGATAAACATTATCAAAAATAGGTATTTGGCTTGATAATCTTCATTCATCACCCTTAATAACATTACCACAAAGGTTTTTGGGTTATTAAGTTTCATTCATCGCACTTGATAACATTATCAAAAAGGTTTTTGGGTTGTTAATTTTCATTCATCACACTTGGTAACATTGTCAATAGGAAATTAGGTCGGTAATTTTCACTCGTCACACTTGATAAACATTGTAAACATAGGTTTTTGGGATGGTAATTTTCATTCATCACACTTGATAACATTTTCAATAGAAAATTAGATTGGTAATTTTCATTTGTCAAACTTGGTAACAAAAAAAGATATTTTAGCCTTACAATTTTCCCTCAGCACACTTGATAACTTTAACAAAAAGTAGGTTTTTTTACATTGGTAATTTTCCCTCAGCACACTTGATAACATTCTTAAACGAGTTTTTTTATGTTGGTAATTATAATTCATCACAATTGGTATTTTTCATTAACCTCACTTCATAACATTAAGAATAGGTTTTTTGGGTTGGTAATTTTCACTCATCACACCTGATAACATTATGAATTGGTATTTGGGATGATAATTTTCATTCATCTCACTTGATAACATTGTCCATAGGAAATTCAGTTGATAATTTTCACTCGTCACACTTGGTAACATTATCAATAGGTTTTTGGGTTGATAGTTTTCATTCATCACACTTGGTACCATTCTCAATAGGTATTTGGGATGGTAATTACCATTCATCACACTTGATAACATTGTCAATAGGAAATTAGATTGGTAAGTTTCACTCATCACACTTGTTAACATTATCAATAGGAAATTATGTTGGTAATTTTCATTCATCACACTTGGTAACATTGTCAATGGGAAATTAGATTGGTAAGTTTCACTCATCACACTTGTTAACATTGTCAATAGGAAATTAGTTTGGTAATTTTCACTCAACACGCTTGGTAACATTATTAATAGGTATTGGGATGGTAATTATCATTCATCACACTTGATAACATTGTCAATAGGAAATTTGGTTGGTAATTTTCAGTCATCACTCTTGGTAACATTATCAATAGGAAATTAGGTTGGTAATTTTCATTCATCACACTTGGTAACATTATTAATAAGTATTGGGATGGTAATTATCATTCATTACACTTGATAACATTGTCAATAGGAAATTTGGTTGGTAATTTTCACTCATCACTCTTGGTAACATTGTCAATAGGAAAAATATTTGTTTACTACATCATCACGCTTTGGTAACTATAACACCACAGTCTTTGTAAATATGTTGACACCATGGTAACTACAACATGGACATATATGGGAAGCTCAAGATTCATCATCCTCACAAGTATAATAAATATGTATCCCTCACTCTCAGCATGTATGGTGATTAGATCTGAAACATTTTAAAACAAATATTTGTTCCCATGACCATACCGGTAGAAAGGGGTAGTTCTGTTTTGTTGCTATTTTCTATACTAGTAGAAAGTTCTTGTTTCCGACCCCGACCATTATTCCCCCTCCCCCCACCCTAAAAAACCACTGACCAAAAAGGAATTGAAAATAACTCTGGCCTAAGAAAAATATTTCTAGTACAAAATGCTTGTTTTGATAGAAAACAAATACATGTTCACATGTCCATACTAGTAAGAGCATCTCCAGCCGTTCGCCCCCAGGGTCGATTTTCGGCGTAAAATAGCGCCTCTTGGGGGCTGTCCGGCGGTATTCCCGCCCTGGGGGCGAGGATTTCCAACCGCGTACTCAGGCGACACGGCGAGATTTGACTAAAAATTAACAAATTCGAACCAATTTAGCCGAAATTTAGAGGATTCATATTAATATCGCCAAATATAGGGTGAATTTACACAGGGGGCGATTACGACTTAAAATAACTACTAAACTAGGCGTCCGGCTCGTTCTTCGGGACGGCGTAGCTGCAGCCCTGGCCGAGGTCGCCGCCGTAGCTCGGGCCTGGCGCGGCGTCGTCGTCCAACATGATGACGCTGTTCTCCTCACGGCCGCGTCTCCGGGCGGCAAACTCTTCTAGAGCGCGCGGCTGCTTCGCCACCTCCACGGCGATGTGCTCTTTGCGGGACTAGTCGAGCGCCGCCGCCATGTCGATCTCCAGTTCGTCGTCCTCCTCCTCCTTCTTCGGCTTGACTATCCGGCTGTTGCCCCTTGGCGGCGACGGGGCGCGGTGTTCGCCGATGACGACTCCCCGGGCTGCGCGAGCAGGGGGAGCAGAGTGCTCGGTCTTCACCGGGCGCAGCTCCGGCGTACGCGCGCTGCCAGAGGATTGCGAGGAGGAGGAGGACAACGACTCTGCCGCCATCCTTATCGTCGCCCACGGGCCACCCGCATGGTGCCGAGAGAAGCTTGACACCCGCGGCGGGGGTGGGGGATACTCCAGGCGAGGGACGTTGCCGTTCTCGATGTGTTCGAGAACGGCGTCGAGGGTGCGGCCCGGGGCGCCCCACCAACGGCGCCGTCCGTCGGAGTTGACACGCGGCGGCGCAACTGGCCCCTCGTAGGCCACAAGCTCGGCGTCGCGCCGTTCCTGGAAGTAGACCACCCACACGCCGTAGTTCGCGGGGTGGAAGCGAGGCTCATCGCGCTGCACTGGAGTCAGGCGGGTGCGCTCGTCGTGGATCGTGGCGACGAAGTCGTCGCCTTCAGGGACGGGGGGGGGCATCGGCAGGCCGCCCGCGCTCAGCCTTCAATCGCCGGGCAGGCGCATGTCTGGGGTCGAACGGGCGCCGCTACCGGCGCCCATTACTTTGCCGCAGGCCATTACTTCGCTGCAGGAGATTCGGTTGCCCCAGTCAGTCACGGCGAGCGGCTGCATTAACGCGCTCAAGAGCTGAGGAGGGAGAAGTTCTCTCTCGCCGACAGCGCGGGCCCATGCGGCGAAGAAAAGACGTCGGAGCTCTTTCACGCCTTTTCCCTTCATCCGGCGCCCCCAACGGCGGTCCGGAACGCTGGGTTTGATCTGGGTTCGCCGGGCGCTAAAACAGCCCAAACCGACGTTATTTGGGCTTCTCGGGTGCGAGTGGGCGAAAAAAGGCGAACCGGCGCAAAAAAAGCCCATCTCACCCGTTATTTCCCCTAGAAACCACTAACCCAAAAAATGGAATTTAAGCTAAATTTGGCTTAAGAGAAATGATTGTTCAAACGAAATACATGTTTCTATGAAAAAGGAATAGTACACCAGTTTTTCAGTTCACTAGTCCTTTTTATTTGACTGAACTATGCAAAATGGAATATGCCAGCTAAAAATACATATGCATTGATTAAAAAAAGGAATAGATAAAAGAGATAAGCACTTTTTTTTTTAGTTTTAAGGTAGTCATTGATAAGCACTTTTTGTGCATGTGCATGGCCAGCTAAAAAAAAGCTCACGTAACATGGATGCATGTTTCCAAAAATTATACCATGTACTCTAGTAGTATTTACCTCTAATTGCTGCATGCATCGAGCAAGGGAAATAAAATAAAATGTGTGAAAGCTAAGCAAATAAATGCATCGTGATGGTGGTGGAGGTTGGAGATGGAAGAAGGAATTTGGCAGTCGTTGGTTAAAGAGAAATATGGAATAAAACATGAAATCTCCAGGATTAAGGTTAGGCAGCAGGACTCCCCTGTGTGGAAGGATCTCTTGAAGGTTAAGCATTGGTATCTTCAATGTAGATTCATGGTGGTGTGTGGTGGAAGAGAAACTGATTTTTGGCAGGACCAATGGTGTGGTCCACTTGCTTTTTGTGAGAGATTTCCGGACTTGTTTGATGTTTGCAATCTCCAGGTGTGTACAGTTAGAGAGATGGCTGATAGGAACTGGCAGTTGGATGTTAGGAGATGGCTGAGTGTTCCTATGCAACAACAGGCATCTGTAATGCGTAGTCTTCTTATGACTGTTGCCTTGGGTGAGGGTCCTGATAGACCCAAGTGGAAACTAACCAAATCAGGAAAATTCACTGTTAAATCCATGTATACTAGACTGTCTTCCTCTAATGTGGACAGGTCTTTTTTGCATCTTTGGAAGGCTAAAATCCCTCTAAAGATCAAAGTGTGGCTTTGGTTAATTTGGCATAATTCAATTGCCACTAAGGATAACATGAAAAAGAGGAAGTGGAGAGGGGATTTCTCTTGCAGTTTCTGTGACGTTTATGAAACTATTAATCATTTGTTCTTTTCCTGCCCTGCTGCTGCTTACATGTGGACTGTCATTTCCTCGGTGATTGGTGCTTTTTAACAGACCCACCAATTTCACTCAATACTTCTGGTGGATTTCTGCTTTCTTTCCAAACCAGTTGAATCTTCAGGTTGTTGGAATTGCTTCCTTTTGCTGGGCAATTTGGAAAACTAGAAATAGGGCTTGTTTCGAGAAGAAGTTCATTTCATCACCCATGGAGTTGATTTGTTATTTTTGTGCGTTTATTCGCTATTGGGCAGGTCTTCAAGCTCCTGGGGATAGGACCATTATGGAGGAGGGAGCAAGGATGATCCAAGATGCTGCTCTAGATCAGCATGCCAGGAACCAGGCTAGACTTCGCAGGGCGATTACTTCAGAGGCTTCTACTGATGAAGATGTGGATGTTGTTGGTTGATTATCTTCGCTTAACTAGTTTCGTTGCCTGCCTGCGTGCAGTATGTTTGTAAGTTGCAGTATTTTTCCTTACCCCGTTGCGCTGTGCTGCTAGCGCTTTTGAAACTTCTACTCGTTTGGTTTAGATACTGTTTGTTGGCAAGTGTGGAAGGTGGTTTCCTTTTCATATCCTTCACTTGCCTCAGGTTGCTATTTTCTTTTTAGTTCTTTCAACTTCGTTGTAAATAAGACATCTGTTCTGTTGTCTCACGATAATGGAACCCGGCTTTAGTCGTTTGGAAAAAAATAAATGCATCGTGTAATTAACGGGGACGGGAGGAAAGAGAACAGAGGGCGTGCGGCTCACCGCGTGCGCGGAAGAGCGAGCGAGCGCTCGCGCGCTCGATGAAAAGTGTTTTCGGCATGGTAGCCCTATGGTTATGCATGTGTTTTCCCTATATAGCGCATCTCATGTTCGAATCCTGGCCCCCGTTATTTTCTTTTGATTTTCTCTTAACAGGGGCGATAAATGGGCCGGCCCGTTTACTGGCAATACACGGGCGAGTCCTAATAGGACTCGCTATGAGCGCTATATAGGGTGTGCGCACCAAACCCCCTTCGATCTCCAATTCCATTTGAATCAAGATGGTAATGGGCCGGGTCGGACCGCTGAGTCACTGACCTGAGCCAAATGATTTGATGAAATTAAACCTTTGTATTTTTTTAACCTAGTAAATAAAGCCTGAACGTATCTTCCCTAAAAATAATTTTTTTACCAGGAAAATGGGAATACCATTAACTGAAGTGCTCAGCTAAATCGCTAACAACAAGTTCAAATACAAAAGCTAGGACTTGATAGCCAACCAGTACAAATGTGCTAAATTTTTCTCTCTTCTGTATTGCTGAGAATTTCCCTAATAATAAGTGTTAGCCTATCGGTCACCAAGAACATCTCCAACCACATACCCTAAATTTTCCCCCTAAACTGTCCGCAGGCATGCCTAGGCGTGTCCGTGGACAGTGCCCGTGCAACCCCTAAAACCAGGAAGCTCCAGTCGTTCCACCTAACTCGGTAGCCCCAAATCAATACGATCCATGCAACGACGATCACTATACGGATATCGGATACGCCATAGTTCATAGTAGTTCATCATATGGACAAATACTTGAAAGAAACAGAAAATAAAACTAGTTATGGTCACTTCGGACATTTGCCCTTCCCCTTGACATCAACACCACCGGAGTTGCCCTCCCCCTTGAAGTGCTTGAAGAAGACGGCGTAGTCGTCGTCCTCGGAGCTGTCATCGACGTCGACCATCGGCTTCCCAGCGAGCAGCCTAGCCTGATCCTCACGGTGGCGGCGGGCTTTGTCCTCTCGCTTCTTCTTCTTCTTCACCGCCTCCTCTGCCGAGACTGAGATGCCCGTCTCCAATGCGCCTTGGTTCTTGTGGCGGCGATGACGGAACTCAGACTCGTCAGAGATGAGAGAAACCTTGGGGACTTCATCATGCAGATTGGGTCGGCCCCGGCGATGGCCGCGACCTTCTTGACGTTGTGGCCTCTCCGCCTCGCCTCCCTATATGCCCTCCTCGCGGTCTCTGACGCACATTCCCGCGCCAGTGGGGTGCCGGCGTTTTGGAGGGATCAATGGAAAGAGCTTTCAGTCGGCTCCTTCCGGCACCATCCGCCATCCCGACAGAGCCCGAACTAGAGGAGTCAGAGCCCGCCGTGGGGGAGCCGACGAAGGCGCGAACACCGCTGGGGCGCGTCTCGACGGCGGCGCAGATCTATCCGCAGCGGGACAAGACCATCGGCTACATTCGCCACTGGCCACGGGTGCGGCAGCGAATCTTGACACTCCTCGAGCGTCGTCGAGCGTCCGGATGATGCCTAGCCGCAAGGCAACTGCATCGTCAGGGTCGTCCTCCCTACCGACGGTGGCGCGGGAGTCAAGCGCCAGCTGCGAGCTCTTTGTCTCGCTGTCGCTGTCACTCGAAGAGAAGGAATCGGAAGAGATGATTGTTGCAGATGGAGCGAGGGGATCGAAGTTGAGCGGATGAGTGAGGAGTGTGGAATGGGACCGATCTAGGTCTTTGTCGGATATTAACCGCGGCGGTGACACAGTGCGGTGACGCGTGGATGCGGTAGTGCGGTGAATCATCGGCGCCGCTCCAGCTACCTGGTGGGACCGTGGTGTAAGCAACTGCGTGCCGGGTGCGTCCGGCACGCCCCTGGTGTCCTCAGACGTGTCCCACATATGAGCTGTGTTTGGGGTTATAAGGACAACTGATACGTCATAAATGTATCCTTAATTTCTGATGTTCCATGTTGTTTCCTACATGTTTGCTATACACTTTATGTCATTTTTATAGATTTTCTGGACTAACCTATTGACAAGATGCCACAGAGCCAGTTCCCTGTTTTCTGCTGTTTTTAGTTTCAGAAAAGTTGTTCTGGAAATATTATCGGAATTAGAAAATTTGAAGTCCGGAGGTCCTAGAATTCCCAAAGGTTCCACGGAGTCCCAAAGGGGCCCGGAGGGCGGGGGGCACACCATAGGGCGGCCCCCCGCCGTGCCATGGGGTTGTGTGGGGCCCAGGCCTCCACCGCCTTTGCTCTTTCGCCTATTTATACCCCCGACATATCAACCCTAAAGATATACCACTTCGTCTCGAGAAACACCCGAGGCCGCCGTCATCGTCCTCACGAGATCGGGAGGGCTCTGGAGCTCTCCCCGGCACCCTGCTGGGAGGGGAATTCATCACCGAAGGGGTCTACACCACCATGCCCTCCTCTGGAGTGATGCGTGAGTAGTTCATCCCTAGACGACGGGTCCACATCAGTAGCTAGATGGTTGTTCTCTCCACTTTGTACCTCATGTTTAGATCTCGTGAGCTTACTCACATGACCGAGATCATCTTTATGTAATGCTACATGTTGTGTTTGCTGGATCTGATGAATGTTGAATGCTATGTTTTCTGATTATCAATCTATCATGTTATCTTCATGCTTATGTTATTTATGATCTTGCATGCTCTCCGTTATTAGTAGATGCTCTGGCCAAGTAGATGCTAGAAACTCCAAGAGGGAGTATTTATGCTCGATAGTGGGTTCATGCCTCCTTTGTATCTGTGCTCGAGTGATAGAAACATGACAGATGGAGGATGTGATGTTGACATTAGGGAGAAAACAATGGTGTTTACCTAGTTTACATTGTTTACATTACACACTTTTCTTACTGCGATAATTTGCTGCTTGCAACTTAATATCCTAACGTTTGTTCAGATGATATTCAGAGGGTGGATTATTAGACATATATGTAGTTGGATGACAGTCTATGTATTTTGTTTTAATGCCCGCATGAATCACATAGTAATCTTTATGTCTTGCATATGCACTACGGTGCAGCCTTCATTTTTCTCAATTGCCCAGCTGTAATTTCTTCACCACGCATGTTATTTATCTTTCACGGAGAGACTCCACTAGTGAGCTGTGGACCCTGGTCCATTTTCACATACTGATAATACACACACTGTTTTCACACTGCTTTCATACTGCTGCTACTCCTTGCATACTATTTTTCTACTGTTTTCCACACCATAAGTTTAACCTCTTTGTGTTCAGGAAAACTGGTGAGATTGACAACCTCACTGGTTCGTTGGGGCAAAGTGATTTGATTGTGTTGTGTAGGTTCCATGTTGCTGCTGAATCGGTAGTGCGCCCTACCATCTCAGCTGCATCAACCTTTAGAGATTTCTTGTCCTCCCACTGATCGATTCAACCTTGGTTTCTTTTATGAGGGAAAACTTGTTGTTTCACTCTTCACAACCTTTCTCTTGGGGTTTACCAACGTCAGCCATCAACAAGTTTTCTGGCGCCGTTTTCCGGGAACGAAGTTTTCGAGAGCAAGCAGCCTCCCGTGAAGGAACCCATCAAGTTTTCTGGCGCCGTTGCCGGGGAGGAAGAGAATTTCTGCAAAGGGAGTCTCTCACTTCCAATCTCTTTACTTTGTTTTTGTTTTTCTTACTTTATTTTATTTTGTCTTGTTTGCTTCTCTTTATCAAAAACACACAAAAAATTAGTTCTTATTCTAGCTGTAGTTTTATTCGTGTTTTTTAGTCTTGTTAAAATGATTACTCCCGAGAACACTAAGTTGTGTGAATTTACTAGCACCAACAACAATGATTTCATTCACACACCTATTGCTCCACCTGCTCCTACTGCTGATTTTTATGAGATAAAGCATGCCCTATAAACCTTGTTATGAGAGGGCAATTTTCTGGTGTTAGTACTTATGATGCTGCTGCCCATCTTAATAATTTTGTTGAACTATGTGAGATGCAAAAATATAAAGATGTAGATGGAGATATTATTAAACTGAATTTGTTTCATTTCTCTTTGAGAGGAAGAGCTAAAGAATGGTTGCTATCTTTGCCTAGAAATAGTATTGATTCTTGGACTAAGTGTAAAGATGCTTTCATTGGAAAATATTATCCTCCTACTCAGATTATATCTTTAAGAAGTAGCATTATGAATTTTAAGAAACTTTATAATGAGCATGTTGCTAAATCTTGGGAAAGAATGAAATCGTTGGTAAAAAATTGTCCCACTCATGGACTGACTACTTGGATGATCATCCAAACCTTTTATGCAGGTCTGAATTTTTCTTCAAGAAACCTTCTGGATTCAGCTGTTGGAGGAACCTTTATGTCCATTACCTTGGGGTAATCAACAAAGATTCTTTATGATATGATATTAAATTATTCTGAGTGGCACACTGAGAGAGCAACAACTGGTAAGAAGGTAAATTCTGTTGAAGAAACCTCCTCTTTGAGTGATAGAATTGATGCTATTATGTCTATACTTGTGAATGGCCATGCTCCTATTGATCTAAATAATTTTCCTTTAGCCTCTTTGGTTGCTCAAGAAGAGCATGTTGATGTGAACTTCATCAAAAATAATAATTTCAACACCAATGCTTATAGGAATAATTTTGGTAGCAACAATTATAGGCCATATCCTCCCAATAATAGAAATCCTTATGGTAATTCCTACAACAACAATAAAAGTGTACCCTATGCTCTTGAGACATGCTTAAGAATTTTATTAGTGCACAAACTGTTTTCAGTAAATCTGTTGAGGAAAATTTTGGCAAAATTGATGTTCTTGCTTCTAAAGTTGATAGCCTTGCTCTTGATGTTGATTTTATGAAACTAAAGGTTATGCCTCATGATGTTAAATAAAGTAAAATTTTGAATTCTATCCAAATTTGAATTGATGATAATGTTAGGATGTTAGCTGAATTGCATCCTAGATTGGAAAGAGAAGATGAAATAGCTAGAAACAAGAATATAGCTAATGTTTGCACCATCACCACCACTAGTAAAACTGAAGCTTCTCATGGTAGAAAACCTTCTACTATCAATGGTAAAGTAATTTGTGTTGGAAATACTCCCGCTTCTGCTATTAAAAAATGCAAAACCGCCTCAAACTACTAAAAATGTTCCTGATAAAAGTGCTGATTTTTTTAAAATATGGGAGACAATGGTCCCATTACCTTTGATAAAAATGATCTTGACTTTGATGATTGGAACATAACTGAAGTGATTAAGTTCTTGCAAAAGCTTGCTAGCTGTCCTAATTCTAGTGCTATGAATATGGCTTTCACGAAACATATTACAAATGCTCTCATGCAAATTAGAGAGGATGAATTAAGATGTGAAGCCTCTATCCCTAGGAAGCTAGATAATGGTTGCGAACCCATTATTAAAATGAAAGTTAATAATTTTGATTGCAATTCTCTATGTTATCTTGGTGCTAGTATCTCTGTTATGCCCAAGAAACTCTATGATATTCTTGATTTACCACCATCACTAGTGGAGAAAGGGGTATTCGCACCGGTTTGTAAGGGCCTTTGGACCCGGATACACATCCGGTGCTACGTATCCGGGACTAAAGGCCCCCCCTTTAGAACCGGTCTATCACAAACCGGTGCTAAAGGCCTCCACGTCGGCGCCGAAGAGTGCGCGCAGGCGGGGGACCTTTAGAACCGGTTGGTAACACCAACCGGTCCTAATCTTTTTTTTCTTTTTTTCCTTTTCTTTTCAGGGTTTCCGATTCCGTATTTAGGGTTTAGTGTTTAGGGCGTGTTCCGTATTTTCAGGGTTTCCGTTTACGTGTTTCCGTTTACGTCTTTCCGATTCCGTGTGTCCGTGTTTCGTTTTTTACGAACACGGAATCGAAAACACGTAATCGGAAATACGTATCCGGAAACACCGATTCCGTGTTTGCGGTTAAGTGTTTCTGATTCCGTGTTTGCGGTTAAATGTTGATGCACCAAATAAAAGTACATATATATATACATGTAACACGAAGTACTCGACCGAGCATTACATAATCTAAAGTTCGTTTCCAATAGCTGTATACTTGGATAGAGAAGGGAGCTGGCTATTGGTTCATAGGATGGAAAAATTCTCCGTCTTCATCTATGACTTGCGTGAGGAGAAATCCTGCCAATTCCTCTGCAACTGCCTTGCAACGTTGGATTGGTTTGAGCATCGCCCGCTTTCGTTGCATCTTTAAAAGAAGTAGATGAAAACAATTAAGTTATGAACAAAACTAAACATAATTGATGGCAACATAAATAAAGTTGTGAAGATCCGGTTACGTACCTCTAGATTTCTGGAAGTACGGGATTTCTCATTGAGAATCCTGTGAATGTACTCGCAAACATAGTATCCACAATAATCAGTGCCCTGTGGTTGTTGCGGGACGCTCTATATACGAGAACATAATTCAGTCAAATTAATAATAATCAAGAGAATGGTAATGGTATTGAAACCAGGGTACGTAGTGCTACTTACTTTGTTAATCTGAAAGTGGAGCTTGTCTGCCCATGTACCGGGTTCTTCCTTGATGAACATTTACCAAACCCTGGCCGACAAAAGAAAAATGAATACAAGAGTTAATTATTACTTACTTGATATCAGGAAATGAACGAAAAAGAGGCCGATGAACGAAAGAGGCCGATATATATATACCTTTGAAGCATCTGACGCGCGCTCTTCCGTGTGTCAGCGTCCCAGGTTAACGAGTCCCAGACTTCAACTTGTCCTTGATCGATTCTAATGATGAACAATATGAAGTGGGACCTGCGCACGTGTACACACGCAGTCATGCATACTCATCAATTACACTTAACATCAGGTAAGCAAAATGGAATGTCTACAAGACAGTAACACTCACTTGAATCCGTAGGGCCAAAGTATTTCTTTTTTGGTACTTTGTCGCTTCAAAAACCTTAGCAAATCATCCGGTGTATCCTTGTTGAACTTTTCTATTGTGTCTTGATGAAACGAATACGAGTCAATGAACCCAAAGTCCCAGATTCCTGCCAGCCTGCATTCACGAATCTTCATTCTGCATAGTAGCGTACAAAAAGAATGTCTTGAGTGATAATTATACGGGCAATGAACGCGAGCTTAACTAAATAATTAAATTACACAAATAAATCACTTACAAACAGTAGCAGCTGAGGATAGATTTGTCGAGGGCACGTTGATTGTACATCTGGAAAAATTCATCAAACCCAAGCTCCACACCGTACTCTCTGAAGTAGTGTTGATCCTGAACTGCCGCCATGATACAGTCTCTCTTTTGCCTTGCGGCCTCCAAGTACCAAACATGTAAATTCCATAGTTGGGTTGTTAGAGTAGTAGGATTTTCGACCAGAGGGTGCTCGGGCTTATATTTATATACCACATCAGCAATAGCGTAACTTACATCGCCCATGCGTGGACCGGACACTGAAGCCTGGTCAGATAATACCTTGAGCGGGGCAATTGAATGTGCTTCTTGTTGTACGAGCTGGGGAACTTGTTTCCCGCATTTCGTCTGCTCCGACTGCTTCATCTGTGCGGTGTGCATCTTTTCAATGTACCGTTCATAGTCTGAAAGGGGGACGGTGGCGGCGGTGCAGGATAATATAAGTTGTCGATGGTGCGCTCAATTTTCCACTTTGGGATGTTCTTCAGAGTTTCCTTCCAGACGTCTGGAGGGGGCTTCAGGGGAAACCGTGCGAACCATGCTTTGTTTTTAGCTTTCACGGCCTCGGCTAGTTCCTCCGGAGTCATCAGGCCTGGTAACGTCGGGGGAGTCTTGACTTTCTTGGGTTTCCTTTTTCTCTTCGTGGGAGGAGTCCCGTTTCTTCTGAACTGCAGCTTCCGCTTTGTCGTACCCGTAGTGGGCACATCCGTCGGCTCACGGGAGTGCACGGGCGATGGACTCTCGGCCTCGGGCTCCCAATCTTTGTTGTGGGGTGGACTTGGAGGTCGTGCATTCTCTGTACGAAAGTGAAAAAACTATTAAAAATAGGCTTACATGTGGTGCAACATTCAGTAATTGTTGGAGGTGGTGCATTTGTACCTGGAGGAGTCGGTGGCCTTGGCGCCGCGTTAGGAAACACGATGTGTTTCTTATTCCACAAGATGATACCAAGCTCCATTTCTCCTAGTGTCTTCTCGCCTTCACCTCCAGGAATATGAAGCTCAATTGAATGGCATCCCGGCGTAATTGTTGACAACCCGACACGAGCATGGGATGCTGGAATCTGACCACCATGGTAGGTTGCTCCAGGTTGATTCGGTAAAGCATAGCCTGACGCCACCATGAAGGATATGTTCCCCATTGGCATATGTATCTCACAGTTTGTCTTCTCCGTGATATCATCCACGGGGTAGTGAGGCGCCGACGGTTCGACTGCACGACCGTCTTCTAGCTGCAGCTGCGTGGAACCCACGCTGCTTCTATGCTGAGATGGGACGGCATCTGCTACAGGATCGTCTTCTATTTGCTGCTTCAGGTGCAGGATGTTCTACCTCCTCTTCAGTGTCAGGAACAGGGTGTCCCCCTTTCTTCAAGAGAAACGCCACCTTTTCTTCCAATGTCGATATCCGTTCCAGCGCCTTCTTCTTGCTTCTACCACGGCTTCTGTAAGTGCCAAGGTCCGCTGGAAACCTTTGGCTCCACGGGGTAGTGGCTCCAAAGCTTCGTGTTCGTTCCCACTTTTCGGGGTTCCCGAGTGCCTTCGTCAGCTCGTCGTTCTCTCTATTGGGAACAAAAGTTCCTTTTCGAACAGCTTATATTGCCTTCTCTAATTCTGATACGACTTTTGTTATTTTTTCCGACCATGGTCCCTCCGCAACAATCATCCCAGTCTCAGCGTCCAACGTTGCCCCATGCGCGAACAACCAGAACTTGGACCTATCGGGCCAGTCATGTGTCTGTGGAATGATACCTCTTTTCATCTTCATAGCGTCGCCACCTAGGCAGGGCAGTCATGTAGCCACCTGACCCCAAAATATGGTGATATTTCTTCTTCTTCGCATTCTCCTTATTTGTGGCTGATCGGGATGTAAAGACACCCGATTTCTTGTACGCCTTAAAATCGGGCCAAGCGTCTCTTATCTTCACTAGGTGCCCAGTGAAAACTGGATCTTCGTCTTTATATTTCTTCCACAAATCTTTCTTCCACGTCTGGAATTGTGTGGCCATCTTCTTCAAAGCCCACTCCTCGACTTTCTTCTTCTTATCTTCCGCTACGCTGAAATTTAGCCAGACCGTGTCGCAAAGCACTCTTTTCAATCTTTCATCGACATAAGTAGCTCCAACGTTGGCGCCGGTCTTCGGCTTATTCCATTCTATTAAGTTGATCGGGACCAGGTCTCTTACAACAACTCCGCACTGATTTATGAATTTGCGATAAGTTTCTGGGGGTTCCAGTGGTTTGCCATCAGCAGCAACTTTATCGATCGAGAACCTTGCGGTATCTTTCAACCTTGCGGCCGGGCCTCGTTTCGACTTTGTCTCAATACTTGCACTAGCTGTTCCGGAGGGCGCCTAAACGGGAAAAATAATTCGTTAGTAAGTGCAATACAAATTAATTGTTGCGTCAACAGTGACTTGAGATATACATTGGCAGAGTTTGTTCTGGAGGGCACTTCTGCATCCTCGACGTTGTCGTCGTCATCATCTACTACATCTTCTATATTCTCAGCTCCGTCACCTGAGTCGTTCAAAAATTGATTGCTAAACGCCTGTCCACCGTCATGATCATGATATATGGCCGTTGCATCTTCAAAGATCATCTGGCACATGTATCTTTCCTTCTCCGCCTCACCCATTCCCGCGACCTGAACGGCGTGCGGATCATGTGCAGGTTCTTGGGGATCCATAGCTCAACACCTGCTAATAAAATTTATAAAATGAAGAACACTTGGCAAAATTATTTCATCGGACACTTAGCGAAATTATTTCATCGGACACTTAGCGAAATTATTTTATCGGACACTTAGCGAAATTATTTCATCGGACACTTAGCGAAATTATTTCATCGGACACTTAGCGAAATTATTTCATCGGACACTTAGCGAAATTATTTCATCGGACACTTAGCGAAATTATTTCATCGGACACTTAGCGAAATTATTTCATCGGTTATTTATATAGAGAATGTGGTATATTTTAAATTTAAACAGAAAAAATTCTCTAATTCTAGCTAATTATAATTACTACATATTATAATTACTACAAAATTCTAGCTAATTATAATTAATACAAAATTCTAGCTAATTATAATTACTCTAATTATAATTAATACAAAATTCTAGCTAATTATAATTACTAGCTAATTATAATTAATAAAAAATTCTATTTCTAATTATAAAATCTATTTTACAAATAGAAAAAAAACAAAAAAAAAACTCACAGAGATGGTGCCTCTGCCTCTGTGACGTCACGCCTACGTCACAGAGAGAGTTGGCGCGCGGCGTCGGGGCCGCGGCGTGGCGGCGACGGGGCGGCGTCAGGGCAGAGGGAGGCAGCGTCGGGGCGGCGGCGTGGCGTCGGGGGGGCGGGCGAGGCGGACGGCGTCGGGTGCAGAGAGTGGCGGCGACGAGGCGGCGTCGAGGGCGCACGGCGGGGCGGCGTCGGGGCGACGGCGGCGAGGAGGCGACGGCGGCGAGGAGGTGACGGCGACGAGGAGGCGTACGGCGAGGCAGGGCTTAGCCCGGGAGGAGAGAAGACGCGCGAATGTGAAGATGAAAATTTTCGCTAAGGACTGACAGAGAGAAGACCCCCTGTATAGGCCTTTAGAACTGGTTATTGTTAACAACCGGTGCTAAAGACCCTTTAGCACCGATTGTTAACAACAACCAGTACTAAAGGTCCAAAAACTGGGCCACGTTCAGTCTGCGCGCGCGAACCCACCTTTAGGACCGGTTCTCGTTAACAAGCGGTCCTAAAGGGTTTTTTCCTTTTTTTCTGTTTCCTGTTTTCTTTTTTCTTTTTTCCTGTTTTTTTTTTTTTTTTTTTCCCTTTTCTGTTTTCTTTTACATTTATTTATAAAATCAAAGTAGACTCAAAAAATTGTAAAATCAAATATTTATAAAAACATATTTATATTTTCTCATATTTTGTGTAAAAATTGTCTAAATGTCATTTAAAACAATAAAAAAGTAAAAAATAAGATATTTATCAAACTAATTTGAAAACATAAAGATATTTTTTTTGTTTCCTTTTTCTTTTTCCTGTTTCTTCTTTTATTTTTCTTTTCTGTTTTCTTTTACATTTATTTATAAAATCAAAGTAGACTCAAAAAATTGTAAAATCAAATATTTATAAAAACATATTTATATTTTCTCATATTTTGTGTAAAAATTGTTTAAATGTCATTTAAAACAATAAAAAGTTAAAAATAAGATATTTATCAAACTAATTTGAAAATATAAAGATATGTTTTTGTTTCCTTTTTCTTTTTCCTGTTTCTTCTTTTTTTTCCCTTTTCTGTTTTCTTTTACATTTATTTATAAAATCAAAGTAGACTCAAAACATTGTAAAATCAAAGGAAACGGAAAGATAAGAAAACGATCAGTACATCATGCGATGATCCAAAGCACCACATTGTTCTTTCAGGTAAAAGAAACATCTTCATCATTTAACGGGATGCTTGGATCATCTTTGACTTTGAAGGGAGGAATTTCATCAAATTTATTGTAATCTTCTGACATGTCTGTCTTGTCCTCGACTCCCACGATGTTTCTTTTCCCTGAAAGAACTATGTGGCGCCTGGGCTCATCGTCCGATGTATTCGCTTCCTTATCTTTTCTTTTTCTCGGTCTGCTAGACATGTCCTTCACATAGAAAACCTGAGCCACATCATTGGCTAGGACGAACTGATCATTGCCGTACCCAAGATTCTTCTGATCCACTGTTGTCATTCCGTACTTCGGGTCTACCTTCACGCCTGACAGGTTGAACCATTTGCACCAGAACAAAGGGACCTTAAAGGAAGGTCCGTAGTCAAGTTCCCATATCTGTTCTATGTAACCATAGTATGTGACCCTTTGCCCGTTGTCGTCTTTTGCATCAAACCGGACGCCACTGTTTTGGTTGGTGCTCTTTTTATCTTGGTCTGCCGTGTAAAATATGTTACCATTTATCTCGTACCCTTTAAAGTTCAATACAGTCGAAGATGGTTGCTTGGCCAACAAGTATAGCTCATCTTCAACAATGTTGTCATTAATGAGACGTCTTTGCAACCAACCGCCGAAAGTCTTCGCGTGTTCTTTAGCAATGAAATCTTCAGGTTGCTCCGAGTATTCCGAGCGTAAAATATCCTTGTGTTCCTGGATATATGGAGCCGCCAAGCTAGAATTAACTAGAACTGTGTAGTGTGCTTGAGTGAAAGATTGCTCGTCCATACATGTTGTTGATTTCTTTCCTAGCGTGCCTTTTCCACGCAGTCTCCCCTCATGGCGCGACTGAGGAACACCGATCGGGTTCAAGTCAGGAATAAAGTCAACACAAAACTCAATGACCTCCTCTGTTCCATAGCCCTTGACCATGCTTCCTTCTGGCCTAGCATGGTTTTTAACATAATTCTTCAAGATTCCCATGAACCTCTCAAAGGGGAACATATTGTGTAAGAATACAGGACCGAGAACGGAAATCTCTTGGACTAGGTGAACTATGAGGTGCGTCATAATATTGAAGAAGGTTGGTGGGAACACCAATTCGAAGCTGAAAAGATATTGGACCACGTCCTTCTGTAAACTTGGTAGAGTTGCTGGATCGATTGCCTTCTGAGAAATTGCGTTGAGGAATGCACATAGCTTCACAATGGGTACTCGCACGTTTTCTGGCAGAAGCCCCCTCAATGCAATCGGAAGTAACTGGGTCATGATCACGTGGCAGTCATGAGACTTTAGGTTTTGGAACTTTTTCTCTTGCAGGTTTAGTATTTCTTTTATGTTCGACGAGTAGCCAGACGGGACCTTGATACTGCTCAGGAATTGGAAAAAGATCTCCTTCTCTTCCTTGGTAAGAGCGTAGCTGGCAGGACCTTTGAAATTCTCTGGATTCATCAGGTCGTCTCGTTCGTGCATACGTTGGTGGTGCAGCCGTGCTTTTGGTGTATCTCTCGACTTCTTCCCATGCACGCCCAATAAGTTTAGCAGGTTCACGCAAATATTTTTCGTCACGTGCATCACGTCGATCGCAGAGTGAACCTCTAGGAATTTCCAATAGTGTAGTTCCCAGAATATAGATTTCTTCTTCCACATGGCTACGTGGTTGTTGGCGTCATTCGGAACAGATTGTGCGCCAGGACCCTTACCAAAGATTACTTTTATATCTTTGACCATGTCATATATATCAGTACCTTTAGGGAGGGTTGGCTTCCTCCGTGTATCTGCCTCGCCTTTGAAATGCTTTCCTTTCTTTCTTACGGGATGCCTGTCTGGAAGAAATCGAAGATGCCCCGGGTACACATTCTTGCCTATATGTATACTTTCAGTCTCGCCTAAACAGTGCGTGCATGCATTGTATCCCTTGTTTGATTGTCCTGAGATGTTACTAAGAGCGGGCCAATCATTGATGGTTACAAACAGCAACCCGCGTAGGTCGAATTCCTCTTGTTTGTACTCGTCCCACACACGTACACCTTCGTCAGCCCACAACTATAAAAGTTCATCAACCAGTGGCCTCATGTACACATCAATGTTGTTGCCAAGTTGCGATGGGCCTGGGATAAGCACCGGCATCATAATGAACTTACGCTTCATGCATAACCAAGGAGGAAGGTTCTAGATACATAGAGTCACGGGTCAGGTGCTATGACTGCTACTCTGCTTCCCAAACGGATTCAGGCCATCTGTACTTAGACCAAACCTTAAGTTTCTTGCGTCACGTGCAAAGTCCTCGTACTTATCATCGATGTTTCTCCACTGCGACCCATCAGCGGGGTGTCTCAGCATATCGTCTTCCTTACGGTCTTCTTTGTGCCATCGCAGCAACTTGGCATGCTCTTTGTTTTGGAACAAATGTTTCAACCGTGGTATTATAGGAGCATGCCACATCACCTTGGCAGGAACCCTCTTCCTGGGGCGATCGTCGCCCTCAACATCACCAGGGTCATCTCGCCTGATCTTATACCGAAATGCACCGCATACCGGGCAGGCATTTAAATTCTCATGCTGACCGCAGTAGAGGATGCAGTCATTGATGCATTCATGTATCTTATGCACTTCTAATCCTAGAGGGCAGACAACCTTCTTTTCTTCGTATGTACTGCAGGGCAGCACATTATCTCTTGGAAGCATCTTCTTCATTATTTTCAGCAGCTTTTCAAATCCCTTGTCAGATACTCCATTCTCTGCCTTCCATTGCAGCAATTCCAGGGTGGTGCCCAGCTTTTTATGGCCATCTTCGCAATTTGGGTACAACAATTTGTTGTGGTCTTCTAACATGCGCTCCAACTTCAACCTCTCGTTTTCACTTGCGCAGTTTATCTGTTCTTCACGAATGACCTGACAAAGATCATCATCAGACTCATCAACAATGTCCTCAAGTTCAGGCTCGTCTTCCCCCATTTCAGTATCACCGTGTTCACCGAACATAGGATAATTATCATTATCCTCTTCCTCTTCATTGTCTTCCATTACAACCCCTCTTTCTCCGTGCTTGGTCCAACAAAAATAACTGGGCATGAAGCCTTCTTGCAACAGGTGGGTGTGTATGGTTCTTGAGTTAGGGAAATTCCTCTTATTCTGGCATTTTTTACATGGACAAAAAATAAATCCATTCTGCCTGTTTTTCTCAGCCACATTGAGAAAACTATGCATGCCATTAAGGAATTCGGGACGACGTCGATCACTTTACATCCATTGCCGGTTCATCTGCATTATATAAATTTATCAACAACCATTATGCTAAATCATCATGACTAAATTAATTAATTAATACAAAAAGTTCATCACACGTTAAAACCAAAGTAGCATAGTGACCATACATATATAGTTCTCATAAAAATACACACTGAAACCATCCATAAAAACTCTCTCTAATTAATGCATTTAAAAACAACAACAAATGCGATCAAAATCGCAACAAAGGTAACAATTGACCCGACGGCATAATGATACCAAGCCTCTTTACTAATCGCATTGCGTCCATCTCGCTCTTGTGACCATCGACGACACCGGCAAGAACCTTTTCCAAGGTCATCTTCTCTCTTTCAGTTTTTCCAACCTTTCTTCAGTTTTTTTCAATCTTTCTTTCAAGCCAACATTTTCTTGTTCAACTAAGTGTAACTTCTCAACAATAGGGTTGATTGGCATTTCCGGTTCCACTACCTCCTAAATAAAAATATCTATGTCAAGTTGGTCGGCGTAATTAATTGTCATATAATCAGGAAATGAAAATATGTAGTTATAAAAGATAATATACCACATCCGAATCATAGACTGGACGAGGGCCAACGGGGACGGATATCAAAACCATGGCGCTATATATATAAAAAAAATCTTACACAATAAGAAAATTATATACAAGTAAATATGTAAATCATACAAATCAAAATTTGTTTTGGTAAATAAAAACAATAGGCTCACCAAGGTTGTGTCGGTGACGGGGCGATCGACGGCGGTGAGGAAGGGGACGAGGCGGGCGACACTAAAAAAAACCACAAATCATAATTAAATTTAAGCTCAAATTGCATATGTATACATAACAAATGATGAACTCTCTCTAGCTTAGGCATTTCATCAAACACCTAGCTAGCACAACAAAAATGAAATGAGCAAGAAAACGAGCAAAACTTGCAATGCCGGAAGAGGGAATGTTGATGCTAACCATAGAACCGATGGGTACCAACAATCTTGACAAATGGTGGAGAAAAATGGGGATGGATTAGAGCTCACAAGAGGAAGGAGAGAGCAAAAATGGAGTTGAGCTCGAGCTGGAAAAAATGGAGCTGAGCTCGGGGTGGAATATAGGGGAGGGCTTTAGGACCGGTTTGTGTTACAAACCGGTGCTAAAGGGTCTGACAGTGGGCCCCATAGTTGCTGCAAAAAATGAGAAAACCTTTAGGACCGGTTTGTGTTACAAACCGGTGCTAAAGGGTCTGTCCACTGGGCCCCCCTCCCTGCAGCAATCGGTCCAAAAACCGTTAGGACCGGTTTGTGTTACAAACCGGTCCTAAAGGCCTTGCAGCCATTTGCTGCAGGGAGGGGGCCCAGCGGACAGACCCTTTAGAACCGGTTTATATCCAATCCGGTTCCAATGTGGTTGGCTCAATGCCATGTTTTCTACTAGTGCATTGGAACCTTGTTATTTGGATATTCGTCTTATTGATAATGTTAGAAAGAAACCTTTGGGGATAGTTGATGATGTTCTTATCATGGTTAATAATAATATTGTACCCCTTGATTTTGTTGTCTTGAATATTGAATGCAATGCTTCTTGTCCAATTATTTTGCAAAGACCTTTTCTTAGAAATGTTGGTGCTGTTATTGATATGAAAGAGGGGAATATTAAATTTCAGTTCCCACTCAAGAAAGGTATGGAACACTTTCCTAGAAAGAGAATTAAGTTTCCTTTTTATTCTATTGTTTGAACAAGTTACAATTTGTATGCTTCTTCACTTGAAAACACTTGATTCCATTTTCTGGGCCTAGCTAAAAGGCGTTAAAGAAAAGCACTTCTTGGGAGATAACCCATGTTTTATTTTTGTTTTGTTTTTCTCTGTTTTCTTTGATTCAAGGGGTTGTATAATTCTGTACAAAATACATTGTATCTTTATTTTCATGTTTTAGTTCTGCCAAGTAAAGTTTATGACGAGAGTTGGAGTTGGTTTTTGGATTTCTGTGCAGGAAACAAATTTTGCTGTCCACCGTAAAAAATCGTATAATTCACAGAAAAATCAGAATGACATGAAATTTCTTGTGCTTATTCCTCGGATAATTTTGCAACTTTTTTGTTCTTTAAGTTGTTCGATCTGAGCAACCTAATTGCCCATAAAAATCGTATTTACAGATTGTTCTGGTTTTGACAGATTCTGCCATTTTTTGCATTTGCACTTTTGCGATGTCAAGTGGATTTCTTTGCTTCACGAAACATCAGTGGTTGTAGCTAATGTTTAAAAGTATCAATAGCACTTGTTCCCTTACATAACCCATGGATTTTTTTATTGTTGCACTAACCCTCTAATGCAAATTACTCTTTGAGTATGGTGTGCAGGAAGTTTTCAAGGGTCAAGAGAAGAGGGTGATATATGTGATCAAGAAGAGTGCAAGGTCAAATCTGGGGCGTGCCCCCGTGGTTCATACAAGCATATTTTAAGAATACTCAAGAATCTAATCTTGGGGATGCCCCAGGCATCCCCTTCTTCATCAACAATTTGTCAGGTCACTTCTAGTGAACCTATATTTTTATTCGGTCATATCATATGAAGTTTACTTAGAGCGTCTATTTGTCTTTCTTTTGTTTTATTTTGTTTTTCTTTGTTTTCTGTTGTTTTCCTTGCTGCAATAATATATTTTTACCCTAGAATTCCTTGTTTGGGAGAGAGACACGCTCCGCTTTTTTGTTTGAATACTTGCTATGCTAGTATTCATAGTTTTTCTTCTAGCTGTTGCAAAATTCTTGTTTAGCTCTTGTTTTCATTGCATCTCTTTTTCAGAGCTGTTAGTTTTAGTAATGTTATGTGAGTACTCTCATGTTTGCTTTTTGTAGCATTTAGAGAGTTTTTTTTGTTAAAGCATGTTTTGTATAATGCTTGTTGGGACACTACTAGGAAAACAACTATAGGAGAAACGATAGCCGTGGCGGACCAACATTTTGGTGCATCATGCCTAAAAGCCGTGGCGCACCACATCTCGGTGCGTCACGCCTATCCTCTTACCCGTGGCGCACCAAAGTGTTTGTGCGCCTCGCCTACGTGTGGGCCCGGGGTGGCGAGGCTCCCAGGCATACCCGTGACGCACCGTGCTGTTGGTCCGTCATGGCTGTTTCAAATAGGCGTGGTACACATGGTGTTGGTGCGTCACGGCTACGTGATCGACCTATAATAATCATTGCCGTGGCGCACTAGTACCATATGCGCCACGCCTATTTGAAATAGCCGTGATGCACCAACAGCACGGTGCGTCACGGGTATGCCTGGGAGCCCTTTAAGTGATTTGGACCACCTCCCACCTCCCATTCCCCCACCTCTCCACCCCATTTTAGATATGGTCGTCCCCTACCTCCTCACCACCCTATTTCCCCCATTTTCCCACCATTTTAAGCTTGTTTAACCTATTTTATTTGATATATGTGTGAGGGGAATCTCTAGTAAACACTCCTCTCCCACCCCATCTCACTTTACCACTTTCTCTTCCATCTTTTTCACTCCCTATAGCCACACACACACTCTCTTGGTCCCGTGTCGGCAAGATCTATAGTTGGTGAGTTGTTGGAGGGATATTTATATAGATGGTTGCATGTATATATATATATATATATATATATATATATATATATATATATATATATATATATATGTATATATATATATATATAAGTGTGTGAATATGTTGTATGTATGTGTCTCTCTCTCTCTCTCGCTCTCATCGATCGGTACCTCGTCACAAAAGATTCATATGGTTGCATATATACATATGCGAAATTGTGTTGTGTATCTTTGATGAAAATTGTGGATGTCTTAAAAATGAGTTGCCATGTGTTGCCCAAATGTTGATTCATTTCCATTTCGGCGACCATGCACTCCGAGAATGTCCTATTTTTAGCAAAGGTCATACCGAATTTTTCCGTCGACGACCATGCATGCATCATCCATATATTGCGGAATTTGATTCTAATTAATTTGTCTTTTCATCTTTTTTTACTATGCAGGCAACCATGCATATAAGCACAGGCATCGTGGCTAGATTTATGAAACATGTGACGGCCGAAATGTTTCGAAATAACATGACGGAGATAAGCTGTCCTTGTCGAAGATGCAAACTGCAACGCTTGATCAGATACGATTGCGGTGACTTTGAGTCGCACCTTATCCGTCGTGGTTTCATGGATGGCTACACTCCTTACCCGACAAGTGATGAAGAAGATGAACATGACGCTAATGGGACGGCCGGATATGACGAAGTACATCATGATCAGGATAATAACGGCGATGGCGGCTGGCGAGAAGATGGAGAGTCTCCCGGACATGATGAAGGACATCATGATCAAGATGAAGGACATGATCATGATCAAGACGAAGATCATCATGATGAAGATGTCGGAGCAGACAAGACATCGTCGTCGGACTGGGTGCGGGACCCTCATGTTCAAGCTCTGCTTCTCAAGGAGACTAGCAACACCAGAGCTGCTGCTAGAGAGAAATCGAGGCTGTCGCAACTGGAGATAGACGCGGTTATTCCATTGTATGAAGGATGCGTGAGCGAGGATACCCGTCTGAATGTAACGCTCAGGACCCTCGAGATGAAGACAAAGCACAGATGGACTGATGCGAGCTACAATGAAAACATGGCATTCTAGCACGGCCGCCTTCCCACGGGGAACAAGTGTCCAACGAGCATCGAGGAGGACAAGAAAGTCGTGTGCCCTCTGGATTTACCTCACGTGAAATACCATGCTTGTATTAATGACTGCATCATCTATCGGGGCGCGGACGCGGAGAGAACCATATGCCCGGTGTGCGACGCAACTCGATACAAGCCAGGGAAGAAGGCCTCTCCACGAAATGTGGTGTGGTACTTTCCGATAAATTCCCATCTGCAACGGTATTTTGTAGACCCCACGCAGTCGAAGCTCATGCGATGGCACGCGGAAAGGAAGAAGCCAGAAGAGGATGATGGAATTGATCCGGAGAAAGATGACACGATGCTGACACACCCCTCAGATGCTAGCCAGTGGAAGGCGCTAGACATCGAATTCCCCGAATTCGGGGATGATCCAAGGAACATCAGGTTGTGCATGAGTACGGATGGACTAAATCCTTTTGGCAACCAGAGCAGCACCCATAGCACCTGGCCCGTGTTTGTATGTATATACAGCCTACCCCCTGGTTGTGCTTGAAGAGGAAGTACATACAGATGAGTATGCTTATTCAAGGGACGAAACAACCAGGTAACGACATCAATCTGTATGTCCAGTTGTTGGAAGAGGATCTAGCCACATTATGGGACGAGCCAACCAATACATGGGACGCCTATGGAGAAGCGTTTTTTTCCAATGGGAGCCACGCTCATCACGACGGTGTAGGACTACCTCGGTTACGGATATGTCGCGGGGCAGGTGACGCACGGACTCTGTGCATGCGTTAGGTGCATGGATGACACTACGTATCTCGAGCTAGAGAGAAACCCCGGGTCTTCGAAAACCGTGTTCTTGGGGCATCGAAGGTGGCTTCGCAAGGATGACCCGTGGAGAAAACACAAAGATCTGTTCAACAATGAAATTGAGATGCGAAGAGCCCCACGTCAAAGGAGCGGCAAGGAAATCGACGAGCTGTTGAAGAACTAGAAAGAGTGCCCTGCACCGGGAAAGAAGCAAAAGGCGCTGGCGCCGTTGGAGGGTGTATGGAAAACAAGGTCTGTTTTCTAGGGCCTGAGGTACTGGAAGATTCTCCGCACGCCTCACTGCCTTGACCTCATGCATATCACAAAAAATGTGTGCGAGAGTCTGCTTGGCACCCTGCTCAACATGCCGGAGAGGACCGAAGATGGGCCAAAAGCAAGGAACGACTTGAGATTTTTTAATATCAGGGGCGAGCTCCACGGAGGAAAACCGGATGATGATGACGACGACGATGATGATGCGTTAGATGGGACGGAAGGCCGCCACAAGGGAAAAAATGCCAAGAAGACGGAATATTACTGTCCCCCTTCGTGCTTCACGCTAAGAGAGAAGGAGATCGACCAATTCTTCAAGTGCCTCCTAGGAGTCAAATTTCCTTACGGCTATGCGGGGAAGATAAGCAGATACCTAGACGTAGCAAAGCAGAAGTTTGGCGGGATGAAGTCTCACGACTGTCACGGGATGATGACGCAGATACTTCCAGTTGCAATTCGAGGGATAATGGACGAGCACGTCCACAAAACGCTGTTTGGACTCTGCAACTTTTTCGATGTCATCTCTCGGAAGTCGATTGGCGTGAAGCAACTCGCAAGGCTGCAGGAAGAGATCGTGGTGATAATATGCGAGCTTGAGATATACTTCCCGCCCGCATTCTTTGACGTTATGGTGCATCTCCTTGTCCATGTCGTGGATGATATCATCCAGCTCGGGCCGCCGTTTTTACACTCCATGATGGCGTTCGAAAGGATGAATGGTTCCATCAAAGGATACGTCCGCAACAGGGACCGTCCAGATGCAAGCATTGCCAAGGGCTTTCTGACAGAAGAGTGCATCTCTTTTTGCACGAATTTTCTAGAGAAAGATGAGAACCCTGGTCTGCCCGTAAACATGCACTTTGGCAGGCTCGCTGGATGGGGACGCCGCAAGGGCCAGCGCGAAATGAATGTCGACTTTCAGGGCCGACGGAACGACTTTGACAGAGCAAACCTAGTCGCGCTACAACATCTAACACTTGTCGATCCTTTGTTGGAAGAGCACAAAATGTTAATCGCGAAGTATTACAGTGACCGGAGACAACAGAGGACCGAAGGAGAAATAATCAGAGAGCACAACATCCATTTCACACAGTGGTTCAGGGAGAAGATTATGGCCGATCCCCCGGAGACGCCTTATTATGAAGAAGAAAAACTCATACTCACATTGTCACAAGGCCCCGCACATAACCTCATGACCTATCAGGCATACAATATCAATGGTTACACATTCTACACGGCAAATAAGGACCGGAATTGCGAATACTAGAACTCGGGGTAACGATGGAATCATTAACAGGTGACATCAAGGAAAGATACTATGGTAGGATCGACGAGATATGGGAACTCGACTACTGCGGAGAGAAGGTGCCAATGTTTCGTGTCACATGGTCCAAGAGCGTCAAGAAAGAATGACAATATTTCACCACCATGGTTATACCTGAAGCCAAATCCGGCACGAATGTCACCACAAATAATGAGCAATGGGTCTTGTCTAACCAAGTGGACCAATGCTTCTCCATTACCGACTCGACAAGGCCTAGCCGTGATGTCGTGCGGAGAGGCAAAAGAAGCATCATCGGAATGGATGGAGTAGCCAACGAGCAAGACTTTGACTAGTACGGCGATCCAAAATGGAAGATGATAACGACAATGAAATGAAATACAAAACAAGAAGAAGCAGGACAACACTACCTACATGTCGCCCATTCCACAGAAGAAGTTTATTTTATTTTTTTGAAATTTATATTGTGTTATTTGAAATTATTTAATGATTTTTAAATTAATCAACACGTGATTTGAGATTTTATTTTGAAATTTATATTGATTTACATGAATTTATATATTTTTATAAAATTATTAAAAAAAATATGGTTGGGGGGGTTCGAACTCGGGTGCTGGGGCACAGCACAGTCCCAACCACTTGGCTAAGGAAGTAGTTGTGATACAGAGAGGCAATGCTTCTTTTTGAACATACTCTGCGCATAGGCGTGGCGCACCTATCCTTGTGCGCCACGGCTAAGCTATGCGTGGCGCACATCTTTGCGGTGCGTCACGGCTATCCTCTGCTATATCCACGTGATCGTTCCCCTTTCCCCTCTTCTTCCACATCTCGATCTGAACCGAGCCCCCTCTAGCCACGAGAGTGCGCCGGCGCGGCTGCTCCTCTAGCCACCTCCGCGCCTCCACCATCAACGACCCACCACCACCACCTCCCACTCACTGGTAGAAAACAGGCCTACAGTCCCGGTTCGCCAGGCCCATTAATCCCGTCCGGGCAACCGGGATTAGCTACGCGCGACTAAAGGCCCCCCCTATAGTCCCATCTCTTACGGACCGGGACTAAAGGCCTGTCCACGTGGGCGGGTGGCGGAGCCTGGGGTCGGAGGACATTTAGTCCCGGTTGGCCACATGAACCGGGACTAGATTTATTTCGTAATTTTTTTTAATTCATTTGGTTTCTAATTATTTTTCTCACCTTTTTTCACTCCCTTTTTTTCACTCCTTTTTTCACTCCCTTTTTTTCACTCCCTTTTTTTTTCACAATTTGTATTATTTGCTTAGTGTCTAACTAAGATTATCTCTAGTCAAATTAGTTACTCATGGTCAAACTTCCCGCTCGGTCACCCATCCTCCCACTACTCTAGCACTAGCACGCTTAACTTCCGAGTTCCATCCCGTCCCGAATCCAAGTGTTTCTCACGCATGTATATGATAGTAGTATCATATCAATCTTATTAACATGTTGGCCGAAGCCATATTTCTTTATTGTTTGAATTTCAAATAAATCTTTTCATAAACAAAAGTAATGATGTAATTAATAATTTTGAATAAATAAATAAACATTAATTTTTAATTTGTATTATTTCTAAAAATACAAATAATATATCCAAAAATTGAGAAAAATAGAACTAATTCATTTTAAAATCTTAAAAATACAAATAATATATCAAAAATGAAGAACAATAATACTAATTCATTTTAAAATCTTAAAATACAAAATATATATCAAAAATTAAGAACAATAATACTAATTCATTTTAAAATCTTAAAAATACAAATAATATATCAAAAAATAAAGAAAAATAATACTAATTCATTTTAAAATCTTAAAATGAAAAAATATATCAAAAATAAAGAACAATAATACAAACAATATTCATTACATGCATAGAGTCGATCACACATAACACAAACATAGAGTCGATCACACATAACACAAACATAGAGTCGATCACATTTCATAATTAACATATATATATAGAGTCGATCACAAAAGATATCCATTACATATATATACTACTAATTAGATACCCACATGCACATAGATATCGAACGCATGCATACATCATCTATGGCCCCGCCGAGTAGATGCGGAACAACTCGTACGCGACATATGCATCTACGGCCGCATACTTGAGGTTCGTCGTGCGCAATGGGGTCTCCTCCCAATAGAAGTGATTCTGCCGGGGGAAATCAGTCTTCATCCTTTCATAGCCCTGGTGGATGAAGGTGGTTGCCATGACAGCCATCCCGGTCTTTGGCCCGGTCAACTGGATAAGATTCTGAAGATCAACGTAGTGATCTTCAGGTATCATAATACCGATGCGCATCAACTTCACACGGTCTTGCGTGATGTCCACGCTGCAAAAGTCAAACCCCGAGTTGACCAGAAAATCAACAAGGTCCGGGCAATGCCTCGAACTACTGTAACAACAAAAATAGGATATGTGTTAGATATGTTGCAACACACGTATTGTTCACATGCAACAAAAAAACTCGAAGATGGCATGCAAGATTGTACACGTGTGCTATATATATATAGCTTCTACCTTGACCATTGGAAGACCAACACCGACTGCTTGAACGATATCTGGATGAGGGCAACATCCTTCTGATTCGCCGTGTACTCCAGATCGAGCCCAAAGAACCGGTGTTCTTCGGGAGCTTCAAAATAGAGATCGGCCAAATGACCTAGAGCTTCATGCAGCCTCGCGGTACTGTTGGTGAAGAGCACGTCCAAATCCTTGCCGCACGGTGTGGTACCATTGTGTTGCCTCCAAACTTCAGCCATTTGCGTGCGTGTGCTTGGATCGAAAAGAACAGAGAGCGAGAGAGGAAGAACAGAGAGCGAGAGGAAGAACAGAGAGCGAGCAGTGGAATGGCGCCCTTCTGCCTCGCTCGCGAAATAAAAACCGCCGCGGGGGAGGAGAGACGCTTGATGTTTAGTCCCGGTTGGCCACGGGCACGGGGAATAAAGGGCCATTGGTCCCGGTTGGCCACGGGAACGGGGAATAAAGGACCAATAGTCCCGGGCGGCCAGGTCAACCGGAATTAATTCCCTCCACGCGTCGCAACGCGCTTCCCAACCCGCGACGTCTGACCTTCTGTCGCGGGTCTCCTCCCGACCCGGGACTAAAGACTCATTGGTCACGGTGCGCAACGCTTGGGGACTGATGCTGGCATACCGAAGGCCTTTTTTCTACCAGTGACTCGGCCACTAGCCGCCCACCGCCCTTGCTTGTAATCCTAGCCCGCGGCGCCGTACCCATCTCCACCGACTGCGCGCGAGGAGGGAGCCGGACCGGGACGTCTGCATCGACCGTGTGCAAGGAGGGAGTCGGACCGGGACGTCTTCATCGACCTGCGAGGAGGGAGCCGGACCGGGACGCCAGCAAGCACCTCCAACAAGCATCGTATTCACCATCGCGTGAAAGGTGAGTCCCCCTTCTTCCCCACACCCGTAGTCACCGTGAGAGAGCCTGACGTGAGAGGGTTCTGTGTTTTCATGGCTAGCAATACAAATGCAATGGCATACTCCAGGCCCCCCTCGAGCAGAAGCAATGCCTCTTCGTTCCCGTCCATGCTCCAATAGTGACCTCAAGACTCTAGCCATGATCAGTAGCGCTAGGTGTAGTACCACACATAAAGGCAAGAATTTAAGCCACGTGATTGCAATTTTGCACCTGTCGTGAAAGTGGTTTAATCGGGCTCTGATGACCTCTCACCTCCTTGTCTATATTAGAACAAAATAACATTGTTTAGTCGATGCAAACTGTATTCAAGTTCTTTCGTTCGATCGGTTCATTAATTGATTCAATGTGTTCGTTGGTCTCAGCCTTTCGTTCGTGTTGTGTGTTTCCTGGCCATTCAGTCGGTTCGTTCTGTCTCTCTGTTTGTCCTGCTGGAAGAGGAAGGCTCCAACACCTGGCCCAAAACTAAAGAAAAACATAGACCGGGAAGAAAAATATTATGGACAATAGAGTACAAACAAGAACACTTGTAAACAATTGGTGAACACTCGCTAGCTAGCTAGCTGCTACCTCTAGCCTAGCAGATATTACAATATGTAGATTTGACATAGTTGCTACTACTTTTGTATGTGTCCATCTGCAAGTGGCCCTAGGCTAATAGAAAGTGCGAGTAATGTGCAACCGTCAAAACAAGACTAGCAACTAACACCATAATGTTCTTTAATGATAATGTTGTTGTCACAAATAGTATAAATGCATATCACAGAGAGAATTCTACGGAAGAAACAAAGCAACATTCCCATATTGAGATTTGAAATTTTGGACTCAAATATTTTAACTACCACTATGGAGGTTACAGAACACGGATTTTGCACATCCATACTTCTTATAAAGCAAAACCCCACTAAGATGCATTTATGATTTTTCTATCTCAACATGCAAGCTATCCACGTCATCTATTCTCTTACCCAATCAATTATCCATGTCATCCCCACCTATATTTATTAATCTTTACATGCAAACCACACATCTTTCCTTTAACCATCCATTTTTTCACATTAATAATTTATAATCCATAATAATTTCATGATTATTAAATTCAGTATATAGCCTCTAGAAAACATAATATACCTTACTCTTTATACAAAACACAATATATCAAACTTTTTATACCGTTTTTATCATATAGTTCCTACAGATATCCCGCTGCAATGCGCGGGGTGTCCTTCTAGTATCCTTAAAAACCCATGGATGGTGCAAAACCATTTCTAAGTTTACAGGAGAGCTGCTGCTCAGAACTACAGCGAGTCCAAGCAGTGAGCATCATGGTAGTTGCTCATCTCAGAGGCTGATAACTATCTAATGCTGCTGCTCAGAACTACATTCTAGTTCAACTAAATCCATGGAGAGATTTACTTATTTTTATTGTAGATGTCCTCGTGATTGTTTTAAAGAATATGAAATGCTTCTGGCCCTGCTCCTAGCTTTTGTTTGTCCGAGATGTTCTAGTTATATAAGTATTCAAGATCAGAAAACTCCTAGTGGTTAGGAAAGGATTGATTTGGTCCTGCTGTTATTGTTTCTCTCTCGCACCACACATACCGCTCCTTTTCTGTCCTCCCATATGTAGATACAAATTTATCCAATAGCAAAAACTGATTTGGGTTCTTTCTGTTAGGATGCTTCTGTTTGTTCCTAGCTGCTATTGCTCCTAGATTTTGTTTGTTCCTAGCTGTTGTTGCTGGTAGGATGCTTCTGTTTGTTGCTAGCTGAAAGGTGATTTACTTGGTCATCTCCTTTTCTAGATTTTGCTCTCTAAGGAAAATTTAATGGTACTTCATCTTTAGACAACCAAGTTTTTATTTTCTCATATTAATTTTGAGTATTCTTCCAAGCGTAGTTTTTTGTGGGCAAACTATAGTTCAGTAAAGAGAGTGGTGACCCTCTGTTGCTAAAGTACCACAGAGCACTGGAATCAGCAACACTTTCTAGTCATTTATAGTTGATATAATATTTGATTAATTTGTGTAGTTGCTACTGATATTGACATGCCTTTTGTAGAACTAGCACTTTGATACCATAACTTGCACCAAATTTTTCCTGGTTAGAAGGTGGTAGCTTTGCATGTTTTAGAAACCAGCAGTCCTTGTGCTTATGAGAAAGCCAGTACTTCGTAGGCAATGTAATATAAATGTTTTTATTCTGCTTTGTTAGGAAGTGATGCTGAACTGTTTATGAGAGCCCGTCTTTATGTGAACTGGGATATATTTGTAATTGTTGGAGTAGATGTTAAAATGGCATAAAATTCTGATTTATCGAATCAACCCTGAATTATTCCTTCGTTGTTGGTCTGCCTGGGATTTTTTATTCGTGACAGCACAAGGATGAATTCATGGCCAGTGTTGGTGTTGTGCTCGTGTTGGTGCTGGTGTACTGGTGTTGTTGTACTGGTACTGCTGCAAGTGTTTTGCAGGGACAAATTTTGAAGATAATAAAAATTGTAAGACTTGTGATGGTGTTGGTGTTGGCCTACAGAATCTGTGCGGCCATCGAGTCGTGAATTTTTTTCCAGGGAATTTCAAATGAGTTGCCCATTTTCGCCGAAATGTTGATTAATTTCCGTTTCGGCAAAAATCGGGCACTCTAGTGTTAGAAAATTAGCAAAGGTCATGCCGAATTTTTTGGTGAATTTAGGACTTAGCCGTTTTCCCGTGATCGAGTAGTATGTCGATTTTTTTTTTGCCTTTAGAATAACCAATAATTTCCCCCTTCAGAACATGGCACACAACGACAAGGTCGGAGGTTCTAAGCTATTCTGGCAAGTCTCCGAGGAAGAAGAGGAGCAATACGATCCGACGGCGGATGCCGGGGCTGACGCCACCACTAGTGGTGGCGACGAATGATACCACTAGTGGCGCCTTCGGCGGGAATGAAACACTGATGCCGGCGGTCAGACAGATGGTGGTAGCCAAGCCAAGAAGAAGATGGCAAAGAAAAGGAACAGTCTCCGCACCTACCGTGAAGCGTTCACGGAAGTGGATCGCAATGGGTATCCTATCGCGCCCGAGTCGATGGTCAAAGGATTCGGAAACCAAATTGTTTGCATAGTCCGGAAGACTATCAAGATCACCACCGGGTTGTTCTCTTTAGAAAACTGCACGGACGATACTTGTACCCGCATCCTCCAGAAGAGCCGCTTAAGTACAATAACGACAGTCTGGAGGGGAATCCAGTCAACAATGCCGCCATTGGTAAGATGAACAACGCCTTGTCCAGCTAGAAACACCAGGTGAAGGTTGCGCTCTACAACCCCAAAAAAAGATTTGAGGAGGTTTGAGCGAGTGAGCCGAACATCACCGAAGCTGAACTCCGCGACTTCAAGCTAATTTGCGAGAGCGAAGTCACCAAGGCTCAAAGTGATTGGGGCAGAAGCTGTGGGGGTTGAACATAGGTTCCCACAAACTGGGATGCGGCGGTTACAGATCGGCGATTCCAATTGGCAGAAGGAGGAAGCCACACGTGCAGCACAGGGCATCCTTGACCTCCTCGCAAGGTACTCACTGTGGACAAAAAACTTCATCAGGGCCCGGTTTACATATGATCCGGTAGCTAATGGGTATACTGCCGATGACGAGAAGGTGAAGGAGTTCTATAAAAACTTGGTAAGAAAATACACCACCCTAATTAGTTTGCTCTCGACGATCAAGTCGATTGCATCATAGTGTACTGGGGGAATTCTAAACGGTTCACGCTACTTATGCAGAACACATAAATCGATAGTGGTGGAAGCTCGGCATCCATGTCGTCGCTGCACGGCCCGTGGGACGACCATTTTAACAGGACGGTGAACGTGACGCGGGGGAAGGATAAGCACATGGCCGAGTTTGTGGCTTGGGCAAGATGCCTAAGCTCAGAGAGTACTACAAGGAGCCCAAGGAGGCGAGAAGGAATAGAAGGAGGACCATCGAAGAGATCCAACGTGACGACGCCCGCGATCGCGAGATTGCAGACCTCAAGTCCAAAGTTGACGATATTCCGAATATTGTTAATAAAGCTTTAGCAGAACACATGGGTAACGTTTTTCCTGCCCTCTATGATGTGGTTACTCAATGGCATCGGGGAGGTCGAGTGGGGCCGTGCCCGGTGCCTAGCATGCATGGCATCAACTCAAGAGACTTGTCCAGAGTCTCGTCGGCCAATGCCACGGTGGCGGACCCACTGGTGACTCCGCCCGCCTACAACACGGCGCTGATGGTGACTCCGCCCGCCGATAGCCGCATGACCATCCGTTGCGCGCCCACAGTCGGCGGTCCTCCACCAAATCAAGAGCGTGCACCAACGAACAAGCGCATGGTCATCGGTTGCACGCCCGCCGCCGGCGGTCCCTCGCCAGTCATCACTAGCACATCCGTCGTCGTTGGCCCCTCGCCACTAGAGGAGCTCGACGCCATTGCAAGCCAGGTAAATAGTTAAGTGTTGGAGCGTTGATCTTCCTTTGCCTTAGGCTGACATCTCTGACGCCCTGCATGTTTTCCGCAGAACGCCGACGTTCCATGCACTCTCCTACACGCAGTGGACGGCGTGTTGAAGGATGTGGTTGTGGCTATGATCGTTCAACCGGCAACCCGCAGGTTCCACAATAGGCCGATGCGAGATGACGTATATAGAGTTCCAGTGCTTCGGGTGCTGGCGGGCCACGACGATTTGTTACCTCCCATTCACCCCTAGCAGGAAGAAGATGACCCCGATACCCTGACGCTGCTTCAGTGCCTACCTTGGAACATGGAATGGCCGAAGAGCCAGATTCGCATGGGGAAGAGGGGCGCCACCCCGCAGACATCACCTCTAGAACTGCCGCGCGTGAAGCACCATCTCGAAAACAACCCCTCTAGAAGCGCCAGAGCGGAGCCATGGCAAGACCGTAGTAGCTCCGTCGCCTACCCCTGGCATGCAGATGGCACAACACCCGGCGGAAGACGATCTTAATGCCTTGGATTTCATCGCTGATGACTTTGATGGCGGAGATTACATTCCTCCTCTCCCAGAAGAACCCTACCATAGAACGGAGGCTCGTGGTGAGGCTCCTCCCGCGGATAAATCCAGTTGCAAGCGTATGTTCGGTTCTCGGGAAGACACGCCTCCAGATGTCGCCCCCTGCACCGAGACTCAGAAAAGCGCGAAGGGAGGAGTTATTTCAGCCCCGGCACAATCCGTAAGGCGGCTAATGAGGAGATTGAGAAGGAATGCCTTCCGAAAGCGCCAAAGCCACGGAAAAGAGGACCTAGATCCAAGGCCGCAAAGTCTGCGAGCCAGCCTGCTAAGATACCGCTCCGTGTTCAGGACGGGCCACCTACATCCAAGCATACGCCGAAGGTGCATGTGATGGGTCAGCCTATGATTCACCAGAACAAGCTCAAGGCCGCGAGTGAGGATATGTGGAGTTTGCATGACATCGTTCTTTATCTCGAATCGCGCCTTATTGATACCAAGCATCCATCATACCCGGTTTTCATTGCCCTGGTGTCCAAGGACTTGGGCTTCGTCGATTCAACCGGCGCGGATAGGATAGTTCTGCGGTTTTCGGACATCTTCGATATGTTCCATAGCAATACGTTGCACTACTCCATGGTCCGCCTATACTCGCTCTGTCTGGCCGTGCAGATCATCAAGGATAATACACCGGGCGTCGCGATAGTGGACCCCTCCTACATGCGCCATGACGTGTTGTGCTCCGTTGGGAACCAGGTAGTCGCGTCGACATATCTCCAGGACTTCATGCTGGCGAACCAGACCAAGGATTACATCCTCGTGCCTTATTTTGCCGGGTAAGTCAATATTCTTAGCCGAATCGAAAGTGATTTTCTTTAGGTTTTCATCGCTCCTTTCCAACAATTTGTTTGGATTGTTCCGCGCAGATATACACAATGCACACTCATCTGCATTTATATCAGTCATTCGCATTCCACATATCTCGACTCGGGGAGTGCGGTGAAGAAAGACTACTCCAACGTGAAGAAAGTTCTGAATAATGCTCTCATCGGCTACCATGCAAAGGGGGGCAGAATCACTAGGGAGAAGGTCGTTCGGGGCGCTCGGGTCATTCAGGGCGTCAAGCAGCCGTCAGGCAGTAACAGAGACACCTACTATGCCATCCATCAGATGCGGGCGTACGTACGGGATCAGCAGTACCTTACCCTTCCTAGTCAAGTCCAATAATGGTCCTCGCGCTTGTCGATGGTTGGCGATGACAAGGTTAGAGAAGAGATATATGATATCCAGAAGTGCTTTGCCACGAAAATCGTTCATGAAGTGGTGAACAAGAGTGGGACATTTGACTGTCGGTTTGCCATGCCGAACTGCGACATAGATACCTACCTAGCAACTGCATGTGACGACAGGCCCTTCATCACTCTGAAGGGCTGTCCCGTTGTAATCCCTGGGCGGATGAGTCGGAAGGAGTGAGAACTATTGTAAGGCTTGCTACATTTTTCGAAATTAGTTAAACTCAATCGTTAGGGTTATGAATCGTCCATCGTGTAACCGATGCTCAATTATGTCAATGCTTGATTATCTTGCGTTTTATTATTGCGGTCCTACTTCTGATGTTCGTTCGATCTTTTTAATAAATGTCGATGATTAAAAGAGTTGGTTCACACTAAGATGGCCTTGGTGGTCTGGTGCGCCTTGTGATTTTCACAAAATTATGATCTTGTGCATCCCACTTGGCGCTCCAGGTCCACCAAGGCTGCTTGTATGTGTCCACCCTAAATATGAGGCACACAGACCGATGGCCATCTTGTTCCTTTGAAGAGGTACTACAGGCGGTGGTGATTCGGGGAAAGGAACGAATGCGAGGGTTTCTGGACTTCTTTGGAACTAAATAACGTCACATATGTAATATGTTTGGTGAGATCCGAACGAAGTTGAACCCTTTGGTGCACATTCACAATGGTGACATTCCTCAGAAATCCCGTCCGGGGTTATGAAGAATGTCGCCGTTATGGATGTGCACAAAAGGGTCCAATTTTTTTCGGATCTCACTATATTACATATATGATTTTGTTTAATTTCAAAGATGTCAAAAAACCCTTCCTCCCCCCGCATCTCCATCACGTGTACTACCTCGTAACAAGCACAAAATGTGAAGGTCCAACTTCACATCAAGGCCCGATGACCATCTTGTGCCGTTTAAGAAGTAATGCATGCGGTGTTGATCCGGGGAAAGGATGAAGATGAGGGTTTTGGTTGGAACTAAGGAACGTCGCATATGTAATATTATTGTTAGTGAGATCAGAACTAAGTTGCACCGTTTGGTACATGTACGTAATTGTGATATTTTTCATAGCCCCGGACGGGGGCTATGAAGAATATCACCATTATGTATGTGCACGAAATGGTCCAAATTTGTTCGGATCTCACAAACACTTACGTATGTGATTTTGTTTAGTTTCAACGAAGTTCAAAACCCTTGTATTCATCCTTCCCCGCATCGCCATCACGTATACTTCCTCGGAACAAGCACAAGATATGAAGGGCCAACTTGATTTCGGAGAATGCCGGAAGTAATGTGTTCCTTTGTGGTTAACTTTCATCTTATTTTTGTCATATTTCTCCATTTACTGATTATTGCAGGCATGTTTAAAACTATTGTTTGTGGTTTTTTTTCTTGTCATTACAGATGCCGGTGTTTAGAGGCAGGGTTCCAGGAGTCTACGACCACTAGGAAGACTGCTTCGAGCAAGTGAACAAGTTCAGGGGCAATGCCTACAAATCCTACAACAATAAGGGTGGCGACGGAAGCTACGTGGTTCATCCATCTCAAGGAACAGAAGAAGAAGAAGAAGAAGAAGAAGAAGAACAAGAACAAGAACAAGTGGATGAAGACCCTCGCCGCCGCTATTGTCTCCGTCGCCTCGCTCGCTATGCTTGCGGTGCTATGGTTCCTAGCTGGATGATTAGGTTATCGGCGACTAGATAGTTCACTCGTAATGATGATGAAGCATCAATCGATGTAATCGTTCTCGATGATTAACTGTCTGATGTATCTATTCGGCTCTGATGAACACTTTGTAGTGATAATCAACTATTTGATGTAGTTATTCGGAATTCTAAGTAGTATGATCGACTATGATATATTATTTGTTTGTCACATAACTGCTTTGATCAACTTTGTCTACTTATACTCTTATGTATTTGAGCTGTATATACATATATAAATATGATACTGCGGTATTAAAAAAAATACATGATAATATAGCCGTGGCGCACCTAGAAGAATAGGCGTGGCGCACCAGGAAACTTAGCCGTGGAGGCAAAATATATGGCGCACCAATTATCATATGCGTGACACACCTAACTAACCTAGGCGTGGCGCACCACCCATAGCCGTGGCGCACCGTGGCCGTGCGCCACGGGTACAGATAAGCGTGGCGCACCGAGCAGGTGCGTCATGGCTAAATCAATAGGCGCCGCGTGAGAGCCGTGGCCCACCATGGTGCGTTACGGATAATCCAATATGGTGCGTCAGGCATGACCTTTTCCCTAGTAGTGGGAAAAGAAATTGTTGCTTCTGGTAGAATTTGTAACAATGCAAGTAGAAGCTTGTATAGACTGTGGCTAGACTTTTTCATATGATGCTAGATGTTATTTTAATTCTAAATCCTTGTGGTTATTTAGTAGCATAATTAGTCTCAAATAGGTCAGAGTGTTTAATGTGCCATTGAAAGAATCATGAGTTGTTTTTGTCATATTGAAACATAAATTTGTGGTGTTCTCCTTTGAATGTTTTATTAGGTCGACTTGGCGTATGCTCACACCATGTTTATGACTATGAACTAGTCACTTATATCCTCCATGATCATTTAGTTTTTGAACTTGTGGTACCACTTATACTTTTATTAATGATGTTTATATCGCTATGCATGATTATGGCTCTTATGCTCTCTTGGTTTGTCGCTCCCAGTCTTTTGCTAGCCTCCACCTGCTCTGAGTATGAGCTATACTCGTGCATCCAACTCCCAAAAACCAAAGTTTACCACATGTGTCCACTATACCCACATACGTGTGGTATTTAACCGCCACTCCAAAGTAAATTGCTCATGTGTTACCTTTAAAACTTTCAAAATTACTCTTGTTTTGTGCTCCTGTTTTAGCTCATGAGGACGTAAATAGAGAATCTTTATTTCACTTATTGATTGGACTTTCACACCCTGAACTAGTGGCTTCATCCGCTTATCCAATGATAGAAGAGATGGAAGCAGGGTGTCCAGCCCCAAATTAATAAAAACAAATTATCTTCACTATTTTGCCCCTGATTTATCATTCAAAGCATGATTATGTAAACAAAAGAGAAAGAGGGATGACCTTCTACCCAGATGCGTCCTTCTATGGAACCTCTCTTGTGAAGTCTAGTTGTCTTGTGACGTACTGTATTTTCTGTTTACCATTCGTTGACATAAGCATACACCTCTCTTAAAAATGTTTTCAATACCTCTGTTTAATAAAATAAAATCTCTAGCACATGAGTTGATCCCTTCTTCCCTTTGTGAAGGGCGTTTCTTTTAATTTTATGTTGATTCTCCATCTTCTAACTTTATGCACAGTTGAGAGAGCATAGTTGCCATTCTGAGTTTTATGTGCATTTGTCCCAGAAACATTATTAATTGATTCATGATGTGTTATTTCTTGTTCTCTAATTATTTGTTCTAGTCTTCCTCATGAACATTTAAGGTGTCCTGACATTTATGTTTTTCCCCACTCTTAAGGACTATCGAAATATCACTTTGCCATGTTTTCTCTATACTTGAAACAAACATATATGTTTCGTTGCATTGTTATTCATGATCTTTTATTTGTGTTACTTCTCATGATGCAAAGTGATTGCTATGTTTTATTGTTAAAATTCTACATGCTTGTGTTGAAGTTCTATGAATCTCAGCTTGTTTACATTATTGATTATCAAGTTTATGTTGGTAGCATGTCACCTCAGAAATTTTGTGTTTTAATCATTTACCTACTCGAGGACGAGTAGGAATTAAGCTTGGGGATGTTGATACATCATAAACGTATCCTTAATTTCTGATGTTCCATGTTGTTTCCTATATGTTTGCTATACACTTCGTGTCATTTTTTATCGATTTTCCGAACTAACCTATTGACAAGATGCCACATAGCCACTTCCTTGTTTTCTGGTGTTTTAGTTTCAGAAAAGTTGTTATGGAAATATTCTCGGAATCGGAAAATTTGAAGGTCGGAGGTCCTAGAATTCCGGAAGGTTCCACGGAGTCTCGAAGAGGCCCGGAGGGGGGCCACAGGGGGGCCACACCATAGGGCGGCGCCCCCTGGTCGTGCCATGGGGTGGTGTGGGCCCCGCAGGACTCCACCGCCTTTGCCCTTTTTCCTATTTATACCCCCCGACATATCAACCCTAAAGATATACCACTTCGTTCCGAGAAACACCCGAGGCCGCCACCGTCGTCATCCCAAAATCGGGAGGGTTCTGGAGCTCTCACCGGCACCCTGTCGGGAGGGGAATTCATCATCGAAGGGGTCTACACCACCATGCCCTCCTCCGAAGTGATGCATGAGTAGTTCATCCCTGTACTACTTGTCCATAGAAGTAGCTAGATGCTTGTTCTCTCCACTTTGTACCTCATGTTTTAGATCTCGTGAGCTGCCTCACATGATTGAGATCATCTTTATGTAATGCTACATGTTGTGTTTGCTGGGGTCAGATGAATGTTGAATGCGATGTCTTCTAATTATCAATCTATCATGTTATCTTTATGCTCATATTATTTATGATCTTGCATGCTCTCCATTATTAGTAGATGCTCTGGCCAAGTAGATGCTAGTAACTCCAATAGGAAGTATTTATGCTCGATAGTGGGTTCATGCCTCCTTTGCATCTATGCTCGAGTGACAAAAACGTGACGGATGGAGGATGTGTTGTTGCCATTAGGGAGAAAACAACGGTATTTACCTAGTCTACATTGTTTACATTACACACTTTGCTTACTGCGATAATCTGTTTCTTGCAACTTAATACCCAACGTTTGTTCAAATGATATTCGAAGGGTGGATTATTAGAGTTAGATGCAGTTGGATGACAGTCTATGTATTTTGTTGTAATGTCCGCATGAACCACATAGTAATCTTTATGTCTTCCATATGCATTACGATGCATCCTTCATTTATGTAAATTGCCGATTTGTAATTTGTTCACCATGCATGTTATTTATCTTTCAAGGAGATACACCACTAGTGAACTTTGGACCTCGGTCCATTTTCTCATACTGATAATACACACACTGTTTTCACACTGCTTTCATACTGCTGCTACTGCTTTCATACTATTTTCCTACTGTTTTTCACACCATACGTTTAACCTCTTTGTGTTCAGCAAAACCTGTGAGATTGACAACCTCACTTCTTCGTTGGCGCAAAGTGATTTGATTGTGTTGTGTAGGTTCCACGTTGCTTTTGAACCGGTAGTGCGCCCTGCCATCTCAGCTGCATCAACCTTCAGAGATTGCTTGTCCTCCTACTGGTTGATTCAACCTTGGTTTCTTTTCTGAGGGGAAAACTTGCCGTTGCACTCTTCACAACCTTTCTCTTGGGGTTTACCAACGTCAGCCATCAACAAGTTTTCTGGCGCCGTTGTCGGGGAACGAAGTTTTCGAGAGCAAGCATCCTCCCTTCAAGGCACCCATCAACAACCCAAGCAGATGGGCTAGAGGAGTTGTTGGGTATATGATTTTTGCCCGAACCATGTCCAGGTTGTCCGTTCGAACGAAGAGGGTTGTTTTTGGGGATTTTCCTCCTCAACACCCAGGCGTTGCATGTTCTCGTTTCGCCGAAGACTTTCCTATCTAGACTCGTCCCATTAACATTTCAGCCGGCTTCTTTTGATACCTAGCGTGCTAGGTTCTTTTGCATCCTAGGTTCAGAAACTCCCAGCCCAAATTCCAATCAAACAGAAAGGGAATCATCTAAATACCGCCCATTTGGCGGCGGTATTCACGCGCGCCGCCTGACGGTTGCTTAGATGGTCGGCCTGTCCGCGAGTTGATACCCCTTTTTCTATGTTTCCTTTTTTGTTTATTTTTATTTCAATTAATTTTATTTTCAATTTTATTTTTGTTCAAATTTAATTTTGTAAAAATTGTTTTTATTCAGTATTTTTATGGGTCCGCTTTTGAAGCGGCCCATTAAGTTTTTGCTTCATGTGGCGGCCCCTAAAGCGCCGCCAACTGGTGGTAATTAGGAGCCCTCCACATAAAGAATGAGAAAGGAGCTCCCAGGCGCACGTGAGTGCATGTGCTCGATGCTTTTTTCTTCGTTTATTCAGTGTTAGGTAGGCTATTTTATATTTCTTTATGTTTTTTTCTTTCTTGTATTCCTTGATTTCCCGTTTTCATGTACTTTTGAATTTTTGGTTAAACAATGTTTTTTCTTGTTCCGGTAGTGAAGTTATATTTCTCGCATTATCTAATTTTTTTCTTCTTATACTCGTGGCCTGTTTCGTAAATTTAAAAATTTCTCCACTTTGCTAAAAAACTTATTTTCGGTGAGTACAAATTCTTGTTGCTCTCTCTGATATATTTTGTTCCACGAGTACTAAATTTTTGTTCCACGAAGGGAAATATTTTATTTCGAATAGTTGCGTCTTCTTTTTCGAACAATAAAAAATGTTGTTCCTCTCTCTGATGCGTTTTGTTCCATGGTACTACTTTTTTTGTTCCAAGTAATGCAATTTTTTGTTTGAAATAGTTCCAAATTTTTTCCCGAACTTTTGTTCCTATCTATATGAGTCTTTTTGTTCCTCGCTTTTGTTCCAAAAAAATTGTTCTTATGTCAATGCAGCTTTTTGTTCCCACCTTTTATTCCAAGATTTTGTTACCACTTCCATGTAACTTTGTTTCTCTACCTATAGAGGTTTTTGTTCCTATATATGAGGAGTTTTTGTTTCTAACTTTTTGTCCCGAGCTTTGTTCCTAGATTGTGTTCCCACTTGTTTATGGTGTTTTTGTTCTTATATTTGTTCCTCACTTTTTGTTTCAAGATTTTTTGTTCCTGTGTCAATTAAACTTTTTGTTCATGCCTTTCATTTCGAGATTTTGTTCCTATGTCCATGGGACTTTGTTCCCCTCTTAATAGAGTTTTTTGTTCCTATATATGTCGAGTTTTCTTTCTAAGTTTTTACCAACTTTGTTCCTATCTCTATGGAGATTTTTATTCCTAGCTTTTGTTCTTCGTTTTTGTTCCAAGATTTTTGTTCCTACGTCAACAAAGTTTTTTTGTTCCTACATTTTATTTTGAGATTTACTTCTGATATCCATGGAACTTTGTTTCTCTCTCTATAGAGTGGTTGTTCCTATATATGTGGAGATCTTGTTTCTAAGTTTTGTCCTGAGGACTGTTTTTAACTTTTTGTTCCTATATCTATGGAATTTATTTTGTTCCTAGCTTTGTTCCTCGCTTTTGTTCCTAGATTTTTGTTCCTATGTCAATGGAGTTTTTTGTTCCTGTCTTTTGTTCCAAGATCTTGTTCCTATATCCATGAAACTTTGTTCCTCTCTTTGTAGAGTTTTTTGTTCCCATGTATGTGGAGCTTTTGTTTCTAACTTTTTTCTCGAGTTTTTGTTCTTATCTCTATGGAGCTCTTTTATTTCTAGCTTTGTCCCTCGCTTTTGTTCCAAGATTTTGTTTCCTATGTCAATGGAGCTTTTTGTTCCTCCCTTTTATTTCGAGATTTTGTTCCTACGTCCATGAAACTTTGTTCCTCTCTCTATACATTGTTTTTGTTCCTATATATGTGGAGTTTTTGTTTCTAAGTTTTCTCCCGAGCTGTGTTCCTAACTTTTTGTTCCTATCACTATGGAGCTTTTTTTTATTCCTAACTTTGTTCCTAGGTTTTGTTCCAATATTTTTGTTCCTATGCCAATGGAGGTTTCTGTTCCTACCTTTAATTTAGAGATTTTGTTCCTATGTCAATGGAACTTTGTTTCTCTCACTATAGAGTTTTTGTTCCTATGTATGTGGAGCTTTTGTTTCTATCTTTGTTCTTGAGCTTTTGTTCCTAACTTTTTGTTCCTATCTATATGGAGTTTTTTTCCTAACTTTGTCCTTCGCTTTTGTTCCTATGTGAATAGAGTTTTTTGTTCCTACCTTTTGTCCCGAGATTTTGTTCATGTGTCCATAGAACTTTGTTCGTATCTCAATAGAGTTTTTTGCTCCTATATACGTGGAGCTTTTGTTTCTAAGTTTTGCCCCGAGCTTTGTTCCTAACTTTTTGTTCCTCTCTCTATGGAGTTTTTCTTGTTCCTAGCTTTGTTTCTCGCTTTTGTTCCAAGATTTGTGTTCCTATATTAATGGAGATTTTTGTTCCTATCTTTTTATTCTAAGATTTTGTTCCTATAGAGTTTTTTGTTTCACAGTATCCAAATTTTGGTTCATGGTCTTCGAGTGGTAAATTTGTGTTAAACTTCTACTAGTAATTTGTTGTGGGGTTGTTAAAGTTGTGTCGCTTCCTGTCTAAATTTATGTTCCCCCAAAAATAAAAAATTGTACTAGCAAGGGTTGTGTTCCTTCCCGTCTAAATTTTTGTTCCCTAAAAATTAAACATTGTTACTCCAAAAATATTTGTTGTGGGGTCGTTAAAGTAATACCTCTAATAGAAATTTTTGTGGCAAAAATTTGTCCCTTAGGTATTGCGATTTTTTGGGGGGATAATTTGTTCCTCTTGTTGTACAAAATAAATTCCAAAAATACTATGTATTTTTTTTATTTTACCACATTCAAATATTGTTTAAAAAGAATTCTCGTAGTTGTTCTTTCCTTTTGGCTACTAAATTCTGGTATGTTCGATCAAGTTTCTAAATTTGGTTGCATGTGACCTAGTATTTTTTTTAGTTGCTGCAACATAAGAAAATGGTGCGTATTTTTGTTTATCTATTTGTTTCTAGTTTATTTATTTCTCGTAACAATCTTTTTGTTGTAAATATTTTTTGAAATGCGTTTTGGTTCGACTAAATCATGTTCTTATTATTTTTCATTTTGATGTGACCGATGGGGATCTTTTGAGCTATATTATGCTTGCATGCACTTTTTTTCTCTGTTCCCGTGGGTGCAAGGTAAAGTACAAATGCATGCCCATGCAGCCAGAGTGTCTGCACTCAGTGGGCTAAGAGCATCTCCACTCGCGCCCCCAAAGGCCCCCCAACCTCCTTTCCGTCCGAACGGGGCCCGAAGCCGCACACTCGCGCCCCCAATGAGTCTTCCCGTCCGATGCCCCCAATTCCCGTCCGGAAAAACCAGGCCACCCCCCCCCCCCCGGGGTTCCTGTGGGGGCTCCGGACAACTTATTGGGCGCCGCAGGCCTGCCCTGCCAGCGACACAAGGCTCCCACAAAAAGCCTCCCTCTGTGCCCCTCTGTCCACTTGCCTCCCTCTACGTTCCGGCACGCCGCCTGTCGCCACCGCCGGCCTCCCGCCTCCTCTCTCCACCGCTTCGCTCCCCCGCTCTTTCTCCCATCCACGCCGCCCACAACCTTGCCCTTCTTCCAACACCTCCCAGGTCTCCGGAGCCTCGCCCCGCCTGCGCCGCCCCCGGCGACTAGAGCTGCCCACCTTGCCCCAGGGTTTTCGGCGTTTTGACTGATTGTGCGCCGGCTGTTTTTTTTGTCAATCTTCTAATGCCATTTTCATTTCTATGTATGGACAACAACGATGAGTTCATGATGACCTTTCTCTTTGATAAGAAGCCGATATCGACGACGAGGAAGATGAGAACTTGCTTGTTCTTAATTGTCTTGCACAACTCATTGCCGAGGATGAAGCCAATAGTGAATCAAAGCGAGAAGGCTTCAAGTTTGGGAGGAGAAAGACGAAGCCGTGGATGAGAATGGAGGGCCACTACATGTTCTTTGCCGACTATTTTGTCGAAGAACCAAGATTCGATGCAAAGGACTTTCGTCGGAGATTTCGGATGAGCCAAAGGTTGTTCAACACATTGGCGCACGTGTGAGGGAGCACTACACCTGGTTCAAGAAGAAGAAGGATGTTGTGGGGATGATTGGTTTCTCGTCAATTCTCAAGTGCACTGCTGATATGAGAATTCTTGCATATGGAGCCCTGCAGATGATCAGAATGACTATCTGCGCATGTCTGACTCGACGGCTATCAAAGCCATGTACGGCAGATCACGAGACTTGGATTTGGCACGCGTTTTTCGGCATGGCAAGATCCCACAATGTGTTGCAGCATTCCCCATGTGTTCGTGAAACTTGTCGAAGGACATGCTCCGCCAGTGAGCTATCTTGTCAATGGCCACCAATACAACAAGGGGTACTGCCTAACGGATGGAATCTACCCAAGATGGTCAATATTCCAATCCTCTAGGGAACAAGAAATCCTGGTTTGCGTCGGCACAAGAGGGCACAAGAAAGGATGTCGAGCGTGCATTCAGAGTGTTCCAACTGAGGTTTGCTATTGTCCGGTATCATGATATCACTTGCTCGGCTGAGCATATGGGAGATGTGATGAATGCATGTGTCATCATGCACAACATGATTGACGAAGGGATGGATCTTAGACCCTGCGGGTAAGGACACCCCGTCTTAGGCCCAACGTTAAGGCCCAAGAAGGGAAGCCCTTGGAGTGTTCCGGAAGGCCCACATGAAGCCCACCCGCAATACCTTGCGGGTTAAGTTAGGAAACTTGTAACCGACATAGGGTTAGAGTTCGAGTCCTCTCTGGGTAGGGTTCGAGACCTGGCCACCTATATAAGGCCAGGAGAACCACCGGAAGAGGACCAAGCAATACCGCACCACCAAAGCCTTGAGATCGAGATCGTACCCTCGACTTGAGCAACCACCATTGTAACCGATCTACTCGTGAATACAGATCGACAGAGGTAGGAGTAAGGGTTTTACCTCTACGAGGGCCCCGAATCTGGGTAAATCTTGCCCCCTGTTTAGCCGACGATCGCCACCAGCGCTCATGGGTTCTCCTATTCGAAACCCTATGGGTTCACCCGAGGGATTTGTAGAGTCTCAGATTCGACAATTAGCGCCGTCTGTGGGAACGGCGGGCGCTGGATCTCCGGCATCTTCGGCTTCATCGACAACCAACTCACGTTGGAAACCTTCGACTACGGCTCCGACCAACCCTATCAGGATCGGATCTGTCGTGGTCACCCCTCACTCGCCGGAATCACGCCCGGTATTCAGCGATCTGGAGAAGAGCGTCACCTTGACGTTCGGAAGCTTGAAGTTCGTAACCAACAGGGACGGGATCCTCCACTTCCCTGAAGAATCAAGATCTGAGTCAGATGCCGTCGATTCGCGCCCTCATCTGGAGAAAAGCGGCGAGTCCGTCCGCTTCAACACCAATGAATACCATACCCTCTCGACAGAGGAACCTTCCCGAGTCCAGAGAGCTTTCCGAGCTACGCGTAGGATGCACGAGCCACGACTGGCTCAAGTCTGCATGGCAGGATCAGAGCTACCTCCGGAAACAGAACACAGCGCAACAGAACGCGCCGCAATCGGCGTCATGCGGGAAGCTTGGGACCGAGCCAAGGAGGCCATGCGAACAAGCAAGCCACCCGTAGCTGAAGCGCCACACGAAGACATGGTCGCCTACCACTACCACCTAGTGAGAGCGGCCGCAACCAACAAAGAAGCTCGGATAGATCTGGCCCGCCGAAAAAGAGCGGCGGATGAATCAAGTCAATGACGAGCTGAGCTGTCCCTACCACCCTTGGTCGGAACCCGGCATGCGAGGAGGGGATACGCATCAACATCCATGGACGTCGAGTCCTTGGGCGGAACCAGCAGGTCGATCGCACCTTCCCTTATGCGGGTTGATGAAGACGGGAACGTCTACCCGCAAACTCCTGCTGCCGCAGTCCTGGCCGCAACAACTTACATGCAGATGAACCAGCCGACGGAAAGCGATCCTCGAGCAGAACAGTACAAGCAGGTGCGCAAGGGACTAGGATTGGCAGCTGCGAGGCTTGCCTCCTATGACCGTCGGAAAGCCGCCGAACAGCTAGAGAGGGAGAAAGAAAAGGAAAAAGAAGCGTCCCGCAAGCATAGGAGCACTTCGCCAAGAAGAGACAAGTCACCTCACCGCGGTCGAGGAAAAGAAGCTCGATGCCGCGATGACAGTCGAAGCAGCAGCGAAGGCAGCCCGAGAGATAAAAGTTCGCGGCATCACAGCAGCCGCTCGCGAAAATGCAGCAAGGAGCCAAGGAAGGAAACTGATCGCGACCAGCCAGGATACAACGCACGATCAGACATCGCGCAAAATAAAGTGGACAAGGCGAGAGCAGCGAGGAACCGCGAACACTCTTCGTCCGGTTCTTCGGATGACGAAACCTGTGACGCGCTTTGCTTCACTCGCAGCATCCGCGAAGCGCCCCTACCCAGAAGATTCAAGCTCAGCACAGAAGTAACAAAGTACGACGGTTCACTCGAGCCCTCGTCGTGGCTAAACGACTACCTCACGGCAGTAAAATGCCAACGTGGGAACAAGAACACGGCTATGAAGTACCTCAATCTACATTTGGTTGGCGCAGCACGTAGCTGGCTGGAAGCAAGGCCAAGGTCCTGTTACGCATCATGGGATGACCTGCATCGCGACTTCTGCAAAAAAGTCCAGTCCACCTACAAGAGACCAGCAACCATTGAAGAATTGCGAGCCTGCAAACAGAAGAGCGGCGAGTCCACCCGCGAGTATATTCAGCGATGGACCACGCTCAGGAACACCGCAGGAAACATCTTGGAAGAAGTAGCGGTTGAGGCCTTCGCTAAAGGCACCCGACGAACTGCTTTCAGAGAAGAACTGGGCCGAGCCGCACCCAAAACTATTGGGGAGCTGATGGTCATAGCCGACAAATGGGCTAATGGAGAAGACGCGGTGCGCAACAAGAGAGCATCATCGCCCGCGACCGAGGACGACCGCCATGGTCGAAGGAAAAGAAGGAAATACTATGATCACGAGGATCGAGAAGAGATGGTAGCGGCGGAATTCACGCGAAGTCGCGACACTGGACGCCGTGGAAATCGCGAATGGAGACCGAAGGCTGAAGACAAAACTCCCGAGGAGGATCTCGATGCATACTGCTCGCTACATCTATTTACAGATAAGCGCATGGGCAAAACTAAGGCAACACACCTTCTTAAGGACTGCCGAAAGTTCATCGAAATTACTGAGGCCTTCTCGAAGAAGAGCAGATCGGTAGCCAATCAAAATTACCCACCGCTTCCGGGAGCAGGACACCGAGGATTCCAGCCGCCACAACCCCTACCTCCACCAGCAAATCCAAACATGGCGCTAGCCGCACTACCTGCGCCACCCGCACAAAACGCCGGAGCCAACACGTACCCGAACCCGGCAGGACATTTAGGAATGATCCAGAAGGTCTGCCCATCCCGCAGAGCTCAGAAGACAAACACAAGGCAGATATGCATGGCTGTGCAGACCCCGCCAACAAGGCCCGAATACCTGAAGATGGCGGACCAATCGAGCACATTCTCAATGGAAGACCACCAACCTCGTAATCCAAGCACAGATTGGCAACTACGAACTGGCCCGCGTATTCATGGATGGTGGCAGTGGCACCAACATTATCTACGCGGATACACTCCGCCGGATGAACAGAAACCTGGACGGCCTTGCGGAATCAGAAACATCCTTCCACGGGATAGTTCTAGGAAAGGTGATCCGTCCACTCGGAACAATTAACCTAGAGGTTGTGTTGGGAAATCGATGCAACTACAGAAGAGAATTCCTCGACTTCGAAGTAGTCGACTGGCCCTCACAGTACCACGCCATTCTTGGTCGAACAGCGTTCGCCAGATTAATGGCGGTACCACACTACGCGTACCTGAAGCTCAAGCTACCCGGGGAATATGGTGTCATCACCATCGACGGAGATTTCCAGAAATCTAACAAGTGCGACATCGAGTTCAACGAGATCGCAAAATCTTTCGGGATGCAAGAAGAACTGAAGGAGCTGGCAAAGACCACGGATCACTCCGTGATGCCCCTCATGAAGAAAAACGCGCCAGAATTGGAGTTCAGCGCCAACATCGACACCCGAAAACATCAGGTGCACCCGACAGATTCTGCGAAGACAGCGATGGTCTCAACTACCCTCTCGCAAGCATAGGAAAGCGCGCTCGTTGAACTCCTCCGTGAGTACTGGGAAATTTTCGCCTGGCAGCCCTCAGATATGCCAGGAATACCCAGGGAGTTCGTCGAGCACTCACTCGAAGTCTTTAAAGATGCGAAACATATCAAGCAGACCACTCGACGGTTCTCAGAACCCAAGCAGAAAGCACTTGGAGAAGAAGTAAACAGATTGCTAGCAGCAAAATTCATCAGGGAGATCAAGATATCCACTTGGTTAGCAAACCCGGTGCTGGTCCCAAAGAAGAACACTGACATCCTTCGAGTGTGCATTGACTACACGTCATTAAATAAGCACTGCCCCAAGGATAACTTTCCCCTCCCACGAATCGACCAGATCGTGGACTCCATCGCGGGCTGTCAACGCCTCTCCTTCCTAGACGCCTACTCGGGATACAACCAGATCCGGATGAAGAAGGAGGATGAGGAAAAGAAAGCATTCATTACACCCCACGGTGTGTACTGCTACACGACAATGCCCTTCGGGCTCAAGAACGCAGGCGCAACATATCAGCGCTGCATGCAAAAATGCCTCGCCAAGCTCATTGGCAAGAACGTAAAAGTGTACGTTGACGACATTGTCATCAAGACTCGAGTAGAGGATACGCTCATCGAGGAAATTAGAGAAACATTCGACGCTCTCAACGCATACAGGATCAAGCTCAATCCGACAAAATGCGTCTTCGGCGTCCCAGCAGGAAAACTTCTCGGGTACCTGGTATCCGCCAGAGGCATCGAAGCCAACCCAGAGAAAATACAAGCAATCTTGACAATGAAGTAGCCAACCAATCTACGCGGAGTCCAACAGCTCGTCGGGCGACTAGCCGCCTTGAGCAGATTTATCGCGCGATTGGGCGAGCAGGCATTACCCTTCTACAAGTTGTTGAAGAAGACGGACAAATTTAAGTGGACACCAGAGGCTAAACAAGCATTCGCAGATCTGAAACGATCGTTGGAAAGCAGCACCGCAAGAGAGGGAGCCACTTTACCTATACCTAGCCGCAACAAACCAGGTCATCAGCACGGCCATCGTAGTCGAACGACCTGAGGAGGGCAAGGCATATGGTGGTCAACGACCGATCTACTATATCAGTGAAGTGCTCTCGCCATGCAAGCAACAATACCCTCACTACTAGAAGCTCGCATATGGAGTTGTTCTCACAGCTCGAAAGCTCCAGCACTACTTCCAGGAACACACCATAACAGTGGTTAATGATCCATCACTCGGTACAATCATGAACAACCCAATGGCATCTAGAAGAATAGCAAAATGGAGCATCGAGCTGGGCGCTTGGGACATCATCTATGCAAGGCGCAATTCAGTAAAATCCCAGGTACTCGTGGAGTTCTTGAGCGAGTGGACAGAACTACAAACGCCCGGGCCGCCATAATACACAAGTAATTGGATCATGTACTTCGACAGGTCCAAGAGAAACGAAGGAGCAGGAGCTGGGATCGTCGTAATATCACCTAGAGGGGACAAACTGCAGTATGTCCTACGATTGTATTTTCCACCCGATGATCCAGCATCAAACAACGACGCAGAATATGAAGCTCTGTTGCACGGGATGAAGATGGCACTTGCTTGTGGAGCCACCCGACTGATGATCTACGGCGACTCCAATCTCATCGTGCAACAGACAATGAAGGAGTGCGACGCAATCACTGAAAACATGGTCGCCTATCGTGACATGTACAGCCTACTCGGAGGAAGTTTTAAAGGATGTGAGCTGAAGCATATTGCAAGATCCAGCAACGAAGAAGCAGACAGGCTGGAAAACATGGGTTCCACAAACACACCCATACCGCTAGGGATATATTTCGAGTGGATGACTAGACGATCAGTCAAAATCAAGAAAACTGCAAAGGCACCCGCAGCAACGGAGACAGAGGTCAGCCCGCATGTTGCTATTATCAAACTCATTCATCATATTTCGTGACAAGTTTTTCTGGTCGAACCAGTCTGGACGCAGAAATACCTCGACTACTTGTCCGCGAAACAGCTCCCAGCAGATCCACGTGCGGCTCGACAGATAATCAGGCGAAGCAAATCCTTTCGGGTGATCAACGAAGAATTGTACAAGCAGAGCATCTCAGGCATACTGCAACGATGCATAGCACCCGAGGATGGCAAGGAATTATTGCAAGACATCCATCAAGGAGATTGTGGACATCATGCTAGCTGGAAAGCAATCATGGGAAAAGCCTTCCGAGCAGGATTCTACTGGCTTACAGCAGCTAGAGACGCAAAGGAACTAGTCGACAGGTGCAACGCTTGCCAGCGATTCGCACCAAAACCACACGCACCCGCTACGGAATTGCATATGATACTCATCGCCTGGCCCTTTGCACAATGGGGGCTGGACATGGTAGGACCATTACGCAAGTCCACGCTAGGTGGATACACACACTTGCTGGTCGCAGTTGACAAATTTACCAAATGGATTGAAGCTATGCCGGTAACCTCGGCTAGCGCCCAATGTGCCGTCAAATTCCTCGACTCCATCGTATGCAGGTTCGGAATACCACACGACATCATTACAGACAATGGTACTAACTTCACAGCAAAGGAAACACAGCAGTTCTGCGAAGAAAAGGGCATCAACTTCAAATTTGCCTCAGTTGCCCATCCGCAAACCAACGGCCAAGTCGAAAGATCCAACGGATTAGTTTCGGCTGGCATCAAGAAACGTCTACTCGATCGTCTACACCCAGCAGCAGGACATTGGGCAGAAGAGCTACCCTCCGTGCTATGGAGCCTCCGCACAACTCCAAACCGATCCACAAACTACACACAATTTTTCATGGTCTACGGGGCCGAAGCAGTCCTTCCCGAGGACGTCAGGTTCAGCGCCCCACGGGTTGTTGCTTACAGTGAAGAAACCTCCAATAGGGCACTCGCGGATGATATGGACGCACTCGACGAAATGCACGATATTGCACTCGCAAGATCCGCAGTATACCAGCAGTCGCTGCGAAACTATCACAGTCGCCGCATACGCCACAGGGCCTTCGCAGTAGGAGATCTGGTGCTACGGCTCAAGCAGAAGGAAGGGCACAAGCTCGAGCCACCATGGGAAGGACCCTTCATAATACACGAAGTTATCCCAGGTGGCGCCTACCGACTGAAGAATCTAACGACTGGAAGCATCTATTCCAACCCTTGGAATGTTGCGCAACTCCGCAAATTTTACCCCTAGATTTATTTTACTCGCAGTAATAAGGCTATACTAGCCATCTTGTAGCTCGACAGAACAATACATGACTTTTCAGTCATTGCAATAAAATACATAGTTTCTCAACCATAGATACTCGAAGATTTCTTATACTTACATGCTAAAAGTAACAGGTACACACCCCAAAAACACACGGGGGCTACGCCTAACTCAGCATCATAGGAATAAGTTTATTTACATGATGAAAACCTTACAACAGTTTTTTACAAACTACACAGCAAAAACAGGATACATACATCCTACATGTACACATGGCGATGAACATCCTGAGCCGCCAAAACACGATCAACCTCATCCGAGGTCAATCAAATGATTTCCTCTGCCGCAGGTCGAACAGCCCTGTAATGAGGAGACATATCGTCGATTGGACCATCAGGAAGTCTAGCTATGGAGTTGAAGTTCACCTCAGGATGCCACAGCCGGACGAAAGAGAGAGCCACCACCGAGCCGCAAGTCATCTGATTGCGAACACACTCGCGAATCTCTCCTTCTCGCCCGAACACCCTGAGAAGATGGCTCCAATCTTTCGGACCCCTTTGCAGCGGATAGAAAGCGGCGTTCATCGCAATCAAAACCTCGTGAAAGGAACTCACGAGTATCTTCGCCTGAATGACTCGGAACTTCAAGGTAGCAAGCACAAAGCCTCGACTACGATCGGACCAAAAATTATTCCCATGAGGTTTCGAGCTGCCAGCTTCTTGAAAGATGTGGTTCTCCACCCATTGTTTCTCATTCCTGTCATCCGGCCGAACAACTGAAAAGCAAAGATACATGATAAAAAAGGATAAAAGACAAAGAAGACTTGGGGGCTGAACTACTTACAGAGCAAATCATTGGCAACATACGCCAATTCATCCATCACAAACTGCTCGCGTTCATTCGCCAGCTTTTGTTTGGACTTGGCTACATCCGCTACCCCACGCAATGCTTTTATCTTGCGTTCACCATCCGCCACACGATCACGGAGGCCTGCAAAGGTGCCAACAGCAGCAACAAGAGGATTTGCTGGGGTAGCAGATCCACCTGAAGACTCCGCAGCAACCCCAGCTACCTGGAAGAATACAAGGAAATTAAAGGAATAAGATGCCCTATTCGAGATATATCAACCACCTTTTCGACATGTGCTCGGGGGCTACTCCCATCGGGAGGAAACATATAATCGCGGGAAGCATTTCAGAAGAACATCTCGATTAAGACAATGAAAATACGGGAGCACATCCCAAGGTTCATTACAATCGAAACAGCGAAGTACAAAAGAAATATACTAAGGAGCTGCACTTGTGCTGCCACTCGCGGCGTCGGTCCCTCCCCTGACACGGGCGAACAACTCGGATAACTTCCGAGCAAGGACTCCGGCTGGCTCGCCAAAACGACGAAGCCCTACCTTTTTACCCGTGGAAGGGTTGACAGGAAGCTCCGAGTAGGCCTCCTCCAAGCCGGTGACTCCATGCGCCAGCGCGAACTTGATGGCAGTCTTCGCCCCAGATTTTGACTGAGAAACCGCGTAGGTATCAAGGATACTGCTCTCCGAGAAAATCTTCAGCAGATCGCCCAGCGCGGGTGGAGACACGACGTTGGCGAGAAGGCGGCCGTGCAGCTGCGTCAGCACTCGAGTGGCATCGCCAATCAAGGTGCAAACCCCTTCAGCGTGCCTCCTGAGCTGGGCGCAAGAATCTGTCAACACATCCACTCGAGGGATCCCAGGAAGCTCCAGTGGGACACCCAGAAGACCTACAGAGAAAAAATGTTAAGATCCAAAGGACTCACCAAGACAAAAGACAAATCATAGGACAAAAGCAACTTACCCGCAAAGCGCTCCGCAAGGGGACGAAGGAAGTCGACAAGGTCGGCATCCGCCTTGGTGCCAGCTTCCTCCAAGTTCTTCAGAGCATCCTGGGCAGCCGCAAGCTTTCCTTCAAGATCGGCCGACAGCATGCGGGAAGACTCGAGTTCCCGTCGAGTAGCCGCCAACTCAGCCTCTTGAGCAGTTGCCCGAGTGGAGGCACTCGCCTTCTCGGTCTTCATAAACTCAAGTTGAGCTGCGCAGCAATAGTTGTCAGAGCCGAAGAATTGGTGGAAAAATAAAGACGGAAGAAGATGGTAAACTTACTTCAAAGAAGCTCATTCTCCGAGGCGAGCCGATCACGGTCTGATCGAAGGATCCCGCATTCCGACTCAGCGAGAACAACACGGCGACCAACGGCCGCAAGGGAGTCGATAAGCGTCTGCGAGGAAAATGAAGATAGAAGAATCAGAAAAAAGAAATTTGAGCCTATACTCGATTGCAAACATTCGAATATAGCCTCGGGGGCTACTCCTATCGGGAGCACTGTCGTGCACCCGATAAAATGAAGAAGAAGAAATAAGAAGACTATCTCTGAGCCTGTAGCCGATCACATGCGATCGACTACAGCCTCGGGGGCTACTCCCATCGAGAGCACTGACGTGCACCCGATAACAAATTCAAAAATGATAAAGCATTGAACAAGCAGGCAGCAAAGTTTACCTAGCCTTGAGAGAAGGAGAGGGGATCCGCCGAGCTACCCGAAACCTCCTTCGAAGACGAAGCCCCAGCAGCAAAACTTGGAATTCTGTATTCCGTAGTCGCCGCGTTGGGGGATACACTCGATGAATTTTGGACGGTGTCGGCGGTAGGAGTTTCACCCGCAACTCCCTCTTTATTCCTCTTTTCGGGAGGAAGGGAAGAGGCGTACCTGCGAGGGCTGATAGCTTGCAGACTACAATGAAGACAATACGTCAAAAAAGATGAGAAAGGAAATGTTCGAATAAAGATTAAGAAAAGAAACTTACTCGTCGTCATCTGCATCATCCAACATATCCGCATTCCAGGCGGTTTGTATATTTGGAAATGAAGGAGAAGGGGCGAGTGTGTGCAGCGGAGTTACGATGAGGGGCCCCTTCCCGGGCGATTCCTCCAAAGAATTGTCTTTGGAAGTGGCCTCGTCACCCTCCACTCGACGGCGTTTGCGCTGCAGGAGACCGTCACCCGAATCCTCCGCACTATCCGAGGAGTCACTCTCGGAGCTCGAAGAGGCGTCAGCAACACTGGTGTCGGCTGGGCCGTCCAAGTTACTTGCCAGCAAATCCAAGGCATCCTCCCCGGATATTGGCGGGTAGCAGGTCGCCACAGCTAGGCTCTATCGAAGAAGACAAAAGGAAAGAAGAATTTCAGTCAACTAAGAACTTTCGAGCTGGAAAAAGACAAAATCCAAAGAGAAAATTCAGAACTTGCATCGGCTGGCGGTGGCCTTGATGCCTCAAAAGCGGCTACTGGGCAGTTGGGGAAAGTGTCGCCCTCCTTTAAACTGGTGATAGCCGCGATCTTCTTCTCGAATTCTGCATTCGAGAGTTCTTCTCGGCTCACGCGACTAGGATCCCCGGCGCCCTGGTACTCCCACATCGCGGATGGCCTATCCTGCAGGCTGACCCCTGCGCTTGAGGAAGACGCTTGCCAAGTGCAGGCCGTTCAGTGCAATTCCTGCGGCTTGGTCGCGGAGAGTGGCCACCTTGGCGAGTAGAGGAGCGACTACCCGGTTTTCTTCAGCCGAGAGTTTGTGCGCCCAAGACTTCCGTTTCTTCAAAACAGCGAACGGATGGAATTCGTTGACTCCATCCGCGTTGTTGTCGGTGACGTAAAACCATTTTTTCCTACATCCTTGGGCGGAGTCGATGAAGTTCATCGTGAAGTAGCCGTTCTCCGACTTCGCTTGGATCCCGAAGCCACCGGTGCGTAACGGCTCCCCGAGCTCCGTCTCCACCCGCGATCTCTCGCGAAAGACGCGCACCTTGAAAAGGGCCTTCCAGAGGCCCCAATGGGGGCGAATGCCCAGAAAGCACTCGCAAAGGACAATGAAGCACGAGATGTGTTGCACTGCGTTTGGAGGCAAATCATGGAGCTGTATGCCGTAGAAATACAGCAGAGCCATGAGGAAGGGGTGAAGAGGAAGTGCAAGCCCGCGCGACACGTGATCCACGAAGATCACGCGTTCATTCGCGCGGGGATTAGGTACCTCCTCTTTCTTGCCGAGGCGTACCCGTTTCTCCGCTTCCGGGGGTAGCAATCCATCTCGCTGCATTCCCTTGATGCTTTTGGCCGTGGTGTTGGGCGAGCGCCAATCACCCGAGCGCGATGCGGGTGGCGCTGGAGCCTCTCCTGACGCCCTCGATGACGAGACAGCAGCGCTTCGTTTCTTGCCTCCCGCCATTGCTGCTAGCACGAGCTCGAAGAGAAGGAAGGTGGAGCGCGAGGAAGAAGATGAGCAAAGAAGGCAAAGGCTGGGAAATTTTTACCGTTTCACCAAGGCCTGCTTTTATACACAGGGCCAGTCGATCCTAGCCACTTGATGTGCCACGTGGCGTCCATCGCAGCCGCCGCGTGCGAAGGAGAAACGAGAAGGCGGCGGATGCTGTTTCGTGTCACGATCCTAACAGTGGATCGTGCGCATTTACTGCGCGGTTCGCGTAAAAACCGGGAACGGCGTCTCGTTTCCGGTCAAAAAGCTGACAAAGTGGGCCAGCCCTTCTGCTCTCACTCCGTCACATCCCATCGGGAGGATAAAAGTGCGCCATGACGTCATAGCGTGCATCATCAAGCTGAAGAATCTTTCGAATGGAAAGTTCAAACACGAAAATAACTTCGTACGGACAAACTCCTTCGAATAAAAAGTTCAAACACGAAAATAATTTCGTATGGACAAATTATGACGTGAAATCTCTTTCACAGGAGAAATACCCTACACACGAAAACTCTTTCGTATGGGCACAATACCCCAAACATGAAAACTCTTTCATATGGGCATAAAACTACGAACACGAAAACTCTTTCGTATGGACAAGGAAATCACAAATTCAAAACTACACGAGTAGGCACATCCTGCCACTCATTTACACGATGTCTGTACATCACAAACCTGGATTGTTCGACCGACTAGGTACATCCGGATGCCATATTCTTTCAAATATGAAGGTAAGACCCGAAAGATCTCTCTTGAGGGCCTGGAATCGCACTCAAGTTGCGTCCTCCGGTATGATTCCGTGTCAACAACACGAAGAAAAATCCTAGCGGACGCGCCGGATACCCCTATAGGTTAAGTTCGACTCGGTAAGACCACTACGGCCCAGTCGCGACAATCACCTCATCGGGTTCGAGTTGGAGGTCTCGAATCTGTGTAGGCCAGAACTGTTTTTGCCCTAGTTGCAATTAATTGGCCCTGATCTCTCGGGAGAGCCAAGCTACTGCGCCATGTCCTTCTGCGATAGCAGCCATAAATAAAGGCACTTGCATTACTCGACACTCGGGTGCAAAAGCTCGTCACACAGGGTACACACCCTCCAAACGGAAAACGACCATACTGGTTGTCTGAAAGAAAGATGAAAATTTTGACCGTCTACTCGACTGGAAAAATCCCAATCGAGCAAACGCTCGGGGGCTACTGACGAAGGGATGGATCTTAAACCCTGCGCTAAGGACACCCCGTCTCAGGCCCAACGTTAAGGCCCAAGAAGGGAATCCCTTGGAGTGTTCCGGAAGGCCCACATGAAGCCCACCCGCAATACCTTGCGGGTTAAGTTAGAAAACTTGTAACCGACATAGGGTTAGAGTTCGAGTCCTCTCCGGGTAGGGTTCGAGACCTGGCCACCTATATAAGGCCAGGAGAACCACCGGAAGAGCACCAAACAATACCGCACCATCAAAGCCTTGAGATCGAGATCGTACCCTTGACTTGAGCAACCACCATTGTAACCGATCTACTCGTGAATACAGATCGACAGAGGCAGGAGTAAGGGTTTTACCTCTACGAGGGCCCCGAACCTGGGTAAATCTTGCCCCCTGTTTAGCCGACGATCGCCACCACCGCTCATGGGTTCTCCTATTCGAAACCCTATGGGGGTTCACCCGAGGGATTTGTAGAGTCTCAGATTCGAAAATGGCATTGAGGATGAGCGTGCAAATCAGTGCATGATCATCTTTCGTATGAGTGTCAGGGTCCTCTCGCCAATGTGGATCACAATGTGCCGGCGGGTTGGACCGAGTATATCGCTATACATATGGAAATCCGAGATGAAACCGCTCATAATCAACTACAAGATGCTTTGGTGGAGTATATGTGGATTCGCTAAGGCTTAGCGGCGATATAGTGCACTTTCAATTTATTTTTAATTGTATGAATATTTTTATTTTTAGCCATCTGTGAACTATATATATACTAATTTAATCTAGAACACAAGTATTTTAAAGTATTCTTAAGACTCTAAAATAACAAAAGTAGGAAAAATATTGGTTTGAGTGTTTTGTTTGGGAACGCCGAGTGGGGAAGGGTGGCTCTCGAATGCGCCGCGCCGTCAGACCGAGCCACAAAGGACTCCTCCAGGCGCCGAGCCGGACGCCTAAAGGGGACGCGAGTGGAGATGCTCTAAGCTAAAGGGGAAAAACAAAGTAAAGCTTTGGTGCCCCACGCGGTAGTCATCCGCCAGCCAGCCAGTTTCGCGGCACGCACACGCGCACGATGGGTGAGGTTTTTAGTCTCACATCGAAAGTTTGTAGACACATTATACAGGTCGCCCACCCTCTTTTTTTTTTGAGTTTTAAGGCCCCAGCTTTATTACGCAGAATTCATAATGTTTAGAGGGATATTAAGATTAGAAGGAGGAACATTAAACCACACATGGCGACCAATCTCCAGAGACATAGCCGACCTAGCAAGGTTGTGAGCCTCCTTATTCGTTGCTCTCCGTTCGTGTATAAACGTCACTCGCCGGAACTTCAATTTATGTGAACTAATCTCCTTCAAGATCATACTGTATTCCCCCATAGACGGTTCTCCATTGATGGCTTTGGTGACATTGAGGCAATCCGAGACAACCAACAGATCTCGTACATGGATATCTTCAGCTAGCTTTAGCGCCTCTGCACATGCCTGTGCTTCAAGAACTTCAGGGTTAATGATACCATCAAAAGCAACTGCAGAAAAGCACCCCAAAAATACCCTTGTTCATCTCTGCAGATAGCCCCCACGGCTCCCCTTTGATGCATTTTTGCCACAGCTCCATCAACATTTATCTTGTACATTCCCTCCCGAGGAGGCATCCATTAGGGTTGTACACGGATAGACATTCTCTATGCTTCATTGATCTCGCACTTAGACTGCTCACAGTGGGAGTAACGTAGGTGGTAACATAAGTGCCACGTGGATAAAAAAGATGATGTGGCACTCGTTTAATGAGGAGAGAGGTGCTAATGGTATCATAGCCATAGGTAGACACCGTAACATAACGCATTCCAAAATAAGATGTGTCTATAGCCTAATAAATATACTAGTATATGATATCACACATATGTTAATATACATTGTGAAAGTAGTAACATAGACTAATATCATACTAGCACAATACCCGTGCGTTGCAACGGGTAGATGTAAATGATAAATGAAAACTTGTCTTCCTTATACTTTCAAATTAAACATATGCATGTCAAATTGGCCGAGCGCTTTACGACGTTCTATTTCAAAAAAATTGCAATCAGTTGTATTTACTCTACCAACGCAAAAATTGCAATCAGTTGTATTTACTCTACCAACGCCGTATCTAAATTTCCTACTCGCAATACCCTAATAGGTGATCAGTTTTTCTGTCCTTATAAGCAAAAGTTGCCATGTTGGACGAAAAGGACCACCTGATTTATGAGATCGGGAGGCATCAACTCTTCGGTCTTCAATTTCGCCCAGAATCAAAATTTTCTCATTGATAGGCAATTGTTTCGGTCTTGTTTTATTAAACAACAATATCGTGACAGATCCTAGAGAAACTAAAATTTACTTCATAGATGACCATGGCTAATACGCAATACTGACTTGAGTTATATTCCTCCCAGGCGTGAACGAACAAGTTCCTATCATAACCCATGAGGGCATGCCCATGTGGTAAAGCATCGGCGGATCCGACGACATGTGAGACAACACATTGTGTTCCTCAAAACTCTACTGGTAATTATCATCAGACCATTCTGAAATCAGAGTCAAAACGTAGCCAGGGTTTAAACTTGCATGTATAGTTCCCAAACTAATTTTGAGTTTATCGGTGCATCACCTAGTCCAGATTGAAGGCAACGTTACGATCGTGCGGGACAACGGTAGGACGTACCAACCATCGCTGCCCACTGTAGATGATCATGAACAGCAGATGCCTACCAGATGGTTAAAAGTCTGGGAATCTAATACAAGAAATCATGAACCAATAAAACTACTTTTACAACATGTCATTAGCGACAATTTTACAACCTGTATGTTCCGGTGTTGCACATGGAATCATCTTATTCAATCAGTTCTCACTTTACAGTGGCGAGTACAGTACATTTTGTTTGGCTCTATAATATAGCAAGAGCTCTTTTACGGTGATTGGGACGGAACCACGGGTACCGTCCGGTTCCGTCGAGAATGTTTTTTTAGACCGTTGATTATAACATGATTATTTTAACCGTCGATTAAAACACGGTGAATTTTTCAAAGTAGTCGTAATTTTTTCTTTGCAAGAATAAAACAATCACTCTGTAGGGTGCCATGGTACTACTATGCTGGCGCCGGCGCTGCGGCCGACGGCATATGGGAACGCGACTCGGCAGACCGCCGACTCCGTGCCGGGGAAGTGGACACAAGTCAGGGTGCATTACCTGGGGCTGTACATGATGACGTTGGGTACACGGCGAGCGCAAGAAAATGATGAGCTTCTTCAGCTGATTCTAGTTCTCCGTCAGCATCCGCGATCTGCTGGCTGTTACCGTACCGGTGTATGTGCAGGATAACATCAGCCACCGCTATGGCTACGGCATATGCGGCGTCGGCATCCTCGCGGGACTCGTCGTGTTACTGTCCGGCACAAGGAAGTACTGGTTCAAGAAGCTCGCTCGGAGCCCGTGGCGGAGGTACAAGAAGCAAAAAAGTTGGTCATGTTCGCGCTTACGACGGTTGGGCGCCGGGAAACTGCTGAAGTGCTGAGGTCGCTCCGTGCGGGAGCCACCGGCGTCGTGCGGATACTACCTCCCTGTGACAGGCATCTTCCTGTCGTGGAACTGGGCGCACGAGGCAGCGCAGCTAGCCCCCCCGCTGGCTCGCTCGAGCTCCACGCCCGCAGGGGCCGCGGCGGCGACGTGCTCAGCACCGTCACTGTGACGACGCGGTGACATCCTGGCTCCCGACGTGTCCCGACCTGAAAACGCGGGTGCCTTCAGAGTTAGCGTGGTGGGCCAACATGGAAACATGGTAGAACCAGTGCTAGCTGGTGGCATGCAGCGCCGCAGCGAGCAGCTGAGCATGGATGTAGTGCGGCAGTTCGAGAGGCTGGTCGATGACGTTGGCGATTTCATGAGGCTCTTCGAGAGCGGCGGATGCTGCAAGTGTTTCACGCGGTTCTAGCAGTTGGCTGCACCGCTCCTCGCCGGGGAGAGCATCCAGCTTTTCAGGTAGTCGCCGTCGAGCGCTACCAGCCTGCCATCAAACCGATGGCATAGCAATGGCGCTTGTGTGCATGACCGCCGCAATTCTGCTGCCGTCGCCGCTCATGAGCGTCCATAGACTGCAGGTGGCTGGAACGAGCAGGCGCGCGTGTCCTGCTACTGTGCGCGGTGGAGTCCTGCGAGCTCCGAACAAGAAGTCAAACAAAAACTGACATGCACCGGAGGAATAATCCACAATTTACGCTAAAAAAAATAAAAAAATGCATTACAGCTGACCATTTCCCGTGTAATTTTGGTACCGGCCCCACATAATTTTTGGTTCCGTCCCCACGCTATTGGTTCCGTCCGGTTCCGTCAGTCCGGTTCCGTCTATTTTACTACCGTTAGATCGGGTTGGATGGACGGTTCATAAAAATGCCAACCACCCTAAAACTTGTAATATAGCAAACATCACATTTTTCAGAGAATGACAAAGTGGTTAGTACGAGCAAGCGGTCCTAAATGAGCATGCCACGAGCATGGCACTGTACATGTCCTCCCGGTTCACCAGCATTGCGGCACTCATGCAGAACGGATCAACCTCTCGCGCTGGCCGGCGCCACATCCTCCGGCTTCTCTGTACGCAGAAACAATGGAAACAGAGCTCGTCCATCATAACCTCGACGCCGGAGTAGACAAGGTGGTGGCGGTTCTGCAGCAGTGAGATGGTGGCCTCGAGGGTGCGGCATGGAGCACGTCATGCCCGTGACCCGCAGCTTAACCCTCCACGTGTCGTCTCCACCTCCCAATGCGAGCTTGTCCACCTCGTCGTCGTAGCCACTGTATGACCCCAGCGGTGCGAGCTCCTCCACCTCATCGTCGCGGTTGCCGGCGCTCCCGGCGTAAGGGTCCCAGCCTAATTAAGTTCCTTTGTTGTAGCATGCGGACTGCTGTTAAAACCAGCACCTTCAGGAACCTGCATCATCAGGATATCAACACAAAGGTACAAACTACCTTGGCTCGGGTAAAAAAAAATTAGTGCCAATAATATGACTACTGCTACTGCATTGTGGTTCTTAAGGAAAAAGACAACAATACTCAGATGGAAAAGTTTGCTAGATGTGTCATGTACTCCTTATATTAGCTCTGATTCAGTAATGGTAGCACGGTGCTTTAGAGTGTAAATCCATAGAGGAGTTAACGGTGAGCTTGGCTGCATAGGAAGTACAGATTGTAATGGTTCTTATACTTTTTCAGTGTCCAAATATTGACATTAATTCCTGAAAAAACTTATTTTTTACAGAAACTTCTCTACAAGACACTACATAGTATGGAGTAAAATCTGACATGTTATTGTAACCAAAATGCAGCGAAGAAGAAGAAGAACAAAAATCACTCAACATCGCTTCTTCCTTTCCATAAACAAGCAAATCTACAATCCACAATATTGTAAATTACTTTGCCTTTTTCATCAGTAAACATTTTAGCACCAGGAAAAATCTTTACACTGCAGTTATGACGGAGCCTAAAGGTGACCATCCAGGCGACGACCCGGGATTCCGTCCGCTGGCCAACGTGCTTAGCCATGTCATCTTGGTTGGCGCAGATCCATGAAAGCACTAAACTATTACCAAAAGTCACAGCATTTGAATCCAACTTGTGTGAGTGTGTTACCTTCTCCATGGTGTGTGAGCCGAGGGCGAGGCATATCAGCATGTAGCACACGCGAGTTGCCGACTCGCAGCTCCAGTGGCCGGCGACCGTACCAGATCGATGCGCAGCTAGAACTACCCTCTTCCTCCGCCTCTTTTTCTCCAGATCAGATCCACTGCTCCGTCCATCTCATTCGAGTCGGGGATATCTGGACGGAGCAGCGTTGGAAGGAAAAGGGGGCGACTGGAATGGGTCGCCGTCGGGGCGGCGCTGGAAGGAGAAGGGGGCGACTGGGAGGGGTCGCTGTTGGGGGAGATCCGAGATCGGGACGGGGCGGCGTTGGAACGAGGTGGAGACCATGGTAGTATACGGGAGGGCAGCTCCATGGATGAGATGCGAGGGGTTTTCTGTAAATTGTTGGTGCGGTGCCCTGCAGTCCCGCACGGCACGGCCCGCCTCATTAAAACCTTCCAGTCCCCGTAGGTACCCTGGCGAGGAAAGAGTGCGTCTGAAACTTGCTGCTCTCCGACTTAATTGTTCATATTACAGACCGAGTTCAGAACAAAGAAAAAAAAAGAAAAATTACAGAAGGACAAGAAAATTATTCTTCATCGCTGATATGAAGATACTCCATTGCAGCCAACAACTCGGGGTCTTCTGGCGCGTGTTGAGTTCTGCGCATTGCTCGATTGCGGTCTTTCACAACCATCAAACTCTTCACCATCGTGGGGTGGAGACTTGCTCTTCTCGGCTCGAGTACTCTTCCACTTAGACTAAATGTTCCCTCTATGTTGTTGATGCGGGGACAGTTAACAGATCTCGTGCTAATATGGAAAGCACCGGATATGTACGTCTATGATCATGCCACCACTGCAATATGCTGAAGTTGTTGTCGTCGTCGCATGCAACCAGCTGGTCATTGAGGTAAGCGGCTAACTCTCCACGCTGACCACCAGAGCCACCACCGGAGCTTGAGCCACCACCGGAGCTTGAACCAAAGAGTTTGAAGATGGTTTTCTTCTTGGCGGGGCGTGCGGCTGGAGGTGGTAATGGCGGACGAACTATAGCTGCAAACTTTTCCTCATACTTGGCATATAGAGCAGTGAGTCTTGTCTTAATAGCAAATTGATATGCAGTATAATCTACTTCCAATGAGGCCGTTAAATAAGATAGAGCCATGCCGAACTTATCGACTTTACACCTCGGATCCAAGATAAATGCAAATGCACATAAATCAGGAATTTCCTTCCAATATTTTATTAACTTGGTTTTCATTTGTTTAACAGCGTCTCTTAATATAGTATGAGATTCATTATCCTTCAAGTGATTAGCCATTAATACAATCTGATGCACTAGTAATGGAGACGTGGGATAATAAACCCCAGATAAAGTGTTTGTTGCATCGTAAAGTAGCTCTAGAAATTCCATTACCATGTTTGCTAGTTCCCAGTCATTAGGTGTAATAAAGATTGCTCCCTGGGAATTTGCATTAACATACGTGGTAAATTGGTCTTTATCACGGATCAAATCTCTAATCATTATGTATGTCGAGTTCCATCTAATGTGCATGTCAACATTATATATATGAGATGCCGCAGTAGCTGCAGCACACCATCTTTTGTAGTCAGCTAGTCTCGGATTAGAACCATTTAAAAAAAGAATGCCATCTCTTATTTTATCAATGGGTGCTTTCAGATGTTTTAAAGCACTTTTAGCAATAAGATTAATAATATGGCATGCACACCGTTGATGGAAAAGCTGACCAGATGCATAACCGTTAAGTACGGGACCGAGATCATTCATTGTTGCGGCATTATTTGAAGCATTATCTAGAGTTATTGCGAACACCTTGTTCTCAAGACCATATTCTTGCACGACATTCATTATTTTTTCAGCAATTGCTCTACCAGTATGTCTAGAGTCAATTAATTCAAATCCAATGACAGCTTTTTTTAGTTCCCAGTTATCATGAGTGACATAATGAGCTACAACACTAAGATAATCTTGCTTAGCTCTACCACTCCAGATATCAGATGTTAATGAAACTGAAAATGTACATTTCGCAAATTCATCTTTTAGTTCCTTAGACATTTCTTTAGCTAGTTTTTTCATATCCCTAGATGTAGTTTGCCTAGAAACTGGTTGATACCGTGGATTATGGTATTTTTTAATCCAATCTACCACAGCGGGATACTCCCCAAAACCAAGCGCTAAGTCATGTGCAGCAATCATATGTCATAGTCCTACACGAGCTAATTGAGGATCATAGTTGAAGTTACCTACCTCGCCGTCGGGGAGAAAACCAAGTTCCCCCTGTATTCTGTTCGCCGCTTGATCTCTCTTCTTCAGGTGCACTCTTGCGTGCCGCTCCAGGTGCCCGGTTCCCCCTGAGGAGGTGGCGGTGAGGATGCTGCCGCAGTCCGCCCACTTGCACGCCGCTTTATGAAGTTCGTTGCCATCTTCGTCTCGCACAATGCGATGCTCGAAGTGGCCCCACACCCATGAGGTTCGCCGCCTCTTTGAGCCGGTGCTGGTAGAGGCGTTGATGCTGTTAGAAGCACCGGCACACGCACTGCCAGAAGTTCCGGCACCGCCGCTGCTAGATGAATGGTGTTCTTGGCTACTTTGGATTTGGATATCTTGGCTAGTTTGGGTTTGAAACTGAGGGCCTTCTGTTAAGTAGGCAAGATCTTCGGGACGAATTCCGCATTCTTCTACGCTAACGTGGATCATCTGTTCGGGGGTAAACCCATCGGGATATGGTTAAAGAGGGGGGATCCATGGGATGAGAAGTGTGGCTGATGAACTAAGGATGTGTGAGATGAGTGGGTGTGCAAAATGCTGAGGTGAGAGGGCCTATTTATAGCAAAAAATGCAAGGATAGAGGGTTCAAATTCAAATTTCGAATTTTTATTCAGAAAAATGCCAAAACGGGCCAAAACGGGCCAAAAAAGCCAAAACGTGCCACGCTCCTGGCCCCTAGTGCCCGACCGTGCCGTGCCTCCCCGTGCCCCGACAGCGACCAGGCGTGCCCCCCGCGTGCCCCCCGTGCCTCCTCGTGCTCCGCGCGTGCCGGCGTGCCGCGCGCGTGCCAGCCGTGCCGCACAGGCCCGGCGTGCCTGACGGGCTCGTGCCGTGCCACGGGCTGGCACGAATGCGCCGTGCCGTGCCGGGCCGGCCCGCGTGCCGCGAAATGGAAACGGGCACGGGCACTAGCAGGCCCGTGCCGTGCCCTGGCCCGTTAGTCGTGGGCCGTGCCGTGCTCGGGCCGTGCTTCCGAGCCGTGCTTCGGGCCGGCCCAAAAAGCACGGCCCGTTTGGCCACCTATAGGTGCAGGTAGACTGGTAGAGACAAAAGATGGACTGCGGGTTTAGTTACAGATTTATCAGGGCGTTTTGTGAAAAGCCATCGCGACGTACGACGGACGTACCGCGACGTACCATCACGGCAGTAAGCGCTATTATAGTAGAGAAGAAGAAGATACATGATACTAGTATATGATAATCCCCACTATGACTAGTCTTAACTTCAATGACAGCTAAATCAGCAAGATACCGGCCTACAAAAGCATGAGTGGACAAAGGGGAATGAAATTCCCCCTCATCTATCATCTTCCTTTTTGCCCACCAAATAGCCCATAGCGTGACAAGCACCTCGAAAAAAAATTGCTGGCTCATGGAATTGCTCAGAGAGAAGAGACAAAGACGTGGGTTTGTTGTTTCATTAGCGTATATGGGAATTGTGAAATCTCCATTTCTCAAGGCCCATACTTCCCGTGCCATGTTACAATCCAGCAAAGAATGTCGCCATGTATCAACTGCAGCATTACACACAGTGCAGATTGTCGAGGTGGCCATATGCATGTGTTCCCGTAGCTCTGATCTGGCTAATGACCAAGCAAAAATGCGAAGCTTCGACGGTACACACACCTTCGACAACTTCTTCCAGCCCTGTTCTTCCCTTTTGGTAGTAGACACGCCCGGTTTATTTTCCAGATAATTCTCCCGCCGATGCTTAGTATCCATGATTATCTTATAGGCTGAGCGAACTGAGAAAAACCCCTCTTGTCATAATGCCATGCCCAAAAATCCGGCTGCCGAAGATGGCTGATAGGGATTTGCTTGACTACTTCCACATCCATCGGTAGCAAGTGTTGTTCTAGCGCAGGCACGTTCCAAGTCCTAGTGGCCGCGTTGATAAATGCCGAGACAGTCTCCAGAGGATCTTTGCTCATGCAATATATCAGCCTTAGTTGATAATCTCGCGGTAACCAATTCTGAGACCAGATGGCCGTGGACTGGCCATCGCCAATCCGACGAATAAGCCCATGCTTCAATATCTCTTTGCCTTCACACAACGATCTCCAAATCTGTGATGGGTGGGATCCCAGCTCGGCAGATAGAACATCTTTGGATGGAAAATAAACTGCTTTGAGGACCCTAGCACTTAACGTATCCGGCTCTTGTAGCATTCGCCATACTTGCCGGACAAGTAGTGACAGGTTAAAAAAAAAATATCCCTGAAGCCCAATCCTCCTCTATATTTGGGCATTGTCATTGAATCCTGTCGTGGGATAATCACGGCAGACGTTGCCGGGGATAACTTGTCTTGGGGCAAATCGACTCTGATGTTTGGGAGAGGGTTTAGCTCAAAGGAAATCATGGTGATATGCGATCTGGTAGCCGGCAATCAAGTCGCCGAGTCTCCGATCTGAATATATTATCTCAACTCTCGTGTTACAATGGATATTGGATACCTCGCAATTCGGCGATTGTGTTCTTACTCACGATACAACTTGTCCAATCCTAACCTAGGAACCGGCTTATATAACATCCGGACCCCCTGGCTTACTCTCCAAGGCGTACTCTGAATCCTACCCGGACACTGCTTACAAACCCTAAACTTCCTTACCGGAACCCACAATCCGGGTTACGAGGCCTACGTTCCTGGGCCTTCTAGAAACTTCTTTATCCTAAGCCGGGTATTGCGCAGCGTCTTTTGGGCCGAGTTACTCCTTGGCGTTAGCCTACCGGGTTATCATCCCTCCATCAGTAGTCCCCAGAATAGCTTGGGCTTCACGGGATCCTCCTTGAAGCGTACGCTATTTCCTGCAAAAATAATAAACATACAAATTCATAGAGGCCGGGTTAGGTTGCTTTAATAAACAGCTAGGCCTAACTCCATCGGTGGTCCATATAATAACCCGGCTTTTTCTAAGTCCATCTTTAATTTTCCGGGTCAATGTTCCAAGGAAGATGCAGAAGACCCGGCTCACTTTGCTCATTGATTAATCCGAATATCGCGGAAAGGATTCACTTCCTATCCATTCCGGATATCCCGTCCAGCACTTAACGCGCATCCCAGAAAATCAGGACGGGTATCTCTTATCCCAAAATTTTCGGGTCCCGCCCGTTGGCCTAGGTTTACTCACCCGTACCTATAAATAGGTACACGGGGGGTGACCTAACCCCAACGGCTCACCCCCTCCTTCTTCTTCCTCCTCACCTGCGCTTCCACACCCGAGCTCTCGAAGCGACACCACGGAGACCTCGTGCGCATCGCCGGAGCAAGGCCGCCGCCATCTGCGCTCCTCCACGATTCGCTCCGCGCCGCCGCCAAACTCCGCCGCCGCGCCCCCAAGCTGCCCGCCGGGAGTAGCACGGGGACATCGCGACTACGCTATCTGCCTCCGTCGCGTTCTTCTCCAATCCACGCCGGTAAGATTCTTGCTCCCATCGATTTAGCTTCAACTTTCCCCGTTCGAACTAGATTGGATCTTGGTCCGCCGCGGGCCATTTCTCGCCCCGCGCCGGATTAGGTCGCATAGCTCCTCCCTAGTCCATCCAATTGCCTAATAGATGACCACACATCACTCCCCTATTGCTCATAGTCATTAATTTCTCCGCGAAATCGATAGCAAAATTTCCAATCTGGATGTAGTTCACCCAGATTTCCGCGGCTGCTCATAGATACCCGGAAAATCCTCTTTTTTCGGTTGTTTTACTTGCACTAGATACATGGGCAATCAACCTCTTTTCGTAAATACTTGCCGATACATAGATACTCCATAATTTCTGTACTGCCTGTCAATACCCGGATATTTTGTAATTTTCGCTCTGCCAGTAATACCCGGAAAACTCATAATTTCGGTGCCTCTTACTGATACTGCTCGTGGATACTCGGACAGCTCATGATTTCCGAGTCTTAACGTCTCGTGCACTTTGCTTTGTATTTTGCAGACTGAACTAATGGCTCCCAAGACCAAAGGGAAACAGACGGCTAAGCCGAGAACGATCCAATCGATATCCGCCAATTGGGCGCGATCCTCCGTGACCCAGGCCAAGCTGGAGGAGCTGGCCGAGTTGGGCGTCCTCCCCCCTCGGGAGGAGATCCACTGGAGCGTGTCGGGTGACGAGACCCGGCCCACTCCTAATCCGGACGAGGTAATATGCTTCGTCGAGCATGTGATCCGGGGGTTTCGCCCCCCGGGTCACTCTTTCTTTCGTGAAGTCCTCCGCCATTATGGCCTCCGGGTGTTCGACATAGGGCCTAACTCTATGTTGAACATAACCCACTTCATTGTCCTTTGCGAGTCTTATTTGTGCATCCCGCCAAATTTGGCTCTATTCATAGAACTTTTCCAGTGCAAACTGTGCCGCAAAAGCGGTGACGGGGCGCTCTTGGCTTGCGGCGGGGTCTCTATCCAGCGCCGTAAGAAATCTCCCATGCCGACTCTCAATCTCAATTCTCATGTCAAGCATTGGCAACTTTCCTTCTTCTATTGCCGAGACACCTCCCCACCTGGCGAAAGGAAACTGCCGGGTTACTCAGAGGGTCTCTTAGATCTCTCCGACACCTTCAACGCCTTTCCCCCTGAGTCGGATAGGGAAGCAATCCAGCCCCTCCTATCAAAAATAGCCATCCTCTCTGCCCAAGGTCTTCTTGGGATCAATCTGGTTAAGACATGGGTGGACTTCCGGATCCAGCCCAACTCCATTCGCACCAAGCTGATGTGTGACTACTCGGGGCAGGTCACGGACGCGCTCCGATATTACTCAAAGAATTATCCAGCTGGCGATACCAACAAGACCATCAAGAGTTTCTTGACGGAAAAGTTGGAGGTGATCAAGAACATCGCCGGGTTAGCACCGTTTACCCGGGATAACCCGGCTCCAGCGGTAAAATCCGATACTTATACACTTACCCTCATACTTTGACTTGATACAACCACTAACTCTCATTTTCATGCTTTTATCTCAGGCCGACAACGTCTTTTGGAATATTGAGACCTCCCCTTCCTCCGGAGACCCGGAAGAAGATGAAGAACCGGGTGATAATGACGAAGGTATTGTCCGGGTCTTCGATCAACTTTACTTGCACCATTTTGCTTTCACATATCTCACTTTTTCCGACTATATGCATACGCATTTCAGGGATGGATGACAAGGGTGACAATGACGACCAGAGGGACTCGGAAGAAACCGAGAGCGACAAAAGAGAAATTGAGCCGGAAGTCGAAGTCGGGACCAAGAGGAAAACCCGCGGGGTCGTCTTCAAGGTTCCATACCGCTCCCTTGCTTCTAAACCATACTCCTTTGCTAACATGTGCGAGCTAAACCGAGAATTATCCGACTGGCCGTACTTGAAGGATCCACCCACGACCAAGCGCAGAGTGACTCGGAACTTTCCGGGTGAATCCACACTTAACCCGGGTATTCCGTCATCCCCAGCTCGACGCGCTGATATCTTTCAACCTCTCCCTGAATATCGTGGTTTTCCTTTTCCGAATCACCCCATAGCGGGGCAGTTCCATGTCTCACTTTTCTCAACGTTCATCAGCTTCGTCCGGGTCTAGCAGCGAGTTCCCCTCGGACTTCATGGTGAACCCTGGGTACGATTCTTCTCCTGATTTTCCAATACCCTTCCATGATTTTTCTCCAGTTTCGTGCTAACTGCTCATTTATACCATCCACAGAGCCACGGTCACTATCAGTGACCAAGAAAACATGGAAACCGAAGACCCGGGTAAGGAGAACCTGATTGATAACATGACTGCCGCGGCTAGCGGCAAGGACGAGCGGCAAGCGCCACCGAAGGACCCGGCTGATCAAGAAGCCGAGTATCCTATAGCCTCGCATGCACGCGAGGAGGAAGAGGCCACAATCCTGGGCACGGGGGGAGGCGAGCCAAACTCCGATACTCATACGACTCGGATGCCTTCCCCTGTCAAGGAGAAGACTCCACCTCCGGGTTACCAAGATCCCGGGTCTTCCGGCTCGGGCAATCACTCCTTCGACCAAATGATGAGCGCCCTCCTTGCCATGAAGGCCACAGAGAACACTATGTTAGAGCGCATGGCCGCTGAACACCGGGTAATACTAACTGATATCTCCTGTTATCCTTCTAGTCCCCAAGTTCCGAGTTTAACTTGCCGAAGTTACACTCGGTACTCCTTTTAATACTCGGCTGATTATGATATCCGACTAACGTTTAACTTTCCATTCCTTTTAGGCGCAGGCGAGCCGGTCCGAGGAAATTTTGGCAAAGACCAATCAACTCCTGGATGCCGAGGTAAAGCTAAGGGAAGCACTTGAGGCTGAGGTGGAAACCTTGGAGAAATATGTCATGGAATACAAAGAGAAATACACCACTGCTCAGGCTGCGCTGAAGAAACTATCGGCTCAAGTTGCCGACGCTTATCGTGTCCTCCTTGGTGATATTTTGTTACTGACTGGTTCGTGTCTTGATTTTTTGTTTTCTTGATCCATGATACCCGGAATGCTTTGTTATAATACATGTTTTTTATATTGTAGGTGCTAACCTTGCGCCCTCAGAAGAGGATGACATCCAGAAGGTAAAGAACTTGAAGAATGTGCTCCGGAGATTCTGCGCCGGCACTAAATGGATCCTAGACACCATACAGTGGCTGACCGATGGCTATCCGGGTATGGAAACTTTGATCCATGCGTGTTCCACTGTACCCGCATGGATTGAGCTCTGGAAACGCTCGGCATGACGAGTTGGGATGGCCCGGGGGCTAATGCTGGCTAAAGCTTACTTTCCAAAGCTTGATCCGGCAAAGTTGGTGGCCGGGTTTCCAGAATTCAAGGCTGATGGTTCTAGATTCGGTGTCAAGGATTTCAAGGCTGTGCAGAGCGAGGTGCGTCACTCAGCGACTACAATTGCCGATTCTATGGATTTAAGTAACTTCGTAACTTCATACGACGCCAAGGGTAAACCTGTGAAGGAGGATATGCCTTTACCATTCGATATTCTGGAGAAGTGGAATGCTGACTTGGCCAGGAAGAGGGAGGAAGTTGCAAAGAGGGAAGCCGACTTGAAGTCAACGCCCTCCTCCTCTACGCCGGCTAGCCGCCCTCCTCTTCGTCCTGATACTGCCCATCCGGGTAACGATGCTTGGAAGGCCGCTGAGGAACAAGTCAAGGAGCGGGACCCGGCTGGCAAGGGCAAGGACAAGATGGATGCCTCAACCCAAGATGCCGAGTAATCTTTTGTATCCGCTGTCATAACCTATGCGTCAGTCGGCCAATGGGCTTTTTGAACAATTATTTTTGATGGTGCTCCTGTGCACCTTTGATACTACTATCGCGAAATGTAATACGCTTTTGAAACTTTAATAGCTTTCGTGGCCCTTCTGGCCTTTGGATGAATTTAATATCTATCTGCCTTTGAGCTTATTTACTCTTGATATTCCGACTTTCTTTATGGTTCCTTTTGTGAGACTCGGTTTCCGGGTTTCGTGGGTTTTGACAGGTGGACTTTTTTCTAAGTCCCCAAGTCCCCAAGACTCGGATTTTTGGGTTTTTTGAGCTTAATAGCTAGATGATTTGTTTCTTATTTCAAATTCCCCAGTCCCCAAGGCCCGAACTTCCGAGTCTAGGGTGTTAGGTCTTTCAAAGAGAACAAATCATTTATGCTAAGCCCAAAACCTAGAGCCGTTTCACATAGGTTTTGAAGTTATGCTTAATAAACTGTGAGTTTCCGGTTATTAGCCCTGTACTCTGCATAACTTGTGGTTTAGATGACCCTTTTGGCTCTCTTGTACTGTAAGCCGGCTTTCGCGTGGATAATCATGTTGCTACATCTATACGAAGACAGGGTCAGGCAAGTCCCATTGGGCATCATGACTGATTGTGATCATATGCGAGCAAATCATGCCACTTTAGTGCGAGTCACATCGAGCTTAAGTAAGAAAAGTCAAGAAATGGCTCCTTTGTCCGGTTATAAGCTTGCAGCCGTACTCGTTTGCGAGTAATCGGCCCTTATAACTCATAGGCATCATGGCCGGGTCTTTGAGTTTGTAACTGTGCTATTCAAGCAATCAGCCCCCAAGAACTAAATATATGCAAACTGCTAAAGAAGCTAATGTACTAAAAAACAGTAAACAATACTTACCTGGAAGAAAGATAAAAAGCATAACAGAAATAAAAATTGATAAAGACACATGAAAAGGAAATAATATATTGTTTAACCATCTTTTTATTGATATGAGAAAAGTTAGGTCAGCAGGCAGCCTCATTAAAAACCTTCCAGTCCCCTTAGGTACCCTGGATAGGAAAAGAGTGCGTCTGAAACCTGCTGCCTGTTACATCGTGCAATTCCACTTTGTGAATCTAGCCTATACTAAGTATAGTAGGGACGCAGCTGAGCCACGTTCCATGGTCTTTCTTTCTCTTGCATAGATCAAGTGGTATGAGCAGTGTCATTAACCGTGGCCGACTCTTCCCTTGCATCTATCAAGTAATATGATCCATTGTGCAGATTCCGGCTTATGATGAACGGTCCTTCCCATGGCGGTGATAACTTGTGTTTTCCTTCCTTTGATTGCACCAGGCGCAGGACCAGGTCTCCTTCCTGGAAGACCCGGGTTTTCACGCGCCGGCTATGATATCTCCGCAAATCCTGCTGATATATGGCTGATCTCTCCAAAGCTTGTTCCCTGTGTTCCTCTAGCATATCCAGGGCGTCTTGCCGGGTCTTCTCGTTCTCCACCTCAACGTAAGCCGATACTCGAGGCGAATCATGGATAATATCACTCGGCAACACCGCTTCTGCGCCATAAACCATAAAGAACGGTGTCATCGGAGTAGATCTGTTAGGTGTGGTGTTGATACCCCAAACCACTGAAGGTAACTCTTCAACCCACGCACCAGCAGCTCTGATACACGGGACTCGCAACCGTGGCTTTAATCCACGAAGCAACTCCTGATTTGCTCTCTCCACTTGTCCATTAGCCTGTGGGTGGGCCACTGAGTCTATGTCCAAACGGATGCCATTGTTTCCACAAAACTTCTCCATCTCGCCAAGGGACATGTTGGTTCCGTTGTCGGTAATTATGCTGTGGGGATATCCGAACCGATAGATAATCCTTTTCAGGAACTTGACTGCTGTAATTGCTTCACAATTGGTGACTGGCATGACCTCAACCCACTTGGTAAACTTATCAACAGCCACTAAGAGTTGTGTCTTTTTGCAAGGTGACATGTGGAAGGGGCCAACCATATCCATACCCCAAACCTCAAATGGCCAAGTTAACGGGATAGTCCGCAATTCCATAGCCGGCACATGGGTTTGGCGAGCGTACCTTTGACATCCGTCACACCTTGCCACCAAGCGCTCCGCGTCTGCTAGGGCCGTGAGCCAGAAGAAACCATGTCGATAAGCTTTGGCCACAAGGGATCTTGTGGATGCATGATGCCCACAATCACCTTCATGGATCTCCTTTAGGATCTGTCGGCCTTCTTCTGGTGCTACACAGCGCAAAAAGACTCCTGCTGCACTTCTTTTGTACAACTCCCCCTTGATGATAGAATATCCTTTTGCTCGTCTCAGAATTTGTCTTGCTAATACCTCCTGCTGTGGTAACTCGCCCCGTGATAGGTAGGCCAGGAACGGCTCTGTCCACTCGGGAACAACACGTACTGTGGCCACGAGCTCCAAATCCGGGTCTTGATTTGCCAGTTCTTCTTCAGACTCGGTTTTAACTGATGGTCGCCATAGCTCATCCAGGAAAACGTTAGGTGGAACCGGCTCTCTGCGCGAGCCGAGTCTGGCGAGTGCGTCTGCTGCCTCGTTTTTTCTTCTGTCTATGTGCTCCACCTCATACCCGAAAAAACATCTGGCAACCCTGTCCACCTCTCTGCGGTATGCTGCCATAGTTGCATCTTTTCTATCCCAAGTTCCTGAGACCTGCTGTACCACAAGGTCCGAATCTCCAAAGCATCGTATCCTCTTAATGTTCATCTCCTTGGCTACCTTTAAGCCATGCAATAGGGCCTCATACTCGGCCACGTTATTGGAACAATCAAAATGAATCTGCAATACGTAACTTAACTTGTCTCCTTTGGGTGATGTTAGCACCACTCCAGCTCCTGATCCCTCGTATTGCTTGGAACCATCAAAGTGCATTATCCAAGACTCGGAGTTTGGAGCCATGGTGGGCATGCCTGTGTGGGTCCAATCGTTAATGAAATCAACTAGAGCTTGAGATTTGATTGCTGACCTGGGCTCATAGTTGATGTGATAATCTCCCATCTCGATCGCCCACTTTGCTATTCTACCTGTTGCATCCGAGTTTCTGATAATATCCGACATTGGTATAGAACTAACCACTGTTATGGGGTGTTCCTGAAAGTACGGCTTCAGTTTCCGGCTGGCCATGAAGACCCCGAAAACCAACTTATGCCAATGCGGGTAGCGCTGCTTTGCTTCTGATAACACCTCACTGACGTAATAAACCGGCCTCTGGACCGGGTGATCTTTTCCATCCTCCTTGCGCTCAACGACAACCACTGCGCTAACCGCCCGGGGCCCTGCTGCAACGTATAGTAACATAGGCTCTTTAGGACCTGGAGCTGCTAGGACTGGTGCCTCAGATAACTGCTTCTTTAGTGCCTCGAACGCCTCGTCCGCCTCTTGGTCCCATACGAATTTACCAGATTTCTTCAAGAGCCGGTACAAGGGTATTGCCTTCTCTCCGAGTCTGGGGCTAAGCGCTGCTACGCACCCTGTGAGCTTATGAACGTGCTTCAAATTTTCCGGCTTTTTCAGACTCTGGATAGCTTTGATTTTATCCGGATTTGCCTCAATTCCTCTCTCAGAAACGATAAAGCCGAGTAATTTCCCGGCTGGGACTCCAAAGACACACTTTGTCGGGTTAAGTTTCATCTGGTACCTTCTCAGGTTCTTGAACGTTTCCTTTAGATCATCAATAAATGTCTCCGCTTTCCTGGTCTTAATCACCACATCATCCACGTATGTGTGAACATTGCGTCCGATTTGGTCCTCAAAGCACTTCTGAATACACCGTTGATAGGTTGCACCAGCGTTCTTCAATCCAAATGTCATGGTCTTGTAACAGAAGGCTCCAAAAGGGGTTATGAACGATGTTTTCTCCCAATCTTCCTTCTTGAGCTTGATCTGATGATACCCGGAATATGCGTCCAGGAAACATAATAGGTCACTTCCAGCCACTGCGTCTATGATCTGATCTATCCTTGGTAGTGCAAACGGATCCTTTGGGCAATACTTGTTGAGACTTGTATAATCAATGCACATTCTCCACTCATTGGTCTTTTTCATCACGAGAACCGGGTTTGCTAACCAGTCCGGGTGAAATACTTCCATGATAAAGCCGGCTGTAAGTAGCCGTGCAATTTCTTCTCCTATAGCTTTCCTTCTTTCTTCATTCATTTTTCTCAGGCCCTGTTTCACAGGCCTGGACTTGGGATCAACGTGCAAACTGTGCTCTGCCAGTTCCGTAGGGATACCCGGCATGTCGCTGGGCGTCCAGGCGAACACATCCTGATTCGAACGAATGAACTCCACAAGTGCTTTCTCCTGCTCGCTGTCCAAGTTAGATCCTATAGCAAATTGCTTAGAAGGATCGCCCTCGACAAAGGCCACCATCTTGGTGTCCTGTGCTGCCTTGAACTTCGCTCTCTCATCTTCAGTATTTGGCCTTTTTAACGCTGTTCTGTCACCCGGGTCTACTTGAGACCGGTAATACTTGAGTTCCTCTTTCCTGCAAGCTTGTTCAACCATTGCCGTGTCTCCTTCATCGCACTCAGCCGCTATATCCCGGTTCCCATGTATGGTGATGGTCTGCTTGGGACCCGGGATTTTTAGTTGTAAATACACATAACACGGCCTGGCCATGAACTTAGCATAAGCCGGCCTTCCGAATAGCGCGTGATAAGGGCTACGCAACTTGACCACCTCGAAGGTGAGCCACTCAACCCGGAAATTATCCTTCGATTCTCCAAAAGCTACCTCCAATGTGATTTTTCCCTCGGGGCACGCTGAGTGACCCGGTACTATCCCGTGAAAAACTGTTGAACTCTTCTGTAGCTGGGATTCCTTGAGACCCATACGTAGAAAGGTTTCCCAGTATAAGATGTTGATGCTACTACCGCCGTCCATTAAGACCTTTTTCAGGTCATAACCATTAACCTGCGGCGCAACCACTAATGCTAAGACTCCCGGGTGTTCTATCCTTTCCGGGTGATCCCTTCTGCTCCATGTTACGTCCTGCTCCAACCATCTCAGGTATCTCGGAACGGCCGAGGCAACTGAGTTTACCGCCTTTTTCAGTATCTTTTTATCCTTGTTGGAAATTCCTGTAGTATGCACGTGATATTGTCCTAACTGCTTGGGGTTGGCCTGGAAACCTCCAGCTCCCCCCTGGTTATTACCCGGATTTCCGCCTGCCGGGTTGCCGGCTGGGGGTGGGCCGTTGCCCGGGTTTCCACCCGGACCCGGTCCTCCTCCCCGACCTGCACCTCGCATAGCCTTATTTATTCCCTCGTTCTTCCATCTCTGTAGGTCCGCACATTGCTCCAATGAGTGGTTAGCCGGCCTACCGTTCCTGCTGTGCTTTGGGCACGCCATTCTGAAGATATCCCAATTGTTACCCGGCCTTGGCGGTCCTTGATAATTTCCTCCGTTCTGGTTTCCTCCATTGAAGTTTCCTTCTGCCCTAGGTCTCGAAGACCCGGCCTCTATGCTAGCGACAAACTCGGAGTTTCCCTTAAACGGGCGCTTGTTCTGGTTGTTTCCATTATTACCTCCATTGTTACCCGGCGTTGATCCATTGCCGATTCTTCCATTGTTACTTGTGTTCGCTTTTGCTTTCTTGTCATCGACGTCCTCTTCTGTGGTATCCGTTGCAGCGTGTTTGTTGCATGCGTCCATTAGCTCTCCCATCGTAACCTCTGAAGCATTCCGACTAGATTTCATGCGAGTCAACTTTTGCACTAAAGGTATGTACTTGCATGTCTTTGCCATAGCTTGTAACGCATCCTTGGGCTGGATATCTGTAGATGAGTGAAGTATCTCCATAACTCGGCGCACCCAGCTGCGCGCCGATTCTCCCTTCTTCTGGACGCACCGCTCTAAGTCATCAATAGTAAACAGTTTTCTGCACGTCCCATGAAAGTGCTTGATAAACGCAGTTTTCAAATCCTCCCATGACTTGATAGATCCTTCCGGTAGGTTATTGAATCATAACTTTGCCGCTCCTTCTGACATCATCAAATACATGAACTTGGCTTGGAGATTTTCGGATGCGTTGCGGATTGACATACCATCTCATAACTGCTCAACCATGTTTCTGGATCCATAGTCGGCTCATAATTTACTACTTTACCCGGTTCTTTGAATTTATCCGGGTAAGGCTCTGCCCTGATGTTATCCGACAGACACTTAGGCCTAGCGAGATTAGTCGAAACTGGCCTTACTCGGGATATGTGTGATCCTGCGGGGGGTGCGGCTGGGCGCGGCGCTGCTGCTGGTCCGTGCACCGCAGACCCGGCCGCGGCTCTCCTGGCTCTGGAACTGTCCACGATAGCTTGCGCGGCTGATGCCGCTGGTACTGCTTGAACGCGGGGAGGAGGCGGCATTTGCTGCTGCTCTGCCCTCCGTCGCGCCGAGCTTGTCTGAATATTGCCGGTATTGGCTCGTTGCTGGCTGATATACGGTGTCCCATGCATTCCACTTCTGTTATCCGGGTAATTAACTTGCTGTGCCACCGCAGTGCGTAATAGATCTATCGCCCGCCGGGTCTCCTCTGTGTGGGGTGACTCTCTCACGGGGATTTTATTCAATGCGAGTGTTGCTGCGTACATATTATCCATGGGGTTGTTGTAATGACCTGCTGGCGTGCGAAACCGTGATGGTGGTGGTGGTAATGTATTTCCGGTAGTAACTCCAGTCTGTAATATGGGTAACCCGGCCTGCGTGTTTACCGGTTGTGCTCCTCTAGTTGCGGGTTGATGTACAGTTCCTTGGTTCGCCGCTGGAATCGGCTGATCCTGAGGTGTGATGAATAGTGTGGCCGGGTTTATGACTCCACCCGTTGCCGGTAATCTGGTCTGGTGCCTTTGACGCACCCTGGTTGTCTCTTCTCGGAGCCGGTTCTCCAATGCATCTAGATCGCGCTGGCGCGCAGCTACCCCTTGTTTTTCTGCTTCCACTTGCCTTCTCTGTTGTTCCAATGCACGACGGGCTACATCCAGATCCCTAACACGTTCCACCGCGTTTTCCGGAGTTATGACTGTGGCTAGAACAGTGGGATCCAGGATCAGGTTGTTGCTGAACAGGGCCGGGTGTTGCGGATTTGAAGGACCCGCCCCTGGCGTTCGGTTTGCCAGATATCCGAACGTGTTTTCCTGCAACTCGCTATCCGCTGCATGGCTGGTAACTGATGCCGATTCTCCATCAACCCGGGTTAAAACCGGGTTTCCGTCGACCGGATTTTGCTGCTGGGCCAATGCTTGTGTTGTTCCGACAGCGGCCGCAGTCACGTTCCCTTGATTAAGATTGGTTGCGGGGGCCGTGTAGACCGCGACCTGGCGCACAATGCTTGGCGCAGATTCGTATTCTTCTTCATCATCACTATCTTCCTCGTACCGGTCCTCCAGCAGGTGCGGGATAGACTCGGTATCATCCTCCCTTATGACCCGGCCACGCGGGGTCCATGCCGGCTCCTCCGGCTGTTCCCTCTTCGTGGTGGGCTCCTCTGTCGGATCCATCGTCCCGACCGATTCTTCTCCGTCCGACTGAACGTGGGTGGCCTCTCCTGACACAGAATCAAATCCTAAATCGTCACGGATTGAACCGAACGCACGTACCATGCCGACGAAGACGTTGACCCGGCCGATCGTGATGACGGATCCGGATTCGAGCAGATCCGACTCTGGCCCCCAGCCAAAATCGTCCACCATCTTCTCTCCTTCGGGGTTGGTGTAGATCTCGCCGACGAAGAGGTTCTTCATGTTCTCCCGAGCTTCTCCCGTGATGTAAACACCCTTGGACGTAGGCCCCACGGTGGGCGCCAACTGTCGTGGGATAATCACGGCAGACGTTACCGAGGGTAACTTGTCTTGGGGCAAATCGACTCTGGTGTTTGGGAGAGGGTTTAGCTCAAAGGAAACCATGGTGATATGCGATCTGGTAGCCGGCAATCAAGTCGCCGAGTCTCCGATCTGAATATATTATCTCAACTCTCGTGTTACAATGGATATTCAATACCTCGCAATTCGGCGATTGTGTTCTTACTCACGATACAACTTGTCCAACCCTAACCTAGGAACCGGCTTATATAACATCCGGACCCCCTGGCTTACTCTCCAAGGCGTACTCTGAATCCTACCCGGACACTGCTTACAAACCCTAAACTTCCTTACTGGAACCCACAATCCGGGTTACGAGGCCTACGTTCCTGGGCCTTCTAGAAGCTTCTTTATCCTAAGCCGGGTCTTGCGCAGCGTCCTTTGGGCCGAGTTACTCCTTGGCGTTAGCCTACCGGGTTATCATCCCTCCATCAAATCCCAAGACACCCAAGTTGTTTTCCTTTCTCTTTTTCTACCCCCACCAAAATTTACGAACCATTGAAGTAATATGCTCGCAAAGCCCCCTTGGAAGTTTGAATAAGGCCATAGAGTAGGTGGGATAGCTTGTACCACTGATTCAATAAGGATCTCTTTTGCACCGCCACACAATGATCTTTTCATCCATCCTTGTAGCTTTTTCTAGACCCTGTCTTTTAAGTACCCAAAAGCACCGTTCTTGCTTCTGCCCACTTGGCAGCCCCAAATATTTACCATTTACTGATTCATGATGAACACCTAGGATGTCTTTCATACTCTCGCCCATCTGTGTACAAGAAATATGAGAACAACATAGGTATATGTCTGACAACATGGGCCAAGGTGAAGGGGTCGTTGCATAGAAAACAAAAAATTTCCTACGTGAGAGACACCCGAAAGGGCAAGATCTAATCTAGGAGACGAAGTGCAACGAGCAAAGAGAGGGTTAAGGATAACAATACACTCGAAGACACAAAGCGTTACGAGATCAAATCTCGTTGTTGGCGTAGTCGTACTCACACCGATCCCGATAGCGAGAAGATGTGCACCGCAATTCGGCGGTGCCTCCGTGATCGGTCACACGTACGGTTGATGACGACCTCCGTTCCCTCGTTCTAGCGGGGTGTGGAAGTAGAGGATCCCTCGGAACTCCAGCAGCACGACGGCGTGGTGGTGGTGAAGAATCCCACGGTCAGGGCTTCGCCAAGCCGGAGACCATGGAATGGAGCAACGGGTGGAGAGGAAATGGAGTGGGACAAGTGTGTGGAGAAGAGGAGCTCTCACCCTCCTTTTATAGGGGAGGGGGAGGCAGCCCAAGAGGGGGGTGCGGCCATCCATGGGGTGCCCCCACCTCTTCCCTCTTCATGTGAGTGGAAGCCCCACTCACACACACTCATACTCCCTTAATTTTCCACTTAGAAAATCCAAAGGTTTTCTTTTAATAAATAAATAAAACATTTTTATTTCTTTCTTTATATTTGTTAATTCCATTAACAAACATTTGCATATAGCATCTCGAATCATTTGTTAATTCTATTAACAACCATTCTACGAAAAACCCCTTGAACTATTTCAATTTTCCCGAAACAATTTCGATGCTGCCCAAAACATTCTTCGATATTCCGTATCCTCTCAAAATCGTCATCGAACCTTAAGTGTGTCACCCTATGGTTCGCGAATAAGATAGACATGATCGAGACTCCTCTCCGATCAATAATCAACAGCGGGATCTGGAGATCCGTGATGACTCCTACATATTCAACGATGATTCTCGTGATCGTGTGAACCAACAACGTCGTGAACTATTCCCTTTGTCTCGCGATATTTTACTTGTCCGAGATTCGCTCATTGGTATCAACCATACCTTGTTCAATCTCGTTACCGACAAGTACTCTTTTCTCGTTCCCATGATATAACATCCTTGTGATCATATCACGTGCTTGCAAGCGGTGTCGATGTGACATCATCAAGAGGGCCCAGAGTATATCTCTCCGTCATTTGTATGGACAAATCCCACTCTTGATCCATGATCCTCAACTAATACTTTCTGAATGCCTAACGGCACCTTTATAGTCACCCTGTTACGGTGTGACGTTTGATGACATCAAAGCACCCTTCCGGTATGAGTGATTGACATGATCTCATGGTCTAAGGAATAAGTTACTTCGTATGTTTCATATAACAATGTAAACTTAATGACTTAATCACATTGCTATATTCACTTTGGTTATATGTTCATCACATTATTCTTCTAATGACATGACCCCGTTATTAACAACATCCAATGTTCATGATCAGGAAACCTTGATCATCTATTAATCAACAAGCTAGTTAAAAGAGAGGCTTTACTAGGAACCATTGTTTGTTTATTAAACACACATGTATCAACGTTTCCGGTTAATACAATTCTAGCATGAGAAATAAATATTCATCATAAACAAGGAATAAGATAATAACCATTTTAGTATTGCCTCTCGGGCATATTCCCTTCAGTCTCCCACTTGCACTAGAGTCAATAATCAAGTCTGTAAGCACTTAACACATATGGCATTCCAGTGTTATTACGATGCTTCGCATGTGGTAAACATCATCAAAAATATCTGAACTGTTCAGATCCTATTGTATTTGCATGTTCTTTGCGTCTACACGCATCACTCATTCTCCAACGAGATGGCTTTGTATATATATGGTCAATCGGTGAAACCTTAATTCCTCAGCTTAAACCGATGTCACTAACATTGTGAAAATGTAGCTTCATAGTGTTAGCATTCTTGGAAATTCACCAAGTTCCGGTAATACCTTAATTCCTCAGCTTAAACTAATGTTACTAACATTGTGAAAATGTAGCTTCATAGTATAAGCATTCTTGGAAATTCACCAAGTTCAATAAAGAACTCCTTGACACAAAATACGCTTACTATCAGTTGTCAACACAATGATATACTTTAGCCTTTGTTGTAGTATCCGTCACAATACTTTAATTTTGAAACACTTTCAAATCCAGCATGGAACTTTCTTCCAGCCTATTGTGCTACTCTTCATCACATATTTTAATCGAGATAAATTTATTTGAATATATGACAAGACTATTAGAGTAACATATTACAACTAAAATTTTGTCATTACTACATAGGAAAACATATCCTTATCATTTCTAAAATGACACAAGGATCTAATGTTGTCTAATCATCAGATGAATTATCCTGATATAACATTTTATAGCATAGGACTCATCTGGTTGTGTACAGAGCATGGAAAACATGACTTAGAAATCTCAATTTCAATGATGCTCATCATATGTCAAAACACTTGAATCTTTCTCAATTATTTTTCCATGTGACAAGAACTCCTTCTTGTCATTTCGATATTGACTTACTTCAATATTTCATCTATGTAATTTGACTTCAATCATATCAGGCGCTTCAATCCATCTCTTATAGATATCGATGCCCAATATCTTCTAAGCCTTTCATCAATATGAAAATCTTAACCGTGTTAATTTAAAATTCATATTTTCCAATCAACCATATGTCATCTACATAAAGTATTGGAAATATGTCATAGTGCTCCCACTTAATTTCTTGTAACTCTACAAGCATCTTTATCGTCTATGATGGAATCAAACTCTTTTGATAACTTCATTAAGGTAAAGATTTCAACTTCGTTATGCTCACTTCAACCATTGAAGTGTGCTTACCTTTCTTGCAACCTTTTGAATTTTACAAAACTCTCAGACTGTGTCAAGTACACATCTTTGATCAAACTTCCTCGAGAGGAGAGTTGGTTTTGTTATTCAACTGAATATGTAACTTTTGCTAGAACTATCCGCAAAGACTAAAACATCACTACGGAAGATCAAAATCTTGTAGTAGTCAACTCTTTGAACTTCGTCGAAAACAACTTTTCGATAAGTACAACTTTCAAAGGATGTAAAATCCATGTCTTTGTCACTATATAGACCCTTTTGCTATCTTTAGGCATCATGCCTATCGAAAGGACTACCAAGTCACATACTTGATATTCATACAAGGATACTATGGCAGATATAATGACACATAGTCAATTTTACAAAGTCAGGGCCCATCATTTGCTTCCTTTATAAGGTCCAGGTCCTTCTGTTGTCAAAACAACACTTTACTCTTAAACCACAAGTTGTTCTAAGTACAAAGTTTTAGGACTTTTGTGGTTCAGTACGCAAACTCATCAGAAGTATCTACAACACATGTAGTGTCTTCTACTTTGTCAAAATAGCAAACCCCGGAACAACTTCCAGTGCTGCGCTACTCTTTACACGACAACGAAGATTCTCTAATCTCGTTGAGTTTGTACTGTGCTCCCACTCACTTGTTTCGCAAGAACTACTTTCTCGAGAAATGAACCCTTTCTGACAAACAACATTTGTCTTTGGTCGGTGATAGGAGAAATACCCAATGTATTCTTTAGGATAACCTTATAAACACATATTTATTCTATTTTGGTTGTAAACATTTTACACATGCTATGCATACCAAAACTTAAGAAAATGACAATTCGGGTCACTACCCAAACCATATCTTATATGTTGTCAATTTCAACGGATCATGATGGTGCTCTTTTCAGTGTAAAAGTTGTTGTCCTTAATGTATAAACTACAAAATTATAATGACAATTTTATTAATCTTACCATGTCCAACAAGGTTTGATTTTGTTTCTTGAATACCCCAAACTAATGTGGGGTATTCGAGAAGTATAAGTTGTAGAACAGTTCTGCAACTTATCAGATGTTTTGCTAAACTTGTAACTCAAACTTTATCCTTTATGATCCAATCATAAATAGTTGATTATCTTGTTACAATGATTTTTACTTCATACTAACAACCATTTGAACCAATTCAAAATGTCAAACTCCGTTCTCTTTAAATAGATATACTCACATATCTACTCAAATAATCGACGGAATTTTATGAAGGAAAAATTAATCCACCATACATGACTACACATAATGGACTATATACATCAATATGTATAATCTCCACTAAATTAGTCGTCCATTCTACTTTGGCCTATGAACGGAATTTTAGTCATCTTTTGGAAGAGGTCTCACAAGCGTCAATTTATTCAAAACAAAATGACTCTGGATGTCCATCAATATGGAGTTCCTTCATGTTTTCCTTTCCGATATGAACTAAAATGGTGGTGTCACAATTTAAGTGAAACTCTTTTACGTCTTGCAACGTTTAGCATTTAGTCTTATAGATGTTTACTTTACCAACATGATTTATATTAACATATCCATCAATTATGGAATATGGTCATAGTTTGAACAATCTCATTTGTTCTCACAAAAGACGAGAACAAAATAACAACTTATTAAGTTCTGAAAATAAACCTTGAATGCTTGGTTTGATACGACAATGAAAACAATAACACTTTATTTATGTTATTGTCATAATCGATTCCACATCTATTACTAGTTTCTTTTAGACCCTTGTATTTCTTGCATTGTGTTGCTTTGTATGACAACTCATACCAACCAATGTGGTATCAAAATACCCAAAAATACTTTGTTAACTAGTAATACATCTATAACTTGTATATCAAGCATATACTCCTGAGCTGGACTTTTCCACTTATCTTCTTTTTCTGCCATATACCTTCTTGTAATTTTATTTTCAATATTCCCTTTCCTTTATAGAAGAATCACTCAACATCAAACAATGCTAGTCGTACTAGCTCATTTTCTTTGGCGTGTTAGTCATATACTATCACCCATTGAGTCATACTTTGATTTTGATAGTTCTACTAATATCACCATATTAATAATATTCTTCTAGATTCCACTCTTAGCCATCTCCAAGTAAGGTAAACAACTTTACCCATACTTTTAATCCATCCCATCATAACAATTTTATGATTAAGCTACTATAGCTCGAAGGAAGAAATTTAGAGGATAATTTTTAGCGTCCAACTTCTTGGAATATTCAAATGCCTAGCGTCTTCAATCATTGCATATATTCAAATAATATAAGCTTACATTGTCTTTTGAAAATTTTACCATAGGGAAATGACCCTATGGTGTAGATTTTATATATATGATGAAAGCCAGGAGCTTACAAAAGAGGGGGGTGGGAGAGAGTTACAAAGGGATTACAATTTTAGGGAGGGAAAAATGAAGTTGAAAGTAAATAAACATTAGGAGAAGATATCTAAAATCCAATAAAAAATATCTTGAACTACCAATGGGGATACCCTATGTTGATGAAGTAGAAGATCATTTTGAAAGGTGACCTTCCATCTGTTGAATGTTGGAGTGATGCCATTGAAGATGAAGTCGTTTCTGCCTCTCCAGATATTCCAACAAACACAAACAAATATTTCAGTGAAGCATGGTCCTCCAAAAACCTTTTTGGCTCGAAGAAATCTTTGTGAGAAGGGGAGGGACATATCTCAATGTATTCTTGCAGTGGACCAGCATTTGGCAGCAAACGTGCATGAAAAGAAAAGATGATCACGGTCTTATCTAGCACTCTGATCACAGAGAATGCAATTTGGCCCACCCTCAAATGACCAGTGTTTTCTGAGCATTAAGTCTTTAGTATTGAGTATGTCCATGTGAAGCAGCCATGCAAACACACGCAGTTTGGGTAGGCATTTAGATTTCAAGATGGAGATGAAGGACTCCTTTTTGGGGAGTTGAGAGAACATAAAAGTGTAAAACCTGGAAGCGGTGAATTGAGTGGATCCCCAAGGGAAGCATTTGGAATCCGATAAATCAGTATTAAGCTGAAAGGAGTCAAAGACCTCTTGTAACTGATTAAATTCTTCATACGCCTGTGTAGACAGGGGGAGAGCAAAAACATTGTTAACCTCCCAGCTAGACTTCATCACTGCCACCGATGAGTTTTCATCTAACACAAATGAGTACAGCCGAGGAAAACGATCGCACAGAAGAGATTTGTTCAGCCAATAATCTTTCCAAAACAATGTTGTCAAGCCATTGTTAATACTAGAGGTAGTAATGCTTCTGTAAGTGTCAATTAGTTTAAAGATGTCACGCCACCAGAAGGAGCCGTGTACGGATTGTGCATGGGGGGAGACGAGGGGTCATAGAGCGACCAAACCAAATGGACCCAGGGGTGTCATGCTTACAGTAGAATTTGTGGAGTTGCTTCATGAGGAGGGCTTTGTTATGGATTTCCATATTCTTGACTCCTAGTCCACCATGGATCTTAGGTCTACAGACAAGGGGCCAGGCAGCAAGTGAGTTAACCGTGTGCCCCTCGTCATGTTTGCTCCATAGGCATTGCCTTCTCACACGGTCAAACAAGGCAACTGTTGTTTTGGGGATACGCAGTGAGCATAAGAAGTGCACCGGAAGGGATGATAGAACGGAGTTGACAAGAGTGATATGGCAACCATAATCAAGGAAACGGACACTAGCATTCAGTCTTCTCTCCACCTGGTCCACAATGGGTGAGAGATCTTGTATAGTTGGACGGGTGTCTCCCAGAGGAAGCCCAAGGTAAGTAAAAGGGAGGGAGCCAGTAGCACATTCCATTGTGGTCGCAAGCATGTGAAGTCGCTCTGATGTGATATTGATAGGCACAAGGCAAGACTTAGAATAATTAACAGTGAGGCCCGTTGCAGCAGAGAACCTGTTCAAAAGGTTTTTAAGAACAGTGAGCTTGGCGGGACAGGCTTGGAGAATGAGCAGCGTGTCATTTGCATATAAAGCAATCGGAAAATCAGCTCCTGGGATCGGTAGGGGTGGTATGAGGGATCCATCCATCATGAGTGAGTTGACCATAGACTGCAGGAGGTCAGCCCCTGCCACAAATAAGATAGGGGAGAACGAATCACCTTGACGAACACCTCTACGACATTGGAATTTTTTACCTGGGACCCCATTTAGTAACACCAAAGATGATCCAGTGTTAAAAATAGCCTTCACCCAGGAAATCCATCTGTCATCAAACCCCCAACATTTGAGGATAGCAAGAATAGCAGCATGTTCAATAGTGTCAAATGCTTTAGCAAAATCCAATTTCAGAATAACCACTTCTGTCTTGGATTGTTTACATTGATGAATATATTCATATGCCCAACCAATGCAGTCATGAATTGATCTGTTATTGAGGAACCCATATTGGTTGGCATGCACTAAATCCAAAATTTTACTTTGCAAACGATTAGCCAGAAGTTTGGTAATCAATTTGAAGGAGGAATTTAGTAAAGAGATGGGTCGAAAATCATTTGGGCCAGTGGGGCTAGATAGCTTGGGGATGAGAGCAATGTAGGCATCATTAATACTCTGAAGATTAACAGTATTGGACCAGAAATCTTCACAAAGTTTATAAAAATCCCACTTAATAATAGGCCAGCAAATTTTATAGAACAGGCCAGAAAAGCCATCAGGTCCGGGGGCCTTGTCAATAGGTATGTTTATAATCACTTTATCGATCTCATCATGTGTAAAAGGTATTGAAAGAACCTCAAGGCCATCCATAGGGTGTATATATGCAGAGAAATCAAATGAAGGATCTATTGGTGTAGAAATGTCGAGTCTCTGTTTGAAAGTGGTTCTTAGTAAACCAGACTTCTCAAGATGTTCCGTGGCCAATGTGCCATCTCCCCTATCTAGGGAAGCAATCAAATTATGTCTATATCGAATGGATGCCATGGAGTAAAAGAATTTGGTGTTTTCGCCCCCAAATTTAGCCCATCGAGTGGTACACCATTTTTTCCAATATTCTAGCTTACATTCTAGAAGGAATTTGAGTTTACACTTAACGATAGCCCGGAAGTTCCATTCAGTTATGTGTAAGACACGCAGCTCTTCAATCTCATCCAAGCGAAGGATGGTTTTATTGCAGTTTTCAATATAAAGCGATAACATCGAAATACTGGTGGACCAATTTCGAAGGGCTTTACGTAATATCTTAAACTTGCCATAAATGGCACGGGCGCTATCCCCCGGACAGTGTATGTCCCAAATGCGTTGGACAACGTCAAGAAATCCCGGGAGCTTGACCCAATGATTCTCAAATCGAAATACTACTCCTTTGGGAATTTCAGTGCCAATAGAGACTACGCATGACGAGTGATCAGAGGTAGGGCGAGAGAGCGTACGGACAGTAGAATTAGGGTATTTGAGTGTCCATGCATGTGAGGTGAAGAACCAATCGAGTTGGACTAAGAGGGGATCCGTTTGCATGTTACTCCAGGTATAACAACGATCCTTGATGGGGAGCTCAATGAGACCTAAATGACCAATGATATCATTAAAAGTAGCCATGTCTTCAATGTTGGCTCCCGGGCGATTACGACTGTCTAAATAACGATAGAAATTTAAGTCTCCAATGATGATCCAATGGGCATCAGGAGTAATGTTTAAATGAAATAGCCAGGCAACGAAATTATCACGTGCAATTCCCTCACATGGCCCGTAGACGTTAACTAAAATAAAAGATTCAAGCGTAGCATAGGAGGTGAAGTTGATCACAATCGCAAAAGATTCCTCAAGAAGGACTTGGCCAGTAAATTTGTGGCTAGGCCAAATGACAATTAGGAGAACCACACAGCCTAAAAGACGGCAGGTTCAGTTGAGCTTGGCCTGATGGAGTTTATCTGCAGTAAGCTCCTCAGGAGCAATGTTGCAGTCTTCGACTCCAATGTGCTGCATCTCTGACATTAGAGTGATAGGAGGGGCGATATCCTTAGGGATGTGAGTACCCTTGCGGCGAGATGGACCAAGAGAGAGTGATTCAAATTTGTATCCTTCATTGTTGCTCCTCGTGGATCTGCGCACTGTGGACACCTGATTAGGCGTTGAAGCCTTGCATGGACGACCACGTCCAGAGCTCGAGGAGGTGGATATAGCGAGCGTGTCAATAACTGGCGCTATCTGCATATTATCTTCAGATGGCAGAGTAGGAGCCAGAACAGAATACCCAGTCATCATGTCAGCATGTGGGTCCCTAGTAGCCACCAGAAACGAGCCCATGGAGGCATCAAGCCAGATGGGGAGATCAAGAACACGTGTCGATGCATCCAGTGGGTCCATAATATGCAAGATTGTATCCTCCATGGCCCAATTCAGTGCAGATAAGAACTCCATAATAACACCCAGACTCGGGAGGGCACAGGTGGACTGAGAAGAGCCCACAATGCAGCGGCTGTGAGTCTTGATCAGCATCCAACCAAGAAAATGAAGGAATGTGGGCCAGATAGGCACTTCCAAATAGATTCTAGCCCCCAAACCAGGAGCAAGTGTGTTGGTCTCAATAGGAACTGCAAAGTAGAGCTCCGTAGGGCCTTCAGAATTAGCAACATATGCATTCCAGAGCTCGAAACCATCTTCAATAGTAGGCTCAACAGGAGGGACACCATCCATCATTGAGGGGCCATCGTAGCCTGTAATCCTGCAGAAGCTTATGCCTCTGAACCCAGTAATAACAGGTGGTGGCGAGATCGAAACAGGCCATGCGCGCCACCCATTATCAAGTATAGTGTCAGGTATCGGCGCGGGCTGTTCTCAGTGGTTGATCACTGGAGCAGTAACATCGGAGGGAGCAGATCCATCCTGTGCTTGTTGGGCATTCAGATGGAGCCAGTTCTGCACCGCAAGTTGGTTCTGCATTTCGACAGAGAGACCAGGCATGATGAGAGGATGGGGCGTAGCATTATGCAATGGGAGGGGATCCTCCATAGATAACAAAGCAGTGTTAGTGTGTCGACCGTTGAGAACATAAATGGGAAATGACCACGAGCGCCCCATCCCACCAAGAGACCCAATGCGTTTAATAACCAAACTGTAAGGAATCGAAGCAATATCATTGATCCATGCTTTCACCAGCACACGAGCTCGACGGGTACCCGGACGATGCCACAAAATCAACTTCTCAAAGCAAGAAACCGCCTTATTGATGTAGTATTCAGTTTGGTAGTCTAGCGGAAAACCCAAAAACATGATCCATGCTTCATACTCGATTCTTAGTCGAACACATAGGGACTATCACGAACTAATTGGTCGCGGATAACAGGTGAATCAAAGGCAAGCAAACCCACACCCCAGGGATAGGTTTTAGAGTGCAAGATCCTTAAATCGAAATCTTCACTAAGGATTCGGACAATCTCCTCGAGAATCAATTGTTTTCGGTGCTCAGGAATAGGGGGAATGATGTTTACCAGCGCATAAGTCTCGTGGGAGAGAGGAGTGTCATCGACGACGACCATGTTCCTCTGCGGGCGCTCCTCGGCGTGGAAAAGCTTCCACCTACATTGGTCCCGGCATGAACCCAAAAGGGTTGGCTGCGAAGTTCTCCATGGCACTATTGGAGGGGACGAGGCCAGGGAAAAGCAGAGTAAAAGGGGAATGGCGCGGGTTGGAGGAGAGAGGTGGGGTGGACGAAGGAATAAGGGCAAGCGGGGAGAAAATCGAGGCAGGGCGGCCCCTAAAACAGGCAGGTGTCATCACCAGGAGGGTTGGCAAGGGATGCGAAAAGGCGACGCTGCAAATCGGGTAGGGGATCGCGACCAGCGCCAGCAGGATCCGTGGATTTCTACCGTGTAAAGTTATAGGGTCCACTAGGCAGTGGGCTTGAGTGTCCCACGAGGCAGTAAATGCCGTGACCCGAGCGGACTCCTTAACTTTTTCTTTCCAAATCTTAGGGCACATAGGAATGGAGCGAATCCCAGTTTTTTTTTTACCCAGATTTTACTCATCGAGCACGTAGAAGCGGTATGGCCAGAAAACTTACATAAATGACAAAAAATCTTCGGACATGCCTTGACATGGTGATCTGATTGATGACAAAAAGAGCACCAATTTTTAAGGGAACATTGACGTGCAATATGTCCCCACCCAAAACATGCCAAGCATTTAAACTTATTTTTGCAGTTGCGACGAATATGTCCAAGCTCCAGGCATTTTTAGCAGCAGCTAAGTGGCCCATTAAGGGAGGCATCATGGAGGGGCCCAATACAATCCAGCGCCACGGGCTCCGCTAAAGGGGGTGCAAAAGAAGGGCCCGATAGTTCCACTACGTCACAGTCAACGCAAGTAAAACCCAATATTTGACAGTGGGGGCAGACCCCAGGACATTGCGGATCCAAATGGCTAGTAAGCGAGCAAATGGCGCAACGGCCCAATAATTCAAAACATTTCTCCCGCATAGGCAAATAAGGAAGGTGGAGAATTTCCTTAATTTCCGCGTCCGAATATTTTGCCTGCCTCAAGTCATCAAGATGCTCAAGCGTGATAGAGTGAATCCCAGCCCATAATTTCTCCAAGTAATTATTGGAAACAATCGGTTCTTTAGGAAACGAAATTAATTCCGGTGAATATGGGACATGAAAGCTGCCAAAAATAAGTTCATCTCCAACTGAACGATCGCAGGGGGGATCAATATTCGAGATCAATTTAGGATGCATACGTTGAAAACCAAATTTTGAAAGGACATGTCTGGCCGAAGAATCATTAGCAGCACTAGCCTGGAGAACATCAAGATTAACTTTGATAGCTTTGGGGACTCTCTGTGAAATCTCAAGTAATTCATCTGAGGTAGCCCAAGTATGATCTGGATAGGTAAAACCAGAGATGGAGGGATGAGTCCCTCTAAAAAGACTGAAATGGCAAACAAAGTCTGGCCAAATACGATCCTTAAGGCCATAGATAAAATGTCCCACTCGGTTGGATGCCACCGAGAAACGAAAACGTCGATCAGAGAGTTTGTAGACTCTAAAACCAGATCCAATACCTCCAATACATGATTGAAGTGCAATACCTACTGATTCCTCAGATAGGGGGAATGAAGAAGAGGAGAAGGAGACAACCAAGAAAAACTCCCAAAGACCAGAGGAGGGGGAGAAGTGTACCGAAGAGCCAAAGCGTGCACGCACCTGTCTCTCCACGGCAAGGCAAGAGAGAAATCCCAATGAAGGAGGGCTTCCATGGAGGATCAGATCTCAACGCCATTGGAGGAGGTTAGGTGGTGGAGAGGGGAGGTGGAGAGAGCCATCTCTGAGTCTTGGTATAACCATACATTGTCACGCTAAATTATACTTAATCATGTTGCTACAAATAAGTTTCTAGATATCAATATATCTTTCACTTGATTGTTTCTGAAAACAATTCTTTTTCAGTTCCTAAATCACCTTGATCAACAAAACATTCTTTTGAAGATAAAGTACTTCCTCCGTCCGGAATTAAATGTCACAAAGTTTGATAAAAGTGGACGTATCTAGACATAATTTAGTGTTAGATACATCCACTTTTGTCAAACTTTGTGACATTTAATTTCGGACGGAGGGAGTAATACGGAAGCAACCATGACTTTGGATTCTAAGTAGGAATTATTTGCTCTCTAGATCAATCAATCATTAATCACATGGAGCTAGGTAGAAAATACCGAAAATCTACAATAGGATTCGATTTTAAATTTCACCAATACGGTACCAATCTTAAATGGTATTTACCAGATCATAACAGTTATATCTCAACTAACAATCTAAGTGCAACGTAGTTATGTGGATGCCAATGAATACTACAATTTGTGCAAATTCACTTTGATTTGTTGTTCATGGTAAATAAGTTCAAGTTAATTCAAAATTATACCATGAACTCCCACTCGAAAACAACATCGCTCTTAGTCGTCTTTAGTGATTACACGAACCAAATTCACTACACCAAAACCGATCATCACGTGAGATGATGTAGCTTCAAAGGTGAACATCGACATGTTCATCATATCATCCATATGACTCATGCTTTACCTTTCGGTTACGTGTTCCGAGGCCATGTATGTACATGTTAGGCTCGCCAAGTAGAACCGTAGTATTGCGTGTGTTTCAAGACCATGTCTGTACATGCTAGGCTTGAAAACACCCGTTGTATGCGAACGTTGAGTCTGTCACACCCGATCATCACGTGGTGTCTCAAAACGACAAACTTTCTTAACGGTGCATACTTAAGGAAGAACACATTATTATCTTGATATTAAGTGAGAGGGACCATCTTATAATGCTACCGTCGCTATCTAAGCAAAACAAGATGCATAAAAGGATTAACATCACAGACATCACATGTAAGGATAACGTGATATGATATGGTCCTCCTTGCACTTGATCTCCATCATGTGCATCGTGGTATGATCTCCATCATTCCACCGGCGTGGTACCAAGTACCATGGCACCCCAATCTTGATTGTCCATCAATAATAAGACAACCATATGGATACCTTCCGGTATATCAATAATTTACAAAATAGATCAAATTTGTAACATTGACCATATCACATCACATGCCCAGCAAAAACTAGTTAGACGCTTCTAATTTATTTTTGCATATTTTACGTGGCTTAGGGATTTCGAGGATAGAACCGTTCATACCTACGAACATCAACCACAACGTTGATAAACACATTTTTAACAACCCTTTGTAGATTAGATCTTAACTATAGTAGGAGAAACAGACACCCGCAAGTCACTTATGCAATACAGGTTGCATGTCAGTTGTGGAACAAGTCTCATGTACGTGGACATGTAAAGTTAGTCCGGACCGCTTCATCCCACTATGCCACTAAGATCATAAAATAATCAAGGAGGTAATAAAACGACCATCAACGCCCACATACACCTATGTGTTCTACCCGTACAAAACATCTACGCATAGATCCGGCTCTGATACCACTGAAGAGGTCATTGCATAGAAAACAAAAAATTTCCTACGCGAGAGACACCCGAAAGGCCAAGATCTAATCTAAGAGACGAAGTGCAACGGGCAAAGAGAGGGTTAAGGATAACACATACCCTCGAAGACACAAAGCGTTACGAGATCAAATCTTGTTGTTGGCGTAGTCGTACTCACACCGATCCCGATAGCGAGAAGATGTGCACCGCAATCCGGCAGTGCCTCCGTGATCGGTCACACGTACGGTTGATGACGACCTCCGTTCCCTCGTTCCAGCGGGGAGGATCCCTCGGAACTCCAGCAGCACGACGGCGTGGTGGTGTTGAAGAATCCCACGGTCAGGGCTTCGCCAAGCCGGAGACCATGGAATGGAGCAGCGGGTGGAGAGGAAATGGAGTGGGACAAGTGTGTGGAGAAGAGGAGCTCTCACCCTCCTTTTATAGGGGAGGGGGAGGCAGCCCAAGAGGGGGTGCGGCCAGCCATGGGGTGTCCCCACCTCTTCCCTCTTCATGTGAGTGGAAGCCCCACTCACACCCACTCATACTCCCTTAATTTTCCACTTAGAAAATCCAAAGGTTTTCTTTTAATAAATAAATAAAATATTTTTATTTCTTTATTTATATTTGTTAATTCCATTAACAAACATTTTCATATAGCACCTCGAATCATTTGTTAATTCTATTAACAACCATTCGACGAAAAACCCCTTGAACTATTTCAATTTTCCCCGAAACAATTTTGGTGCTGCCCAAAACATTCTTCGATATTCCGTATCCTCTCAAAAGCGTCATCGAACCTTAAGTGTGTCACCCTACGGTTCGCGAATAAGATAGACATGATCGAGACTCCTCTCCGATCAATAATCAACATGGGGATCTGGAGATCCGTGATGACTCCTATATATTCAACGATGACTCTCGTGATCGTGTGAACCAACAACGTCGTGAACTATTCCCTTTGTCTCGCGATATTTTATTTGTCCGAGATTCGATCATTGGTATCAACCATACCTTGTTCAATCTCGTTACCGACAAGTACTCTTTTCTCGTTCCCATGATATAACATCCTTGTGATCATATCACGTGCTTGCAAGCGGTGTCGATGTGATATCACCGAGAGGGCCCTGAGTATATCTCTCCGTCATTTGGATGGACAAATCCCACTCTTGATCCATGATCCTCAACTAATACTTTACGAATGCCTAACGACACCTTTATAGTCACCCTGTTACGGTGTGACGTTTGATGACATCAAAGCACCATTCCGGTATGAGTGATTGACATGATCTGATGGTCTAAGGAATAAGTTACTTCGTATGTTTGATATAACAATGTAAACTTAATGACTTGATCGCATTGCTATATTTAATTTGGGTATATGTTCATCACATCATTCTTCTAATGACATGACCCCTTTATTAACAACATCCAATGTTCATGATCAGAAAACCTTGATCATCTATTAATCAACGAGCTAGTTAAAAGAGAGACTTTACTAGGAACCATTGTTTGTTTATTAGACACACATGTATCAACGTTTCCGGTTAATACAACTCTAGCATGAGAAATAACATTCATCATAAACAAGGAATAAGATAATAACTATTTTATTATTGCCTCTCGGGCATATTCCCTTCACTAGGTGCAGTGGGCCCTGGGCAGCAAACATAGTGATCTAGGGGCGTGCGGGGATGTACGGGGACATGCATATGGAGGAATTCACTAGAAAAAGTGAACCCTTCCGGAAGGTCACCTCCGTGCGCTCCCCTCGCGATAAGTGTCGCGTTTTCTCTTCTCGTGCACTCCCCTCGCGACAAGTGTCGGCTTCTCCTTTCTCGCGTCCCCTACAGTTGCTTGCACGTGTGACAAGTGGCAATACGAGAGAGTTTTGGTGAGATTTTCTCTTCCCCACCGAACAGAGGGTGTTCACGCATTTATTTTGAGATTCATTTTTTAGAAATGAAATATCTCGAGAACCGTATTTAGGAATTACGAACAATTTTTATATTTGAGATCCTCGCGTCAAGATTTTGAAAACTAGATCTCATATTGATAGGTTTCAATAACTTTTTTTCCGTACTTTATACTCTCTGTTCTATACACTTTGTACTTTCAGTAGCAGTTTATACATCCAGTAGCAATATGGATGTACATCCAGCAGCAGCCGCATGGGTGTACACCATGTACACCATGTACATCCAGTAGCAGGGTGGTTATACACCGTGTAATTTCAGTACCAACGTGGGTGTACATCCAGAAGCGGCGCGTGGGTGTATATACAGTACTAGCGTCGGTGTACAACCAGTGCATGTACTTTCAGTAGCAACGTGGATGTACTTTTCATAACAGCGTGCGTATACTTTCAGTAGCAACTTCTGTATACTTTCAGATACAACATGTGTGTACTTTTTAGTTGAAGCTCCATAAACGCTTTGTTCGAGACGAAACCGAGCGGTAGCACGAGGCACCACCGAGTCGTAGCACGCACTACGATCAATGCACTTTTCGACCAATGCGCACAACGACTTATGTACATCCTTCAAAATCGTTATAAATGATTATCGAGACGAAACCGAGCCATATTTTAATAGCGTGGGTATACATTAAAAACAGCGTGGGTGTACTTTTAGTAGCATCATAGGTGGTGTACACACTCTTCTACATGTTTTTGTATACTGATGGAGGGATGATAACCCGGTATGCTAACACCAAGGTGTAATTCGGCCCAAAGGACGCTGCACAAGACCCGGCTTAGGGAAAAGGAGCTTCTAGAAGGCCCAGGAGTGTAGGCCTCGTAACCCGGATTGTGGGTTCCGATAAGGAAGTTTAGGGTTTGTAAGTAGTGTCCGGGTAGGACTCCAAACGCGCCTTGGATAGTAAGCCAGGGGGTCCGGGTACTATATAAGCCGGTCCCTAGGGTTAGATTAGACAAGCTTACGAGATAGAGACTACGAGATATCGAGTATCCATTGTAACACGAGTGTTGAGATAGTATATTCAGATCGGAGACTCGGCGACTTGATTGCCGGCTACCAGATCGCATATCACCATGGTTTCCCTTGAGCTAAACCCTCTCCCAAACACCAGAGTCGATTTGCCCCAAGACAAGTTACCCCCGGTAACGTCTGCCGTGATTATCCCACGACAGTTGGCGCCCACCGTGGGGCCTACGTCCAAGGGTGTTTACATCACGGGAGAAACTCGGGAGAACATGAAGAACCTCGTCGGCGGCGAGATCTACACCAACCCTGAAGGATAGAAGATGGTGGACGATTTTGGCTGGGGGCCAGAGTCGGATCTGCTCGAATCCGGATCTGTCGTCACGATCGGCCGGGTCAACGTCTTCGTCGGCATGGTACGTGCGTTCGGTTCAATCTCTGACGATTTTGGACTTGATTCTGTGTCAGGAGAGGCCACCCACGTTCAGTCGGACGGAGAAGAATCGATCGGGACGGTGGATCCGATAGAAGAGCCCAACACGAAGAGGGAACAGCCGGAGGAGCCGACATGGACCCCGCGTGGCCGGGTCATAAGAGAGGATGATACCGAGTCTATCTTGCACCTGCTGGAGGACCGGTACGAGGAACATAGCGGCGATGAGGAGGAATATGAGTCTTGGCCAAGCATTGCGCGCCAGGTCGCGGTCTACACGGCCCCTGCAACCAATCTCAATCAGGGGAACGTGACTACGGCCGCGGTCGGAGCGGCGCAAGCATTGGCCCAGCAGCAAAATCCGGCTGACGGAAATCCGGTCCTGACCCGGGTTGACGGAGAATCGGCTTCAGTCACCAGCCGAGCGGCGGATAGCGAGCTGCAGGCAAATATGTTCGGGTTCCTGGCTAACAGACGCCAGGGGCGGGTCCTTCGAATCCGCAGCACCCGGCCCTGTTCAGTAACAATATTGTCTTGGACCCAACAGTGTTAGCTACTGTGATAACCCCGGAAAACGCCGCGGCACGTGCCAGGGACTTGGAGGTAGCACGCCGCACGCTAGAGCAACAAAGAAGAGATGTAGAAGCAGAAAAGCAAGGGGTAGCCACGCGCCAACGTGAACTGGACGCGCTGGAGAACCGGCTCCGAGCTGAGACAAGCAGGGTGCATCAAAGATACCAGACAAGATTACCGGCGATGGGTGGAGTCATAAACCCTAATGCACTATTCATCACACCCCAGGATCAGCCGATTCCGGCTGTGAATCAGGAAACTGTGCATCAACCGGCGACTGGAGCAGAACAGCCGGCAAACGTGCAGGTCGGGTTACCCACACTGCAGACTGGGGCCCCTGTCGGCAACACAGCACCACCACCACCACCATCACGATTTCGTACGCCGCCGGGTCACTTCAATAACCCCATGGATAACGTATATGCCGCAACGTTATCATTGAATCAGATCCCCGTAAGAGAGTCACCCCATGCGGAGCAGACCCGGCGGGCGATCGATTTGTTGCATACGGTAGTGGCTCAGCAGGTAAATTACCCGGATAATAGGAGTGGGATGCATGGAACACCTTATATCAGCCAGCAACATGGCAATGCCGGCAATATGCAAACAAGTTCAGCGCGACGGAGGGCAGAGCAGCAGCAAATGCCGCCTCCTCCCCGCGTGCAAGCAGCACCAGCAGTATCAGCAGCACAAGCTATTGTGGATAGTTCCAGAGCTAGGAGAGCCGCGTCCGGGTCTGCGGTGCACGGACCGGCAGTAGCGCCACGTCCAGCCGTACCCCCCGCAGGATCGCATGTTTCCCGGGTGAGGCCAGTACCGACTAATCTCGCTGGGCCCAAGTGTCTGACATATAACATCAGGGCTGAGCCTTACCCGGATAAATTCAAGGAACCGGGTAAAGTAGTGAACTATGAGCCGACTATGGATCCAGAAACATGGTTGAGCAGCTATGAGATGGCTATGTCGATTCGCAACGCGTCTGAAAACCTTCAAGCCAAGTTCATGTATTTAATGATGTCGGAAGGAGCAGCAAAGATGTGGTTCAACAATTTACCGGAAGGATCTATCAAGTCATGGGGTGAATTGAAAACCGCGTTTATCAAGCACTTTCATGGAACATGCAGGAAGCTATTTACTATCGACGATCTAGAACGGTGTGTGCAAAAGAAGGGAGAGTCGGCGCACAGCTGGGTGCGCCGGGTCATGGAGATATTGCATTCATCTACAGATATTCAGCCGAAGGACGCGTTGCAAGCTATGGCCAAGACATGCAAGTATACGCCTTTAGTGCAGAAATTAACTCGCATGAAATCCAGTCGGAATGCTTCAGAGGTTACAATGGGAGAACTAATGGATGCATGCAACAAACATGCTGCAACGGATACCACGGAAGAGGACGTTGATGACAAGAAAGCAAAAGCAAATACATGCAATAATGGAAGAACCGGCAATGGATCTACGCCGGGTAACCATGGAGGTAACAATGGGAACAACCAGAACAAGCGCCCGTTCGAGGGGAATTCCGAGTTTGTCGCCAGCACAGAAGTCGGGTCTTCAAGGCCCAGAGCAGAAGGAAATTTCAACGCAGGAAATCATAACGGAGGAAATTATCAAGGGCCACCAAGGCCGGGTAACAACTGGGATATCTTCAGAATGGCATGCCCGAAACACAGCAGGAACGGGAGGCCGGCTAACCACTCATTGGAGCAGTGTGCGGATTTGCAGAGATGGAAGAACGAGGAAGTAAATAAGGCTATGCGAGGTGCAGGCCGGGGAGGAGGACCGGGTCCGGGTGGAAACCCGGGCAACGGCCCACCCCCAGCAGGTAACCCGGGAGTTGGAAATCCGGGCAATAACCAGGGAGGAGCTGGAGGTTTCCAAGCCAACCCCAAGCAATTGGGCCAATACCACGCTCACACCACAGGAATTTCTAACAAGGATAGAAAGATACTAAAGAAGGCAGTAAACTCGGTTTCCTCGGCTGTCCCGAGATACCTGAGGTGGTCTGAGCAGAATGTAATGTGGAGCAGAAGAGATCACCCGGAAAGAATAGAACACCCGGGAGTCCTAGCGTTGGTGGTTGCGCCACAGGTTAATGGTTATGAGCTGAAAAAGGTCTTAATGGACGGTGGAAGCAGCATCAACATCCTATATTGGGAAACTTTCTTACGCATGGGTCTCAAGGAGTCTTAGCTACAGAAAAGTTCAACAGTTTTTCACGGGATCGTGCCGGGTCATTCAGCGTGCCCTGAAGGAAAGATCACTTTGGAGGTTGCTTTTGGAGAATCGAAGGACAATTTTCGAGTTGAGTGGCTCACGTTCGAAGTGGTGAAGTTGTGCAGTCCTTATCACGCGCTATTTGGGAGGCCGGCTTACGCCAAGTTCATGGCCAGGCCGTGTTACGTGTACCTACAGCTAAAAATCCCGGGTCCTAAGCATACCATCACCATACATGGGAGCCGGGATATAGCGGCTGATTGTGACGAAGGAGATGCGGCAATGGCAGAACAAGCCTGTAGAAAGGAGGAGCTTAAGTATTACCGGTCTCAAGTAGACCCGGATGACAGGATAGCGCTGAAGAGGCCAAACACCGAGGATGAGAGAGCAAAATTCAAAGCAGCACAAGATACCAAGATGGTAGCCTTCGTCGAAGGTGATCCCTCCAAGCAATTTTCCATAGGATCTAATTTGGACGATGAGTAGGAAAAAGCACTTGTGGAGTTTATTCGTTCGAATCAGGATGTGTTCGCTTGGAAGCCTAGCGATATGCCGGGTATCCCTACAGAGCTGGCAGAGCACAGTTTGCACGTTGATCCCAAGTCCAGGCCCGTGAAGCAGGGACTGAGAAAGATGAATGAGGAAAGAAGAAGGGCTATCGGCGAAGAAATTGCTCGGCTGTTGACGGCCGACTTTATCATGGAAGTATTTCACCCGGAGTGGTTGGCAAATCCGGTTCTCATGATGAAAAAGACCAATGAGTGGAGGGTGTGCATTGATTATACGAGTCTCAACAAACATTGCCCAAAGGATCCGTTTGCACTTCCAAGGATAGATCAGATCATAGACGCAGTGGCTGGAAGTGACCTATTATGCTTCCTGGATGCATATTCTGGGTATCATCAGATCAAGCTCAAGAAGGAAGACTGGGAGAAAACATCGTTTATAACCCCTTTTGGGGCCTTTTGTTACAAAACCATGACTTTTGGATTGAAGAACGCCGGCGCAACCTATCAACGGTGCATTCAGAAGTGCTTTGAGGACCAAATTGGACGCAACGTTCATTCTTACGTGGATGACGTGGTGATCAAGACCAGAAAGGCAGAGACATTTATTGATGATCTGAAGGAAACATTCAAGAACCTGAGAAGATACGAGATGAAACTTAACCCGACAAAGTGTGTATTTGGAGTCCCAGCAGGGAAGTTACTCGGTTTCATTGTTTCGGAGAGAGGGATTGAAGCAAACCCGGATAAAATCAAAACTATCCAGAGTCTGAAAAAGCCGAAAAACCTGAAGCATGTACAGAAGCTTACGGGGTGCGTAGCAGCGCTGGGCCGGTTTATATCAAGACTCGGAGAGAAGGCAATACCCTTGTACCGGCTCTTGAGGAAGTCTGGTAAATTTGTTTGGGACCAAGAAGCGGATGAGGCATTCGAGGCACTAAAAAAGCAACTATCTGAGGCACTAGTCCTAGCAGCCCCGGGTCCTAAAGAGCCCATGTTACTATACGTTGAGCGGGACCCCGGGCGGTTAGCGCAGTGGTTGTCGTTGAGCGCAAGGAGGATGGAAAGGATCACCCGGTTCAGAGGCCGGTCTATTATGTCAGCGAGGTATTATCAGAAGCAAAGCAGCGCTACCCACATTGGCAGAAGTTGGTTTTCGGGGTCTTCATGGCCAGCCGGAAATTGAAACCGTATTTTCAGGAGCACCCCATAACAGTGGTTAGCTCCATATCAATGTCGGATATCATCAGAAACTCAGATGCAACAGGTAGAATAGCCAAGTGGGCGATCGAGATTGGAGATTATCACATCAACTACGAGCCCAGGTCAGCAATCAAATCTCAAGCTCTAGTTGATTTCGTTAACGATTGGACTCACACAGGCATGCCAACAATGACTCCAAGTTCCGAGTCATGGATAATGCACTTTGATGGTTCCAAGCAATACGAGGGATCAGGAGCCGGAGTGGTGCTCACATCACCCAAAGGAGACAAGTTGAGCTACGTGTTGCAGATTCACTTTGATTGTTCCAACAACGTGGCCGAATATGAGGCATTGTTGCACGGATTGAAGATAGCCAAGGAGATGAACATTAAGAGGATACGATGCTATGGGGACTCGGATCTTGTGGTACAGCAGGTCTCGGGAACTTGGGATAGAAAAGATGCAACTATGGCAACATATCGCAGAGAGGTGGACCGGGTTGCCGGGTGGTTTTCCGGGTATGAGGTGGAGCATGTAGATAGAAGAAAAAACGAGGCAGCAGATGCCCTCGCTAGACTCGGCTCGCGCAGAGAGCCGGTTCCACCCAATGTGTTCCTGGACGAACTATGGCGGCCGTCAGTTAAAACCGAGTCTGAGGAAGAACTGACTAACAAAGACCCGGATTTGGAGCTCGTGGCCACAATATGCACTGTTCCCGAGTGGACAGAGCTGTTTCTGGCTTACCTATCACGGGGCGAGTTACCACAGCAAGAGGTACTAGCAAGGCAAATTCTGAGGCGAGCAAAAGGTTATTCCATCATCAATGGGGAGTTATATAAAAGGAGCGCTGCAGGAGTGTTTTTGCGCTGTGTAGCACCAGAAGAAGGCCGGCAAATCCTGAAAGAGATCCACGAAGGCGGCTGTGGGCATCATGCATCCACAAGGTCCCTTGTGGCCAAAGCATATAGGCACGGTTTCTTCTGGCTCACAGCTTTAGCAGATGCGGAACGCTTGGTGGCAAGGTGCGATGGATGCCAAAGGTACGCTCGCCAAATCCATGTGCCGGCTATGGAGTTGCAAACAATTCCTTTGACCTGGCCTTTTGCCGTTTGGGGTATGGACATGGTTGGCCCCTTTCACATGTCACCTTGCAAAAAGACACATCTCCTGGTGGCTATCGATAAATTTACCAAGTGGGTTGAAGTTATGCCAGTTACCAATTGTGAAGCGATTACGGCAGTTAAGTTCCTGAAAAGGATTATCTACCGGTTCGGGTATCCTCACAGCATAATTACCGACAATGGAACCAACATGTCCCTTGGCGAGATGGAGAAATTTTGTGGCAACAACGGAATCCGGCTTGACATAGCTTCCGTAGCTCATCCACAAGCCAATGGACAAGTGGAGAGGGCGAATCAGGAGTTACTTCATGGATTAAAGCCACGATTGCGAGTCCCGTGTGTCAGAGCCGCTGGAGCATGGGTTGAAGAGTTACCCTCAGTGGTTTGGGGTATCAATACTACACCTAACAGATCTACTCAGATGACACCGTTTTTCATGGTTTATGGTGCAGAAGCGGTGTTGCCGAGTGATATCATCCATGACTCGCCTCGAGTATCGGCTTACGTTGAGGTGGAGAACGAGAAGACCCGGCAGGACGCCGTGGATATGTTAGAAGAACACAGGGAACAAGCTTTGAAGAGATCAGCCATATACCAGCAGGATCTGAGGAGATATCATAGCCAGAGAGTCAAAACCCGGTTCTTCCAGGAAGGAGACCTGGTTCTGCGCCTAGTACAGTCAAAGGAAGGAAAACACAAGTTATCCCCACCATGGGAGGGACCGTTCATCATAAGCCGGAATCTGCACAATGGATCATATTACTTGATAGATGCAAGGGAAGAGTCGGCCACGGTTAATGACACCGCTCATACCACTTCATCTATGCAAGAGAGAGAAAGACCTTGGAACGTAGCTCAGCTGCGTCCCTACTATACCTAGTTTAGACTAGATTTACAAGTGGAATTACACGATGTAACAGGCAGCAGGTTTCAGACGCACTCTTTTCCTATCCAGGGTACCTAAGGGGACTGGAGGGTTTTTAATGAGGCGGCTTGCTGACCTAACTTTTCTCATATCAATAAAGAGATGGTTAAACAATATATTGTTCCTTTTCATGTGTTTTTTATCAAGATTCTTATCTCTGTTGTGTTTTTATTTGTCTTCCAGGTAAGTATTATTTACTGTTCTTAGTACATCAGTTTCTTTAGTAAATTGCATATATTTAGGTCTTGGGGGCTGATTGCTTGAATAGCACAGTTACAAACTCAAAGACCCGGCCACGATGCCTATGAGTTATAAGGGCCGATTACTTGCAAACAAGTACGGCTGCAAGCTTATAACCGGACAAAGGAGCCAAACTTTCTTGACTTTTCTTACTTAAGCTCGATGTGACTCGCACTAAAGTGGCATGCTTTGCTAGCGTATGGTTACAATCAGTCATGATGCCCAATGGGACTTGCCTGACCCTGTCTTCATACAGCTGTAGCAACATGATTATCCACGCGAAAGCCGGCTTACAGTACAAGAGAGTCAAAAGGGTCATCTAAACCAAAAGTTATGCAGAGTACATGGTTAATAATCGGAAACTCAAAGTTTATTAAGCATAACTTCAAAACCTATGTGAACGGCTCTAGGTTTTGGGCTTAGCATGTAACAATTCGTTCCTTTTGAAAGACCCAACACCCCAGACTCGGAATTTCGGGCCTTGGGGACTCGGGAATTTGAAAATAGAAACAAATTATCCAGCTATTCAGCTCAAAAACCCAAAAATCCGAGTCTTGGGGACTTGGGGACTTAGAAAAAAGTCCACTAGTCAAAACCCACGAGACCCGGAAACCGAGTCTCACAATAGGAACCATAGCAGAAAGTCAGAAAATCGAGGATGAAAAAGCACAAAGTAAAGAAATATCAAATTAAAGCAAAAGGCCAGAAGGGCCACGAAATATATTAAGGTATCAAAGTGTATTACATGCCACGATAGTAGTATCATAAAGTGCACAAGCGCACTATCAAAAGAATAATTACTTTACAGGATCACCGGCCGAATGAGGTATTGAGACGGCATCGGATAAGAGTTTACTCGGCCTCCTGGGTTGGGTCTACAGCCTTGCCCTTGTCTTCCAGGTCTTGGTCTTGGGTTTGCTCCTCGGAGGCCTTCCTAGTATTGTCACCCGGATTGGCAGTATCAGGACAAACAGGTGGGCGGCCAGCCGGCGTAGAGGAGGAGGGCGCTGACTCAAACTCGGCTTCCCTCTTCGCGGCTTCCTCCCTCCTCCTGGCCGAGTCAGCATTCCACTTCTCCAAGATATCAAAGGGTAAAGGCATATCTTCCTTCACAGGTTTATCCTCGGCGTCGTATGGAGTTACAAATCTATTCAGGTCCAGAGAATCGGCAAGAGTAGTCGCCGAGTGACGCACCTCAGTCTGTACATCTTTGAAGTCCTTGGCGGCGAACCTGGAGCCATCGGCCTTGAACTCTGGAAACCCGGCCACCAGCTTTGCCGGCTCAAGCTTTGGAAAGTAAGCCTTAGCCAGCATAAGACCCCGGGTCATCCCAACCCGGCATGCCGAGCGTTTCGAGAGCTCAATCCATGCGGGGACAGTAGAGCACGCATGGATCAGGGTTTCCATACCCGGATATCCCTTAGTCGGCCACTGTATAGTGTCTAGGATCCATTTAGTGCCGGCGCAGAATCTCCGGAGCACAGTCCTTAAATTTTTCACCTTCTGGATATCATCTTCTTCTGGGGGCGCAAGGTTATCGCCTGCAATGTAAACAACAAAGGTTACATCAAAATATTCCGGGTATCATGGATCAAGGAAAAACCGAGTCACGAACCAGCAAGTAACAATATCTCACCAAGTAGGACACGATAAGTGTCGGCAACTTGGGCTGATAATTTCTTCAGCGCAGCCTGAACAATGGTGTACTTCTTCTTGTACTTCGCGACATTCTTGTTAAGCGTTTCCACTTCAGCCTCAAGCGCCTCTCGCAGCTTTACCTCAGTCTCCAGGAGTTGATTGGTCTTGGCCAAAATTTCCTCGGACCGGGCCATTTGCGCCTATAAGGGACGGAAAGATAAAGGTTAGTCGGATATCATAATAACCCAAGTATTAAAGAGGTAGTACCGAGTACAACTTCGACAAGTTATACTCGGAACTTGGGGACTAGACGGATACTATGAAATACCAGTCAGTATTACCTGATGTTTAGCAGCCATGCGCTCCAACATATTGTTCTCTGTGGCCTTCAGGGCGACGAGGGCGCTCATCATCTGGTCGAAGGAATGATCACCCAGGTTGGAAGACCCGGGATCCTGGTTACTCGGAGACCGAGTTCTTGCCTTGGCAGGGGAAGGCACCCGAGTCGCTCGAGTGTCGGAGTTCAGATCGCCTCCCCCTGTGCCCAGGATTGTGACCTCTTCGTCCTCATGCGCGTGCGAGGCTATCGGATACTCGGCTTCTCGATCAGCCGGGTTCTTCGGTGGCACTTGCTCCTCCTCGCCGCTAGCCGCAGCCATCGTGTCATCAACCGGGTTCTCTTTGCCCGGGTCATCAGTTTCCATGTCATCCTGGTCACTGGTAGTGACCTTGGCCCTGAGAATGGTACGAGTAAGCAGTTAGTATGTAGCTAGAGAAAATTATGGATGAGTATTAGAACAGCAAGAGAAGAACCTTACCCGGAGTTCACCATGAAGTCTGAGGGGAATTCGCTGCTAGACCCGGAAGAAGCTGACAAAGATTGAGAAAGTGAGACGCGGAGTCGTCCCGCTAAGGGGTGATTGGGAGAAGGAAATCTCTGATACCCGGGATGAGGTTGAGAAGTACCGGCGCGCTGAGCCGGAGATAGTGGGATACCCGGGTTGAGCGTGGCGTCACCCGGAGTGTTCCGGGTCACCCTGCGCTTGATCATGGGTGGTTCCTTCAAGTATGACCAGTCGGATAGTTTACGGTTTAGCTCGCACATATTAGTGAAGGAGTATGGTTTGGAGGCAAGGGAGCGATATGGGACCTTAAAGACAACCCCTCGGGGTTTTCTCTTAGCTCCGACCTCGATGACCGGTTCAGCTTCACTCTCATCACTCTGTGTTTCCACCCCGTCTACCGGGTATTCCTTTTCTTCCTTATCCTCCAGCCCTGAGAGTCACCAATGAATACAGTCGGAAAAGCAAGAAGTGTGGAGAAACAAGTTAGCAGAAGTTGGGTTGGATAAAACCCGGAATGTACCTTCCTCCGAGTCGGCTGCCTCTTCATCTTCTTCCGGGTCTCCGGAGGAAGGGGAGGTCTCAACATTCCAGAAAGCGCTGTCAGCCTGAGATAAAGGCATGAAAGTGAGAGTTAGTAGTTGTATCAAGTCAAAGTACGAGAATAAGTGGATAAGTATCGGATTTTACCGCTGGAGCTGGGTTATCCCGGGTGAACGGCGCTAACCCGGCTATATTCTTGATCACCTCCAGCTTCTCAGTCAGGAAGCTCTTGATGGTCTTGTTGGTATCGCCAGCCGGATAATTTTTCGAGGAATAGCGGAGCGCGTCCGTGACGTGTCCCGAGTATTCGCACATTAGCTTTGAGCGAATAGAGTTGGGCTGAATCCGGAAATCTACCCAAGTCTTAACCAGGTTGAGCCCAGCGAGACCATGGGCGAAAAGGACGGCTATTTTGGCTAGAAGGGGCTGGATGGCTTCCCTCTCGGATTCAGGGGCGAAAGCATTGAAAGTGTCGGAAAGATCTAAGAGACCCTCCGAGTAACCCGACAATTTCTTTTCGCCGGGTGGGGAGGTGTCCCGGCAATAAAAGAAAGATAGCTGCCAGTGCTTAACATGCGAGTTAAGACTGAGAGTCGGCATGGGTGAATTTTTACGGCGCTGGATAGAAACCCCGCCGCAGGCCAAGAGGGCCCCGTCACCGCTTTCGCGGCACGGTTTGCATTGGAAAAGTTCGATAAACAAGGCCAGATTTGGCGGGATGCACAAGTAAGATTCGCAAAGCACTATGAAATGGGTTATATTCAACATAGAGTTAGGCCCTATGTCGAATACCCGGAGGCCGTAGTGGCTGAGGACCTCACGGAAAAAAGAGTGACCCGGGGGGCGAAACCCCTGGATCACGTGCTCAACGAAGCAGATTACCTCGTTGGGGTTGGGGGTAGGCCGGGTCTCGTCACCCGGTACTCTCCAATGGATCTCCTTCCGAGGAGGGAGAACGCCAGACTCGGCGAGTTCTTCTAGCTTGGTCTGGGTCACAGAAGACCGTGCCCAGTTGGCGGAGATGGATTGGGTTGACCTTGCCTTGGACGGCTGTTTGCCCTTGTGCTTTGGAGCCATTTGTTCGGTCTGCAAAATACAAGGCAAAGGGTGCGAAGCATTAAGACTCGGGAATTATGAGTTATCCGAGTATTCACAAGCAGTATCAGTAAGAGGCATGGAAACTATGAATTATCCGAGTATCAGTAAACGGTATGGATTCCAGGAGTTTTCCGAGTATCAATATGCAGCACGAAAGCTATGAGTTGTCCGGGTATCACTAGACAGTACGAAAATTACAAACTATCCGGGTGTTGACGAGCGGTACAGAAATTATGGGATATCCAAGTATCGGAGAGCAATTATGAAAAGAGGTTGATTGCCTGTTTACCCAGAGTATGAATAAAAGAACCGGAAGTGGTGGACTATCCGGGTATCGAAGAGCAATAGCGGAAATCCTGACAGATTGCATCTAGAGTGGGAAATTTTACAGAGGAATTCGCGAAGAGATTAAGGGTCGCGAGTGTTGGGAGATTGAAATTGAGTCTATCAATGAGCGGTTAAACAAGCAAGCGTGGTACCCAGCAACCTAAATCGGCGCAAGAAAGTGGCCGGTGGACAGATCAAAGATCCAATCTGGATCGGGCGGAGAAATTGGAAGCTAAAATTAATGGGGAAAGGAAGCTCACCGGAGTAGATCGAAGGAGAGCACGACGGCGGCAGATGACGCAGCTGTGGTGCCCCTCTGGGACTCCCGGCGGGCAGCTCGGGTGCGCGGCGGCGGAAACTGGCGGCGGCGCGGGGCGAACCGTGGATGAGCGCAGCTGACGACGGCTCGGCTCCGGCGGCGTGCCCGAGGTCTCCGTGGCGGCGCTGCGCAAGCTCGGGTGAGATGGCACCGGAGAGGTGGAAGAAAGCAATAGGGGAAATGGAACGTTGGGCTAGGTAACCCCCCAGGCACCTATTTATAGGTACGGGTGGAGAAAATTAGGTCAAAGTGAACGGGAGCCGAAATTTTCGGAAGAGATACCCGTCCGGAAATTTTGGGATACGCGTTAAGTGCCCATGCGCGATATCCGGAAATGATAGGAAGTAAATCCCTTCCGCGATATCCGGACCAATTAACGAGCGAAATAAGCCGGGTCTTCTGTATTTTCCTCGGAGCATTGACCCGGAGAAGTAAAGATGGATTCAGAGAAAGCCGGGTTATTATATGGACCACCAATGGAGTTAGGCCTAGCTGTTTATTAAAGCAACCTAACCCGGAATCTATGAACTTGTATATTTGTTATTTTTTGCAGGGAATAGCGTGCGCTTCAAGGAGGATCCCGTGAAACCCAAGCTATTATGGGGACTACTGATGGAGGGATGATAACCCGGTATGCTAACACCAAGGTGTAATTCGGCCCAAAGGACGCTGCACAAGACCCGGCTTAGGGAAAAGGAGCTTCTAGAAGGCCCAGGAGTGTAGGCCTCGTAACCCGGATTGTGGGTTCCGATAAGGAAGTTTAGGGTTTGTAAGTAGTGTCCGGGTAGGACTCCGAACGCGCCTTGGATAGTAAGCCAGGGGGTCCGGGTACTATATAAGCCGGTCCCTAGGGTTAGATTAGACAAGCTTACGAGATAGAGACTACGAGATATCGAGTATCCATTGTAACACGAGTGTTGAGATAGTATATTCAGATCGGAAACTCGGCGACTTGATTGCCGGCTACCAGATCGCATATCACCATGGTTTCCCTTGAGCTAAACCCTCTCCCAAACAACAGAGTCGATTTGCCCCAAGACAAGTTACCCCCGGTAACGTCTGCCGTGATTATCCCACGACATATACCGTCCTTTATGTATAGTTTATACTCCCTATTTTGTTTAGTATGTACACTGTGTGTACCTTCCGTGCTGTGTGTACCTTCCGTGCTGTCTCTACATCCTACCTTGTTGTACGTCGCACGAAATAAGACGAGATTCGTACAATCCAGACATGGGCTTCACGCTGTTGTACGTCCCATGAAATGAGACGCAGCCGGGGCTTCGCATCGGTCGATAACAGGGAAGCGTGCCACGTGCCACGCGTGGAGTCAGCCATCGTTGGTAGCCGACCTTCCTGGAAGGAAACATGTGAACTGAGATAAATGGGCCTCCTTCCGCAGGCCTAGGAGAAAATTACTTCGTGAAACCAAAGCTAGAGATGATCCGCAATCCCTATATAACGCCTGTAGCACTACTTATAACGACTCGCCCGCGTATGGTTTGCAGATGGGCCGGCCCATTTAACTCGAGCTGATAGAAAATAATACTTCCGTGCTGTCTCTACATCCTACCTTGTTGTACGTCGCACGAAATAAGACGAGATTCGTACAATCCAGACATGGGCTTCACGCTGTTGTACGTCCCATGAAATGAGACGCAGCCGGGGCTTCGCATCGGTCGGTAACAGGGAAGCGTGCCACGTGCCACGCGTGGAGTCAGCCATCGTTGGTAGCCGACCTTCCTGGAAGGAAACATGTGAACTGAGATAAATGGGCCTCCTTCCGCAGGCCTAGGAGAAAATTACTTCGTGAAACCAAAGCTAGAGATGATCCGCAATCCCTATATAACGCCTGTAGCACTACTTATAACGACTCGCCCGCGTATGGTTTGCAGATGGGCCGGCCCATTTAACTCGAGCTGATAGAAAATAATACGCAGAAAACGAAGGGAAGGGGAATCGAACCAGGGATCAGTGGGTTGGGGAAAGGTACGTGCTAACCACCGGGACAGTTGAGCGCTCATGTGCTGGTTGTCTCTTTTAGGCTTTTATTCTCACGTTTCCCAATTTTTCTTTTTTCTTTTTCTGTTTTCATTTTCGTTTTATTTTCTTTCTTTTCTGTTTTCTTTTTATGTTTTATTTTTTGTTTTCGTTTTTAGTTTTATTTTTCTTTTACTCGAATTTTTTCTTTTCTGTTTTATTCTTTCTTTTTTTGAATTTTTTGTTCAAACTTAATAAATGTTCACATTCGAAATCTGTTCAAAATAAAAAAACTGTTCAAATTTGAAATATGTTCAAATTTAAAATTTGTTCAGTTTTGAAATCTGTTCATTAAAAAAAATGAAAATCGTTCATATTTAAAAATTGTCCACTATTAAGAATTATTTAGATTAAAAAAAAATTATTTTTTGAAATTTGTTCAGATTTAAAAATTGTTCATTTTAAATATTTGTTTATTTTTTGAAAATCCTTCATATTTGAGGAACAGAAAACAGAAAAACAAACCGAAAAAAAACCCGAAAAAGAAAAACAGAAATAGGAAAGGAATGAGAAAAAAACGAAAAACAGAAAAGTAGACAATAATAAGGCGAAAAAGTAGATATTTATAGAAACCTGCGCGCGGCCTGGTGGCTATTCACGTCTCGCGCCGAAGAATTCAGGCGTCGCGGGTTCGAATCCCCTGCGCGCGAGTCCTTTTTTTTGCTTCTATTTTGTATTACCTAATGGGCCGGCCCACGAAAATGGGTGCGCGAAAATAAATGGGCGATCCCTAATATGTAGTGCTACAAGCACTACATAGGGGAACCCGGATGATCTGACCGTAGCCATGGGCTAAGCTGGTGGGCCTGTAAGTATATTTTTTTTCTCTGTTTAGAACTGTAGATGAATATGGCTGGGCTGGACATTGCTTTTCGTTGGTACTCCTAAGAAAGATCCAGCGGCGGCCCTTCAACGCCACGCCTGCACACACAGATCCAGCGGCCGCAGGGAATCCTGGCCGCGAGCGCCGGTGGCAAGACGGTGCGGCAACGCCGCTCGGAGCCCCGCGCGGGTGCGCCAGTCCGGGAAGCCCGGGCCCGACGGCAGCCCGAGCGCCAGCACGGCGCGAAGGTCGGGCGGGAAGGTGAACCCCATCTTGGCCTCTTCGCGGGTGAGCTCGGCGTCTGAGAGGCGGCAGGGTGTCCTGGCCGCAAGCGTCGTCGGCGGCGGCGGTTCGGCAACGGCCAGAGGCGGCGGCGTGGTCTTCCTCACTTTATCCGTCTCGCGAGGTTAGTAGTACTTGTATGGCAAGAAGCTTTTTCCTTTTTTAGTTATGGGGTGTAATTACACTCCTTCTGTAGCCTCGATGGCAATTTTTGTTGGCAGGCTCATCTAGCAAATTGATACATTACTGCTGATAGCATTGGTTATGTTTAACACAAGCATCAGTTCTTATGCTATATGTGGATTGCTGGTACTAGCATCATTTGTTAAGATTGCTGGTACCAAGAAACAAAGGTTGAAGTGTCAGCAAGATGGGCATGATGGAGCTGTTTGTGGTTCCTTGCATGGTAGAAATATTGCAGTTTTTGTGCTCTCTTCTGAATGTATCTGCTGAATGTAGCGGAATACAATGATGTGAACCCAATGCTGAATGCAGTTTAGTTTAATGAGGATATGCATATGACACTATTTGCTCTGGGATTGGTCAATTCTGCTATTGAACTATCATTTTCACCCGCACACAGACAATGAAAAGTACCAACTTTTTTTGTTCAAGATGAACTGTTCCACAATCTAATGCAGTCCGGCCTGTCAATTACCTTTTATTCCGTCGACGGTATGCAGCATTATTTTACCCGCTTCTACCATTTACGCCAGGAACTCCAGACCTTCCATGCATGTGCGATCCTAAGACTATCCCAGGGTAGCTATGGATGTGGTCAACTGGGTTGTTCCCAGCAATTAAACAATTTACCTTTCGTCTAAAATAAATAGGCTGCTGGCTCTTCTATTGTTGTTGTGTTCTTGGAATCGTCTTGGTTTACTGGTCGTAATCTAGACTTTATTCCTTTATAACAAAATAAGATCAATTATGTGACACTAACTAACTATTTTCTGTGAAGGGGAATTAGGAAACCAGTGACATCATCCGGAGGCCAAACACTGCATCATTGATATCCGGGAGGAGATCAGCTGATCATTTCATGGCTTTGCCTATCAACCAGATCAATGAGGTCATACGGCGTGGTTGTCCTCAGATGATGACCATGGCAATCCAGAGTTCGTCGGGGAGTGACTGCCGGCGGCATGAAGCCCGACTGTCACCGGTGGTACAGCAGTGCGCATGGAACAAGGTATACACACAGAATTTTTCTTCACATGCACGTTTGCTAGTCGCTAAAAAAGATTCCAATCTGTCAGGATCACAGTTCAACTACAATCCATCAAACAATATACCACGACAACCGAATACAATTGCACATGAGCTGCACGGGAAACTCGCCGTCCGTCATGTTGCCGCCGATGATCTACAAGCCCTCCACCTTGCACCTCCGGCAGTCACAGCCAGAGCCTTCTTCGATGGTCTTAGGCTCAGTTCAAAGATTCCTGTCTGGCAGCATCATCAAGCTCATTAGTGGACTGCCTGCATTAGAACATGTGGCACTACTCCATCGGTGCTACTACACCGTTCCATGGCGTGGAGATGTGGTGGCAGCAACTCAAGGACACTCCTTCCGCAGCTTTTTGCCACAAAATTGTCAACACTCTGCATTAGCGCGTGGGGCGCTGCTCCCTCGGCGTTCCTATACCGCCACCCGGAAATCCAAAGACTTGAACTCCATCCAAAGACTCGTCTTTCGGGGCATTATGTTTGGCACATTTCGGCCTAGGCAGTACTGCACGGCTCCACCGAGACGGGTGATTGACTACGCTCGTAGTTCCTTTCGGTTTTGGTGGAAGGTCACGGCTGCGGCGGCTTTTATCAACATTATGATGTCCTTTATCTTCCACACATACCGTGTTCAGGTTCCATACACAAGCCACACCCGCTTCATTCACCTTGAGACCGTGCCGTATACCAACCGGACCCACCTGGTCATTCGCTCTCCCCAAGACGACCTCGAGTATGGTGAGACCTGTTTTTCTATTATCAAGAATAAACACTCCTCCAAGTTTCTCAGCCCACTCCACCCCGATAGTATCCGTGTCAATCTTATCGCAAAGAAACTTGTCCCTGCTGTTCAACGTGGCCTTGCCATCAAGAGCCGTGATGCGGCATTGGTCCATGGCTCCCCTTGCGAAGACGTGAGCTTGGATGTTAGACATGCAATTGAGAGCAAAAAACAAAGCAAGTCATGCATACCACAGGCGCAAATTGCACACCTTGATGGGCTCGACTGGGAGGTGATTGTCGTAAAAAACGATGCGCATGTTGGTGCAGGGTCATTGTCCAATGGCAAGATTTTAGTGTTCACCGGATTGCTCAACCATTTGGAGACTGATGCTGAGATTGCTACTATTCTTGCGCATGAGGTATGTCTACTGGATTAATGGGTTCACATGTGCTTTCGGGTCTTTTACCTGTGTATTCAAGCTAGCATTGTTGCCCCTTTTTTGTAGATTGCGCACGTGGTTGCTAGGCACTGGTCAGAATCAATCATCTACAAGAAGTGGTTTCCTTACCCACTCAAGGTGCACTTCCTAAGAAGGTATATTCACTTTTGCATCTCACGTTGTTCATGGTGATTTCCATAGGCGGATCTAGTGAGGTACCCTCGGTGCAATGGCATCCCCAAAGGAAATTGAATTGACGCAGTATTTCCTGCACAGTGACATATTCATAAAATAAAATCCATGAATTTTGAAACCACCAAATCCATTCATCGGAATCTTATTTCTCTAATCTCTATCCACTAACACAAATGCCGAAACCGAACCAAACAAACCACTCATCAAATTCTGATTATGCATATGATGCATTCAAGGCTTTATATGTTAGAAAAATGAGTTGCGGAGCAGCTCTATATCCCCTTTATTCTAGCCATCATCATTAGAACATAATGTCAGGCTCAGCCTGCACCTACAGTCTAAACTGAAGAAGTGCTTCGACAGTTAACGGATGGTGACGGTGAAGCAGCCATATATGGACGGTGTGAATCCGTGTTGGATGTGTGTAACGCCGTGAGCCTTACCTGCTCACTTGTATTGCTACCTATATATGCCGAGTTTGGCTTGAATGAGAAGTAAGAAAAGTGAACATATCCTTGGGGTCTATGGCTGTAGCTTTGCTTTTCTTCAACTGCTACCCACGGGAGATCACCAGATCCCCAATTACCCCTCGTTTTTCCCTCGATCCCTCACGATTTAATCCACCAAGTTGATCGGGGTGTTATAGTGGTATCAGAGCCAGCATGATCCTCGGCTGGATTGGAGGCGGATCGATCCCGAGAGGCAGGAAGGTTGGGATTTCTCGTAAAATCTCTTCTCACCCTACCAGTTTCGCGGCGGCAGAGTGATGCACTATGATTCGGCGGTGTTTCCTTATTAGGCGACGGGGAGGGCGCAGATCTGTGGCAGTAAGGGTGGTAGCCGGTTGTTGCCGTAAAATTCCTAAGCTGTTGTCCGGATTCTCAACGACCTCGGTGGCGAACGAGATTGGAAGCTGGTTCAGGTTGGAGCTTCTGTAAAATCCCAGATTCCAGTGAACGACCTCAAGGAGGTGAGTGGGTGTATTGGACGGAATTGAGCTGACTGGTGCTCTTCCGCACAAATCCTACCTCGCAGATGGGGCAGACCAGAAATCAAGTGGCGGCGGCAGGAGTGTTCGATGCCCAATCGGCAGTCGAGCGACTCGAATCAGAGATGGACGACATGAAGACGGATATTGCAGAACTGAAGAAAGTGGCAGCGGGCATTACTGAAATTCATGCTAAAATGGTGACCGTCGATGCTCTGGACAAGTTGATGCAGAAATACCTTCCTACTCCAATGACAACAGCCACTACAACACCAATTGCTAAAATGGTGACCTCAGCGCCTGTTTCTGTACCGTGCCACCTTCCACTACTCAGTTCAGTTCAGGCACACCAGTTCATTCGGCAGTCTCGAGTACTTACATGTTTAAGCCATCACCAAGTTATGCTCCCATGCGACAACACCAGGGTACTATGTCAGCTCTCTTTACTGAGAGAATGTACTTCTGCTCGTACATCACAGAAACTGCCATACAACACCCAATCCAATGGCCTTCATATTCCACAACATTTCCAATCCCTCCATCAATAACCCACTCCCATACACTTACGAATCTACTTCGTTTCTACCATCCACAAGAGTTTGGTACCCTCCTGACTATAACCAGCAGCAACATTACATTCCCTCCAATTATGACACTGTTACAGGACAACTTCTATCAATTAATGATCCAAACACCCAGCAATACCGAGTGTCCCAGTCTGAAACTGACAGGAATGACAAGATACAGCAGCTAGGAGGTGTGTCTTACTATGCAGATGCAGTACTAAAAGGACCCACACGAGAGATTCCCCTGTTTGATGGTACTGATCCAATTGGGTGGCTGCAACAATGTGAATTTTTTTATGATATGTCTGGTACTCCATATGAAAAATGGGCGAATGTTGCCATTGGTCACTTCTATGGTAAGAGCAAACGTGTGGCTGAAGAACATATGCCTCCCTTGGCAGATGGTCAACTGGGAACAGTTTTGCCAGATGATAGCAGACAGATTCACAGAGGAAATGCCCACGAAGCAGTGCAAATACTTAAGAATGTGCAGCAGCATGCTTCAGTGCACACTGCACACATATATAGACCACTTTGAAGAGTGTGTACAGCTAGTAAGAAGGGACCATCCGAACTTACAAGAAGCTTTCTTAATGAGCTGCTTTAGTGGACGACTGCGAGAAGACATTAAACATGATGTAAGTGGACAAAGACCCAGAGGGATTCTAGAAGCCTACTGGTATGCCAAGGTATATGAGAATTCTGCAGCAGCCAAGAAATCCTATTACCAGAGCATGACTGCTAGAAACAGAGGACAGATGCATCATACCAATTTCAAGTTCCCCCCAAAGCCCCTGCAAGTTCCACAAGCTGACAAACCACAAAATGGCAACAATGTCCAGGAAACACCTGTCAGGCAATGCTGGTATTGCAAAGAACCCTGGAACAGGGAGCACAGATGCCGACAAGGCAGGAACCTGCATATTATGCAAGAGATTGAGGACGATCCAGATTCAGAACCTTCTCCTTCTCGTTCTCCTGAGAATTCCTTTCATACTGCACCCAACACACCTGATAACACACAAGGAAATCAGGAATTGATGCATCTGTCTCTTCATGCAACTGAGAGAACAGCTGGAGTGTCCACATTTTCCTTACCACTCAGTATTGGAGGATACAAGGCAGTGGCATTAGTCGATAGTGGGAGTTCTCACACCTTTATGGACCATAAATTTTCCCTGAAAAGTAATTGTCTGCTACAATCAATCTCTGCCAAGAAGATTGCTATAGCAGGTGGAGGATATTTACAATCCACGGCCATACGTCCAAATTTATCATATACCATTCAAGGTCGCACATTTACCTCTAATTTCCACACACTGGCATTAGAAACTTATGATGTCATCCGGTATTGATTGGATGTACCAATTCAGCCTGTAACACTGGACTTGCCGCTGAGGCAATTAACTGTTTGCAGAAATGGAGAGCATATCACACTAACAGATCATACTCAACCTCACCACACCTTACTGAACCCGGAAGAAATGCGGAAATTGATGAACAAGTCCATTCTCGGATATATTAATTATCCAGATTCATGCTATGGAAACTGAAAAAGGCACAGGTGCAGCAGTCTTCCCTCCTGAGGTTGATTAACTGCTAAATGAATTTCAGACACTGTTTTCTGAACCAGACTCCCTCCCACCACAGAGAGACTGTGATCATGCCATAAACTTAGGGTTCCACACATGCAGAAGGAAGCCATGGAAGAGATTATCCTTAAAATGCTTAGAAATTCTGAGATAAGAGCCAGTCTGAGTCCCCTACTCATCTCCAGCTGTAATGGTGCGCAAGAGAGATGGACTCAATCACTGTCAAGAATAAATTTCCTATGCCTGTAATTGAGGATTTACTCGGTGAATTACATGGAGCCGCAGTTTTCAGCAAACTGGACCTAAGATCAGGATACCACCAAATATGAATGCAAACTGCAGATATACCCAAAACAGCCTTCAAAACTCATATGGGCCACTACGAGTACCTGGTGATGCCGTTTGGTCTCACAAACGCCCCAGCCACATTCCAAAACCTGATGAATACAATATTCTCAATTCATCTTCAAAAGTTTGTATTGGTTTTCTTCGATGGCATCTTGGTCTATAGTCAGGATTTGCAGACTCATCTCAAGCACCTTCACATTGTGTTCACTATTCTGCAGAAACACTCCTTGTTTGTCAAGCTGAGCAAGTGCACCTTTGCCACTGACAGTGTTGAGTATCTGGGTCATATCATCTCAGGGACAGGTGTAGCAACTAAACCTCAAAATATTGCCAACTAGTTAAAGTTGAACACACTCACCCAGCTGGTCTACTAAAGCCTCTGTCAACCCCAGATACTCCCTGGTCTTGCATTACACTTGATTTACTGAGGCTCTGCCCAATTCCCATGGCAAGGAGGTGATATTGGTCTTTGTCGATCGCCTAACGAAATATGCTCATTTCATTGCCATCAGCCATCCATATACAGTGGAGCGAATTGTAGATGTTTTCATCAACAACATTGTCAGGCTACATGGGTTCCCTGTGGAAATCATTTCTGATCGAGACCGGATATTCACCAGTACACTATACCAACAAATATTCAAGGCTTTCAAGGTCAATCTGAAGTTCAGTACCGCATACCACCCCCAAACGGACGAGCAGACCGAACAGGTGAATCAATGCCTCGAATCTTACTTGCGCATCATGGTTTTCCTAGAACCTAAACAGTGGTTTACATGGTTACCAATGGTGGAATGGTGGTATAAGACATCATATCACACCTCTCTCGAGATGACACCATTCGAAGCTCTGTACAACTACTCCCCACCAATGATGGCAGAACCAGTCACCGCATCCACCATGTGCCCAGCAGCACACCTCACAATCACATAAAGACATAAACGCCTTCAGATACCGAAGGACAATCTTTGTCGAGCTCAAAACCGCATGAAGGTTTACGCTGACAAACTGCGCACAGGTAGAAGCTTCAATGTGGGAGACATGATCTTCCTGAGGATACAACCGTACAGGCAAAACGTCTCCGGCTTGCGGGGATCCTTGAAGCTCAGGTCTAAGTACTACGGCCCTTTCGAAATCCTGGAGCGCGTGGGAGAACTGGCTTACAAATTGCACTTGCCAGACACAGCTACCATTCACCCAGTGTTTCACGTAAGTCAACTTATAGCACATGTTGGTAAGCATGCCATTCCTCTGCCAAATGTGCCACTAGTGACAGCCGATGGGAAAATCAAAACTGCCCCATTTGCTATCCTGGATGACGTCTCATTCAGTGCAAGAAAATACCTGTCAAGCAATGGCTCATCCACTGGGAAAGATTGGGCCCAGAAGATGCAACCTGGGAAGGCATGACCTTCATTCGAGCTACCTTTCCAGCATTTCAGCCTTGAGGATGAGGTCTGTTTCAAGGCGGCGGCATTGTCAGGCTCAGCCTGCACCTACAGTCTAATCTGAAGAAGTGCTTCGACATTTAATGGATGGTGACGGTGAAGCAGACATATATGGACGGCGTGAATCCGTGTTGGATGTGTGTCAATTGTTAATTACCGTTGCTGTCATCGTTATGTGTGTGTAACGCTGTGAGCCTTACCTGCTCACTTGTATTGCTACCTATATATGCCGAGTTTGGCTTGAATGAGAAGTAAGAAAAGTGAACATATCCTTAGTGTCTATTAGCTGTAGCTTTGCTTTTCTTCAACTGCTACCCACGGGAGATCACCAGATCCCCAATTACCCCTCGTGTTTTCCTTGATATCACACGATTTAATCCACCAAGTTGAGCGGGGTGTTACACATAAGCCAGTGGTCTTGTCTAGAGTGGACTTGCTGGTTAGCCAAACTCTTTGTACATTTTTCCCGTGGTCTTGTCTAGAGTGGACTTGCTGGTTAGCCAAACTCTTTACACGGTGTACATTTTTCTACCTTGTTTTGCATTGTCAAACCTGTGTGGACATGTCATGTTAGAAGCACTTCTGATAATGCTACTTATGTAGGATTGAGATAGAGGCAGATCACATTGGAATGCTGCTACTGGCTGCTGCTGGTTTGGATCCACGCATAGCTCCTGTGACCACTGAAAAGATAGTTGAGCATGACATATATCATCCTTCGGGCAAGAGAAGAGCACAACTTTTATCTAGAGCAAAGATCATGGATGAGGCGCTGGAATTATATAGCGAAGTTCTGCAGATCACAGGCACAAACAACACATCTTGATGGGTTCAACTGGGAGGCAATAGTTGGGCATCACATTGTGATATTCCTTTATGTTGCTTGGTTGAGTTTGATCATAGTTTGTGAACCTGACGTGGAACTGGTGGGCATCAAAATATTAACGGTCATCCTAACTGATTAATTCAGTCATAACTGGTTAATCTTGAGAGCTTAATTATTTTGGCTTGCTGCTATACTTTGTATTCATGTCCAAAAATATATGCCTGTTATTGACCTGATAATGGCTGCTGCTGGTTTCAATCCACACATATCCCAAATCTGGCCGTTTGAGAAGCTATTGGGGAATGACATATATCATCGTTCGGGGAAGAAAAGAGCACAGCTTTTATCTAGAGCAAAGATCATGGATGAGGCGCTGGATATATATAGAAGTCATGCCAGCCAAGTGGCTAGAAATTAACCTAAGTTTATTGAAGTTATGTCTTAGCCGTAGTTCTTGTGACTTGTGAGTACGAATGGGGTCTGACTCCCGAAGAAGGTGTTTCGTTGCTTTACTGGTGATTTAATAGAAATGTGACCCATTTATGTTAGTTCCTATTTGTTTGAGAGCAGCTTCTTGATCCTTCGTCGCTGTGGAGGATCATTTGTTATCAACTAGGAGTATCTAGTAGTCAACTGATGATGACTAATTCAGTCATAACTGATTAATCTTGAGAGCTTAGTTGTAGGATATCAGTTTAAGGAGTAATTAGCCTAACCCCTATTCGCTTGCCTGTTCCGTAGTGCGGCTCACATTGCAATCAATAGGGCTAGGGGTTACGTATAGGATTCCAGATAGACTCCTGATTAAGTTAAACAACCACGATCATAACTAATCTTTTCTAGAGTCCGACACATGTGAGTCGTGCGCCATGACTAAGCTACATGTTTCCTTAATCATAGGCATTAACAGTTTACAGAGTCGATCCTGTAAAGAGCCTAGTATTTTCCACCCTATACCGTGCCCGGGCATATATTTCTAGTATATATATATATATATGATCATACTGTATTCCGGCATAGTCGTCCTCAGCACCTTGACATAATTCCTCAAGTACAAATATATATTTATATTCAACCATTCCAGAATATAAGCAATTCCATATTGAGAATCAAAACTCATATATGTATAAATGTAGTATAATGTTTGCAAGACACAAATAGTTCCTACATCTCCCACTTGTCTGAAAAAACATTTAATCAAACTTCCTAAGACCCATCTCACCAACATGTTTGCAAAATACTTCCTGACTAAGAGATTTAGTCAGTGGATCAGCAACCATGTTAATGCTAGGCAAGTACTCCAGCTGAACAAATTTCAACCTGTTTATTACATCAAGAATGTAGTGATACCTTGCTTCTATATGCTTACTCTTACTATGAAATTTAGGATCCCTTGACACCTTGATCGCCGCCTGATTATCACAATAATCTGTCACTGGTTTGGATGCCGTTTCCACAACCTTGAGTGAAGATAAAAACTCTTTCAGCCATACGCATTCCTTTACCGCCTAAGGGCATCTCCAGTCGTTGCGCCCCCCAGGGCCCAAAACGCCGCCGTTTTGGGGCCGCCGCGGCGCTAAACGGCGCTATTTTGGAACCTGGGGGGCGCGTTTCCCAGTCGCGTCCCGAGCCCAAGAATCGGCCCAAAACAAACGCAATTGCAAAACTAGTCGAATTTTATTGAAATTTGGAAATTGCGTACATATTCGGCGCGAATTTAAAGCTAGAACGAAAAATTTAAACTAAAACAAACTATTTAAGGCCGAGGCTGGCGGCGATCGCCTGGCTGTAGTCGCCGCCGTCGTCGTCGTCGTCGCTGGGGGCGTCGCCGGGGCGCCTGCTCCCCCCTGTCCCTCGTCGCCGCCGCCGCAATCCCACCTGCTCGCCTCGAGGGCTTGCTGGATCGCGGCCTCGTCGTCGGAGTCCGGGTCGCGGATGACGTACTCGGTCTCCTTCTGCGGCGGCGGGGGAGGGACGCGGAGGCGGGCCGCGTTGGCGGCGGCCTCACGCTCGCGCGCCGCCTTGCGTTGCTCGGCTTCAGCCAGCAGGCGGCGCTGAAGTTCGAGCTCCGCCTCGGTGGTGTCCCGCAGGCTCCACCGAGCGGCAGTGTCGACGTCGAGTGGCTGCAGCGTGTCTAGCGACAGCTGCTCCGCGACCTTTTGGTCGGGCCACTCGTCCTCGCCGTCGTCGCCGGCGTTCTCCGTCTTCGGGCGAACCACGCGTTCGAAGCGTGGCTCGCCGATGCGGAGCGCGCCGCCGCTGCGCCTGCGGGCAGGCGCTCCGACGCTGAGAAAGGGGGGGGGGGAGGTGGAGACAGAGTGGCCGGCGGAGGAACTCGAGGTCGCGGTCGAGGAAGACGCGCCGGTCCGCCGTGCCACCCACGGCTGGGCGGCCTGCGGCGGCGGCATCTCCAGGCGCGGCTGGTTGCCGGCGTTGATGTGCTGGAGGACCTCCTCGAGGGTCCTGCCAGGGGCGCTCCACCAGCGGCGCCGCCCGTGGGCGTTGAAACGCCCGTCGACAGGGCCGTTATCGTTCTCGGAGTCCAGCTCCCGGTCGCGGCGTGTCGTCAGCCGCCCCCACCAGAACTCGTCCACGCCGGTGAGCGGGTAGTTCTGGGGGTTTGCCATTCCGTCGCGCATCTCGCGGATGGCGCGGCGGAACTCGGCGTCGGTGGAGGGAAGGGGAGGGACGGGGACTCCGCCGGCGCTGAGGGTCCAGCGGCTCGCCCCCGCGGCGGAGCTAGGAAGGCGCGTGTCCGGCGGGCAAGGATAGCCCGCGCGGTACAGCGCCATCGCCTCGCTCCGGCGCAGGTTGTGGCGCGGGAAGCCGTTCGCCGCAGCTCCGTCCGACATCTTCGTGGAGAGAGGGGAGGAGGAGGGCGTCGAGAGAGGGGAGGAGGAGAGGTCGCCGGTGTGAAGAATGGTGGGGCGCGCCGCGCGGCCGGGGGGTTTTATAGCGCGGCGAGCGGCCGGGCATTTACTGCGCGCGCGCGTCCCCTCGCTGCCGCCCGCCACGCCATTACGCCGGCAGCCTTTGGGCGGGGCGCATGCACTGGGCGGCCGCCACGCCATAAACGCCGGCAGCCTTTGACCGCGCGGTAGCCGAGAAGACGATCGCGGGCGGTTCTGTTCCCGCGCTTTCTCATCGCGTCGCTGACCGAGCTGGCCCACGCGCGCGGCCGCACAGTTTCGCCCCCCCCAGGCCGAACCCAGCGGGCTGGGTTTGGCCTGGGTGCCGCGGCGCTATTTAGCGCCGAAACGGCTCTATTTGGGCCTCTGGGGGGGCCGAGTGGTGAAGAAGCGGCGCTATTCGCCGCTTCCGCCGCGAAAAAAAACCCCTGGGGGGGCTCTGGGGGGGACGGCTGGAGATGCCCTAAGAAGCAACTATGTATTCAGCCTCCATTGAAGATAACGCCACAGATTTTTGCTTCTTACTTTTCCAAGGAAACAACACCACTGGCGTAAACAGATAACCTGAAGTTGATTTCCGATTATCAAGGTCTCCCTGCCAATCAGCATCAGTATAACCCTGCAGGTGAAGATTTTGACCATTAAAACATAAGGCAAAATCCACTGTTCCTTCAATATAACGCAATGCATATTTCATTTTTTTCCAATGTGCATCTCCAGGATTCTGTTGATATCTACTCAATATACCCACCACGTGACATAAATCAGGCCTCGTGAATATCATCACATACATGAGAGATCTTAGAGCCGAAGAATATGGTATATCTTTCTTTTTCTTTATTTATCTAGAGGTTTTGGGACATAGTTCCTCACTGAGTTTAGTTCCCCTTAGCATTGGTACAGTTACATGGTTGCAATTTTCTATAGCAAATCGTTTCAATACAGCATTAAGATAAGCCTTTTGAGATAATCCTAACACTTTTTTGGTCACGATTTCTATGTATCTCTACGCCTAAGGCATAAGAAGCTTCACCCATATCCTTCATATCAAAAGTAGATGACATCCAAGACTTAACTTCTAACAATGTCCCTTTGTTATTAGAGGCAATCAGAATATCATCAACATAAAGAGATAACATAATGAAGAAACCTCCCACTATCTTCAGATAAATGCAGTAATCCCCTTCCGTCAGAGGAAACCCATAAGACGTTATTGCATTATCAAACAATTTAGTCAATCCCTTCTGTTTGTGTGTACCCCTTTGCTACTAACCTGGCTTCGTATTTATCCACCAAGCCAGATGCATTCATTTTGTTTTTAAAAAATCCATTTACATCCTATACTATTCCGATTGTTTGGTAAATCAACTAGTTCCCAAACATTATTCCTTTTCACGGAGCTTAGTTTCTCCTTCATAGCTTCCATCCAAAGACTAGATTCTGGACTGCTCATGGCTTGTTTAAAAGATTTAGGTTCCTCTTCTAAACTTGCTTTAGAACGCACTTCCCCCAAAAAAGTAAAATAATCATCCAAGTATGAAGGAGTTTGAGTATTCCTCCCACTTCTTCTAGGCATTGTAGGAGAAGGTTCATCTTGTTCTATGGGGTTTGGTTCCTCAGGATTAGAAACATTTCCAGAATTTCCTAAGTTTTCCATTAGTAGTTCCGCTTGCGGTCGTTTAGCTCGACGAGGTGTGTCTTGATCTAGAAATATGGCACCCCTTCTTTCCAATAGTTTTCTACTTTCAGGGTCATAGAATCTATAACCATTTGATCCACTACTGTAACCTGTAAAAGTCCCATGTGTGCTTTTGGGTTGTAGCTTGGTTCTATTTTGGTTGGGTACTCTTATTTGAGCATTGCATCCCCGTACAACTAGGTTGCGCAGAGTTGGTTTCCTCCCCTTCCATAACTCATAGGGAGTGAGCTTAACCGCCTTTGAGGGTGAATGGTTTAATAAATAAACAGCAGCATGCAAAGCTTCCCCCCCCCCCCCCAAAAAAAAGATAAAGGTAAATCTGAATAAGCCATCATGGACCTAACCATGTCCATCAATGTTCTGTTCCTTCTCTCCGCTACGCCATTTTGTTGTGGTGTGTAGGGAAGGGTGTAGTGATGATTATCCCATGCAATTTGCAGAATTCATCTAATAATCCATATGTGTATTCGCCTCCACGATTAGTTCGTAACACCTTAATTTATTGTTTAATTGATTCTCAACCTCAGTTTTGAATATCTTGAACATATCAAACCCCTCTGACTTGTGCTTGAGAAGATACACATAGCCAAATCTAGAATAATCATCTATAAAAGTAATGAAGTAGATTTTCTGTCCCAAAGTAGGAGTTGACATTTCACCGCATATGTCAGAATGTATAATAGCAAGAGGTTCTTCTGCCCTTTCAGCTTTTGGAAAAGGTGCCCTTGTCATTTTATCCACAATGCATGCTTCACATATGTCGTAATCAACCCATTTGAAATACAATTTTCCGGAACTGATGAGTCTTTTAATTCTGTTCTTTGAGATATGTCCTAGCCGAAGATGCCATGAATATGATTCAGTACAATTATTATTGCCGTTAATGTGTTCCTCGCTACTGAGTTATGTTCGCCAACCAAGAAATCCATGTTTCCATCATTATAGATGTCAACTAAATAGTATAAACCTTCAAAACGATCACAGACTGAACTAAGTTTCCATTCAACAAGATTTTGACTTGTCTATTCCCGAACAGTACATTATAACCAATTGATTCCAGTTTTGAGACAAATATAAGATTCTTTCTCATGTTTGGTGCATAAACTGTGTCTTTTAGAATTAGTTTTCCTCCACCTGGGAGTTTAAGAATGTAATCCCCAACCCCAAGAATATCAACCTTAGGTTGTAGTTCCTAGATATACAAATCTAGTTCCGCTTGGGATAGTTTTCATGGAAGAAAAGAGGAGTTACTATTCCTAGCAATATGGGAAGTAGAACCAGAATCCACTACCATGTATTTGACAGTTCAGAAGTAAATAAAGATTCAGTGCAAACAAAGACGTTACACATGCCATCGGGAGAAGAGTTCCCTTTGACGTTGTCCTGATGCTTATTATTGTTGGAATTGTTCCGTTGATCCCTCCTGTCGGTGACCCTCTTCTTCTTTCTACATTCAGACCTGAAGTGACCGTATGTCCCACAATTGTGACATTTATAGTTCCTCTTGTCAAGTTTTTGACTAGAGTGATTTCTTCCGCTGTCATCTCGGTGTCTGTTCTTATTAATCTTATCTCTCAGATCAGGTCCCAACCTATTTTTATTCCAGCTCCTTTTGTCGATGTACCTATCTTCACCAAGATGCAATTCTGCACTATTTGCAATTTTTTCCTTTCCTTGAGAGTGCTTCCGGTTCTCTTCCATGAGTAAATGATGCCTCAAGTTTCTCATGTTTAAATTCCTCTCCGAGTGGCAGAAAGATATCTTGAACCGCTCCCATGAATGAGGTCAAGAATTCAGAGCTACCATCACTTGAACTTCATCAGAAAAGGGGTAACCATCGTTCTTCAACTCTTTCACCAACACACATAATTTATTCAAGTGTTCATTGACAGGAGCATCTATTAAAGTGTTCATTGACAGGAGCACCCTCTCGCATTTTCATTGTAGTGAACCTGTTGACAAAGCTAAGTACTTTAATAAGAGAGACCTCTCCAAAATTGTCGAGACATCGTAGTAGAGTTCATAGACGGGGTGTCATGAGCCTACTGGTAGAACCGCAGGGGGACGTGATAATACGACAAACGAGAACACCGAGTTTTACCCAGGTTCAGTACGACGCAACTAGGCGGCGTTCCTACTCCTGCAATCTCACTAAATCAGGGTTGAAGCCTGAAGTATAAAAAGTACAATATGAGTATGGTTTTGCTAACTCGACGAGGATCAACTTCTCGTTGAGTTGGCTTCTAGCTAATTGTATGTCTCTTCTTTGCTCCCACCCTGGCTTTATATAGATAGCCATATTAGGGTTTATAGAAAGGAAACCTAGAAGACTACAGAAAGTATCTAACTTGGAAAGTAAGGAATCCGTCTTCTCCTCCAATCCGCACCACTTTGGGCTGTGGTCCGGGTGCTTATAGAATCCGGCTTCCTGCGCATCAGCTTACTGGGCCGCCCAATGGACTGTGATCCATTACCTACGGGCCACCCTGGTAATCCGGCTTTTTGGCCAATGCCGGACATACCCCTAATCGGCATATATCTGACAGTAGCCCCCAAGAAGGATTAAGACTTCATTCTGCCGCTCTTCGTTCATTAGCATTCTTTCTGAGAAATGTCGGCGTTTTGTCTTGGTTCTTCTTTTACAAAAATCTATTAACCCAAAACTCGGATTTTACCAAAGTCCGGCTTTTCTTCCACGAGCCTTCGCGGAGAATGAACTTCATGACATCAGCGATGAAATCCTACTGACATCACGGTTGTTTAGGTTCAGTCAAACCCTGAAACGTATCCGCTGACAGATTCTCTCGCGGGAAACAAGGAGATAGCAATAATCACCCCGTCCCCTCATTTCCCGAAATTTTCGGGCGTTTACACGCGTCACGCATCCAACGGCTAAAATAGCCGTTGGAGCTAAGCTCCGCGTATCTGGGCTATAAATAGCCGTCTCGGGGGGCTCTGTTTTCCCTTCCGCTTCATTCTTCCTCCTCGAGCACAGAGAGCACAACACCTAGAGCCCAAGTTCGAGAGCACGCAGAGACCAAGCCCCCGAGCTTCTCCTCGGAAAGACCATCGGAGGAACTAGCTCACGACCGCACCACCAGAAAATGGCCACCGGAGATTCCCCCCGTGCCTCTGACTCGGCGAGCGCCTCCGTGGACATCGAAACCATCATCAACGACCTGGACCCCCTCCTGGACTCTCCGCTTTGCACCACTGCGAACGCGCCGGAGGGGGCCGCCAGCGGGCCGGCTAGCGGGGATTTTCCTCCCATGGCCGGAAACACGCCGCCGCTATCGTCCACTGCCCATCCTCCTCCCTTCTCTGAGCCAGCGGAGGAGGATACTACTCGCGGCGGTGAAGACATCATCGCTTCTGCCACCGCTGAAGGTGAGGACGAAGGAGAGGAAAACGCCGGGAATTGGAGCCACTACAACATGGTCCCCAAGGAGGAACCCATTGATACGTCTCCAACGTATCTATAATTTCTGATGCTCCATGATAATATTATGCCAATTGCTACATGTTTTCTCCCTTCTTTATAGCATTTTACACGTTTTCCGGGACTAAACTATTAACAAGATGCCAAGTGCCAGTTCCCTGTTTTCTGTTGTTTTTTATTTCAGAAAAGTTGTTCTGGAAATATTCTCGGAATTGGACCCCACAAAGCCCGAAGTGCATATTTTCCTCGGAAGCATCCAGAAGACTGAAGAGGAGTCAAAGACGAGCTTCAGGGGGGCCACACCATGGGGTGGCACCCCCCTTGGCCGCGCCAGGGGTGGTGTGGGCCCCCCACGGCTCCACCTCCTTTGCCCTTTCTCCTATTTAATCCCCCCGGATGGAAAACCCTAGACACCTGATCAAATATCCCCGAAAAGTTCCGCAGCCACCGTCGTCGTCAACCCTAGATCAGGGGGGTTATGAAGCTGTCTTCCGGCACCCTGCTGGAGAGAAAATCATCACCGGAGGCTTCTCCATCACCATGCCTGCCTCCGGAGTGATGCGTGAGTAGTTCATCCTTGGACTACGGGTCCGTAGCAGTAGCTAGATGGTTGTCTTCTCCTCATATGCCTCCATGTTTAGATCTCGTGAGCGGCCTATCATGATCGAGATTGTTCTCATGTAATTCTATATGTTGTGTTTACTGGAATCCGATGAATATTGAACTTATGCCAAGTTGATTATAGTATTTATTGCATATGTTATTTGTGATCTTGCATGCTTTCCGTTGCTAGTGGTTTCTCTGGCCAAGTAGTTGCTAGTGACTCCAAGAGGGAGTATTTACGCTAGATAGTGGGTTCATGCCTCCTTTTCTCCTATGCTCGAGTGACAGAAACGTGACGGGGGAGGATGTGATGTTGCCACTAGGGAGAAAACAGCGGTGTGAGTGCCCGCGTGTACAATCATTGCTTACTTTACCTAAGGGGGGTCGGATCATAACCCGAGGGTGGATTATTAGTCATAGATGCAGTTGGATTACGGTCTATGTATATTGTTGTAATGCCCGCACTAAATATCATAGTAGTCTTCATGTCATGAATGTGCACTATGGTGCAACCTTTATTTGTCAATTGCCAGCTATAATTTGTTCACACCTATGAACCCCAGTCCATTTTCCTACACTGTTGAACAAACCTCTACAATTTCTTGTTTTCTTTACTTACTGCAAACATACACCATTTTCCACACTATACGTCTAATCTTTGTTTTCAGCAAGACCGGTGAGATTGACAACCTCACTGTACTGTTGGGACAAAGTATTTTGGTTGTGTTGTGTGCAGGTTTCGTGTTGTTGCTGACACCGGTGAGGCGCCATCACCACCGTTAGTGGCATCAACCTTCCGAAGGTCCTCTTTCTCATACTGGATTGATAACCTTGGTTCTTAACTAAGGGGAAAACTCCTACCGCTGTGCTCATCACACCCTTCTCTTGGGGTCTCCCAACGAGTGCAAGATCTGCACCGTCAAGGACCTTTTCTGGCGCCGTTGTCGGGGAGAAAGAAGTCTTCTGGCAAGGGGAGTCCCCCGCTCTCAACCTATTTATTTTGTATATTGTCTTGTTTTTATTTTTGTCTTGTTTTGCTTCTTTATATCAAAAACACACAAAAAAACCAGTTCTTATTCTAGCTGTTATTTTGCTTTATCATGCTTGTTATCAATGGTTGATGTCTTTGAAACTTTGGTACAAAAACATTATAAGGAACACCGCTTGTCACAAAAAGGGATACACTTATGGGAGCAAATTAATAGATTGCATAACTATGCTAAAAACTTGTGTTCTACTTATAATGTTACTTACTGCTTTGATAAATCTTGTTGCTTTAGGAGGTATAAACACCTCCCCTTTCAATGTGATTGTAATGATAATGTTACCATATCTTTTTATGTTAAGGGAAATTATAAACTATATGATGTGAAACAAATTGAAAAATTTATTGCTTGGAAGGGTGCTTTCGAAATTGCTTTTTTACTTGAAATTATTGATGATGCACCTTATACGAGATTTATGCTATACTTGAATATTGCTTTGATAATTACAAGGATTGTAATTACTGCATAATGGAATATCTAGATAAATGCTCTCAACCTAAGGAAGAGACTAGTGCCTTGCATGAACTTATGGAAGAAGAAATTTGTGAATCTGAAATCTCATTGGATGAAAAGGAGGAGGAGAGTGACGATCAAGAGGAGGAAGAACCATGTCTACCTCCCAATGATAGTATCTCTTTAACTCCTACCTTGTTGTATTGCAATCCATGCTACTTTGATAAATCCTATGAGAATCCTCTATTTATTCCAACTATTGATATGCATGATAATGAGGAAGTTTGCTTAGAAAATCTATATGATAATGCTCTTGATGATGGTCGTGTGTTACTTGATGTTACAAATTATAATGCTACTGAAAATAGGCTATAACGTATCCTATACCTTTTATGAGTGATCAATCATCTCGTTTTGATATTGCTAAATGTGGGGAAAAAGAGGAGCTGTTTTAAATTTTGATCCCACTATTTTGGAGCTTGATATGAATTGTGTGCTTTTAGATCATGACAAACATGCTTTGTGTGATAATTATGTTGTTGATTTTCTTCATGATGCTACTGGAAATTATTATGAGAGAGGAAAATATGGTTGTAGGAATTTTCATGTTACTGAAACACCTCTCTTTTTGAAGGGGTCGTTGCATAGAAAACGAAAAAAATTCTACGCGAGAGACTCCCGAAAGGCCAAGATCTAATCTAGGAGACGAAGTGCAACGGGCAAAGAGAGGGTTAAGGAGAACACATACCCTCAAAGACACAAAGCGTTACGATATGAAATCTCGTTGGTGACGTAGTCGTACTCACACCGATCCCGGTAGCGAGAAGATGTGCACCGCAATCCGGCGGTGACTCCGTGATCGGTCACACGTACATTTGATGACGACCTCCGTTCCCTCGATCCAGCGGGGCGCGGAAGTAGATGATCCCTTGGAACTCTAGCAGCACGACGATGTGGTGGTGGTGAAGAATCCCACGGTCAGGGCTTCGCCAAGACGGAGACCATGGAATTGAGCAGCGGGTGGAGAGGAAATGAGGTGGGCAAGTGTGTGTGAGAGAGGGAGCTCATGCCCTCTATTTACAGGAGAGGGGGAGGCAGCCCAAGGGGGGGTGCGGCCAGCCCATGGGTGTGCCCCCACCTCTTCCCTCATCATGTGAGTGGACACTCCACTCACACCCACTCATTTTCCCTTAAAAATCCACTTAGAAAATCCAAGAGTTTTCTTTAATAAATAAATAAGACATTTTTATTTCTTTATTTCAGCATTTGTTAATTCTATTAACAAACTTTTGCATATAGCACCTCGAATAATTTGTTAATTCTATTAACAACCATTCGATGAAAAACCCCTTGAACTATTTCAATTTTCCCCGAAACAATTTCGGTGCTGCTCAAAACATTCTTCGTTATTCCGTATCCTCTCAAATGCGTCATCAAACCTTAAGTGTGTCACCCTACGGTTCGCGAATAAGATATACATGATCGAGACTCCTCTCCGATCAATAATCAACAGCGGGATCTGGAGATCCGTGATGACTCCTATATATTCAACGATGACTCTCGTGATCGTGTGAACCATCAACGTCGTGAACTATTCCCTTTGTCTCGCGATATTTTACTTGTCCGAGATTCGATCATTGATATCAACCATACGTTGTTGAATCTCGTTACCGACAAGTACTCTTTTCTCGTTCCTATGATATAACATCCTTGTGATCATATCACGTGCTTGCAAGCGGTGTTGATGTGATATCACCGAGAGGGCCCAGTGTATATCTCTCCGTCATTTTGGATGGACAAATCCCACTCTTGATCCATGATCCTCAACTAATACTTTCCGAATACCTAACGGCACCTTTATAGTCACCCTGTTACGGTGTGACGTTTAATGACATCAAAGCACCCTTCCGGTATCAGTGATTGACATGATCTCATGGTCTAAGGAATAAGTTACTTCGTATGTTTGATATAACAATGTAAACTTAATGACTTGATCGCATTGCTATATTCACTTTTGGGTATATGTTCATCACATCATTCTTCTAATGACATGACCCCGTTATTAACAACATCCAATGTTCATGATTAGGAAATCTTGATCATCTATTAATCAACGAGCTAGTTAAAAGAGAGGGTTTACTAGGAACCATTGTTTGTTTATTAAACACACATGTATCAACGTTTCCCGTTAATACAATTCTAGCATGAGAAATAAACATTCATCATAAACAAGGAATAAGATAATAACCATTTTATTATTGCCTCCCGGGCATATTCCCTTCAGTCTCCCACTTGCACTAGAGTCAATAATCTAGTCTGTAAGCACTTAACACATATGGAGTTCCAGTGTTATTACCATGCTTCGCATGTGGTAAACATCATAAAAAAGATCTGAACTGTTCAGGTCCTATTGTATTTGCATGTTCTTTGCGTCTACACGCATCACTCATTCTCTAATGAGATGAGTTTTGTATATATATGATCAATCGGTGAAACCTTAATTCCTCAGCTTAAACCGATACCACTAACATTGTGAAAATGTAGCTTCATAGTGTTAGCATTTTTGGAAATTTACCAAGTTCCGGTGATACCTTAATTCCCCAGCTTAAACTAATGTTACTAACATTGTGAAAATGTAGCTTCATAGTGTCAGCATTCTTGGAAATTCACCAAGTTCAATAAAGAACTCCTTGACACAAAATACACTTATTATCAGTTGTCAACACAACGATATACTTTAGCCTTTGTTGTAGTATCTGTCACAATATTTTAATTTTGAAACTCTTTCAAATACAGCATGGAACTTTCTTCCATCCTATTGTGCTACCCTTCATCATGTATTTTAATTGAGATGAATTTATTTGAATATATGACAAGACTATTAGTGTAACATATTACAACTAACATTTTGTCATTACTACATAGGAAAACATATCCTTATAATTTCTAAAATGACACAAGGATCTCTCCCACTGTTGTCTAATCATCATATGAATTATCCTATTATAACATTTTATAGCATAGGACTTATCTGGTTGTGTACATAGCATGGAAACATGACTTAGAAATCTCAATTTCAATGATGCTCATCATGTGTCAAAACACTTGAATCTTGCTCAATTATTTTCCATGTGACAAGAACTCCTTATCATTTCGATATTGACTTATTCAATATTTCAACTATGTAATTTGGCTTCAATCATATGAGGCGCTTCAATCCATCTCTTATAGATACCGATGCCCAATATCTTCTAAGCCTTTCATCAATAAGAAAATCTGAACCGTGTTAATTTAAAATACATATTTTCCTATCAACCATATGTCATCTACATAAAGCATTGGAAATATGTCATAGCGCTCCCACTTAATTTCTTGTAATTCTACAAGAATATTTATCGTTCATGATGGAATCAAACTCTTTTGATAACTTCATTAAGGTAAAGATTTCAACTTCGTTATTCTCACTTCAACCATTTAAGTGTGCATACCTTTCTAGCTACCTTTTGAATTTTACAAAACTCCCAGACTGTGTCAAGTACACATCTTTGATCAAACTTACTCGAGAGGAGAGTTGGTTTTGTTATTCAACTGCCATATCATAATATGTAACTTTTGCTAGTACTATTCGCAAAGACTAAAAACATCACTATAGAAGATCAAAATCTTGTAGTAGTCAACTCTTTGAACTTCATCGAAAACAACTTTTCGATAAGTACAACTTTCAAAGGATGTAAAAATCCATGTATTTGTCGCTATATAGACCCTTTTGCTATCGTTAGGCATCAAGCCTATCGAAAGGACTACCAAGTCACATACTTGATATTCATACAAGGATACTATGGCGGATATAATGACTCATAGTAAATTTTATGAAGTCAGGGCCCATCATTTGCTTCCTTTATAAGGACCAGGTCCTTTTGTTGTCAAAACAACACTTTACTCTTAAACCATAAGTTGGTCTAGGTACAAAGTTTTAGGACTTTTGTGGTTCAGTTCGCAAACTCATTCAAAGTATCTAAAATCACATGTAGTGTCTTCTACTTAGTCAAAATAGGAAACCCTGGAACAACTTCCAATGCTGTGCTACTCTTGAGATGGTAACGAAGATTCTCTAATCTCGTTGAGTTTGTACTTTCCTCCCACTCACTTATTTCGCAAGAACTACTTTCTCGAGAAATCAACCCTTTCTGACAAACAACATTTGTCTTTGGTCGGTGATAGGAGAAATACCCAATGGATTCGTTGGGATAACCTTATAAACATATATGTATCCCATTTTGGTTGTAAACATTTTACACATGCTATGCATACCAAAACTTAAGAAAAAGACAATTTGGGTCATTACCCAAACCATATCTTATATGGTGTCAATTTCAATTGATCATGATGGCGCTCTTTTCAGTGTAAAAGCGGTTGTCACTAATGTATAAACTACAAAATTATAATGGCATTTTTTTTATCTTACCATGTCAAACAAGGTTTGATTTGGCTCTCGAACACTCCAAACTAATGTGGGGTAATTCGAGTAATATAAGTTGTAGAACAATTCTGCAACTTCTCAGATGGTTTGCTAAACTTGTAACTCAAATTTTATCCTTTATTATCCAATCATAAATACTTGATTATCTTGTTATAATGATTTTTACTTCATATTAACAACCATTTGAACCAATTCAAAATGTCAAACTCCGTTCTCTTTAAATAGATATACTCACATATCTACTCAAATCATCGACAGAATTTTATGAAGGGAAAATTAATCAACCATACATGACTACACATAATGGACTATATACAATAATATGTATAATCTCCACTAAATTAGTCGTCCATTCTACTTTGGCCTATGAACGGAATTCTTGTCATATTTTGGAAGAGGTCTCACAAGCGTCAATTTATTCAAAACAAAATGACTCCGGAAGTCCATCAATATGGAGTTCCTTCATGTTTTCCTTTCCGATATGAACTAAAATGGTGATGTCACAATTTAAGTAAAACTCTTTTACGTCTTGCAACGTTTACCATTTAGTTTTATAGATGTTTACTTTACCAATATGATTTATATTAATATGTCCATCAATTGTGGAATATGGTCTTAGTTTGAACAATCTCATTTGTTCTCACAAAATACGAGAACAAAATAACAACTTATTAAGTTCTTAAAATAAATCTTGAATGTGATACGACAATGAACACAATAACACTTTATTTTTGTTCTTGTCATAATCGATTCCACATATATTACTAGTTCCTTTTAGGCCCTTGTATTTCTTGCATTGCGTTGCTTTGTATGACAACTCATACCAACCAATGTGGTATCAAAATACCCAAAAATACTTTATTAACTAGTAATATATCTATAACTTGTATATCAAGCATATACTCCTGAGTTGGACTTCTCCAGTTATCTTATTTTTTCTGCCATTTATTTTTTGTAATTCTATTTTCAATATTACCTTTCCTTTATAGAAGAGTCATTCAACATCAAACAATGCTAGTCATACTAGCACATATTTCTTTGGCGTGTTAGTCATATACTATCACCCATTGAGTCATACTTTGAGTTTGATTGTTCTACTAATATCACCATATTAATAGTATTCTTCTAGATTCCACTCTTAGCAATCTTCAAGTATGGTAAACGACTTTACCTATACTTCTAATACATCCCATCACAACAATTTTGTGATTAAGCTACTATAGCTCGAAGGAAGGAATTTAGAGGATAATTTTTAGCGCCCAACTTCTTGGAATATTCAAACGCCTAGTGTCTTCAATCATTGCATATATTCAGATAATATAAGCAAACATTGTCACGCTAAATTATACTCAGTCATGTTGCCACAAATAAGTTTCTAGATATCAATATATCTTTCACTCGATTGTTTCTGAAAACAACTCTTTTCAGTTCCTAAATCACCTTGATCAACAAAACATTCTTTTGAAGATAAAGCAATATGGAAGCAACCATGACTCTGGATTCTAAGTAGGAATTGGTTTCTCTCTAGATCAATCAATCATTAATCATATGGAGCTAGGTAGGAAATACCGAAAATCTACAATAGGACTTAATTTTAAATTTCACTAATACGGTACCAATCTTAAATGATTTTTACCAGATCATAACAGTTATATCTCAATTAACAATCTAAGTGTAAGGTAGTTTTGTGGATGCCAATGAATACTACAATTTTTGCAAATTCACTTTGATTGGTTGTTCATGATAAATAAGTTCAAATTAATTCAAAATTATGCCATGAACTCCCACTCAAAAACAACATCCCTCTTAGTCGTCTTTAGTGATTACACGAACCAAATTCACTACACCAAAACAGATCATCACATGAGATGATGTAGCTTCAAAGGCGAACATCAACATGTTCATCATATCTTCCATATGACTCATGCTTTACCTTTCGGTTACGTGTTCCGGGGCCATGTCTGTACATTCTAGGCTCGCCAAGTAGAACCGTAGTATTGCGTGTGTTTCAAGGCCATGTTTGTACATGCTAGGATTGAAAACACCCGTTGTATGCGAACGTTGAGTCTGTCACACCCGATCATCACGTGGTGTCTCGAAACGACAAACTTTCTTAACGGTGCATACTTAAGGAAGATCACATTATTATCTTGATATTAAGTGAGAGGGATCATCTTATAATGCTAACGTCACTATCTAAGCAAAACAAGATGCATAAAAGGATTAACATCACATACATCACATGTAAGGATAACGTGATATGATATGGTCCTCCTTACACTTGATCTCCATCATGTGCATTATGGTATGATCTCCATCATTCCACCAGCGTGGTACCAAGTACCATTGTACCCCAATCTTGATTGTCCATCGATAATAAGACAACCATATGGATACCTTCCGGTATATCAATAATTTAGAAAATAGATCATCTCATAATCAACTTTGTAACATTGACCATATCACATTGCATGCCCATCAAAAACTAGTTAGACGCCTCTAACTTATTTTTGCATATTTTACGTGGCTTAGGGCTTTCGAGGATAGAACCGTTCATACGAACATCAACCACAACGTTGATAAACACATTTTTAACAACCCTTCGTAAATTAGATCTTAACTATAGTAGGAGAAACGGACACCCCCTTAGCCACAAGTGAGACAATTCTCGCGTACATAGTACACGTAAACTTAGTCTGGGGCAGCTTCATCCTACTATGCCACTAAGATCATAAAATACTCAAGGAGGCAATAACATGATCATCAACGCCCACATACTCATATGTGTTCTACCCGTACAAAACATCTACGCATAGATCCGGCTCTCATACCACTGAAGGGGTCGTTGCATAGAAAATAAAAAAATTCCTACGCGAGAGACACCCGAAAGGCCAAGATCTAATCTAGGAGACGAAGTGCAACGGGCAAAGAGAGGGTTAAGGAGAACACATACCCTCGAAGACACAAAGAATTACGAGATCAAATCTCGTTGTTTGCGTAGTCGTACTCACACTGATCCCGGTAGCGAGAAGATGTGCACCGCAATCCGACGGTGCCTCCGTGGTCGGTCACATGTATGGTTGATGACGACCTCCGTTCCCTCGATCCAGCGGGGCGTGGAAGTAGAGGATCCCTCGGAACTCCAGCAACACGACGACGTGGTGGTGGTGAAGAATCCCACGGTCAGGGCTTCGCCAAGCCAGAGACCATGGAATTGAGCAGCGTGTGGAGAGGAAATGAGGTGGGAAAGTGTGTGTGAGAGAGGGAGCTCATGCCCTCTATATATAGGAGAGGGGGGAGGCAGCCCAAGGGGGTGCGGCCAGCCCATGGGTGTGCCCCCACCTCTTCCCTCATCATGTGAGTGGACACTCCACTCACACCCACTCATTTTCCCTTAAAACTCCACTTAGAAAATCTAAGAGTTTTTCTTTAATAAATAAATAAAACATTTTTATTTCTTTATTTCGGCATTTGTTAATTCTATTAACAAACTTTTGCATATAGCACCTCGAATCATTTTTTAATTCTATTAACAACCATTCGATGAAAACCCCTTGAACTATTTCAATTTTCCCCGAAACAATTTCGGTGCTGCTCAAAACATTCTTCGTTATTCCGTATCCTCTCAAATGCGTCATCGAACCTTAAGTGTGTCACCCTACGGTTTGCAAATAAGATAGACATGATCGAGAGTCCTCTCCGATCAATAATCAACAGCGGGATCTGGAGATCCGTGATGACTCCTATATATCGACGACTCTCGTGATCGTGTGAACCATCAACCACGTGAACTATTCCCTTTGTCTCTGGATATTTTACTTGTCCGAGATTCGATCATTGGTACCAACCATACCTTGTTCAATATCGTTACCGACAAGTACTCTTTTCTCGTTCCCGTGATATAACATCCTTGTGATCATATCACGTGCTTGCAAGCGGTGTTGATGTGATATCATCGAGAGGGCCCAGAGTATATCTCTATGTCATTTTGGATGGACAAATCCCACTCTTGATCCATGATCCTCAACTAATACTTTCCGAATACCTAACGGCACCTTTATAGTCACCCAATTACGGTGTGACGTTTGATGGCATCAAAGCACCCTTCCGGTATCAGTGATTGACATGATCTCATGGTCTAAGGAATAAGTTACTTCGTATGTTTGGTATAACAATGTAAACTTAATGACTTGATCGCATTGCTATATTCACTTTTGGGTATATGTTCATCACATCATTCTTCTAATGACACGACCCCGTTATTAACAACATCCAATGTTCATGATCAGGAAACCTTGATCGTCTATTAATCAGCGAGCTAGTTAAAAGAGAGGCTTTACTAGGAACCATTGTTTGTTTATTAAACACACATGTATCAACGTTTCCGATTAATACTATTCTAATATGAGAAATAAACATTCATCATAAACAAGGAATAAGATAATAACCATTTTAGTATTGCCTCTCGGGCATATTCCCTTCACTTTTTGTTGAAAGTTTTGAAGTTGCTCTTGTTCTACCTTCCATGATTTCTAGTTTGAGCTTCTTTAATTTTTTTTCTTTACAAGATTCCTATGCATAGGAAGTGGGTTAGACTTAATTTTTTTTTACACTTGCTTCTTGATGCTCTCTTTTTCTTAACTCATATTTTTCATGTGAGCATCTTCTCAAATTATCATGCCTAGCTAAAAGGCGTTAAAGAAAAGCGCTACCGGGAGACAACCCGTTTTATTTCTCCGTTTTCAACCTTTTTTTTTCCTTCGTTTTCTTTTGTTTTCTTTGCACCTAGGTGTTGTAGATTTCTTTAGCAACACCGTTGTATCTTTTATTTTGTGTTTTTTGTTGAGCCAAGTAAAGACTCTAGTGGAAAGTTGAGACTATATTTCGGATTTCTGCACAGGAAACAGATTTCTGTTGTCCACTGTTAAATTCATATAAAATCACAGAAAATTCGCTTTTTGTGCGTAATCCTGGGCTGTATATGTCGGGGGGGGGCTGCCCTCGAGTAGTGGTAAGGCAAGTGGTAAAGCAAGGGTTAAAGTGTTGTTGACTGAGTAGACGGCTACCCGGGTATCCAGTACCCGGTAGGTTCTATTCGGTGATACTCACTGATGGCCAGAACAATATAACAAGGAAGATCAACATCGTCCGAGTAAAGAACGAGTGGTCCGAGTAGATGAGCTGCAAGCCTACTCGGGCAAGAAGTCAATGGAGCCGTTCTGACAGAGATCCCGCGTATCCCGCAACCGTACATGTGTGCGGTTCAACTTACGAAGCACATGATTATCCGCGCTACAGCGTGGGTACAGTGAGAGTTGGCGCCTGTCACGTCCTGTCACTGACAGAGGGGACAGGACGTGTCGGGGGGCCTACTCTATGAGACTGACAGGGTGGACAGGTCCTGTCAGCCGGACGGCGCAGCGACTTCTCGCACCCGCGTCAGCGGGAACCCGGAAGTGTGCCCTGCGTGTCACAGTGGAGTTGTCCCATCAGTTGTACCTTTTATTCTTTGTTTACTCGGCTGGGCACCAGTATATAAGGTGCCCAGCCCCCTCCTAAGCGAGGGACGTTGGCCCTTAGCGCATTTATTGAAAGAGCTAGCACTAGAGCAAGAGAGAGCAGCAGAGTGGCTACTCGGCTGAGAGGCAAAGTTGTACTGTGGCTACTCGGATAACATACATACAGAGAGATAGGCAGGAGTAGGGGTGTTACCTCCACACGAGGGCCCCGAACCTGGGTAGATTGTTGTGTTTGTAGTGTTCTTGAGCGCGGCTACTCGCCGTGCGATCCCTCCCCGGATACCTACATCGTCCATCGGCCCCAAACCTTAAGCCATCTCATGGCATCTGTCTTTCCCATCCTACGACAGTTGGCGCCCACCGTGGGGCCAGCAGTGGCGCTGGCTGGGGTTCATATTCGGACGGGACCCGTTTCTGCATCAGGGGAGCGCGTGGTCTGTGGTCTTGTCCACAGATTCGGCTCCTTCGACTTCGTCACCGACAACGCCGGAGATTTCGGCGGCAGCCCCATGCCTGCAGGCGGCTCGGTCATCTCCTTCGGCGCGCATTTGGTCTACGTCGCCACCACCGTCATCCGCGAGTTCCCGGAGGAGGTGCTCGTCGCGGATGATCCTCCTGTTGTACTCGCTGCCCGCGGGAAGCCAACTGGCTGCTCTGCGGACAGCGTGGAGGTGATGATGACGGGCCCGGCTCTCGATGCTGGGAAGGGCGCGGAAACTACAGCTAAGGTCGTGGAGTCGGCTGCGAGGGTCCACAAGCCCTACGACATGCCCCGGAACATTCTGGGTTACGTGGCTCCTTCCACGTCAACGGCCATACCGGCTGCTCGTGGAGGCGCCACCGAGCGGCTGGGCATGCCGCCTCCCACCGATGCTGAACTCGTCGCATTGAGGGCGCAACTCGAGCAGCAGCGTCAAGCGGTACTCGTCGAGTCCCAGGAGCTGGAGAAGGTTAGGCTTGAGCTTAACCTAGATCAAAATGATTACAACAAAGCACATGGTTTTACTCCAGTTTCTAGGCTTCCTAGCAAGCTAGGTACTATTCGTCGTAACTTAGGCGATGAGTTAGCCAGAGATGGTAGGGCTGTTAGTCTATCTGCTAGTTTGAACATGCTAGTAGACCGAAATACAGTTCCCCTGCCAAAACACTTAGGGCTGCAGAGCCAGTTGCTGCTGAGTTGCCGCATCTCACTGGCGATGCTCGCGCTAGGCAGCAGGATAGGCACAATGAGCTAGTGCTAGAAGCCGGTAGGCAGAATGAGGAGTTCCGAAAAGCTAATCCGGGTGCTGACGCTTCCCATGTTGTTCATTCGCATGGGATGAGATCTATGGATTAGGCATCATCGCCGCTTCCCGGCGGTGATAGAGCCCAGAGCGTGACCTTTGGGAGACATAAACAGATGCAGGTGTACGATCCGGCTGTCGCTGCAAAACAGCACGCTGTAGAGCGGCAGCCCGGCCAGAAACACAACTCTGCAGGAGCAGGCTATCAAGCCACTAAAGCTCACAGCAGGTTGCAAGGAGGAAGCCGAGAAGGCGCATCTCGGCGTCATGCTGTCCAGACAGTTCAGCAGAGGGTGCAGCCGCATGCATCTGTGCAGCCGCAAGCAGTTGCGGTAGCAGCCAACCCGGTTGTTCAACCTGCGCCCGTGCAGCAAGACCGCTATGATGACGGATACTCGGCAATGGAGTTGACCGGGTACGCTGATCCAAGAGACGTCACTGACCGCCTTGGTGACCGAATGCTGGAGCCCACAGATGCAAGATACAAGCTGGACCGGATTAATCGGTCAGCACAGATAGAGACAAAGGGGCCACCTGGCCCAGCTTGTTTTGGCCGCCGCATCATGGAGGAGCCCTCCGTGAACAAGTTCCAGCTGGCTAGAGGGACCAAGAGCTATGATGGAAGCACCAAGACGGAAGACTGGCTGAGTGACTATGTTACCGCTGTGCACATTGCAGGCAGCGACAGGAGATGGGTTGTGCGGTATGTCCCGCAGATGCTGGATGGCCCTGCTCGGATCTGGCTCAATAACCTGCCAAGAGACAGCATTAACTGCTGGTTGGACTTCTCGGAGGCCTTCATCAGTAACTTCACCAGCACGTACAAGAGGCCGAATAGGCCGCAGCAGCTCTCAGCTTGCAAGCAGCGAGAGGAGGAGACAGAACAAGAGTACCTTACTCAGTGGAGCACATTGAGGAACACCTGTGAGGGTGTGAATGAGGTGCAGGCCATTACCTGGTTTGCTCAGGGCTGTAGGCATGGCAGTATGCTGTGGCAAAAGCTGCATAGAGAGATGCCGAGTACGCTCGCCGAGACGATCAAGATAGCTGATATGTATGCACTCGGTGAGCCTACTCAGCCTCTGCTCGATTCTTTCGAGCCGAGAAGAAGAAATCAAGATGGCGGCACGCGCCAGAACCGACAAGATTTCCGCAACAAGCGCAGAGATGACCGACCGGATACTCGGTCTGGCCATGAACAAGTGAATGCAGTGAACGATGACACCGCGGCTGCTGGGAGTAGCCAAAGGCAGAAAACTGCTGGAGCCCAATACGGGCAGAACCAGAACCAGGGCCAAGGCTTCAAGAAGCAGTTCAATCCCCCTCAGCAAGGTACCAGCAACCCGGATGCAGGAGATGCTCAGAGATTTATCTTTGAGACCATGAAGGATGGACCGTGTAGCTTCCATACTCGGCATCCGAGTAGGCCAGCCAACCACACTACCCGTCAGTGCAGCTGGTGGGACCGCATCAAGAGTGAAGGCTTTGGTCAGCTGCCCCCTCCTCCTCCTCTGCCACCTGCGGGTGCCAATGTGCAGCCTATTCGGGCAGCAGCTCCCAGGCCAGCCAAGAATCCGAGAAGGGAGAATGTGAACCAAGTGGCTCAGGGAGCCAACCGCAACTACAACAACCGCAACTTCTACACCCGCAACAACAACAGGAACAACAACCACAACAACAACAACAACAACAACAACAACAACAACAACAACCAAGGCAACAACAACAATGGCAATGATGGTGGCGCAGACCGCAACCAGTACCAAGAGCACCATGAAAGCTACATGGTATTCACCACCGAGCCAGACGACAAGCAGTCGCAGCGCAGGCGCGCAATGGAGGTGAACGCAGTGATCCCGGCAGTGCCTCACTAGTTGCATTGGTGTGACCAAGAGGTTACCTGGTCCAAGGGTGATGCCCAATCCGGGTACATATGCATTAGTGGTGGACCCTACCTTCCTGGGCACCAAGAAGAACGTCAAATTCAGCAAAGTGCTGATCGACAACGGCAGCAGCATCAACATCATGTACAGAGATACACTGGAGAAGCTCGGCCTCGCCGAGAACATGCTGCTACCCAGCATGACTACATTCCATGGCATTGTGCCGGGAGTATCTTGTGCTCCAATCGGCCGCATCTGGATAGATGTGCTATTCGGCACCAGGGAGAACTGCCGTACCGAGTGCCTGCAGTTCGAAGTTGTTGATCTTCAGAGCCCCTACCACGCTCTACTCGGTAGGCCGGCCCTCACCAAGTTCATGGCCTCAACCCATGCCGCCTACCTGAAGATGAAGCTACCTGGTCCCAATGGTGTCATCACCATCTCGGGTGATTACAAGCGTTCCTTGGAGTGTGCCTCTGCTGGATCTCTGCTAGCAGAATCCTTGGTCATTGCTGCTGAGAAGAAGAAGATACATGAGGTGGTGGCTATGGCCCAAGCAGCGCAAGTCGGTGCGCCTGGCATGCCGAGTTCCCAGTACGGAACTGCTTTCCAGGCGTCCCAGGAGACAAAGAAGGTCCAGGTTGACCCTGAGTTCTCAGACCGTGTTGCCATTATTGGCGCCGGGTTGGGCGAGAAATAGGAAAGCGTACTCATCCACTTCCTCTGTGAGAATCAGGATGTCTTTGCATGGTCCAATGAGGATTAGCCGGGTGTCCCGAGGGAGTTGGTTGAGCACTCGCTACATGTACGCCCAGACGCCAAGCCGATCAAGCAGGCGATGCGCCGCTTTGCGGCAGAGCGAAGGAAGGCTATCGGTGATTAGATCACCAAGTTGCTGATAAGTGGATTTATCATGGAGGTATTGCATCTGGATTGGCTGGCCAATCCGGTAATGGTTGAGAAGAAGGAGGACCCCAAGGCCGAGATTGCATGGCGCATGTGCGTGGACTACACCGACTTGAACAAGGCCTGCCCCAAGGACCCATTTCCGCTACCCCGCATAGATGAGGTGATCGATTCTACTGCCGGGTGCGAACTTTTGTCTTTCATTGATGCCTACTCTGGTTTCCATCAGATAGCCCTTAACCCGGATGATCAAATAAAAAATTCCTTTATTACCCCGTACGGGGATTATTGCTATCGTGTTATGTGCTTTGGGTTGCGGAATGCTGGGGCTATCTATCAGAGATGCATGCAGAAATGCTTGCATGATCAAATTGGCAAGAATGTGCAGGTGTACGTAGATGACATTGTCATCAAAACGAATAAAACACATACTTTGCTTAGTGACATTGAGGAAACTTTTGCCAACTTGCGCAAGTACAGGATGAAGTTAAATCCGACTAAATGCACCTTTGGCGTACCGGCTGGCAAGTTACTCGGTTTCTTGGTATCCAGCCGGGGCATTGAGGCCAATCCCTCAAAGATAAAAGCTATAGAGAGCATGTCTTTGCCGAGATCACTGAAGGATGTGCAAAAGTTTACCGGGTGCTTGGCTTCTCTGAGCCGCTTCCTGGGAAGAATGGGCGAGAAGGCTTTGCCTCTCTATCAGTTGATGAAGAAGAGCGACAAGTTTGTCTGGACACCACAAGCTGATGTGGCGTTCAAGGAGCTCAAAACGATGATGGGTAGCGCTCCCATCTTGGCTAGCCCGCTACCCAAAGAGCCAATGTTGCTCTATATTGCGGCTACCAACCGGGTAGTGAGTGTGGTGGAGAGAGAAGAGGAAGGCAAGATGGTGCAGCGGCCAGTGTACTATCTCAGCGAGGTGCTATCCAGCTCCAAGCAAAACTACCCCCACTATCATAAGATGACATATGGCGTGTACCTGGGTGCCAAGAAGCTCAAGCATTATTTCCAAGAGCATCCCATCACAGTTGTGAGTGCATCTCCCATCTTTGACATCATGGGCAACAAGGATGCTAGCGGCAGAGTAGCCAAGTGGGCGATTGAGCTAGCCGCGTACACTCCCCTGTACACAAGAAGAGAAGCTATCAAGTCACAAATTCTGGCGGATTTTCTAGTGGATTGGGCTTAGGTGCAGTATGAGCCTCCCTTGCCGGAAACCAACTTCTGGAAGATGCATTTTGATGGCTCCAAAGTGAAGGAAGTGCTTGGTGCTGGCGTGGTGCTCACGTCACCCAAGCGTGACCAACTCAAGTATGTGCTACAAATACACTTCAAAGTATGTGCTACAAATACACTTCAAAGCATCCAATAATGTGGCCGAGTATGAGGCACTGGTTCACGGCCTGAGAGTGGCCAAGGAGATTGGGGTGCAGCGTATCATCTACTATGGCGACTCAGAATTGGTGGTGCAGCAGGTATCCGGCAATTAGGATGCCCTGGATGCCAACATGGCCTCCTACCGGTTTCTGGTGCAAACCATGACTGGTTTCTTCGATGGCTGTGAATTTCATCACCTACACCGAGCTGATAATGATGCAGCGGATGCTCTGTCCAAGTTGGGGTCTTCTCAGCAGTTTATCCCGCCTGGGATTGCCTTGGAGCATTTGAGAAAGCCATCTATCAAGCCATCTCCCAACTCGGAGTCCATCTTCATTCCATCGCTGCCGGATTCAGAAGATGTTCCTATTGAGATAGATTGGGAGGCTGCAAAAAAGAACCCGGGGACTGCCGTCTCCAACCCGGGGACTGGCACCTGCAACCCGGGGACTGCCCCTCCTAACTCGGGGACTGTCGCATTCATTGAGGGGGTCATTTCCGAGTACTCGGGGACTCGGGGCCTCGCCCTCAACTCAGAGCAGGTATTGATGGCAGATCCAATGGAGATAGATGAACCAGTGTTCCCGGTTTGGCCCACACCGGGTTGGGTTGTGCCCATCTTGTCCTTCCTAAGGGATGGCACTCTGCCAAGTGACGAGGTCACGGCCCGACAAATACAGAGAAGATCCAAGGGCTACACAATCATCAACAAGGAGCTACACAGAAGGAGCCCTACTGGTGTGCTGCAACGCTGTGTTGAGCCAGAAGAAGGAGAAGAAATTCTCAGAGAGATACATCAAGGAGAATGCGGGCATCACGCCTCTTCTCAGGCTCTGGTTAAGAAGGCTTTTCGGCATGGTTTCTTTTGGCTCACTGCCTTGAGACAAGCTGAAGAGATAGTGAGAAAGTGCAATGGGTGCCAAAGATTTGCAAGCAAAATTCATATGCCAGCATCTGAGTTGAAGACCATCCCCATCACTTGGCCGTTTGCTGTTTGGTGCTTGGACATGGTAGGCCCATTCAAACCGGCTAGAGGCAACATGACTCACATCTTGGTCATGGTTGATAAGTTCACCAAGTGGATTGAGGTCAAGCCTATTCGGAAATGTGATGGAGCCACAGCTGTGAGCATCCCGAAGGATATTATCCTGAGATACGGCTACCCGCACAGCATCATCACTGATAATGGCACAAACTTTGCTGAGGGGGCCTTTGCAAGATTCTGCAAGGATAAGCGCATCCGATTAGATGTTGCATCAGTTGTGCATCCAGCTTCCAATGGACAATTTGAAAGAGCAAATGGCATGGTTCTATCCGGAATAAATCCAAGGCTGATTGAGCCATTACAGTGAACCCCTGGTTGTTGGCTGGACAAGTTGCCGGCGGTGTTGTGGAGTCTAAGGACTACCCCTAACCGATCAACCGGATACACACCATTCTTCCTGGTATATGGAGCTGAGGCCGTGTTGCCCACTGACCTAGAGCATGACTCACCAAGGGTAACACTCTATACTGAAAAAGAGGCCCGAGATGCTCGAGAAAATGACGTTGACCTGCTAGAAGAAGCAAGAGAGTTAACTCTGTCACGTTCTGCCATATATCAGCAAAGCCTGAGGCGCTATCACAGCCGGAAAGTGAACCCAAGGGTTTTCCGAGAAGGAGATATGGTCCTTAAGCTTGTGCAGCGCACGGACGGGATGCACAAGCTATCCCCTCCGTGGGAAGGGCCCTTCATTGTGAGCAAGGCTCTACACAATGATGCCTACTATCTAGTTAACGCGCAGGCACCCCAGAAGAACAGAACGGATAGCGCAGGGGAGGAATCCAAGCGCCCTTGGAATGTAGCTCTACTCCGCCGTTTTCATTCGTGAGCAAACTTTGTATGTATTTATTCAACCGAGTTAAAATTCTAGTCGGCACTCCGAATTCAAACTAGGGGACTGCCCTTGTCCAAAATTGTTTCATGTCATTCTACTCTGTTTTACTTTGTCTACTCGGATGATATACCTAGAATTTCACAAGAATATATAGTAATGTGTTTAAACCAAAGGGCCAACTCTTCGACTCTACTACTGTCCGCAACCCGGCTTCATGGCAAGCAAGAGAACAAGCCAAAGGTCAATGAACACACGAAAAATTGCTAAGGAAAAGAAACGTGTAGCAATTGAGTAGGGTGTTCTTTACTGCTTTCTCTTTTCGGCTAAGTGGTGGGCAGTGTTACTATGCAATTTTCTAAGTGGCTAAGTATCTGAAACTTGAACTTATAAATCTTGTGACTCGACTACCAAAAAGCCACAAGTGGCAGGTAAGAGCAAAGACAAAAAGAACAAGTGGATGAAAAATGCAACTCGGGGACTTGCATAGAAACGCAACCCGTCATTGAGCCAGAGTTGCTAAATGTTAAACAAATAAAACTGAGTAGCTGAGAAAACTTAAACTTGTTCAATACATTTGCACCCGGCATCCCGGGGATCTGATGAGATTGTTCAGAAATAAAAGTGTGCAGGAGCTAAGAAGCAGCGGAGTCAGTATACATGTTGGTATTGGTAGTCGCTTCCCGCTCGGAGGCAGCAGTGGTGGAAGTGGGCTCAGCTGAAGAAGGAGTTGGAGTAGTGGAGGTTGGCTCTGGTGCAGTGCTGGGAAGAGGGTAGAGCTCGCCAGTCGCAGTCCCAGTTGCGCCCAGCTCCAGAGTGGGATCATCGATCACCATCTCGGTGGTGACGGTCTCCTCCTGCGCAGCGGATTGCGACTGCTCAGTCTCCAAGTTGGCTCCCAACCCGGATTCCTCTGAAGTGCCGCGCTGCTCAGTCTGCTCCTGCTCGGCCTCTTCGTTCTCGGCCCCTCCCTCCTCCATCTCCTCATCATCCTGGTCCTGGTCTTTGCCGTCTTCATCCTCGAACTCGGCCTCGCCTTCATCTTCTTCATCCTCAACATCTGTATCCGGCTCAGTGGGGCCATCGATGTAGAGGCTCGTGTCAGCATAGGAGGCAATCTCGTAGGCCACTTCCTTCCGGCGGGAGACGCACTCGGAGCGCTCAGTCCACTTGGATCCATTGCGGCGAGTGGCAATCCGGTTGAGGTCTAGGTTCTCGTACCAGGACAAGATAAAGTGCAGCAGCTCGTCAGCTCCTGCCCGAGCTGCGGAAGCACGCCACTTTTTGAGCTCCACCTTAACCTCATCCAGGTGCTCTGCAATTCCGCGGAAGGTTTCCGGGACATCCTTTACGGGCCAGAATAGCTTGTGCAATTTGATAGCAGTGGACACCATGGAGGTGCCCAAGCCCTTGAGGGAGCGCACCTGGGTCTTCAAGTTGGTGAGATGGTCATCAAGGCTGGACCCATCATCGACGTTGAGACCGGCTGCTGCCCTGGCCTTTCTTGCCTTGTCCACAGCAGTTTCGCCAGCAGACTGGAGTTCAGGGAAGACATCTAAATCAAAAGGACCTAAGTTGGATCAGAAAGAGTAACCGAGAAGAAAAGAAACAGAATAGAAGAAGGCAGAAAGAAAAATGATAGACAAGGTAGCGAGTAGCGGCAACTCACATTCCATTTCCAGCACAAGGGCTCCCAACTTGTTCTTCCAGTCGGTCGCCTCTGTGATGTGCTTATCCTGGAGGTGGCGCGATTCGCAAATTTGAACCTCGAGAGCCTGGTTCTTGTCCTTCAGCATCTGGATCTCCAGCTCGAGTGCCCGCTTCTCGGCGGCAGCTGATGTCTCGAGCTCCTTCTTCTCGCGGACATGGTTGATTGCAGTCTGAAGGGCATCTCTGAGATCAACTTGGAGTTTCTCGTACTCCGCCCTTTCGGCTGTGCGCTCCTTCTCCAGCTCCACTTCTCGGGCCTGCACTTGCTGTTGTGCCTCAGCAGGGGTGAGGCATTGCAAGTGTTGTTCCCGGAAACTCTTATATTCTTCTGCGAGAAGAACAACACTATCAGCAGGGTAGCCAAGTAAAAGAAAACAAGTACAAAGAAGAAAGAGGGAAGCTCACCTTCCAGAGAAGTAATCTTGCTTTGCACGTAGGCAGCAAAAACCTCGCAATCCTGGTGTCTATCCACCAGAGCCTGGAGCTCGCCTGCAGAGAAGACAGCAATTGAGCAAAAAGCAAAAAACGGGCGTGAATACAAAACGCACAAACCGAGATGCTAAAAGCTTACTCTCTATTTCAGAAAACTTGAGGGTGCGGTCCAGAGCGTGCTGCTCCATAGCATCCCTGTCTTTCTTGTCAGCCTCCAGAGCTTGGTTCCGTTCTCTGGATTGGCGGTGATTCCAGAGAAGCTGACGGAAAACTTTTGTCCTTTTTTGGACGCTATCCTGCAGAGAAGGAGGGAAGAATATAAGTACTGGAAGATTTGGCCCGAGTAAATTTCAACTCGGTTGAGTCTTCACCTACTCGGCCCAAATCTCGGGGGCTGGGGTAGTGACTAAGAGAAGAGAAAAAAGAAAATGGCAACTCGGAAAATTCAAAATGGAGAGGGACACTTACCACATAGCTTTGCTCGATATATTCAATGTTCTTGCGCAAGACAAACAGCTTGCCGGCCAGAGTGCTGCAAGGGCAGGCCACGGCCATACCAAAAGGACCAATGTCGGCTTTGTTCCAGTCTGTCCGATAATGGTCGAGCTTGCCCAACTCGGCACCATCCCAGGCGGTGTTGCCGTACACCTTGCTATCCCAGGCCTTCTCGACGTGGCCTACCCGGTCCAAGATGGCTGCGATGCCTTCTTCGGGGAGCACCTTGTCATCCTCAACACGGGAAGAGAGTTCCTTGATGACCAAGGAGTCTTTCTTTCCCTTGGACTTGGAGAGGCCCGCGGCTTTGTGCTCTTTGAGAGCGGCTATCCGCTGATCCTCCTTGGACAGCTGGATTTGGTGGCGCTCCTGCAGCTCTGTCCAATACTCGGGATACTTGCGCTGCCCGCTGGCGCCAACACCAGCACTCAATTTCTCGACAGGACCAAGGGTAACCCCGGAGGGAACCAGGATGGCGTTGGGGTTAGGCGGCGTCTTGTTCTGGGCAAGTGTCAGCAGGGTGCTCTTGACCAGCTGTCCGGACTGTCCGCCTTGCGGCTTGGAGGGCAGCAACGCCCGCCCAGCCTGTGAGGCGGCGCGCTTTGGCTGATGCCGGGTTGGTTCAGCACCCGCCTTGGTAGTCTTCTTGGTGCTTGGCGTGGGGGTTGGCCAAGAAGGCGGAGGTGCTTGGAAGGCTGGCTGAGAAGGCGGCGGCACTGGGCGAACTGGCGGAGATGATTGTTGAGTTGGTGGTGGAACTTGTGTGAGGGGTGGAGTTGCCTGCTGAGTTGGCGGCGCAGGTGGACGGCTATTCGGTGCAGCGTCTGGCTGCACTTGGTCCTGGCGGGCTGGCTCCATGTAACATCCCTGTTTTGCTACAATAGGGTTTGTTGTGTTGTGCTCATTTCATTCATGCATGAAAGAATTTTGAAACAATTTAAATTTTGAATTTAAATGAAACTTGCCCAAAAATCACTTAAAGTGATCACCCAAAATTTGTTATAAAAACATTTTCAAATTTTAAAAAAAGCAAAGACATGGTTCTGTTGGAAATTTGATAAGGTTTTCAAAAGTTATTTTTGCCAAATTTTTTGTTTGCAAAAAGGCCCCCAAAACCTCTGTTTTCTGTTCTATTTTAAAGGGAAAAGGACCTTGTTGTAATTTCCCAAAATTCCATGGGGTTTCGGAAAATTCGTTTTTGTTTCTCTTTCTTCAACCTTCCGCCAGAAGGATGGAAGTTGAGGGCGGCGCGCTGCCACCTCCTGCTACCTCTTCCCGTGGGGATTAGGACGCCGGGGAGGCGTCCAGATCTCTCGCTCCCCCGCAGAACACCCCCCCGGACACCTTCCTCTTCCTCTGCCCCCCCAACGCAACCAAACCCTAACCTACTGCCCTCTCCGGCCGCCGCCAATTGCTTCCCTCCCCGACCACCTCGGGCCAAACTAAGCCCACCCCGGAATCACCGTGTACTCCTCCACCTCCCCGTCGAGTATCGGTTGTCGGGATGACCTCAAACAGCGGAATCGGGTTGTTCCCTTCCGACTCCGGCCGCCGTGTTTCTCTTTGAATCCGGCGCCGTCGAGCCTCCTCCGGGATCCCCGAGCTCCCCTTCGCGTTCGTGGAAGGCTGTGGAGCACGGAGGTGCTCTCCGTTGCCCTCCTTCCCCTCGGATGCGTCCCCGTCATGGTGCTCCGTGGGCGCCGCCGTGTTTGGTGTTCGCCGGCGCGGCTCCGGCGACCTCTAGGGGGCGGCGTCACCCCTAGAGGGTTCCTCGTGAGGCCCTGGTTCCAGCGCGCCCGTTCGCGCTCCCGCTGGTGCGGTGGTTCGCCGCCGGCGTCCGCAACCGTGGCTCTCCGGCCAGTTGCTGGCGTCATCACGACGTCAGCGTGACGTCGCCGCGGGCCCACCCTGTCAGGTTCAAATGATTTTTAATGAAAATGCTTAATAAAAGAATTATGACCGGTGGGCCCCACTGTGTGTTAAATTACAGAAAATGCCTTAATCTTTACTAATGAATATCTTTTAAAATATTAATCAGAAAAATGTGTTTGATATACCAAAATTTCCAGAAAAATGTCATCTATCTGAATATGTTATTTTTATACATGTTTGACCAAGTTGAAAAATGAGCTTTTATTTAATGTTGTTTAATCATTTAAAAATAGAAAAATAAGTTTTTATTCAATAAAATTAGAAAATTAAAAGTTATATACCAAATTGCTCAAAATGACAAATGCAACCTGTTTATGATGTTTTTAAACCCATTTGAGCAATTAAAATTGTCCTCACTTTCAGAATCGCCCGAAACCCCCTCCGGGGTCTATTTCGGGATAAATTCCAGTAAAATTGCATAACTGACATACGAACCCTAGCAACCCAACGATCGTGTTTAGGGCTTTATTTCAGTGCATTAAGTTGCTCATGCATACATATTGCGCATTGCATCGATGCCATGTGTTGATTGTTGTTCTTCTTGTTTCGGTGTTTGTTTCCCCCTCGGTAGAACGTGAATCCGAAGAGAAGGCCAGCAACTCCACGGTGAATACTTGATCCTAACCGACAAGTCAAGCACTTATTCCTGAAGACTTCCTCTGGTTTTCTTGAAGCAAGGCAAGCATAACCTCTTATCTGCCCATATATGATTTCGAAAGACTTTTCATTCTCGTACAAATGCATTCGATTCCAAAGTATCTTGAGTCAATAGATAGAGTCATCCTATTTATTTGCATAACCCAGATATCATGATTCAATGCTCCTAGCAGACATAGGAATTGTTTGTGTGTATCGCCCGAGCCTCAAATATGCCATGCTTAGTCATACATGTCTGTTGATTTCTGCTCCATCCGGTTGATGAATCAGAGCCGCGAATGAATCTAGTATGATAGTATGTTGTGGAAAGTTAAGAGATACTTGATTAAGATGACTTAAAGGTGTGGATGACGAGACCACAGAGGGTCCGTGGTGGTTGTCTCGTTCATGCCCCTAGGAGCGAGTTCTCGTCTTCGAGCCAAGACTGAGCGTGCATCCATACGGGGCTTAGATTCCCCTCGGTCTCAACTTGCCTAGTTTGTTCCATGAGTTGCCTAGTTCGGGCTTTCCATTTGGATTTGCGGGGATATCAAAACGTTTTCAAAACTAGGACGTGGTGGTGTATCGGCGCTCTGCGGGTAGGTAACCGTCGAGCATTGCGCACAACGATAGAGACCCGGCAGGAGATGGCCACTCCCTATTGGCGGACCATCTCTACTCGGAGCGACTCATGGAATAGGCGAAGCAAGGGAAAGGTCGTGGTCGACCTCCATCTGCCGGCACTTCCCGGAATAGTGCCAACGTTCTGGCATTAAAAGTTGGTTGATACGTGTGGTTAAAGTTGTACACCCCTGCAGGGTTTAAATCTTTTCGAAAAGCCGTGTCCGCGGTTAAGGACGACTTGGTGACGGATTCTGTGATCATAGATAACTTGAACGGAATGATTAAAACTTGCTGATAACGAATGAAGGATGCCTCCTCGGAGATGCCGAGAGGGGTTACCTTGTAGCATGAGCTACCGGAACAACTGGAGGTGGTAATCTTTGAAGCACGAGGTGCTGATATGATTTGGTGGATTAAAAAGATGATGATTTCAGTAGTTAAGTAGCTTTCTTATCTGTTTTCAAAATACTCCATGAGACGTGCTATTCCTTCCTCAACTTGGAAAACAAAGATGGCTTTACGCAAAATAACCTTCATAACTCTTTCTAAAAGAAGCAGATATATAATAGGTTAACTAAGTCTTGTTGAGTACCTCCCGTACTCATGTTTGCTTCAACTTGGTTTAGGTGGAGTTCCTCTCATCGGTGGTGATTCAACGTGGACATCGACGAGTAGTTCGGAGTTCCCAGGTAGCAGCCTGGAATCTATGGGCTGGGACGTCGCCTTATGTTGCGGCCTCTTAGGCCTTTTTGGATCTTGTTGATTAGCAACATAATTTGCCTTCCGTTGTCTGTTGTAATGTTGGGTCGTGTGACCTCTGCTTGTAAGCTATACTCTAGTAACACCTGTTTAGTAAAGTTTCATGTTTAGAGTAATGCTTTGATCGGTTGTTGGTTTCGAGCTCATTGTTATACAGTTTTGGCTATGCCTGCATAGTTGTCGCAGTCGAGGGGTTGTGGAGCCGATGATCCATGTCCGAGCCCGCCTGTCGATGTGATCGGCCTGGGGCGAGGTAACCCCAGTAACCCTCGATTGTTGTTGCACTTTCTGGACACATAGCATCTCTGTATAACTTTGGTCCCGTTCCTTCAGTTTCATCCGACTCGTGGACGCTTGGGTATGCATAATTGGTTATGACTAGCATGGATACAAGGAGTAGTAGACCGGGGATCCGGACTACGTGCCGATGAATCCGGTCTGCCTGCCGTTGTTTGTTGCGGCCGGGGCTGGTAACCCTGAAGCCCTTGTGAGTCCATGGCTAGGAGCACATAACAGTATGTATATCTCTGGGTCCGGGGTCGTGACAAGTCATGGTATCAGAGCAGGACTGCCTGTAGGAAAACCTTACTGCTTGGTCGATGTTGAGTCTAGAGTTGTGAAAACTACTTTGAAACTTCAAATGATTGTGAAAACACTTCTTAGGATTCTTTTTACTCCTTACCTGGTATCGCTCTGACTCTGGGTCATCTTACCTGTTTTGATTTGAAAAGGTTTTGCTATCCTTCTAGTCATTCAAAACTCAGGTGCCTTCTTTGGCAATGACGTTTTCACCCAAGTTGACCTAGTGTTAAAGTTTCTAGAGTCGTGTGTGTTTCTTACTCTGTTGTTTCTCTTAAACTGGGGGATTTCCTTTCCATCCTAATCTCTCAGAGTTGTCCGGATTCCACATTCCTCCATGTTTCAAAGTTCTAAATCCTGAACCTCGAGATTTCCTTCTCATCTCAAATGTATCCGTTATCCTCTGCTCAAATTTCTTCCGGAGCTACGTATGTCTTCTTGGAAAGATACTCCGTGATTGCTACTCATAGTGCCCTTCAAGGCACTCAGATAGTAGTTGCTCATCTGTTTCGATTTCTAACCTTTGGACTTGAACCGAAGGTCCCGGAATGTGCTGAGTTGTGGTGGGTTGAATCATGTGGTCATAACCATGTGTGCTCACACCATCAGTACAGGATGCTGACCTTTAACCCAAGTTTCGTTTCTTTGGATCCTGAGGAATCTGTTTTACCTCGGGATGGCTAGGTGATTTCAACCCTCCTAGCCATAGGCTCTCTCTAGGAATCAAAATGATCACAACAAGAGTGTTCTTGGTGATTCCCATATCCTTGTTCTTGACTCTGCTATATCAATTCTTTTGCATGGGTTTTACAAATGAGTATGACCCTGTGCATCATCTTGATCTTCGGATCTCCTCCGAGCATGATTCCCCCTTTAGTTGCTCTCAAATCCCCATCCGTTGTTTTGGACATCAAGTTGCATATGCGTGTCGGATATACCCATGCATAGCTCTTGTTTTCCTTCAGAACATTTCACCTTGGAATGTCAGGAGAAACAAACTCCAGTACCTCGTTCATCTTACGAACCAGGTCAAAGTTTTGTAATTCTCAGATTAAAGAAGTTTCATTAGCTTCTAATCTGTTCTACCTTCGAGAATCACACTCTTTTATATCACGAGGCTGTGTTAAGTTTCATGGCCTTAATGATGAAGTGATGCTCTCACACATCTTCACCCCGCCTTCCTCCAAGCTTGAATGCTTGAGATGGATGGGTCTGTTCATCGACATGTGTATCAGCTATTCCTAGCAATTCTTATTGCTTTGAAAATCTAAGAAACATCTGTATCCTTCTTAGCACTATTGGTCACCCGGTCTCTACTGGATGTTGACCGTGTTATCAAATCCGTTCATTCCGGTGCATATCCTCGGTCAGAGAGTTAGGTTCATGCCAAGCTCTCATGTTCATATCAGCTGCTTTGGAAAGAAAGCCTCTTTTCAAATTCCTAGACCTAATGGTAGGTTGTGATATTCTGGTTGTCTTTCTAGAAGTATCACCAGGTTGTTACCTGACCGTGATGTCTATACGAGGGGTAGTTTGAACTACTCTTTTCTCCAAGAAACTCCGCTGGACACCCTGGACTAGTAGGTTGAGCTTAAACAACAACTTGGAAAGTTGAAAGACAAGAGCTCCTCCTAACTGGGTCCTTTATTAAGGGATGCCTAGTTTCCTTTGTGTTGAAGCAGGATAGTATCTCCTGAATGGACATGCTATCTTTCTAACCTTGGTTTGATTTGGGCTATCGTCAAATCAAGGCCAGATTCAAGGATTATCTTGGTTGTGTTTTTACTCATGGTATTTTGCCGAGTACACCTTCATGTCCTTTGGTCTGACCAATACCTTGCCTCGTTCGTATATCATATGAGACCCTCTTCTTGGAGTGTTTTGATAAGTATGTTGTCGAGCTCATCGATGGCATTCCTATTTTCTCCGAGTTGCAAGAGGCTCATGCTGAACAAATGGCAACAACGTTGGAAACTTTCAAGAACCATCTTTGTGTCATCACGAAGTTTGTGTTCTGGGTGTTCGAAGTAACCTACTCCGGTTTGTGTGCTTATGGTGAAAGTTGTCGCCGTGGATCCGAGTAGAGTTTCCTTGTTCCTTCGGGAATAGCTTCAAGTCGGTCATGTATATGTGGACTATTCTTGAGATGGTTGGTTGTTGCCTCCACTCCTTGAAGAATTTTGCATCCACGCTAAATCACTGACTGATTTTCTTTGAGAGAAGAAGTCCAAGATCTTGGCGATCTTTGTTATCATCCTTCCCACAAGGACTCCGATGTGTTCTGTTGCAACTAAACCATGTAGGTGCAACCGTCTTCCGCAAGTTGCTAATACATGATTTCCGTAATCCTGCTCATCTTCTTGAGCTTGACATCGTAGTCCATATCTTGAGAATCTAGCATATGTATCTCGTTGGTAACCGGTGCAATCCCTTCAATCAAACACGTTGAGTCTCAGTTATTCAATCCACTAACCAGAGCTGAATCTCAAGCAGCAATGATGGCTTGTGTTTTCTTCAAGGGTACTGAATTAGGTCTTTTTAAAATACGGCATGGTTGATGTGGTAGTTGACACAATTAGCCGGAAGACCTAATGTCATATCTCTTTGAATCCGTAAGAACAGCCACTCTCCATGAGAATTCTTGTATGGCTCATTCCAACAAGTTTCCCTCTTGCTAGATGACCTATAGAAGGCTTGTCATGAGCCTGGTATCTGTATCCAGAACGTCCAAGAGAACTCGGAAGTTGACAATTCCAATATCTCTCTGTTGAACCTTCAAAACCTTTGTTCTGGTGGAAACAAGTTCCTCGTGAAAAACATCTCGTGGTGCTTTGTGACCGCCATTGATCAGTTTCCTTTCTCAAGTTGTTTGTACCTGAAGTTCTGTTCATCTCACACATTGTGTGAACTTGTCAGTTACTTCAGCCATGGAGTCTTAACCATGTGGTAGATGTATTGCTACGTCTAAACCGCAACAGGAAAAAGATTCCTTATTCCTCTTCCGGTGTTTCAATCCACATTGGCTAACCATCCTTACGGTGTGACCAAGAGTTCCTCCTTCATTACGGTGTTCCAACATCCTTTGGTTACTCATCTTATGCCGTGAAATAACATCCCGATCCCTGATAAGGATTTCAAGGAAGTTGTTACGGAATGGTCGAAAGTTCCTTCATCTTCTGTGTCCACTCCGAAGAGTGAACATGATCTTGTATCAAATTTCTCTCCGACGCACGATTACAGTGTTTTCTCGTGTTCTTCCTCGTCTGTGGATATTATGTCGTGGTATCCAAGACCATCCTTTTCCTTCTGGTTTTCTGTTGGAAGAAACCTCGACGTCACAAGTTATCCATCCTTTCTTTTACAAAATGATTTAATGTCTTGTGCAAAGCTCATGTTCTAAATCCTTTCAAGAACCATCGTCCACAAACTTGAAACCATCTTCTACTCACTCCATTACCTTGATGTGTTTCATGCATGATAACTCAGCAGTTCTTTACGAACATTCTTGTTATGAGTTGTCCATGAGAAACTCGATCTTCGTGAAGATCATTTCCTAAGAGTTTCCCTCTTACCTAAGGTGTATCCGTGCAACACTTCAAGATGCTACGGATCAACCTCTTCGAGAAGAGAACCGTAAGGTTCGAGAAGATTGTTCAAAACCGGTGTTCCTTCTTACTTCTCCTTCGGGAATCTCGGGACGAGATTCTTGTAAGGGGGGTAGATTTGTAACATCCCTGTTTTGCTACAATAGGGTTTGTTGTGTTGTGCTCATTTCATTCATGCATGAAAGAATTTTGAAACAATTTAAATTTTGAATTTAAATGAAACTTGCCCAAAAATCACTTAAAGTGATCACCCAAAATTTGTTATAAAAACATTTTCAAATTTAAAAAAAAAAAGCAAAGACATGGTTCTGTTGGAAATTTGATAAGGTTTTCAAAAGTTATTTTTGCCAAATTTTTTGTTTGCAAAAAGGCCCCCAAAACCTCTGTTTTCTGTTCTGTTTTAAAGGCAAAAGGACCTTGTTGTAATTTCCCAAAATTCCAGGGGGTTTCAGAAAATTCGTTTTTGTTTCTCTTTCTTCAACCTTCCGCCAGAAGGATGGAAGTTGAGGGCGGCGCGCTGCCACCTCCTGCTACCTCTTCCCGTGGGGATTAGGACGCCGGGGAGGCGTCCAGATCTCTCGCTCCCCCGCAGAACACCCCCCCGGACACCTTCCTCTTCCTCTGCCCCCCCAACGCAACCAAACCCTAACCTACTGCCCTCTCCGGCCGCCGCCGATTGCTTCCCTCCCCGGCCACCTCGGGCCAAACTAAGCCCACCCCCGGAATCACCGTGTACTCCTCCACCTCCCCGTCGAGTATCGGTTGTCGGGATGACCTCAAACACCGGAATCGGGTTGTTCCCTTCCGACTCCGGCCGCCGTGTTTCTCTTTGAATCCGGCGCCGTCGAGCCTCCTCCGGGATCCCCGAGCTCCCCTTCGCGTTCGTGGAAGGCTGTGGAGCACGGAGGTGCTCTCCGTTGCCCTCCTTCCCCTCGGATGCGTCCCCGTCATGGTGCTCCGTGGGCGCCGCCGTGTTCGGTGTTCGCCGGCGCGGCTCCGGCGACCTCTAGGGGGCGGCGTCACCCCTAGAGGGTTCCTCGTGAGGCCCTGGTTCCAGCGCGCCCGTTCGCGCTCCCGCTGGTGCGGTGGTTCGCCGCCGGCGTCCGCAACCGTGGCTCTCCGGCCAGTTGCTGGCGTCATCACGACGTCAGCGTGACGTCGTCGCGGGCCCACCCTGTCAGGTTCAAATGATTTTTAATGAAAATGCTTAATAAAAGAATTATGACCGGTGGGCCCCACTGTGTGTTAAATTAAAGAAAATGCCTTAATCTTTACTAATGAATATCTTTTAAAATATTAATCAGAAAATGTGTTTGATATACCAAAATTTCCAGAAAAATGTAATCTATCTGAATATGTTATTTTTATACATGTTTGACCAAGTTGAAAAATGAGCTTTTATTTAATGTTGTTTAATCATTTAAAAATAGAAAAATAAGTTTTTATTCAATAAAATTAGAAAATTAAAAGTTATATACCAAATTGCTCAAAATGACAAATGCAACCTGTTTATGATGTTTTTAAACCCATTTGAGCAATTAAAATTGTCCTCACTTTCAGAATCGCCCGAAACCCCCTCCGGGGTCTATTTCGGGATAAATTCCAGTAAAATTGCATAACTGACATACGAACCCTAGCAACCCAACGATCGTGTTTAGGGCTTTATTTCAGTGCATTAAGTTTCTCATGCATACATATTGCGCATTGCATCGATGCCATGTGTTGATTGTTGTTCTTCTTGTTTCGGTGTTTGTTTCCCCCTCGGTAGAACGTGAATCCGAAGAGAAGGCCAGCAACTCCACGGTGAATACTTGATCCTAACCGACAAGTCAAGCACTTATTCCTGAAGACTTCCTCTGGTTTTCTTGAAGCAAGGCAAGCATAACCTCTTATCTGCCCATATATGATTTCGAAAGACTTTTCATTCTCGTAGAAATGCATTCGATTCCAAAGTATCTTGAGTCAATAGATAGAGTCATCCTATTTATTTGCATAACCCAGATATCATGATTCAATGCTCCTAGCAGACATAGGAATTGTTTGTGTGTATCGCCCGAGCCTCAAATATGCCATGCTTAGTCATACATGTCTGTTGATTTCTGCTCCATCCGGTTGATGAATCAGAGCCGCGAATGAATCTAGTATGATAGTATGTTGTGGAAAGTTAAGAGATACTTGATTAAGATGACTTAAAGGTGTGGATGACGAGACCACAGAGGGTCTGTGGTGGTTGTCTCGTTCATGCCCCTAGGAGCGAGTTCTCGTCTTCGAGCCAAGACTGAGCGTGCATCCACACGGGGCTTAGATTCCCCTCGGTCTCAACTTGCCTAGTTTGTTCCATGAGTTGCCTAGTTCGGGCTTTCCATTTGGATTTGCGGGGATATCAAAACGTTTTCAAAACTAGGACGTGGTGGTGTATCGGCGCTCTGCGGGTAGGTAACCGTCGAGCATTGCGCACAACGATAGAGACCCGGCAGGAGATGGCCACTCCCTATTGGCGGACCATCTCTACTCGGAGCGACTCATGGAATAGGCGAAGCAAGGGAAAGGTCGTGGTCGACCTCCATCTGCCGGCACTTCCCGGAATAGTGCCAACTTTCTGGCATTAAGAGTTGGTTGATACGTGTGGTTAAAGTTGTACACCCCTGCAGGGTTTAAATCTTTTCGAAAAGCCGTGTCCGCGGTTAAGGACGACTTGGTGACGGATTCTGTGATCATAGATAACTTGAACGGAATGATTAAAACTTGCTGATAACGAATGAAGGATGCCTCCTCGGAGATGCCGAGAGGGGTTACCTTGTAGCATGAGCTACCGGAACAACTGGAGGTGGTAATCTTTGAAGCACGAGGTGCTGATATGATTTGGTGGATTAAAAAGATGATGATTTCAGTAGTTAAGTAGCTTTCTTATCTGTTTTCAAAATACTCCATGAGACGTGCTATTCCTTCCTCAACTTGGAAAACAAAGATGGCTTTACGCAAAATAACCTTCATAACTCTTTCTAAAAGAAGCAGATATATAATAGGTTAACTAAGTCTTGTTGAGTACCTCCCGTACTCATGTTTGCTTCAACTTGGTTTAGGTGGAGTTCCTCTCATCGGTGGTGATTCAACGTGGACATCGACGAGTAGTTCGGAGTTCCCAGGTAGCAGCCTGGAATCTATGGGCTGGGACGTCGCCTTATGTTGCGGCCTCTTAGGCCTTTTTGGATCTTGTTGATTAGCAACATAATTTGCCTTCCGTTGTCTGTTGTAATGTTGGGTCGTGTGACCTCTGCTTGTAAGCTATACTCTAGTAACACCTGTTTAGTAAAGTTTCATGTTTAGAGTAATGCTTTGATCGGTTGTTGGTTTCGAGCTCATTGTTATACAGTTTTGGCTATGCCTGCATAGTTGTCGCAGTCGAGGGGTTGTGGAGCCGATGATCCATGTCCGAGCCCGCCTGTCGATGTGATCGGCCTGGGGCGAGGTAACCCCAATAACCCTCGATTGTTGTTGCACTTTCTGGACACATATCATCTCTGTATAACTTTGTTCCCGTTCCTTCAGTTTCATCCGACTCGTGGACGCTTGGGTATGCATAATTGGTTATGACTAGCATGGATACAAGGAGTAGTAGACCGGGGATCCGGACTACGTGCCGATGAATCCGGTCTGCCTGCCGTTGTTTGTTGCGGCCGGGGCTGGTAACCCTGAAGCCCTTGTGAGTCCATGGCTAGGAGCACATAACAGTATGTATATCTCTGTGTCCGGGGTCGTGACACTCCACCACATTGTCTTCTACCCGCCGCTCGGCAGCGGGGTCTGGTCTCTCGGCGGTGTCATCTTCTGCCCGCTGCTCGGCAGCGGGGTCAGACTTAGCGGCAGCGCTATCTTCCGGCTGCTGATAAGAAACAGGGTCTGGCCGCTGCAGGGCGGCGTCCTCCTGCTGCTGCTCGGCAGCGCGTTCGGAGGTCTCCCCAACTGATGCATCTGGGGGAGTCAGAGGTCTCTCAGTGTTGGCGGCGTCTTGGGCAGCCTGCTGCGCCTCAGGCTGCAGCTGCTCGGAGGCACGATCGGTGTCGTTCCCGGCGCCATCGTTCTCGGTGCCGAGGTCGTGCTCTTCTCTGATTGGGGAGAACATGCGCGTCCTACCCTCTGTATTCTGGTCCTCATCCGTGTCCGGGAGGTTCACGAGCTGCTCGGGCGGCGGGACCGTTCTCCTCTTGAGGGATGGTGGGGTTGTGGCGTCTGCATCAAGTGCATCGCTGAAGAAGAGCGTGCAGAGGAAAAGCAAAGTCAGAAGGAAAGCAGAGAAGAGAAAAGGAAGAAACACAGCGGAGAGCAAATGTGCATTCGGAGGCACTTACCCATCTAAAACGGGGGCGCGTTGATGGAGGGATAATAACCCGGTAGGCCAACTCCAAGGTATAACCCGGCCCGAAGGACGCTGCGCAAGATCCGGCTAAGGATAAAGAAACTTCCGGAAGGCCCAAGTTTGTAGGTCTCGTAACCCGGATTGTGGGTTACGGTAAAGGAAAGTTAGGGTTTGTATGTGGTGTCCGGGTAGGATCCAGGGTGCGTCTTGGAGGACAAGCCAGGGGGTACGGGTGCTTTATAAACCGATCCCTAGGTTTAGTTGAAACGGATCTAAGAACCCTAGCAATATCGTTTGGTATCGAGTATCCAGTGTAATACGAGAGTTGAGTTAATATCTTGAGATCGGAGACTCGGCGACTTGATTGCCGGCCACCAGATCGAGTTCCATCATGTTCTCCTTTGAGCTAAACCCTCTCCCAAACGCCTGTGTCGTCTTGCCCCAAGATCCGTTACCCCCGATAACGTCTGCCGTGATTATCCCACGACAGTTGGCACCCACCGTGGGGCCTGCGTCCAAAGGTGTTTACATCACGGGAGAAGCTCGGAAGAACATGGAGAATCTTGTCGTCGGCGAGATCTACATCGACCACGAAGGGGAGAAGATGGTGGACGATTCCGGCTGGGGGCCAGAGTCGGATCACCTGGAATCCGGATCCGTCGTGACAATCGGCCGGATCAGCGTCTTCATCGGTATGGTATGTACTTCCGGTTCGATCCCTGACAATTTTGGATCTGATTCTGTGTCAGGGGAGGCCACCTATATCCAATCAGATGAAGAAGAATCAGTTGGAACGACATATCCGACAGAAGAACCCATCGCGAAGTGGGAACAGCCGGAGGAACCGGCATGGACCCCGCGTGACCGGGTCGAAAGAGAGGATGATACCGAGTCCATCCTGGATCTGCTGGAGAACCGGTATGAAGAGAATAACAGCGAAGAGGAACAGCATGAATTCACGCCAAGCATCATACGCCGAGTTGCGGTTTACACGGCTCCCGCGACCAATCTCAACCAAGAGACCGTAACCGCGGCCGCGGCCGGGTCAGCACAAGCATTAACCCGGCAGCAAGGGTCGGCTAACGGAAACACGGTTTTGGCCCAGGTTGACGGAGAGTCGGCATCGGTTACCAGTCAAGCGCCAGAAAACGAGTTACACGCGAACACGTTCGGATTCCTAACAAACCGGACACCAGGAGCGGGTCCTTCCAATCCACAACATCCGGCCTTGTTCGACAACAATCTGATCCTAGATCCGACAGTTCTTGCTACAGTTATCACTCCAGAGAACGCGGCGGAACGTGTTAGGGATTTGGACGTAGCCCGTCGTGCATTGGAGCAGTAGAGGAGGCAAGTAGAAGCAGAAAGACAAGGGATGGCCACACGACAACGCGAGCTGGATGCACTGGAAACCCGGCTCCGAGAGGAAACGACTAGAATACATCAAAGACACCAAACTAGATTACCAGCATTGGGAGGAGTCATAAAACCGGCCGCACTATTTATCACGCCTCAGGATCAGCCGATTCCAGCGCCAAATCAAGGAACCGCCCCTCAGCCGACAACCGGAGGAGTACAACCGGTAGACACGCAGGCCGGGTTACCCGCACCACAGACTGGAGTTACTACCGGCAATACTGTACCACCGCCACCACCACCACCACCACCATCGCGTTTTCGCACACCAGCGGGTCATTACAACAATCCCATGGACAACGTGTACGCGGCAACGCTTGCACTAAATCAAATCCCCGTGAGAGAGTCACCCCACGCAGAGGAGACCCGGCGGGCGATAGATATGCTGCGCACCGTGGTGGCGCAACAGGTTAATTACCCGGATCACAGAAGTGGAATGCATGGGACACCATATGTCAGCCAACAGCAAGGTAACGCTGGAAACATCCAAACAAGTTCGGCACGGCGGAGGGAAGAGCATCAGCAAATGCCGCCTCCTCCACACATTCAGGCAGTACCAGCAGCATCAGCAGCACAGGCCATCGTGGACAGTTCCAGAGCCAGGAGAGCCGTGGCCGGGTCTGCGGTACATGGGATACCAGCAGTACCGCGTCCAGCTGTACCCCCTGCAGGATCACACGTTTCCCGAGTAAGACCAGCTTCGACCATTCTTGCAGGACCTAAGTGTCTTTCGGATAGCATCAGGGCTGAGCCTTACCCGGAAAAGTTCAAAGAACCGGGTAAAGTAGTAAATTACGAGCCAACCATTGATCCGGAAACATGGTTGAGCAGTTATGAGATGGCCATGTCGATTCGCAATGCGTCCGGGAATCTTCAAGCCAAATTCATGTATCTAATGATGTCAGAGGGAGCAGCAAAGTTATGGTTCGCCAATCTACCGGAAGGATCTATTAAGTCATGGGAAGAATTGAAAACTGCGTTTATCAAGCACTTTCACGGGACGTGTAGAAAGTTATTCACTATTGATGACCTAGAACGATGTGTTCAGAAGAAGGGAGAATCGGCGCGCAGCTGGGTGCGCCGGGTTATGGAAATTCTTCATTCATCTACAGATATTCAGCCCAAGGATGTGCTGCAAGCTATGGCAAAGACCTGCAAGTACACACCTTTAGTACAAAAGTTAACTCGCATGAAATCTAGTCGGAATGCTTCGGAGGTTACAATGGGAGAATTGATGGATGCATGCAACAAACATGCCGCAACGGACACTACGGAAGAGGAAACTGACGATAAAAAAGCAAAAGCAAACACAAGTAATAACGGAAGAACCGGCAACGGATCAGCGCCGGGTAACAACAGCCAGAACAAGCGCCCGTTTGAAGGAGGCTCCGAGTTTGTCGCCAATACTGAAGCCGGATCTTCCAGACCCAGGGCAGAAGGAAATTTCAATACTGGAAATCACAATGGAGGAAACTATCAAGGGCCACCAAGGCCGAGTAATAATTGGGACATATTCAGAATGGCATGCCCGAAGCACAGCAGGAACGGTAGGCCAGCTAACCACTCCTTGGAGCAGTGCGCCAACCTACAGAGATCGAAGAATGAGGAAGTGAACAGAGCCATGCGAGGTGCAGGTCGGGGAGGAGGACCGGGTCCAGGTGGAAACCCGGGCAACGGCCCACCCCCAGCCGGTAACCCGGCAGCTGGAAATCAAGGTAATAACCAAGGGGGAGCAGGAGGTTTCCAGGCCAACCCCAAACAGTTGGGTCAATATCACGTGCATACCACAGGAGGTTCTAACAAGGACAAAAAGATACTGAAGCAAGCGGTCAACTCAGTTTCTTCGGCTGTCCCGAGATACCTGAGATGGTCAGAACAGGACGTAACATGGAGCAGAAGGGATCACCCGGAAAGAATAGAACACCCGGGAGTCTTAGCATTAGTAGTCGCACGGCAAGTCAATGGGTATGAGCTGAAAAAGGTTTTGATGGACGGTGGAAGTAGCATCAATATACTGTATTGGGAAACCTTCTTACGCATGGGCCTCAAGGAGTCTCAGCTACAAAAAAGTTCAACAATTTTTCATGGGATAGTGCCGGGTCATTCAGCGTGCCCCGAGGGAAAAATCGCATTGGAGGTAGCTTTTGGGGAATCAAAGGATAACTATCGAGTTGAGTGGCTCACTTTTGAGGTGGTCAAATTGCGCAGTCCTTATCACGCGCTATTCGGAAGGCCGGCTTATGCTAAATTCATGGCTAGGCCGTGTTACGTGTATCTACAGCTAAAAATCCCGGGTCCTAAGCAGACCATTACCATACATGGAAATCGAGATATAGCAGCTGAATGCGATGAAGGAGACGCAGCAATGGCCGAGCAAGCCTGTAGAAAATAGGAACTCAAGCATTACCGGTCTCAAGCTGACCCGGATGATAGAACCACATCAAAAAGGCCGAGCACTGAAGGCAAAAGAGCAAAGTTCAAGGCAGCACAAGATGCTAAGATGGTGGCTTTTGTCAAGGATGGTTCCTCCAAACAATCTGGTATAGGAGAAGAAACTGCACGGCCGCTCACAGCCAGCCGCGTTATGGAAACACCTCACACGGGTTGGCTAGTAAACCCGGTACTTATCATGAAAAAGTCCAACAAATGGAGAATGTGTATCGGTCACGTCAGCCCGGGACCGGTTCCCAAGAAGAACTAAACAATGTAACGGGCAGCAGGTTTCAGACGCGCTCTTTTCCTACCCAGGGTACCTAAGGGGACTGGAAGGTTTTTAATGAGGCGGCCTGCTGATCCAAACTTTCTCGTATCAATAAAGAGATGGTTATGAAGTCCTATTTTGTTACGATCTTTACTTCGGTTACAGGTCAGTAGTATCCATTGCTATCAATACATCAGTATCATTAAGTATGTTGAATATATATAGGTCTCGGGGGCTGATTGCTCGAACAGCACAGCCATAAACCCAAAGACCTGGCCTTGATGCCTATGAGTTATGAGGGCCGATTACTCGCAAACGAGTACGGCTGCAATCTCATAACCGGACAAAGGAGCCAAATTTTCTTGACTTTTCTTACTTAAGCTCGATGTGACTCGCACTAAAGTGGCATGATTTGCTCGCTTACGATTACAATCAGCCATGAAGCCCAATGGGACTTGTCTGACCCTGTTTTCGTATAGATGTAGCAACATGGTATCCACGCGAAAGCCGGCTTACAGTACAAGATAGTCAAAAGGGTCATCTAAACCACAAGTTATGCAAAGTACAAGGCTAATAGCTGGAAACTCAACGTTTATCAAGCATAACTTCATTATCTATATGAAACAATTCCGGGTTTCGGCTCAGCAACAACAAGTTTGTTCTCTTCGAAAAGACCACACACCACAGACTCGGAAATTCGGGCCTTGGGGACTGTGGGTTTCGAAACAGAGTCAAGTTGTTTCGTCGCTAAGCTCGAAAGACCCCAATGTCCGAGTCGTGGGGACTTGGGGACTTAAAGAAAAGTCCACCTGTCAAAACTCACGATACTCGGAAATAAAGAGGGGAATAAAAAGAAATGAAAAGAAAGTTGGATATCAAGAATAAGTTCAAAAATAGACAAGTATCAAGTTCATCAAAAGGCCTAGAAAGGCACGAAGTGTATCACAGAATTAAAGTGCGTTACAAATTGCGACACCAGTATCAAGGGTGCACAGGCGCACCGTCAAAAGAATACTTGTTTTGAATAAAAGCATCAGATGATCGAAGTATTTTGATGGCATTTGCCTATTCAGCTTCCTGAGTAGGGTCCACATCTTTGCCCTTGCCCTCCGGGTCTTGCTCCTGGACTTGTTCTTTAGCTATCCCGGCATCATCACCCGGATTCTTCGCGACAGGACGGACAGGCGGAAGAACAGCTGGGGTAGAGGTGGTTGGCTCTGATGCTAACTCGGCCTCTCTCTTCGCAGTTTCTTCCCTCTTCCTGGCCGAGTCAGCAGCCCATTTCTCCAAAACATCAAAGGGCGGGGGTGCGTCCTCCGTGACGATTCTGCCTTCAGCATCGTACACACTCATAATTGTGTTCAGATCCATACTATCGGCCAAAGTGGTGGCCGAATGACGCACTACGGACTGTATGGCCTTGAAGTCCTTGGGTGAAAACTTGGAGCCATCCGCTTTGAATTCTGGAAACCCGGATATTACCTTTGCCGGATCAAGCTTCGGAAAATAAGCCTTAGCCAGGGTAAAGGCCCGGGTCATACCAATCCGGCATGCCGAGCGTTTCCAGATTTCAATCCAGGCAGGCACGGTGGAGCAGGCTTGGATAAGATTTTCTTCACCCGGATATACCTCAGTAGGCCACTTCACGGCGTCCAGTATAAACTTCGTGCCGGCAAAGAAAGTCCGGAGCACAGTCTTTAAAGTTTTAGCCTTTGTAATGGCATCCTCCTCTGGGGCCGCAAGGTTGGCACCTACAGTTGAAACAAAGAAAGAACGTATCAGTAATCCCGAGTATCATGTAATAAAGTAAAGGCATGAAGTCAGTCGGCAGCAAAAACTTACTAAGCAAGATGCGATAGGTATCGGTAACCTGGTCCGATAATTTCTTCAGTGCGGTTTGAGCAGTATTGCACTTCTTCTTGTATTTAGAAACATCCTTCTTCAAGGTTTCCACGTCAGCCTCAAGGGCTTCTCTACGCTTTACCTCGGCAAGAAGAAGTTGTTCGGTCTTGAGCAAAATTTCATCAGACCGGGGCATCTGTGCCTGTAAAGAACAAAGAGCACAAGTATCAGTCGGGTATCATGGCAAGCCGACTATTGCATAAAGTACCAAGCATAACTTCAACAAAGTTATGCTCGGAACTTGGGGACTAAGTGTATACTGCGAGATATCAAGTGTTATTACCTGATGCTCTGCGGCCATGCGCTCTAGAATGTTGCTCTCTGAGGTCTTCATAGTGAGGAGAGTGCTCATCAGCTGGTCAAAAGTATCATTACCCGTGTTAGAAGATCCGGGGTCTTGGAAACTCGGAGAAGGAGTTTTCTTCTTAGCGGGAGACGGCATCCGGGTCATCCGAATGTTGGAATCTGGTGCTCCTCCCCCCGCACCCAGAGTTGCAGCTTTTTCCTTCTCGCTTGCATGCGAGGCTATCGGATACCCGGCTCCTTGACTAGCCGGGTTCATCGGTGACACTTGCCCTTCGTCGCCAACTGCGGCTGCCGTATTATCAGTCGGGGTCCCCTTACCCGGGTCATCGGTCTCCATATCCTCTTGATCGCTAATAATGACCGTGGCCCTATAGATAGTATGAGTGATCAGTTAGTGTACAACCAGGAAAGGGTGATGAAAATGTGATAGAACGTCAGGAAAGGAACTTTACCCGGGATTCACTGCAAAGTCCGAAGGGAATTCGCTGCTGGACCCGGGCGAAACTGAAAAGTATCAAGCGAGATTTCGTAAGGGAATGGTTCAGGAAGATTGTTTCGTCCGAGAGAGGATAAGGTAAATACCAGCGCGCCGAGTCGGAGACAATGAAATACCCGGGTTAAGAGCATCATCACCCGGGTAATTTCGAGTCGCTCTGCGCTTGGTCATGGGCGACTCCTTCAAATATGGCCAGTGGAATAACGTCAAGTTAGCTCATGTATATCATCAAAGGAATACGAATTGAATACAAGGAGGCGATATGAAACCTTGAAGACGACCCCTCGGGGTTTTCTCTTAGATCCGACTTTGATTGTCGGCTCCACTTCCTCCTCATCACTGGCGGATTCTACCTTGCCGTCAGTTTCTTCTTCTTCGTCCTTGTCCTCTTGCTCTGGAAGTTATCAAGGTCACAGTTGGAAAATGAAGAACGGGACACGACGAACTCAAAGGAACTAAGTGAAGTTCGAAACGTACCTTCATCCGAGTTAGTGCCGTCCTCTTGCTCCTCTGGATTTTCAGAGTTAGGAGGAGTTTCAATCTTCCAAAAGGGATCATCAGCCTGAGAAGAAGGTATAAGAATAAGGGTTATTAGTCATATCGAGTGGAAGGTGTGAAAGCAAAAGTATGAAAACCGAGTCTTTACCTTGGGGGCTGGGTTCTCACGCGTGAAGGGTTCTAACCCGGCTATGTTCCGGATTACCTCCAGCTTCTCTGTCAAGAAGCTCTTGATAGTCTTATTGGTATCTCCGGCTGCAAAGCTGTGGGTGGAGTACCGGAGCGAGTCCGTAGTGTGCCCTGAATACTCGCACATTAACTTAGTGCGGATGGAGTTGGGTTGGATCCGGAAATCGACCCAAGTTTTCACCAGGTTAAGCCCAATGAGACCTTGGGCCGACAGAACAGAGATTTTGGCTAGTAAAGGCCGGATGGCCTCCCTGTCCGAGTCAGGGGCAAAGGCGTTGAAAGTCTCGGAGATATCGAGAAGGCCCTCCGAGTAACCCGGCAGTTTCTTTTGGCCGGGTGGGGAGGTGTCTCGGCAATAGAAGTATGAGAGTTGCCAGTGTTTGACGTGGGAGTTGAGAGTGAGGGGTGGCATCAGAGAATTCTTGCGGCGCTGGATAGAAACCCCGCCGCAAGCGAGAAGTGCCCCGTCACCGCTTTCGCGGCACGGTTTGCACTGGAAAAGCTCGACGAAAAGAGCCAAACTTGGCGGAGTGCACAAGTATGACTCGGAGAGAACGATGAAGTGGGAGATATTTAACACGGAGTTAGGCCCTATGTCAAAAATGCGAAGGCCATAATGGCTCAGAATATCACGGAAGAAAGGGTGACCCGGAGGACGGAAGCCCCGGGTCACGTGTTCCACAAAGCATATTACCTCATCCCTCGCCGGTGTAGGCCGGGTCTCGTTGCCCGGCACCCTCCAGTGGATTTCCTTTTAAGGGGGTAGAACCCCTAACTCGGCCAGTTCTTCTAACTTGGCCTTCGTAACCGTGGATCGCGCCCAATTGGCGGATATGGAGCTGGTGGTCTTGGCCTTGGCCGGTGTTTTCCCCTGCTTCTTGGGAGCCATGTGATTGACCTGCAAAGCACGAGGTAGAAGGATACAAGGAATAAGACTCGGAAGCCATGAGTTTTTTGAGTATTGGCAAGTGATATCGAGACAACATGGAAGTTGCATACTATCCGGGTATCAATCTGCAGAGTAAGGTTCAAACTATCCGGGTATCAAGCATCATAATAAAAGTTATGAAGGCCTATGCACTGAAAGAGCCTTTGAGGGCGATGGATGGTTGCACAGGTACCTATTGCGAATAAAAAGAACCGGAAAAGGGAAGATTTTCCGGGTGACGGAAACAAGGGCGGAAAATTTGGGCGGCCCGAGCCCGGATTGGAGACTCCGTTTCTAGATTTGTGGTAAAATTAACGATTATGGGTGGTAGGAAAGTGAAATAAAGTCTATATCCAATTCATTGGATGAGCTAGAATGAATACGAGCAACTTAATTCGGCGTGACAAGGAAAAGGACCGGCGAGTTGACTTAGATCTAATCTGGAGAAAATCAAGAAATCGCGGAGGCTAGTTAATGGATAAGAGAGGCTTACTGGATGGGATTGCAGTAAAGCTCGACGGAGGCAAATGGCACAAGCTTGGTGCCCCTTTGCGATTCCCGGCGGGCAGGTCGGGGGTCCGGCGGCGGATCTGGGCGGTGGTGCAGAGCGCACCATGGCGGAGCGTAGCCGACGGCAGATGGGCTCCGGTGATGCACGCGAGGCTTCCGTGGTGGCACTCTGTGAGCTATAGCACTGAGGAAGAAAGGAAGAAGAATGGGGGGAAATGAGCTGTTGGGGTTAGGGTTACCCCTAAGAGCCAATTTATAATAGCGTGAGTGGATAAGCCCAGTTCAACGGGTGGGAGCCGGAAGTTACGGAGTAACGACTATCTGTTTAAGTTTTGCGAGATACGCTTTGAATATTGGGCGAGGTATCCGGACAGAAATTGGAAGGAGATGTTCTTCATAATATCAAAATCAATTATCGAGTGAAGTACAGGAACTTGACATTCTTATCAGGGCTTAGACCCGGAAAGCTAAGTATTTGGAGAGAAGCCGGGTTACTATATGGCCACCGTGGAGTTGGGCCTAGCTATTTATCAGAGCGTTTCAACCCGGCCTTCATGCATTCGCGCATCTGATGTTTTTGCAGGGAATAGCAAGCGCTTCAAGGAAGGGTCTATGAAGCCCAAGCTATTCTGGGGACTACTGATGGAGGGATAATAACCCGGTAGGCCAACTCCAAGGTATAACCCGGCCCGAAGGACGCTGCGCAAGATCCGGCTAAGGATAAAGAAACTTCCGGAAGGCCCAAGTTTGTAGGTCTCGTAACCCGGATTGTGGGTTACGGTAAAGGAAAGTTAGGGTTTGTATGTGGTGTCCGGGTAGGATCCAGGGTGCGTCTTGGAGGACAAGCCAGGGGGTACGGGTGCTTTATAAACCGATCCCTAGTTTTAGTTGAAACGGATCTAAGAACCCTAGCAATATCGTTTGGTATCGAGTATCCAGTGTAATACGAGAGTTGAGTTAATATCTTGAGATCGGAGACTCGGCGACTTGATTGCCGGCCACCAGATCGAGTTCCATCATGTTCTCCTTTGAGCTAAACCCTCTCCCAAACGCCTGTGTCGTCTTGCCCCAAGATCCGTTACCCCCGGTAACGTCTGCCGTGATTATCCCACGACACGCGTCTCCTACGGTTAATAGGCTTGCTTGCGGTCGGGTGTTTGTTACCCGGCTTCTTCTTCAACTTCTTGGGAGCAGGTGCCTGCGCACCATTGCCCATCCTCTTCCGAGTAGTGGGAGCGAGCACAGATACAGGAACTGCGTCCACTGGTTCCTCTCCGTCATCCAGCACCTGTTCCTCTGCAGAGAAGAAGACAAAATTCAGAATGAGCAAGAGAAGGAAAGCAAAGCGGATTGCAGCCAAGCCGAAAGGTGAACCCAGTCACCTTCATCATCTTCGGACCAATCCCGAATAGAGGCATCAACGCGGAATTTACCTTCCTGGACGGCACGGGGGATGCAGAGGGTGTCATCGGTGTCGTACGCAGTGGCGTCATCCTCTTTCCGGTCCTCCTCCCAGTGCTCACCCTCGTCTCTCTGGCGGGCGATGTGCTGGCAATGCAAGTATAAAACATAAGTAAGGTGGTTCCCTGCAGAGTAGGGTCCCGACTCGGCATAGAGTGCAAACAAAAAGCATAAAAGGCTAAGGACCAGAGGAAATAATCAAGAAGTGTTCCTACTCGGCTAGCGTGCAAACACTAAGCACAGGAAGTTAATACCTCTAAGGAAACCTATTCGGCATGGCATGCAAACACAAAGCATACAATTCCAAGTGCTAACTAGGAGGTTCCACTCAGTAAGGCATGCAAACATAAAGCATATAAAGCCTAGGAGGAAACCTATTCGGCATGGCATGCAAACACAAAGCATACAAAGCCAAGTGCTAACTAGGAGGTTCTACTCAGTAAGGCATGCAAACATAAAGCATACAAAGCCTAGGATGAAACTTATTCGACATGGCATGCAAACACAAAGCATACAAAGCCAAGTGCTAACTAGGAGGTTCTACTCAGTAAGGCATGCAAACATAAAGCATACAAAGCCTAGGAGATAATCTATTCGGCATAAGGCACAAACGGTAAGCATACAGAGTGCAGTACTCACCTGGGGGACGCGCTTCGTGCGGCTATACGGCACAAAGCCGTATGCCCAGTTCTCGGTCAGCATTGTACTCATGATAGATTTGGCCCAGATGGCCACCTCTGCTTTGCTGAGCTCGAAGGTCGTAGTCCGAGTGCAGTCCCGCGGGCCTCCCATATAGCACATCTTGTGCGCTCGGGCCTGGAGTGGGAGTACTCGGCGAGAGATCCAGCAGGCGATTGGATCGTCCTGCAATAGCCCTTCCTCAGCCAGCTGCGTCAGGCGTTTCTCTACCTGGACGACATCTGGGACAGTATTCTTTGGGTTGTACCCCCAGTTCTGCCCGGTGGGCAGCACGTTCTGGAATGGGGGGAGTCCAATTCGGTCTTTACCTGGCTGCCCGGCTTCAGGAGGCACATTCTTCACGTAGAGGAAACCGCGCTGCCACTTGCGCATGGTATCCAGTCCGAGAACCCGCGGATGGTGCCCGGTCTTGCGTTGTAGCATCATTGCGTCACCCGTCTGGGTCATGACGCGAGGGACAAGAGGGTTGCCAGGATTGGGCACGCTCTGTTGGCGGAGAAAGAAGTAGCGTGCCCAAGTCTGCACGGTTGGGTAGACACCCAAGAAAGCCTCGCACACGGTGGCGTGGGAGGAGAGCATAACGATGGCGTTTGGAGGAATGTGATGGGGTTGGCGGCCAAAATGGCGGAGGAAATCCGAGAAAAACTTTGAGATTGGCAGGCCGAAGCCGCGCTTGAAGTGCGACATGAATACAACGAACTCACCGTCTTGAGGTGTTGGGACAATCTCGTCGCCGGGAGGGCGACAGATGACGCCGGGGGGAACTCGGCGGGTGTTCACCAGCCATTGGCAATCAGCGGCCGTGACATCCGAGCCCTCCCAGCCGGCTCGGGACGGCGCCATCTCCTCTTTGTGCTCGTCCCTGGAGGCGTGCGCGAGATCCATGACGGCGGGGCTACCGGTGGAGTCGCGAGTGCTCGTCGGAGTTGAAGGCGAAGGCGCTCGAGGTGTGGTGCTCTCTCTCTGTTTGTCTCTCAGTGCGCGGAGCGGCGGCGCTGTGCTCGGCGGCAGAGGCGAGGGCAGAGAGGGAGCAGAGACGGGGGAAAATGCGAAGGGAGAGTATGATTTGGGCGGCGCGGGGTATTTATTCCGCCGCTAGCTGCGGTTACTACTAGATTGATCGTGCCAGAGATCGTGCGGCGTGGGTTAACTGCCCGTTAGAAACGCACGAAGCGCATTCCGCGCGCGTAACGGGCGCAGTTAATCCCACGTCCTGGATCGTGGGCTTTCGAGTACTCGTTCGAGGTGACCTAACGGGCTGTGGGCCCTGGCTGCAGTGATAGGCGTGTGGCATGCTGTTGCACTAGCACCGAGGCGTCGGGGGTACGTGGGCGTGACACGTGCCCCACAGGGACACGAGAAGATAGATTTGGTATGATCGAGCGGGATCGTGTCCAAAATTTTACGAAGTCAAACTACTCGGCAGCACGGCGAAGAGAGCGCTCTACTCGGCTCCAAAGGAGTTTCACTCATAACAACAGTTGGAGAGATACGAGAAGGAGTCATTGGTCCGGGTTGAGGTGCAACTCGGCCTAATTCTTTCATGAAGAAAAAGTTGGTTTAAGCTGGCAGTGCCCAACGAACAAGTTCACTGGACACTACCAGCTTCGGGGACCAATGTCGGGGGGCTACCCCCGAGTAGGGGTAAGGCAAGTGGTAAAGCAAGGGTTAAAGTGATGTTGACTGAGTAGACGGCTACCCAGGTATCCAGTACCCGGTAGGTTCTATTCGGTGATACTCACTGATGGCCAGAACAATATAACAAGGAAGATCAACATCGTCCGAGTAAAGAACGAGTGGTACGAGTAGATGAGCTGCAAGCCTACTCGGGCAAGAAGTTAATGGAGCCGTTCTGACAGAGATCCCGCATATCCCGCAGCCGTACAGGCGTGCGGTTCAACTTACGGAGCACATGATTATCCACGCTACGGCGTGAGTACAGTGAGAGTTGGCGCCTGTCACGTCCTGTCACTGACAGAGGGGACATGACGTGTCGGGGGGGCTACTCTATGAGACTGACAGGGTGGACAGGTCCTGTCAGCCGGACGGCGCGGCGACTTCTCGCACCCGCGTCAGCGGGAACCCGGAAGCGTGCCCTGCGTGTCCCAGTGGAGTTGTCCTATCAGTTGTACCTTTTATTCTTTGTTTACTCGGATGGGCACCAGTATATAAGGTGCCCAGCCCCCTCCTGCGCAAGGAACGTTGGCCCTGAGCGCATTTATTGAAAGAGCTAGCACTAGAGCAAGAGAGAGCAGCAGAGTGGCTACTCGGCTGAGAGGCAAAGTTGTACTGTGGCTACTCGGATAACATACATACAAAGAGATAGGCAGGAGTAGGGGTGTTACCTCCACACGAGGGCCCCGAACCTGGGTAGATTGTTGTGTTTGTAGTGTTCTTGAGCGCGGCTACTCGCCGTGCATCCCTCCCCGGATACCTACAACGTCCATCGGCCCCAAACCTTAAGCCATCCCATGGCGTCTGTCTTTCCCATCCTACGACAGTATACATAACTTTTCTTACTTGACCACTTTTTGATTTGAGCAACAGAAGATTTTAGAAAAAAACCATCTTTACCTGCTGTCCTGTTTTGACAGATTTCTTCCAATAATTGCATTTGCATCTTAATCTCTTTCTTTTAGTGTTCTTTTGAGAAAAAAGAATTTCAAAAGAAGTTGTGACAGTAGCTAATGTGTTTCTGAGTGTTAGGCATGTGTTGAAACTGAACCATGTGAATTTATTATTTCGATTGCACTAACGTTGCTAATGAAGATCGTGAGAAATTTGGTGTGAAGGGAGTTTTCAAGGGTCAAGAGAAGAGGATGATATGACATGATCAAGAAGATTGAAGATACTAAGCTTGAGGATGACCCGGAGGTACATCCCAGCAAATTCCAAGAAGACTGAAGCGTCTAAGCTTGGGGATGCCCAAGGCATCCCCTTCTTCATCAACAAATTATCAGTTCACTTCTGGTGAAATTATACTTTTATTCGGTCACATCTTATGTGCTTTACTTGGTGCGTCTTTTATTTTTGCTTTCAGTCTGTTTTTATTTTTGCAATAAGCTTGGTTGTACCCCATCATTCTTTTATAGGAGAGTGACACGCTCCGCTTTTTCATCGGAATACTTTGTATTCTTAATCTTTGTCTGGCTGCTGTATTTATTTAGCTCCTGTTTTGCATGCATCTCTTATCAGAGTTGTTAGTTTTAGTAGTGTTATATGAGTACTCTCATGTTTGCTTGTTGTATCATAAATAGTATTTTTTTAAACATATCTTGTATGGTGCTTGTTGGGAAAAGAAACTGCTGCTTGAAGTAGAATTTATAACAGTGCAAGTAGAAGCTTGTATAGACTGTGGCTAGAACTTTTTCATGCCATGCTAAATGTTATTTTAGTTTTAAAGACTTTTGGTTATTGAGTAGCATGAATAGCCTCAAATAGTTGAGAGTGTTTAATATGCCATTGAAAGATTCATGAGTTGTTCTTGTCATAGTAAAGCATAAATTTATGGTATTCTCTTTCGAATGTTTTAGTTGGTTGACTTGGCTAATGCTCACACCATGTTTATGACTATGAACCAGTCACGAATAGCCTCCATGACCAATTAGTTTTTGAACTTGTGATACCGCTTATGTTTTAATTAATGATGTTTATGTCGCTATGCATGATTATGGCTCTTATGCTCTCTTGATTTTTCGCTCCCAGTCTTTTGCTAGCCTCCACCTGTACTGAGTATGAGCTCTACTCGTGCATCCAACTCCCTTAAACCAAAGTTTTCCCATTGTGTCCACCATACCTACCTACATGTGGTATTTCACTGCCACTCCAAGTAAATTGTTCATGCGCTACCTTTAAAACTTTCAAAATTACTTTTGTTTTATGTTCTTGTTTTTGCTCATGAGGACGTCAATGGAGAATCTTTATCTCACTTGTTGATTGAATTTCACACCCTGGACTAGTGGCTTCATCCGCCTATCCAAATGATAGAAGAGCTGGCAGCGGGGTGCCCAGCCCCAAATTAATGCAAACAAATTCTCTTCACTATTTTTGCCTCTAATTTACCAGTCAAAGCATAATTGTGTAAACAAAAGAGAAAGATGGATGACCTTATACCCAAATGCGTCCTTCATATGGGGGCCGCTCTTGTGAATCCAGTTGTCTTGTGATGTACTATATTTTCTGTTTACCATTCGTTGACACTAGCATACACCTCTCCTAAAATAAGACACTCCTCCATGGTATGTGATTGTTGGCAGGCACCCGAGGATTCGGTTACCCATGGTTTGTGAAAGATGGATGGGAGGAGTGTCAAACTTTTAATAGCTCTGTTTAATAAAATAAAAATCTCTAGCACATGAGTGATCCCTGCTTCCCTCCGCGAAGGGCCTTTCTTTTACTTTTATGTTGAGTCTCCATCTTCTAACTTTATGCACAATTGAGAGAGAATTTTTGCCATTCTGAGTTCTATGTGCATTTGTCCCATAAACATCAATAATTGATTCATGGTGTGATATTGTTTGTTCTTAAATTATTTGCTCTAGTCTTCCTTATGAACTTTGAAGGTGTCCTGGCATTTATGTTTTGTCACACTCTTAAGGACTAGTGAAATACCACTTTGCCATGCTTTCTCTATACTTGAAACAAACGTTTATCTTTCTTTGCATTATTATCCATGATCCTTTATTTAACATACTCTTCATGATGCAAAGTGATTGCTATGCTTTATTATTAAAGTTCTATTTATCATGTTTGTGTTTGAAGTTCTATGATCTCAGCATACATATGCTTTTACATTATAATGATCAAGTTTATGTTAGTAGCATGTCACCTCAGAAATTATTGTGTTTTATCGTTTAACTACTCGAGGAAGAGTAGGAACTAAGCTTGGGGATGATTGATACGTCTCCAACGTATCTGATGCTCCATGATAATATTATGCCAATTGCTACATGTTTTCTCCCTTCTTTGTAGCATTTTTACATGTTTTCCGGGACTAACCTATTTACAAGATGCCAAGTGCTAGTTCCCTGTTTTCTGCTGTTTTTTATTTCAGAAAATTTGTTCTGGAAATATTCTCGGAATTGGACCCCAGAAATCCCGAAGTGCCTATTTTTCCCGAAAGCATCAAGAAGACCGAAGAGGAGTCGAAGACGAGCCTCAGGGGGCTCACACCATGTGGTGGCGCCCCACTTGGCCGCGCTAGGGGGTGGTGTGGGGCCCCTGGGCTCCACCGCCTTTGCCCTTTCGCCTATTTAATCCCCCCGGATGGAAAACCCTAGACTCCTTATCAAATATCCCCAAAAAGTTTCGCAGCCGCCGTCGTCGTCAACCCTAGATCAGGGGGTTCTGAAGCTGTCTCCTGGCACCCTGCCGGAGAGGAAATCATCACTGAAGGCTTCTCCATCACCATGCCTGCCTTCGGAGTGATGCGTGAGTAGTTCATCCTTGGACTACGGGTCCATAGCAGCAGCTAGATGGTTGTCTTCTCCTCATATGCCTACATGTTTGGATCTCGTGAGCTACCTATCATGATAGAGATTGTTCTTATGTAATTCTATATGATGTGTTTATTGGGATCCGATGAATATTGAACTTATGCCAAGTTGATTATAGTCTTTATTGCATATGTTATTTGTGATCTTGCATGCTTTCCGTTGCTAGTGGTTGCTCTGGCCAAGTAGTTGCTAGTGACTCCAAGAGGGAGTATTTATGCTAGATAGTGGGTTCATGCCTCCTTTTCGTCTGTGCTCGAGTGACAGAAACGTGAAGGGGGAGGATGTGATGTTGCCACTAGGGAGAAAACAGCGGTCTGAGTGCCCGCGTGTACAATCATTGCTTACTTTACACATATTGTTTAATGCAATTATCTGTTCCTTGCAACTTAATACCTAAGGGGGTTCGGATGATAACCTCAGGGTGGATTATTAGTCATAGATGCAGTTGAATTACGGTCTATGTATATTGTTGTAATGCCCGCACTAAATATCATAGTAGTCTTCATGTCATGAATGTGCACTACGGTGCAACCTTTATTTGTCAATTGCCCAACTGTAATTTGTTCACCCAGCATGCTATCTTTTATGGAGAGACACCACTAGTGAATTTATGAACCCCGGTCCATTTTCCTACAATGTTAAACAAACCTCTACAATTTCCTGTTTTCTTTACTTACTGCAAGCATACACCATTTTCCACACTATACGTCTAATCTTTGTTTTCAGCAAGACCGGTGAGATTGACAACCTCACTGTACCGTTGGGACAAAGTATTTTGTTTGTGTTGTGTGCAGGTTTCGTGTTGTTGCTGACACCGGTGAGGCGCCATCACCACCATCAGTGGCATCAACCTTCCGAAGGTCCTCTTTCTCCTACTGGATTGATAACCTTGGTTCTTAACTAAGGTGAAAACTCCTACCGCTGTGCTCATCACACCCTCCTCTTGGGGTCTGCCAACGAGTGCAAGATCTGCACCATCACCCATCCCGAATTTTGACAGAGAGTTCAAGGTAAAACAAGAAGACTGTTTTGACGAACACGGATATATTCATCCGTGGGCGAAAAAACACTTTGCTCGTGCTCCCTTAATCCGTCCTTGGCCACAAGGCAGACTTATTGTTAGGAATAATTACGTATTCTCGCCTCGCTAGGTCATACAAGACGGTCTTTGCCATGTCGGAATTACCTTTGCAGAATATGCTAAGCAATTTTCCGAGAATCTTGCGAGCTTGGAAATGATGAGCCAGGTAAATACCTCTAGCCCTCAAGCATTAAGACAAAAGAATTCTTTTTGTTTTTTTGCCTTAATGCTTTTCTCTTTGGCCTGCTTATTTTTTGACTTAAGCGACTTTTCCATTATCTATGTCTCCGCAAACTGTCGAGACCATAAATATGGAACTTTTCAACAAGCTCACCATTAAGAACAAGGAGGTTAAAACTCTCCTTAGCATTCTTGTCGACAAAGACTTTGAATTGGCCTCGGTTCAGCAACAGCTGAAGGACTCAGTAGGTAAATATCATTTGTACTGCTGTTTTTTCTAAGTCTTTTTCCGAGTATTGATCTCTTCATTCTTTACTCTTTTTAGCTTCTTTGGCTAAGGCCAAACAAATTGCTGAAGATGCTGGCAATGCCGAGAACCTCCGAAAGGAAAATTCGGAGCTTTACAAGATGACAGTAAAGCTTCAAAAGGAACTAGAGGCTAGCCAGCTGGCTACTGGTATTGCCGAGTCCAAGTCTTCTTCCCAGGCCGAGAAGGATAAAGCGACCATCCGGGATTTGGAAAATTCCCTCAACCAGCGCCTTGAAGAAGGCGTTGAGATGGATAAAATCCTGGGTAAGTTTTTTGTTCTTCTACCAAGCTTTTTCTTGTACTTTGACATCACACCTTACTTTTCCTCCTTCTGTGATTGTTTTGAACAGAAGGGAATCCTTTGATTACCCGGATTGACAGAATCCGAGCTTTCGGGGATATCTTCGCCGACATCAAGACTGCGGGGATGCTACTTGTGAACAAGTACATTCCCGACAAAGCTGAAGATTTCTCAGAAGCCAGCAAACTTCTGGAGGCTATAGAAGAGGTGGCGAACCAGAAAGAGTCCTGGATTCGCTCTGCTGCTCGCGGTGGTTTATGCATGGCCCTTGGGCTGATGCGTATGCATTATACCATCGCGAAATCCTAGCGTGTTGCTACCGGTATCTCTCAAGGATACACGGAAGCGTGAAGAGCCGATATTTTTGAGTCTGTCAAGGGGCATGCCACCAAGATAGCTCAAATGGTGTCGATCTCGACGTTCTACCCGGAGGAAGAAATTCCGACAACTCCGGAGAACCCTAGGACAGCGACGAGGAAGACTCGGATGCCTCTAACGCCGCCTAATTCCTGCGTAGCTGGCCGAGAAAAATAGAAGCATTATTATTCTTCAAATGTAATATCAACTGTAATGCTATCTATCCTTTGTATAAACAAGTGGTCATCCCTTTTCCTTTAAAATTTGAATCTTTGCAAGTTTTTCTGGGTTTTAATTCCTTTTCCTGCAAAGTTCTCCGATTTGTATGCCTTAACTTTCCTTAGTGTTGAAGTGGATCAGAAATACTTAATCTTCATGCCAAGTGACTGGGTTCAGACCTATCAGTCAAAACTCGGAATCATGGATTGTACTTAGGCACTTTTACTTACTAATTCCAGTGACCCAACACACAAACAATCAGATACTACTTAGGAAAAAGTAAGGAATTTTTAAAAAGTATGAAACTCAGGCACGCAGGCACAATCTGGGTTTCCTTAAGCCTCCTTAGGCTATAAAAGCATTCAGGTTTATAACTCCGAGCACGCAGGAAAAATTTGGGTTAACATTGAAGCAAATTGACAGATCATTGTAAACAATGTAAACATCGTTGTTTTCTCCCTAATGGCAACATCACATCCCCCACCCGTTACGTTTCCGTCACTCGAGTGCGAGTACAAGGGAGGCATGAACCCACTATCTAGCATAAATACTCCCTCTTGGAGTTACAAATATCTACTTGGCCAGAGCATCTACTAGTAACGGAGAGAATGCAAGATCATAAATAACATAGACATGAATAAACATGATAGATTGATAATCATTGGACATAGCATTCAATATTCATCGGATCCCAGCAAACACAACATGTAGCATTACAATAAGATGATCTTGATCATGTTAGCCAACTCACAAGGTCTGAACATGAGGCATAAAAAGGAGAGAACAATCATCTAGCTATGGCTATGGACCCGTACTCCAAGGATGAACTACTCATGCATCACTCCGGAGGCGGGCATGGTGGTGTAGAGCCCTCCAGTGATGAATTCCCCACCCGGTAGGGTGCTGGGGAGAGCTCCAGAACCCTCCCGAACTATGCTTGACGATGCGGCTGTGGATGTTTTTCATGGAAAAGGCTTGGGTATCTAGGGTTAAATCGTGAAGATGTATAAATAGGCGTGAGGGCAACGTCGGTGGGTGGCCAGGGGTCCCACACCACCTCCAGGCGCGGCTAGGGGGCGCGCCGCCCTATGGTGTGGGGCCACTGAGACCCCCCTACGGGTCCCCTTCGGACACCGTGTGTGCGACAGATTTCTAATACTTTTTCTCTTTTGTCCAATTCTGAGAATATTTCTAGAACAACTTTTCCAAAATAAAAAACAGTAGAAAACAGGAACTGACTCTGTTGCATCTTGTCAATAGGTTAGTCCCAAAAAATCGATAAAAATGGCATAAAGTGTATAGGAAACATGTAGCATATAGTATGAAAACAAAATGGAACATTAGAAATTATGAATACGTTTAAGACGTATCACTCCTGCGCCGTCTTGGTCGTCGAGGACAGCTGCACCGTCCATGGCACCACGGTGGGGGCGCCCGGTGACGTTGCCTCCGTGTTGTAGTGCGGCCTTGGTCTCCTTGCACCGAAGAGGTAATCCTGGGAGGCCTCTTTGGCTAGCACAGTTGTCCCCCGGACTTTATACACCAGAATGGCAACTATAACCAAAGCAGGTCTGCACCACTGCGCGGTCTTCGTCAGCGCACGGAGATGCGGTCGTCAGCGGCACATGTCTTGTCCTCCTCCGAGCGGATGAGTTCCTTTGAGAGGAGCGAGGTGGCGGGGTAGAGCTCCTCTCGAAGGGGGAGTCCCCGTCTCCGAGGGCTTGGGCTGGTTAGGTGGAGACGCCGGACCTTCACATGAATTGAGTTACTCGATTACCTTTGAGAGATACCTGCTGGGCCGGGCAGCAACAGACGGACCAGGATACCCCGGTATCCGGGGGGGAGATAGTAGCCCCAGGGCCCGTGATGACACGTGGAGGAAGGAGGAAAGGATTCGCAGGGCCACCGCTGCCTTCCCGCGTGGTGAATGTGGCGCGACGGTTCGGGGATGGCACCCCACGACCGATTGGACGTGGGAACAATGGTTCCCTGCGGCGCAGCCCGACAGTCGGAAGGGGCCTAGGATATTGCCCCGGGGATTCACTTCTTGACTTGCGCATGTCTCGTCTTCTTCTCTTCTCCCCTCGTCCTTTCCCCAGACTACAGTGATCCCTCTTGCCTTCTCCGCAGCTTGCCACCACCGCCGCCTTTCGACTGGACGCCATGATGCCCGTGGTCGAGCCTTCCACCATCGACTCCAGCAAGATGAGGAAGGCACAATGCATGGCGGCGCACTCCTCCAATGATCATGGTGCCACCACTCTTCTCGCGGGTATGGTTGATCCCGACGAGCTCTCCCCGACGTCGTACCTGATCTTCTGTCAATCGATGATTTCGGGAATGGTTTCCCCCTTCTCTTCCTTCTTCCACACCGTACTTGATCACTACCGCGTCCACCTGCTCCATCTTTGCCCCAGTTCCACCCTTATCCTCTCCGCCTTCGCCTTCTATTGTGAAGCGTTCCTAGGCGTGAAGCCAACCGTGGCCTTCTTCCGCTGCTTCTTCGAGCTGCAGGAAGAACAGGCCGTCCCGGGCATCGCTGATCTCTCCTTCCGCCTGGGAACCGGTATGGGGGCCATGTTTCCTCAAATGGAGATCCCGCACGAGACCCCCGGCTTCCATTCAAGGTGGATGTATGTCGAGGCCGATGAGGCTTGTGACCTCCTGGAGTTTCCTTCGTCTTCGCTTGTACGACACTCGGGGTGGCGGTCGGAGGATCTCTCCAGGCCATAGTCTTCAACCTTTGAAGGAGCTCGTGCATGCGCTACATGAACAAGGCCTCACCTTTGACATGCTCGTTTCTGAGATGGTCGAGAGGCGCCTCGCCCCTTGAAGAGTCACGAGAGGCGCTTGTGGTTGTACTCGGGTCCCAATGACTCGATGTGCCTAGACGGAAATTTCATCAGTCTGCGCACCACCTCCATGGCGCTCGAGGTGCTGCTTCACTTCGATCTGCCGTCGGGGCTCCCCCCGGGTGTACTTCCCCTCTTAGATCTTCCGCCGGGGAGAGGGAAGCAATTCTGGTGCTGATGTCTCTCTTCGGCAGATGGGGCCCTCTGGCTGAGGGGACGAAGTCGCGTGTAGACAATCCGTACACTCTAGACTATGTCGAGGAGAGAGCTGAGAGCTCCATCCCCTTCCCGGCCACCGCAAAGGACGCTTCCTCCTCAAGGGCGCGCTGTAGTGTGGTGCTGTCCTCTAAAGATCAGGAGGACAAAGAAGGGGGTACCTCGCACCGACTGTGCCCCGAGGAGGACAAGGGCCAAAGCGTCGTCCCCAGCCACTGCTTGGGAAAAAGGCCTAGGGCCGAAGATGATCCGTCACCCTCGAGAATCGTTGCCGAGGAGGCCCAGGTGGCGCGTCCCCCTTCACATCGGCACCACCCCAGGGTATGGCGCTTCGGAGGAGAGTAAGGGGCCTTGCCACTAACTTTTTCTTCGCGTCTTTGCTCCATGTTCTGACGTACTTGCTTCATCCTTGGTAGTGATCAGGGCGTCGACGCTCTTGTGGAGTCGCAGGGCCGGATCCCCGATCTCACTGCCGCGCCTCAGGTGGGTTAGCCTATGGCTGAGGAGGCGACGATGGAGGCCTCCGCCGAGGCAACACCATTGCTTCAAGACCGGCCCGAGGCACTTGAGGAGGAGGTTCTGGTGATTTCGCCGGCCCCCAGCATGGGGGAGGACGCGGTAGTTTCTTTGAGGTCCGGCGGGGCCGAGGCTGAAGTAGAGACCGCTCAAGACACGATGGTGGTGCATGTCGAAGCTCCTACTGAGGACTGGCGACTCAGCCAGCCAGCATCCCATCCGGTGCTGGGCCGAACCTTGGCGCCCTCGCGGATGACTTGTCGAGGTAGGTCCACGATGTTGTTTCTGTCGTGACCTCCCCTCAGGAGGCCGCCCTGACCACTCAGCTTGAGCATCTTGAAGCCTTGGGCGGCCAACTGCGGGAGGTTTTCGCTTTTAGCCTTGTGCAGGAAGAGGCGGCTGCCGCGACGAGACGCGCAATGCCGGCGAAGGCCGAATGCAAGCGCCGAGGAGCCTCCGTGGTGCTAACATAAGCCCAGCTAGCCCTGACGAGTGCGCTGGACGGTCAAGAGGACCTTCGTCTGTAGAAGAACCAACACTCGCTGGAAGTGGAGGAATGGCTCTGCCTTCGTCGGGAGAAAGAGGAGGAGCTCGCCTCCAAGGAGAGGATGGCCAACGAGGTCGAGAGCGACCTCTCCAAACGGGAGGAGGGGGTAGCCCATGCCGAGTTCAAACTCAGTCTTGAGCGGGAGCGCCTTGACACCCTCGAGGCTGAGGTACGGGCGATAGAGGCCCGTTCCTATGAGAAGGTCGACGCGTGCAATGCCCGACTCGTCGAAATGAGGGCGAACAGTGAGCGGGGCATCCAGAAGGAGGTCGAGGCAGGACACGCGGACATTCGCGGAGAGCTCCCGAGGGACTTTGGTCAAAAGAACAAGGATCTGGAGGCCAAGTTCGTCCGGCGGAAGAAGGAGCTAGAGAATAGGGAGAGGAACCTTGAAGAGGACTTGGAGAAGGTACGTCAGAGGCGCGACGAGGAGAGGAAGGCGAAGGTCCTCGTGGCCAAGGAAGCAGCGAGGCATAAGGTGGATCTGCTCGCCTTGCAGGGGCAGATTGCCCCGCTCGTGGAGGGAGAAGAGGAGCGCCAGGCTTCTGCTCAGTAGGCGCGTGAGCTGCATCACCAGTTTGAGGGGTTGTTCCATCAAGCGCCTCGCGTAACATCCGCTCCATTGCTGATCGCTTGCACATCGAATCGCCGGATCTTCCCCTCGAGCTTAGTGGTGCTGGTTGCGTCGATTACTTCTGTAGTTCATTACCACTCTTGAGGAGGAGGTCCACGACTTGGACTGGGTCTTGAACGAAGAGAACCACCAGCTCCTGGCGGTGGCGGTTAACCATGCTTTCTCCCTGCTTCAGCTTGCCAATACCTCCTTTGACTTTGATACTCTCTCTGCGCCGATCCCGTCCGATCTTCAAGAATCCCTCCGGAGCCAGGTGCGTGAGGCAGAGAACGCCTTCACCGAGCAGTTCAACCCTTTGGTGGGTCCATCCTCGTCAAACCTCCTGGCGTCAACGAGGCGGGAGGATCCGGTGGTGATGCTGACGACGCCAGGAGCCATGATTCTCCTGCCTACATTTGATTATTGTCTTCGTTTCCTGGTGCATGTAATAGGCAGTAGGTGAACTCTTGGGTGTTTAATAACTTTATTTTGTTGTACCCTAATTCACGGGCATTCCCTCGTAGTGATACTTGGCTTTTGTGTGATGATGTTCCTCAAGGTGTTCTGCTTGTGTCATTTGCAGTGATTCTCTAGCCGCGCCTTGTGGAGGACTCTTTCAGACTCTGTGTGAAGAGTTGAGAGCTGCTCCCTTGCTCCTTGGGAGTGAGGCTACCTGCAGTTTATGCTCCTGGGGAGGTGCGCGTTTGTCTTTTCCTTCGTGAGTGTCTCGTGAGGAGAACCGCGCCAAGAGACTTGGCGAAGTGTTGAGTGCGGTAGTGACCCGCTCACATACATTGTTCCATCCCCCGCTCGTGGGATGCTCTCGAGAGGAAAAGAACACTCGCGCGCCTCTTTGGAGTGGGAAGTATGCATGCTGAGATGAATGCGTATGGTTTTGTTGGATGTAAAGATACAAGCATGCCGGCATGAAAAGGAGATGGCATTGCTTTGTGAAAACAACAAGATTTTACTGCTAGGGTGAGACATTGTCATCTTGCAAAACGCTTGGGGATGTCGCGACCTTGTGGTCCCCAAGAATCACTTGACGTCACCATGCGGACACGGGAATCCCATCCTGATGGGGCTGATACTCGCGCGAGTTCAGGTGCACAGCTCGAGGATGTAGTGGCCTTGTGGTGCCCTCGAGTAACAAAAGTTTACCCCGCCGGAGCGGGGCTCCCACTTGTGTGGGTAGAAGCTCCCGCGATCTTGTGGCCCGCCTGGCGAGAGCTCTAAGAGACCTTCACGGAGAGAGGTCCTGGCGTTGTTTTTACTGTGGCAACACGGGGTGTCCTCGAGGGTACGTCTCCATGGCCTTGTGGAGACCATGGAGCGAGCATGTGGTGAGCGCTCCTCCCTAGGAGAGAGGCGAGATCGCATGGAGAGAAGTGGTAGCCCCCGAGCCTCCAGTGCTTTGGGGGTCGTCATGGTGGCAGCCCTCGAGCCTCCATCGCTCTGGGGGGTTTTCAGTGTGGCTGCTCCTTTGCGGGAAGTGAGCAGGCTCTTCTTGGGAGCCTCATCGAGGTGTCCCACGTCGTCTTTGTCCGCGTGGCTAAAGGTTGCCGCCGCCTTGTAGGCTCGCTCGACGGAGCGTGTTGCGTCCTCCATCTCCCCATGGACGGTGATGGTGCTAGCAGGCCTAGGTAGCTTGGCGAGGTTATATGCATGGTGCATCACATCCATGAACTCTGCAAGAGCTGAGTACCCGAGGATGACATTGTAGGGAAGGGAGATGTGCACCACGTCGAAGTCGAGGGTATCAGTGCGGTAGTTGTGGCGAGTGCCGAGCGTGAAGGCGAGGCGCACCTGTCCCGGGGGACCGTGGTGCCATCTGTGACACCTTTGAATGGCCTCGTGGGAGCCAGGCGCTTGTAGCGCACTTGGAGTCGCTCGAAGGTGGGCACCGAGATGACGTTGAGGCTTGCACCCCCGTCGAGTGGGGTCTTGTTGACGGAAACGTTGTTGATGGTGGGGGTGCAGACCAAGGGTAGGGTTCCCACAGTCCTTGTGGACTTGGGGTGGTCACTGATGTCGATGAAGACCTTGTGTCTAACCACTTGAGGAGTTTTGCGGCCGCTGTGCCTGGGTGGACACTGTTGATCTCGCGCGAGATCTTCTTGAAGTGGCGGTTGGAGAGGGGAGCATGTGCTCCACCAAGGATGCAGGCCATGTAGCCTGTGGGCTCTTGGTAGCCCCTGCAGTGTTCATCGCCCCGACCTTGGTTGCCCTCAGCGGTAGCTGCTGTTGGGGCGGCAGGTAGCCGCCGCCGTTGTAGCCACCTGTGTTGTAGTTGTCGTACCCATTGTAGTGGTTCGGGCCGCGCTCCTCCCATCTCCCTCCAACACGGCCTCCACCTCAACCAGGGCTGCGCCAGCCGCCGCCTCGAGAGTAGCCCTCCTGGCTACCCCTCATGAGGCGGTCTCCCCGCGTCCTCTCCAGTTGGAAGCAGTCCTTTGTGGCGTGTGAGTGCATCCTGTGAAACTCACAGAAGGGGCGGTTGTCCGTCACGGGTGCAGCCTTGCTTGCGTTCTGGCTCAGCAACCAGAACATCCGGAGCTTTCATTTGGCGTCGCCGTCGTCGCTTTGCGCCTTGTTCTTACTCTTGGAGGCCACTGGCTTGGATTCATCGGCAGGTGCGTTGTGTCTGAAGAGGCGTACCTCCTCAGCCTTCGCGCACCTGTCGGCCATGTCCACGAGCTCAACGGTGGAGGTGAGGTCGTCCCTGATTCCGAGCTCCTCGAGCATGCGCTCGTTGGTGACCCCTCCCATGAAGATGGAATGACATTCGCATCGGCGATGCGGGCGATCTTGTTGCGTGTCTGGCTGAAACGCTGTAGGTACTAGCGAAGTGTTTTGCCTGGACGGTTGTAGATGTCGTGTAGGTCTTTGTAGGGGAGGGGCGCTTGTAGGAGCCCTTGAAGTTGGAAACAAAGATGAGGCACAAATCCTCGAACGACCCAATGGATGCCTCTAGCAGGTTCATGAGCCAAATGAGGGCGGGGCCCTTGAGGGCCATGGGAAGCCAGTTCTCCATGCACTTGTCGTCCCCCTTTGCAGATCCTACGCTGAGGCAGTAGAGCTGTAGGAAGTCGAGGGGAGGGGTAGTCTCGTTGTAGCGAAATCGTAGTGTCGGGTTGAACTTCGGCGGCCATGAGACCGTGCGGAGTTGCTTGGTGAAAGCGAGTGCGCCGCCGACGTAGACCATGGTGCGCGCGTCGCCATCGGCCGGCGGCGAGGTTGTGGACGGTGCGGCGCTCGCGCTCATGACAACGCTCGATATGCACACGCACATCTGCTGCAGTGCGCAAGATTTGGAAGTTGTTGCTGCCCTTGTCAGGCACCTTGGTGGTGGGTGCCTTGTCAGCGAACTTGGTGCGGTGATCGCCTTGCACCGGTGAGGTTACACCGTGGGAAGGGGGTGGCGCGTCATGAGCTGCTGCACTCCTACGCTGGCCAGCGTCGCCTCTCGCAGCTCCTGCGGGGGGACGTTTGTGACGGTGGCGAGCTCCTGGAATCGGGCGAGCAATGCGGCGTCAGGATGCAAGTGGGACGACATGCGGGAGTCCCGCGAATCGTCCGCATATGCCCGCATAATTATGTGGGATTATGCGGGTAGCCCACATAATCTTTGCGGGTGTCCACGGCGCCCGCATATCCCACATAAACCATGAAAGGACACCAAGCAAACTAGCATGTTACTCGCTGATCAAAGCAAAACTAGATAATTGTCAAATAAGAAAGTAGAATACTGAAGTTTTCAGTAGCTATCGGTACTTTGCAGTTGCAGACTTTGATTACCAATCCAACACATGTGTCTGAAAAGACTCAGAATTCAGTAGGAGGATCTAGTCGAGGTACACTAGGTGCCATGGCACCACCCCTAAAAGAAATTTAATTGACATAGTGGTTCATGTACAGTGATATATTCATAAACATGTTTTAACTTTGCAACCTCCAAAACCATCTATCAAAATCTAGTTTATCTAGCCATTAACTCAAAAGCCAAAGTCAAACTAGCCAAAACCATTCAAGCCAAATCTTATTCTGCATGGGATGCATTCGAAGATTTATATGATTGGATAATGAGTTCCGCAGCAGCTCTATATCTCCTTTACTCCTTTGTTATAAACTGTTTTAATTCCAACATAGATGCCTTTATAAGGCAAGTTCTATTAATTAAGTTATGGCCTTTCGGCAATCTTCATTAAAATCCGCCAAACTGCCGTCATGATACAGCGGGATAGGTTGATACGGCGGGATACATGAATTTTACAGTCCCCGAAATTCGAATTTTTAAAAAAGAAAACAAATTCAGGGATGCGGTAGGACATGTTTGGGATACGGCCTGGCCCAACAAACAGCCTCGGCCCAATACCCAATCCTATTTTGCAGGGCTCCCGCACGCTCTCACTAGTGGAAACAACCCCTTTCGTCCAGGGGGCCAGGGGGCATCTGTCCCGGTCGCACAAAAACCCGGGACAAATGCTATGCATTGGTCCCGGTTCGGTTGCCCGAAGCAGCAGAAACCACCTGGGGGCATCTGTCCCGGTTCGTGGGGAGGCATTGGTCCCGGTTTGTGGCACGACCCGGGACCAATACCTAGCCACAGGCCACGTGGCACGCGCATGGGCATTGGTCCCGGTTTGTGGCACGAACCGGGACCAATACCTAGCCACAGACCCACAAATAGTCTTTTTATCCACCCCATTCAACCAATTTCCAAACGCATTTGTAATATTGGTTGAAGATATTTTCTCTCCAAAATCAGAAATACAAGCTAAACCTAAGTAGAAGACCTCTGCTGGTGGTAGAAGAAGCTGCGCTTAATGTCCGGCCACGATATTCGTCTCCGTTGCACAACTCCCAACAAAAAACAGCATTCACATTAGGCGGCTGCGTTAATGTCCAACCACTCTCTACCCTCCTCTTTTTGAAGGTCGACCGCCCACACATTTCAGAAACGAAGCGCCAGTCCATCTTCCTATTGCCGCTCTGCGACTCGCACATGCCGGCGGCCACATGAGGTCAGGCATCGACGTCGCAAAGTATGCATTCACATTAGGAGGGGGACATGCATTTCGATAGATAAACAAGGCACAGTACACATAATGGCAAGATTGGATCTAAATCTAAACGGAGAGCATAGATCTAAATAAACAAGGCAGTACATAATGGCAAAAGTGCATCGATCTACTAGTCATACTCCTGCCTAGGCCTATAGTACATGTACTCGTAGTCGTCGTAGTCGCCGCCGCCGTCGTCGTCACTATCGTCTGACGGTGCTCTGCACTCCCTCGGAGGATCACGACTCCAGGACTGGGCCTGAGGGTAGCGCAGGCGGGGGATATCGCCGGCCCTGATGTAGTCCATGACGCTCTGTAGAGTCCGGCCGGACCACCATAGCCGACGACCGGCCTCGTGAAAGTTCCCAGGAGGCAGACCGTCCTCCTCATACCTGGCGAGCGCCCTCTCACGCCGATTGATGAAGAAGGCATCCCAAGTATGCTGGTTATCGGGATGCCAACTGGGATTCCTCCGCTGCTCCGGCGTGAGCTCGTGGTAGTAGTGGTTCGTGATGGCCGCCCGACGCGCCACACCTTGAGGAAGAGGAGGGACCGGCACTCCTCCGGCGCTCAGCATCCAACCGGCGGGAACGTTGTAGCCGCACGGGCAGGGGTAGTTCGAGGCGGAAAGTGCCTCCGCCTGGATGAATGTTAGAGTGGGTACGGTAGAAGCCATGAGAGAGTGGTGAGTTTGTATGTGTTTATGCCAATGGTGTGGCAATGCATACATATATATAGCAAGAAGAAAACATCGATCCCTTTAGTCCCGGTTGGGGACACCAACCGGGACTAAATGGGTTAGGGTTTCATTGGGAGACGGATCATCCCTTTAGTCCCGGTTGGGGAAACCAACCGGGACTAAATGGGAATTAGGGTTTCGTTTGGACCAATCAGATAGAATCACACGGATCGTGTGTTTCTTTCAAGCGCTTGTGAGTCGTTGGATCCGGGTGTGTTTTTTTCGAGCTGTTGTGAGCCGTTCGATCAGGGCTACGGTGTGTTTCTTTCGAGCTGCTGTGAGCCGTTGGATGAGGTGTTTCTTAACCGTTGGATCAAAACCCTAGCTCAACACTTTTTGAGCCAGAGGACCCTATATATAGCCCAGCTTCATACACCCCGGTCAGTTCATCTCTCAAATACAAAACATCCGGATTCTCCATCATACGTCCAACCGTGCATTTGGTATGCATATATGCACCCAGTAGCCACGGTTGGGCTGTGTGATGGCGATACCGTTTGTTTTGTTCTACACCCCCTTTAAGGTTTGATACATCATATATTCAGTTCATCGAGCAAATACAAAACATCCGGATTCGACATCATACGTCCTGCCGTGCATTTGGGTCAGTGTTTAACACATTCTTCCCCCTTTAACACATTCATCCATGCATGCTTGGGTCAGTGTTCACTTTGAGCTCGGGTAGTAATGTGCACGGGAACATCACCACCGGCTTCCGCGGCGTCCCGCAAGATGAAAAAAAAAATTATTATTCATCTGCTAGATAAAACAACTTCCATATTTGCCAATAACCACTTTTTTTTTGGAGTAGACTTCTATATATACATTCAGATTTTCGTTTGATCGGACTGGTTCTCCGTCAGGTAGTGAGAAGTAATGAAGCTCGATCTTTTTCCATTGCCCAGCGCCATATTTCTCAACACCCTTGGCTAGCTTAATCACTTCGTCCTATGTCCAGTGCTTGTCATCTTTCCTATATTGACCTCCCTGCCGAAGGCACATTCTGTAAGTATCGCCATGGCTTGGGCTCTTCCATGAAGTGGTAATTTTCGACCTGTAGAATACAAATGAAGTATCGGTTGATATTATGTTTCTGATGACGATTGTGCAGATGGTTGGATGGTTTATATATAGGAGTTTCGTGCATTACAGATCCTAATACACCGGTTTGTAAATGCATGGTGGCTACCAGCATAAGGGAGATAGTTGATCAAGGAAGAAAAATGGTAATAGTTTTATATTTCTTATTATTACCTGGCTAGGAAGAGGAATAGTAGATGGAGGCCAATCAAGAGGATCAGCCAGTATGTTTGCCCAAATCTGAGCTTCATCCGCTGGCTTCATTGTATGCTTGGCTCAGTGAGGAGCTACCACCTGTTCAATGAATGTGCAAAACTGAGTGCAGGGCTAAAATAAGTGTTCCGTATTCATTCGACAATACACACGACAGTACATGGTAAATCTTAAATATATGTGCAGAACAGAATGCTTACCGCATCCCCCTCGGTATTCGTTTGTTTTCTCTTTTTAATAAAAGAATTTGTATTCCGGCGACACTGCTTTTAATGTAATTATTACTAATTTTAAAACAATATAAGATATTTATATTTAAATTAAGTGTAAATAGTGAAATAGTTAATAGTTAGAATAGTTAGAATAATTATTTAGGAAAACAGAAAACGGATTTGAATTATTTACGCAATTTCAAACAATTTTAATGTTGTAATTTTTTCGTAATTTGAAAGTATGTAGAAGTTATTCACTTACATATTTAAGATATTCAAAATTTGGCGCTAAAACAATTGGCGCGCCGGCCCACTGGTTCTGGCGCGGGCGACCAGCCGGGCCCTTCCGTCCCGGTTGTTGCCACCAACCGGGACGAAGGGTCTTTCGTCCCGGTTGGTGGCACCAACCGGGACGGAAGGGTCTTTCGTCCCGGTTGTTGCCACCAACCGGGACGAAAGGGTCATACGATATAAACACGTCACCGCTCCTTTCAGTTCCAGACCGCGCGCAGGGACCAAATCGACGCCGCCAGGCTGCCCAATTTTTCCGTCCCCCCGCGCCGCCCCTCACCCTGTCGGCATCCGCGCCGCCCCCTCGCCCCGTCGGCATCCTCCTCTGTGGCGCCGCTCCCGACTCCGTCGAGCGCACCCACCCCCCCTAGCGCCCTCTCCCGTTCGCCTCGGCCGCGCGCCGCCCTCTAGGTCCCGTCGCTGCCCCGCGCCGCTGCCCCGCGCCGCCCCTCGATCCCGTCGCTGCCCCGCGCCGCCCCTCGATCCCGTCGCTGCCCCGCGCCATCCTCCACCGCCCCCGCGCCGCCGGCCCGCCGCTGCCCCAAGAGGAGGTAAAAGGCCTGCCTCCATCTCGCCCTAATCTGGGGCCTTTTTTGTTTTTCTTCCTTTTTTTTTACTTAATTACTGTTTTTTATTATTGTTAGAATTATTAGTTTACAAATGTTAGAAATTTTAGTTTATGAATGTTAGAAATTTTAGATTAGACTTATTTACTTTAAATTTGTTTAGAATTGATATAAAAAATTTAAGAATGTTAGAGCATGTATAACAGACCCCCTATATATATGGCCCAAAACCCGTATAATAACCGCTGATATACGGGTTTGGGCTATACCCGGCCATCTAGCAGACCCCGTAAATGGACCACCCCGAACGATTTTTTACAAGTTTGGGTAGGGGGCGGCCCGTCGACCCCTACATGTGCGGGTCGGGAGGGGATATAGAGGGCCAACCCTCTAGCTCGTGCGAGCTAGGGCGCGCTGAAGATCTTTTGAGAGTATGGACAGAGTTTACTTTGTCTAGAAATAACAACAGCAATTAAAATTCAGATATGAAGAGGCATCCCTGATGCCCCTGTTAGAAGAGAGCAAATCAACACTAAAATGAAGAAAACAGATATTGCTGTTGTATGAATGTGTTGAAGAAGCAAAGACAGGACCAAAGGTTACCAAATTTGCTGGTAACCTTTGGTCCCGTCTTTGCTTCTTCAACACATTCATACAGCAGCAATATCTGTTTTCTTCGTTTTAGTGTTGCTTTGCTCTCCTCTAACACGGGCATTAGTCTGGTGAGTTACTAAAAAATCTTCTTTTTGGGGTTTCCTCAAGTTTGTCCGAGTATTTTCACTGCCTCATTCTCTTTTGTTTTTCACTTGTTCCTGCCTGCTATACAGGTCATACCAGAGTGGTTTCTGAACTATTTTGGAGGAAAGATACCAGGAACTGTCAAATTACAAGCCCCTAATGGTATTGCATTTGATGTTGGAGAGTTATGGAGAACATGAACAGAACAATCCTCAAGTATGGGTTCCGCCCACCCATACTTGAGGATTGTTCTGTTCATGTTCTCCATAACTCCAACATCAAATGCAATACCATTAGGGGCTTGTAATTTGACAGTTCCTGGTATCTTTCCTCCAAAATAGTTCAGAAACCACTCTGGTATGACCTGTAGCACGCAGGAACAGGTGAAAAACAAAAGAGAATGAGGCAGTGAAAATACTCGGACAAACTTGAGGAAACCCCAAAAAAGAAGATTTTATAGTAACTCACCAGGCTATGCATGAAAATGTCCAAAACCCTGTACACGCGTTTTAGGGGGCGAAAACATAAGGGGTCTGTCAGACATGCTCTTAGGGGGCGAAAACATAAGGGGTCCGTTAGACATGCTCTTAGAAATTTAAGAATGCTAGAAATGTTATCGTATGTTTAAATATTATTATGCATGTGCAATTTTAATGAATTGGATCTGAAATATATACTTACTCTTTTTGTATAGTATGGAGCCAAGAGACGAAGATGCCGAAAATATGATCGAGGGTTTAATCCGCGGGCCCGACGTAGAGCCCGATGTGAGCCAGTGGATGAACGACTCCGGTGAGGGAGATCCGGTGCTCACCCAGGGAGACGACTCCGATGAGGGAGAAGCCGACGGCTCCGATATGGGAGCAGCCGACGGCTCCGGTGGAACCATACAAATTACAAACACCGGCTCCGAGGTGCATATATATATATGTTAATTAATGAAGCATCCGTTGTCTATATACATGTATTAATAGTCTTTATATTTTTAGCCATCCGGTTCAAATATATCAACCGGAAAAAAGACTAAACGAGGCGCAACAAAGAAGTTGAAAGATACAGAAAGATACAGGATCGACACGATCACAGCAGACGACGCACCCGAGCTTCCCGCTGATGTTGCCCAAAAATTTGTGAAGCAATGCGGAGTGCTAGTTAGAGATCACATCCCGATCACTGTTAATGAGTGGAATGAGCCAAAAGATCCGCGGAAACAAGGAATTTCATATGTCGGCAAAATAGCCAAAGATCATCTTTTCTCAAAGATTTTGGCTAATTTCAACTTACCCGTGCCGGAGGTGGACGAGAATGAAGCGGATGTGACTGAGGCCGATGTTACTAAAATGAAACATGAGATACGGGAAAAGGTCAAAGCGTGGACCCTGAAAAAGATGGCCGAGCAATTCAAAAACTGGAAGAAAAGATTGAACCTTGATTATGTTAAGAAGAACAAGACTCCTGATTTCACTCAAGGGTATGAGAAAATAAAACCCGTATGGCCAGACTTCGTGAAGTACAAGCTGGCAGAGAATGAACTGGAAAGGACGAAAACAAATGAGAAAAACACCGGCAAAAAGGTATATCACCATGTTATGGGGCAAGGTGGCTACAAGGGTTCTAGTCCCAAGTGGGAGACATGGGAGAACAACCTGATTCAGCAGGGGATCACTCCCGAGCCGTTCTTGTGGGTCGAGCGGACAAGGTCATGGTTCTACGGGCATGGGGGCAGGTTGGACGCCGAAGGAAAAGCAATATATAACCTAAGGCATAAAAAGAGTCATCCTCTACCCATAGAGAAGCTGAGAGACGCAATAAAGGACGTTAAAGATGGGAAGTTCGTGCCAGATAGAGAGAACGACGAGCTCACACGAGCCCTAGGGAATAAGGAACACGGAGGGCGTACACGAGGCACAAAAGGCACTCCTCCGTGGAGTGTTGCGTTCGACTCCACCAAAAAGTTATACCTAGATAGAAGCCGTCAACGTAAAAAGGACAAGGAGGCAGCTGAAGCAGAGAATCAGGCAAACTGGAGGCGTCAACTTGAAGAAATGGTAAAGCTGACACAGGATGTAGCAAAGAAGCAGCAAGACCAAATTAACACACTTAGCCAGCAGATAGTGTCTACCGGCGCATCAGTACACATGCTAGAAGTTGAAGCTGAGGCTCCCGACGCCGCACATTCTCATCGCAAAAGCAGCGTTGCGTCCACGCAGCTACCGGATGATGATGCACCACCGATGATTTACCCGGTGGACGAGATCACGGAAATGACATCCTGTGAGCTCCACGTGAAGGTCGTCAATATAACCATCAAGGCGGCGGCCGGATATGTCTTACCGATTGGCAACGAACCAACTCACCATTGTCTCCCGGTTCCACGGGGCTACGCTGTTGTTGGGGTCGATGAAGTTGCCAACGGATTCGAGCGGGTAAAGCTTGATTTTCCTGAAGGTGAAGACGAAGAGTTGACTGAACTCGGAGAAGCCAAGAACTCGACCGTTCTATGGCTAAAGGAATGCATTGTGCTCACAAATCAGACGGAAAAGCCATCGAATTCTCGCATTTCTCCAGCGCAAAAGTCTCCAGCGCGGTCGTCTTCGCAACGCATGCCGTCTCCGGCGCGGTCGCCTACGCCGTGCACGTCTCCAGCGCGGTCGCCTACGCCGCCGCGTCAGCCCTCTCCGCCCACTAAGTTTCTGCCGAAACGTAAAAAATCACCGAAACGTCAACGGTCACCCCTCCCGAAGGTACCAAAAGAGGTACCCAAGTTACCTTACGACTATACTCCCGAGGAAACCCAAAAAATCGCAAAGGACGAATACGATGCGTGGAAATCAAAGCGGAAGGAGAAGCAAAAGCCAGATTTCCCTGAGACCGAAGAAGAGATAGAACGAGCTTGGAAAATGGTGAAGACTCTTCATCAACCCGAGCCGAGTCTGTCATCTGACTATGACCGCTCTATTCTGAAGTCACACCAGGAAATGGTGCGGTCAACGAAGAGTAGTAGCGCAAGCGGGAAAAAGGGGAAATCAGTTGCTCAACTCGGAGAGCAGAAAAAACAATCCACGTCCCCGCTCAAAGTGATTTCCAATACCCAGGTGGGGCCGAGCACTAATATTGCTGATGAGGATATTGATCCGGAGTTTATAACACTGTACGCAGACAAGGCAGCTGATGCGGGTTTGTCCATTGCTGAGTATATGCAAACAGTGAACTACTTCCCCGCAGCTGAATGTGCGTACAAATACGAGTCCGGGCAGCCTCTTGTCAAACCCGAGGAGATAAAGAATCTACCAACGAAAATGCGAAGAGTGCATAATTGGTATATGCAAGCCGCTAATGAATCTGAGGACTGGCTATGTCTCAGCGTTAAGGACGAGCACTATGGAACTGGAAATGGAATTGTTATGATTCAATTTGAGGAATTGTTTCAGTTATACCAGCAGCAGGCCCTCGACAAATCTATCCTTAGTGCCTATTGTCTGTAAGCACTTATTTCTCTAGCTCACCTCATTCAATTGCATATATATTCATATATATATATATATAGTACACTCATATATTATAATTGCAGAATGAAGATTCTCGAATGCAAAAGAGATGGAATCTATGATATTGGGTTCATTGATCCAAATATTATTTATGAAAACACTCTTCGGCAATCTCCCAAGGATACAGAAAATAATATTCTGAGGGCAATAATATTTAACCAACACCGACGGGAAATACTATTTCCTTACAACTTCAAGTAAGTGTGTTACTCTGTTGTAAACATTCTGTTTTCCTTACTCGATGTTCATTGTATAATTGATGAGTTCTGCGTGCGCAGCTTCCACTATATTCTGCTAATCTTCCAAATTGACAAAGGAAAAGTAATTGTAATGGACTCAAAACGTAAACCCCTCTCAATGTGGGCTGACATGCAGGAAATGATCCAGCGGTAATTTCAATCTTTATTAATTTCAGTATTTATATATTGCAATATATCGACTACTTTGTTTCATTTTCGGATATCAAGTAATTACTAACTCTTTTTATTCTTTTTCTTTCTCGGGTAGGGTTTGGAAGAGGTTCATAAGGAAGTCTCCCGGTGAATGGGAAAAACAACTTACATTTGATGTTGTGCAAGTAAGTACTATCTAGATCCGTGCCCATCTCCATTATCATGCCTGGTTGATTATTATTTTGATTGAAACAATCTTCTCGTATAGTGCTTGCAACAAGGAGACGGGAATAACTTGTGTGGATACTACGTTTGCGAGTTCATTCGTCAGACCACATCTCCCAAGGGCAGAAATTTAAAACAACTTCATGTACGTTAATCGTCAATTCTTCTTATTACTATCTATTTTAGTCACTTAGCTTCATATATTTTAGTGACCACTCTTCTTTATATTAGATCGAACGGCTTCGGGACGGTCTTCTACCTAGGGACCGCATACGAGCAATTCAGGAGGAAATTGCGGGCTTCTTAGATGCAGAGGTCATAAACGTACATGGAGAGTACCATGCCTCCGGTTGGAACTAAGTTTGATTTTGTAATACACTCCATCGGTCATGTAATATGATCGATATACTTTGCTTCTGTAATATAAGTGTTTCTTATTCTGCTTTATATACTTATTCACTCGTGCGATCCGGGGGCTCGGTGGAGGGTACACCGAGGCTCCTCTCTTCTCGAGGTCCGGGGAGGGGCCGCCAGGAGGTCTCGGGGACCAAAAAAACGGAAATTGTAAAGCCCTGCCGCGGCAGAGAAAAGGGCAAAAGCCCTGCCGCGGCAGAAGGGGCATGCATCTCGGGTCGTATTCAGAACCGGGACTAATAGCCCTGGCCAGGTTCCAGCGCTCGGGCCACGTGGTCAGCCCCATTTGTCCCGGGTCCTGCCACAACCGGGACCAATGGGGAGGGGTATTTGTCCCGGATGCCCCGTCCCGGTTGCACAACCGGGACAAAAGGGGGCCTACGAACCGGGACTAAAGCCCCTGTTTCCACTAGTGTCTCCACATTAGGACCATAGTTTAAAAAACTGGACCGGACCGGCGGTCTGACCAGGAAAAACCGGAACCGGAGCCTTATCCGGTTTTTTAACGTCAATTGGTCTTTTAGTAAAAAACCAGAGAAATTTGAAAAAAATACACATAAATTAGGAGTCAAACCCCTTACTCTGAGCCAAAACGTGTTTTAAGTCCCAATAACCAACTAGAAAAGCAATATTTAATGATTTACTAGTGGATTGTATCCTATATAATGTGTATTTAGTTGATGTCATGTCAATATTTTAAAATTTAGCTTAAATTTTCTGGTTTTTTGTCATAAATGAACCATTGAACCGACGGTCCGACCAATAAAAATCTGAACCGATAGCCTCACCGGTTCGATGGCCGGTTCAGTTTTTTAAACTATGATTAGGACGAGCTGCTCTCTACCTCCCAGGCCAAACAGCCGCCACCTCCTGCATCGAAGCCACCACTGCCTGGACTCGACGCCGCCGACGCCTGGATTAGACCGGCGACCGCCCCCTCCAGCACCAGCAGGCAGTAGCAGCACTCTCCTCCTCCGGCCATCTGAGCCTTGTTGCTACTTGTTAGCTCCTATTTATCATGTTCTTAGTGGACTATTAGAATATATTACTACTCTATTGGGGCAGTATTCTCTTTCTTGGTCTCTTTCTCATTAATTTTCTGTCTTAATTCCATATTACATGGTATATTTTTATTTTATTTCATATATATACTCGCCGTATCCCCGAATGGCTGTTTTTGGAAAATGTCGTATCCCGTATCCCCGTATGCGTATCCCTTGTCCGTGCTTCAGAGGTTTCTTGAGTTAATTTACTTGGTCTTTAGTTTTCTTCCTTGTTTTCCATTATCGAATCTATGCCAACATTTCATGTTAGATGATGTTACCTATATATATGTAGGAACGAGATAGAGGCAGATCGCATTGGAATGCTGATAATGGCCGCTGCTGGTTTCGATCCACACATAGCCCCAGTGGCTGTTGAGAAGCTAATAGGGAATGACATATACCATCCTTCGGGGAAGAAAAGAGCACAGCTTTTATCTAGAGCAAAGATCATGGATGAGGCGCTGGATATATATAGAAGCTATGCCAGCCAAGGGACTGCTGAAATTTTGGCCCATATGTGTGTGCGGAAATATTGGGCCCATATATGGGTAGCCCAATAGACAAATCCTGAAATCTCAAAATGGCCCATGTGTACAAGTGAGTGGTGGGAGTGGGAAGTTTAGTCCCACATTGGAAGTTTGAGGAGTTACCACCTTATAAGGTGGAGTGTTGTAGGGATTGTATGTGAGTGAGAACAAGAGAGCCTCTCGCGCACTTCTCCTCCTCCTCCGCCGCTCGCTCGTCTCGACTCGACACGTCGCGATCGCGTTTCGTGAATCGAGCCTCGAGCCGAGACAATACTTATGTTTATTTTGCTGTTTTGGAAAACCGATTTCGTAGTCGTGATGGACGCGTCACAGCTGAGGCGGTTCGGGTCGCTCCCGTATCGCGTGCTGCAACCGACTCAGACGTGCGGCGTGGGCCTCCCACGTCGCACACGTTAGGGTTTTCCGAACCGCACTATAAAAGACGCGCACCGTGGGAGCTGTACACACACCGAAACCAATCTAGGTTTTGCCACACCTCGTTCCTTGCGCCGCCACCGTAGTCTACTCCATCCCGAGCGCCGGCGAACGGGAGAGCAGGTCTCCGGAACCAGTCGCCTTTGTGATCCTATACGGGAGAGGGCGAATTAGGTTTTTGGGAAGCGCTTCGCGCGACTGCTCGCTGCTTCCACGACGGCTCGTCTGCCTAACAAGTCAGGCGGTGCTGCGTACCGTCGCCTCAAGCGTCGTCTACTCCGACCCGTCATCGCCAACGTTATCATCAACAACGTTACTACAAACAATCGGTACGGAATCTGTGTCCTGATCTGTCTGTTTAACATGTCTACTGTTTACATGTTTAGAGAGATCGTGTTGCTATTATTCATGTTGTCTGCTGCATCCAGTATGTTCGAGTTCCACATGTTAATAGCTGCTTTTGTCATGATTTATATTCTGGAATTAATCGTGGAAATTATGCCTAATTATTCAATAATCCAAAAACCTAAATGTAGGCAATTTCCTGAACTGACTATGGCACACTTAAGTGATTCAATGAAACCGAAAAGATTCAATGGTACCACCTTTAAGAGATGGCAACTGAGAAGCCAACTGTGGCTCCAGTCCATGAAAGTGTGGGACATTATTATGAATGGCCTTCCTGAAGGAGCTTCTGACGAGGTTCAGAATAAGTTCAAGGAAGCCAATAATAATTTCAGAGGCGGTATTCTGAGTGTCCTATAGGGACGTCTGTGCGATGTGTATATGCACATCGAAGATGCTAAGGGGCTATGGGATGCACTGAATACTAAATTTGGTGCGTCCGATGCTGGCAGTGAGCTGTATATCATGGAGAGTTTTAACGACTAGAAGATGGTGAATAACCGTTCTGTAGTCGAACAGGCTCATGAGATACAGTGCATTGCGAAGGAGCTTGATCTTCTCAAGTGTGTGATTCCTGATAAGTTTGTGGCTGGATGCATTATTGCAAAACTGCCTTCTTCATGGAGGAGTTTCGCCACATCTCTCAAACATAAGAGACAGGAGATATCAGTTGAAAATCTGATAGCGTCTCTTGATGTTGAGGAGAAAGCTCGGGCAAAGGACACAACTGAGAGAGGTGGTGAGTTGCACTCTAGCGCCAATATGGTGCAGAAAAATCATCACGTCAAGAATAACAGCAAGAACAAAAAGAACTATAAGCCCCAGTTCAATGGTCCTGTGAAGACTACTGCCTTTAAGAATAATAAGAAGAAGAAGGTGCTGAACAAACCTGGGCTCGAGTGCTTTACGTGTGGAGCGCTCGGCCACTTTTCTGTTGACTGCCCAGACCGTGCAGACAAGAAAGGGAAGAAAGGCTCCAAGAATGTCAACGTGGTGACCGCGAGCAACACTGATGGGTACGGTAATATACCGATGGTACTTTCAGTTTTTCAATCTCCATGTTGGTGGATTGATACGGGTGCTAATGTTCATGTGTGTGCTGACATCTCTATGTTCACTTCTTATCAGGTCGCACGGGATTCTTCCGTCCTAATGGGGAATGGGTCACATGCTTCTGTTCGTGGTGTTGGCACGGTAGATCTGAAGTTTACTTCGGGGAAGATCGTGCAGCTGAGGAACGTGTAGCATGTCCCTTCTATGAATAAGAATCTCGTCAGTGGCTCCCTTCTTTGCAGAGATGGGTTTAAAGTAGTGTTTGAGTCCAATAAAGTAGTTGTGTCGAGATTTGGACAATTTATTGGTAAAGGCTATGAGTGCGGAGGCTTGTTCCGCTTTTCTCTTTTCGATTTTTGCAATAAGTCAGTAAACCATATATGTGGCAATGTTGATTCAGATGCTAGTGTTTGGCACTCTCGTTTATGTCATGTTAATTTTGGTTTACTGTCTCGGCTATCTAGTTTAAGTTTAATTCCGGATTTCACCATTGCTAAAGGTTCTAAGTGCCATAGTTTTGTGCAATCTAAGCAACCTCAGAAGCCTCACACGGCAGCCGAGGAGAGACACTTGTCACCTCTAGAACTCATACATTCTGATCTATGCGAGATGAATGGTGTGTTGACAAAAGGTGGAAAGAGATATTTCATGACACTCATTGATGATGCTACTAGATTCTGCTACGTTTATTTGTTGCAAACTAAAGATGAGGCTTTAGACTACTTTAAAATCTATAAGGCTGAAGTTGAAAATCAATTAGAGAGAAAGATCAAACGTTTTAGGTCGGATCATGGTGGAGAGTATTTCTCTAAAGTATTTGATGAATTCTGTGAGGAACACGGTATTATTCACGAGAGGACGCCTCCCTATTTGCCACAATCAAACGGAATAGCTGAGAGGAAAAACCACACGCTGACCGACTTGGTGAACGCCATGTTGGACACTGCTGGTTCATCTAAGGCATGGTGGGGGGAGGCTCTGTTGACTTCGTGTCATGTCCTGAATAAAATTCCTAACAAGAATAAAGAGAAAAACCCTTATGAGGAGTGGGTTGGGAGAAAACCATCACTTTCCTATTTGCGTACTTGGGGATGCTTGGCAAAAGTCAACGTTCCAATTCTAAAGAAATGCAAACTCAGACCAAAAACAGTGGATTGTATCTTTCTAGGTTATGCTCAGCGTAGCATTGGTTATAGATTTCTAGTGGTTAAATCCGAGGTGCCTGATATGCATGTTGATACTATTATGGAATCTCGCGATGCAACATTTTTTGAGAATATGTTTCCTATAAAAGATATGCATAGCTTTGCTAAATTTTCTTCTGAATTAATTCCGGAATCTAGTACATCTAGTGATCATACTGAACAACCACATGATGAGAACGTCCTTGAGAAGGATGACAATGAAGCTCCTAAACGGAGTAAGAGACAGAGGATTGAAAATTCATTTGGTGATGATTTCCTTGTGTACCTTGTGGACAATACTCCTACGTCTATTGCAGAAACATTTGCATCTCCAGATGCAGATGACTGGAAAGAAGTTGTCCATAATGAGATGGACTCCATTCTTTCTAATGGGACGTGGGAGTTATCTGAACGACCTTATGGTTGTAAGCCAGTGGGCTGTAAGTGGGTGTTCAAGAAGAATCTAAGGCCTGATGGTACTATTGAGAAGTACAAGGCACGGCTTGTAGCCAAGGGCTACACTCAGCGAGAAGGCGAAGATTATTTTGACACCTATTCACCTGTTGCTAGACTGACCACCATTCGTGTACTACTTTCCCTGGCTGCCTCTTATGGTCTTATCGTTCATCAAATGGACGTAAAGACAGCTTTCCTTAACGGAGAGTTGGAAGAGGAAATTTATATGGATCAGCCTGATGGGTTTGTGGTAAAAGGTGAAGAGAGAAAGGTGTGCAAATTGTTAAAATCTTTGTATGGACTGAAACAAGCACCTAAGCAATGGCATGAGAAGTTCGACAGAACTTTAACTTCTGCGGGCTTTGTCATTAATGAGGCTGACAGGTGTGTATACTACCGCCATGGTGGGGCGATAGTGTTATATTATGCTTGTATGTTGACGACATACTGATTTTCGGTACACGCATAAGTGTGATCAATGAGGTCAAATCTTTTCTATCAAAGTGTTTTGATATGAAAGATCTGGGAGAAACTGATGTAATTCTGAACATCAAACTTATTAAGGATGAGAGTGGGATTACGTTGACGCAATCACACTATGTTGAGAAGATCTTGAGCCGTTTCGGCTTTATTGATAGCAAGCCTTCTCCAACACCTTATGATCCTAGTGTGACGCTTCGAAAGAACAAGAGGATTACGAAAGATCAATTGAGATACTCTCACATAATCGGTTCACTCATGTACCTTGCGAGCGCGACGAGGCCTGACATCTCTTTTGCTGTGAGCAAATTGAGCAGGTTCATGTCAAACCCGGGTAATGATCATTGGCATGCACTTGAAAGGGTCATGCGCTATCTGAATGGTACTATGAGCTATGGGATTCATTATTCAGGGCATCCTGCTGTGCTTGAGGGATATAGTGACTCCAACTGGATCTCAGATGTACATGATCTCTACGCCACAAGTGGGTATGCATTTCTTCTTAGAGGTGGCGCGGTGTCATGGAGGTCTTGTAAACAGACCATATTGACGAGGTCAACCATGGAAGCAGAACTTACTGCTTTAGATACAGCCACTGGTTAGGCAGAATGGCTGCGTGAGCTCTTGATGGACTTGCCGGTGTTTGAGAAACCATTACCGGCTATCCTCATGAACTGTGACAATCAAACGGTGATTGCCAAGGTGACCAGTTTTAAGGATAATGCGAAGTCATCAAGACATGTCAAAAGACGTTTGAAGTCTGTCAGGAAATTGAGAAACTCCGGAGTAATTACTGTTACGTATATTCAAACAGACAAAAACCTGCCAGATCCCTTTACGAAGGGACTATCACGTAATGTGATAGATAGTGCATCGAGGGAGATGGGTATGAGACCCGTGAGCGTTACACCATAGTGGTAACCCAACCTATGTGATCGGAGATCCCGTGAATTAGGACCCGGGAAGAACAAGCTAGTGGTTTGACTGAGGATAGTATTTGATAAACCCTCTCTAAGTGATGATGCATAACTCTCAAAGAGCTGTAAGACAGGTTGGCAACATGCCTTAATGTGTTTATGTTGGCTATTTATAGCAAAGATGTTGTCCTACAGAGCATTCTTGAAAGAACACAACTATGTGAGTCCGACTGTAAACGTCGCAGTCTATGAGATTTGGGTGATCTCTAGTAAACTCATGAAGAGACCATGGAGTATGACGCATATGCTCCAACCGCGGGGTAGGCTACTGGAAGCCAAGTACTAGTTATGACTTTGAGTAAAGTCTATTGGCACAAAACTTGCAATTCAAGGCATAGTCCATTGTTCAAATTGCTGATAGATGTAACTTAAGACTCTAGGCGGAAGTTCAACTTAACAGTCTCTGTTGAAACACTGGTACATAAACAAGTAGCGAGGATTGGCAAATCTTCAAATGGGCATTTGAGATCTGGTGGAGGATTGCTGAAATTTTGGCCCATATGTGTGTGCTGAAATATTGGGCCCATATATGGGTAGCCCAATAGACAAATCCTGAAATCTCAAAATGGCCCATGTGTACAAGTGAGTGGTGGTAGTGTGAAGTTTAGTCCCACATTGGAAGTTTGAGGAGTTGCACACCAGGTGGAGTGTTGTAGGGATTGTATGTGAGTGAGAACAAGAGAGCCTCTCGCGCACTCCTCCTACTCCTCCGCCGCTCGCTCGTCTCGACTCGACTCGACACGACACGACATGTCGCGATCGCGTTTCGTGAATCGAGCCTCGAGCCGAGACAATACTTATGTTTATTTTGCTGTTTTGGAAAACCGATTTCGTAGTCGTGACGGACGCGTCACAGCTGAGGCGGTTCGGGTCGCTCCCGTATCGCGTGCTGCAACCGACTCGGACGTGCGGCGTGGGCCTCCCACGTCGCACACATTAGGGTTTTCCGAACCGCACTATAAAAGACGCGCACCGTGGGCGCTGTACACACACCGAAACCAATCTAGATTTTGCCACACCTCGTTCCTTGCGCAGCCACCGTAGTCTACTCCATCCCTAGAGCCGGCGAACGGGAGAGCAGGTCTCCGGAACCAGTCGCCTTTGTGATTCTGTACGGGAGAGTGCGAATTAGGATTTTGGGAAGCGCTTCGCGCGACTGCTCGCTGCTTCCACGACGGCTCGTCTGCCTAACAAGTCAGGCGGTGCTGCCAGGGTCGGCCCTGGCAGGGGTCCGCGGGGGCGGCCGCACGGGGCCCAATATTTTTGGGGGCCCCCTGAATATATACATATACTAAGTATTGTACATAAATTTAGAAAAAAATAGATGGAAACCAGGGCCTATTCTGCGTCAGGTTACTACATAGGCCAAGAGACAAATGGGCCGGAGTTCTCATCACGACACGGATGGATCGCAAGGATGGGTCCATCATGGCAAGGATAGCTTTCAAGTTTGCTTCTTCAATCGCCACACGCACGCACGCCGGTCGCCGTGACACGATAGCTAAGGACACAAACATCATTCCTCTCTCGTCTTCCTGCACGCCCCCAACGCGTGGCAGACTTATGGCCTGCCACGCACATCGAGGCTGGTCTCCTTATTTGCGATTCCCATCTTTACCGTCGTCCAAGACCAAGATCCGCCGGGCACGCAGCCATACTGGTACGTCAATTGATTATTTTTAGTGATTCCTTTTAATTTTTGGGTGGTTTATGCTCTAATTTTGATTCGTATTTATTTGCTTTCAGCATTATTATGAAACCTGAATCAATGCTGCTAAAAGAAAAAGGAGAAAAGCAGATACAAAATTGGTAGATTCACAAAGACATCTCTTGGTAAGTTTTTGAAGAGTAACCTAGCCACTTCTAGGGCAATGCTCCCATTTCTAAAAAAACTAGCCACTTCAAAAAATGGAGAAGAGTTGGCGTTAGTTCTTGTGGGAGAACCAAATAATGTGAACCTAGAACATGATATACATACAAAAGATAATATAGAAATCGAAGCGGACGATAACAATGTGAGTGATCGTGACCATAATTCATCTCACATGGGTGTGTTCGAATTGTAAAACTCATATATCATAGTGAAATTACACTTTTGTGCGTCCGTGGTTTTTCCCCTAAGTGTTTTCCACGTGAAAAATTTGTGTCTCATTTTTTCTATTTATTTTACTAACCTACACTATTTATTTATACTAAGGGGCCCTAAATTTTAGTTTCGCACTGGGTCTCCCAAATCTCAGGACCGGCCCTGGGTGCTGCGTACCGTCGCCTCAAGCGTCGTCTACTCCGACCCGTCATCGCCAACGTTGTCATCAACAACGTTACTACAAACGATCGGTACGGAATCTGTGTCCTGATCTGTCTGTTTAACATGTCTACTGTTTACATGTTTAGAGAGATCGTGTTGCTATTATCACTACTAGAGATTTGCTTATAGCAGCATATCCTACCACAGGCGAACAAGAAAAACCATGCGCCTGGGCTAATTAGCGCAGGCGAACAGGTAAACGGTGCGCCTGGGTAAGCCTGTTACCCCAGGCGAACCAAACTCAGCCGCGCCTGGGGTAAAGTGTGGCAGGGCCACCACCGCCGCCCCCTGGCACTCTTCCTTTACCCCAGGCGAACAGAATACCGGTTCGCCTGCGGTATAACAAATACCCCAGGTGAACCCGGGCAGAAGCGCCTGGGGTAAAAAGTGGACTGGGGTAGCTCCCGTTAGCGCAGGCGTACGACATCTCCGTTCACCTGGGATAAGGAAACGCCTGGGGTAGCACCCCTTAGCGCAGGCGCATCCTATGCCATATTCGCCTGGGGTAATCTTTGTCCTCAATATAAGTGCGGCCAGCCACCCACCACCACCCCTATCCACCCCACTCACTCACTCACTAGTCCAAACTCGAGCCATTAGTGCTCCTAGCTCAATCCCCCACACCCCTCCACCATTTTTAGCTAATTTAACCAATCATGTTTGTTATATTTTAGCTAGTATGCTACCCCACTTTCCCTCTTCCAAATCTCTCCACTAGATCTACTAACCGGACACTAGATCTCACCACAAATGCACCACTAGCTACTTCTAGATCTATCACTCTCTTATCGGTCGTCTCTCCGGTGATCTTCGACGTCGTCATCGCGTCTATATATTTTGCATTGTGTGTCATCTTAATAGGTGCGTGGGATTGGTCGGTAGATGAGAATTCGTTCTCTTTTTCATTTTATTGTGTTGCCATGAGGATGAGTTGCCAATGTTTTGCCGAAATGTTGATTCATTTCCTTTTCGGCAAATTTCTGGCGCTCCACGTTACACCTTTTGTAGGAAGGTCATGCCGAAATTTTCCGTGAAAACCGGATCTAGTTAATGAAACCTTTCTCTCTTGCATTTTGTAGCAATGGTCATTGCGATGAGGACAAGCGTGGTGCATAGGTACGTGCGACGCGCGACGGCCGAGATGCATCGAAACAACCGCACCGAGATAGAGTGTCCGTGTCGGATATGCAAGCTGGGGTCTTTGTTCAAACCAGAATCTGGTAATGTGGAGAAGCACCTGCTCAGGTATAGTTTCATGGAGGGCCACACTAAGTGGATGGATGATGATGAAGACGATGATCACGTCGAGACCAATTGGGCGGCGACATGTGAAGATGATCAGGAGGAGTCTGAACATGGCAATGGAGAGGACGAATAGGCTGTCGACGAAGACGACTATAATGAAGAAGAAGGGAGTCATGGTGATCAACAACATGAAGACAAGGACATGAACACTCAGCTAACTTCAGTCGTGCGGGACCATCATGTTCAAGATCTTCTTCTCAAGAACACGTCGGCCGACGCCAGACGTAAATCTAAGATCACGCAACTAGAGATAGACTCTGCAACTCCGTTGTATGACGCAAGTCGCGGGGCGGAGGAGTCACGCTTGAGAGTACCTCTGGATCTTCTAGAGATGAAGGAAAAACACGGATGGACCAACACAAGCATGGACGATCTTCTACGATACCTGAAGACGCACTTACCTGAAGGGAACACATGTGCTAGTAGTCTATAGGAGGCCAAGAAAATCGTGTGCCCCCTCGATTTACCGCACACAAAATACCATGCTTGCGTCCGTGACTGCATAATTTATCGTAACGAGCACGCGGACCAGATCAAATGTCCGGTGTGCGGTGCTGATCGTTACAAGAGGGGGACGAAGAAAGATCCTAGGAAAGTTGTGTGGTACTTTCCACTCATTCCCCGTCTGCAGCGGTACTTCGTGGATCCCAAGGAAGCAAAGCTCATGCGCTGGCACGAGGACAGAAAGAAGGCGGTGCTGAGCGATCCAGAACGTGTTGAAAAACCAGTGCTAACACACCCTTCGGATGCATGTCAGTGGAAAGCATTAGACGCATTCGATGAAGAATTCGGGAACGACCCAAGGAACATCAGGCTTGGTGCGAGCACCGACGGTCTCAATCCGTTTGGCAACCAGAGCAGCAAACATAGCACCTGGCCCGTGTTTGTATGGATGTACAACCTCCCCCCATGGCTGTGTCTGAAGAGGAAGTACATAAACATGAGTATGCTGATTCAAGGGCCGACCCAGCCAGGGAGCGATATCAACCTGTATCTCGAGCTATTGAAGGAGGAGCTAGACACGTTGTGGGAGGAAGGGGTGGAAACATGGGACGCCTTCAAAGAAGAAACTTTTCGTATGAGAGCCGCACTGATCACGACGGTGCAGGACTATCTCGGATACGGATATATTGCGTGTCAGGTGTGCCATGGACACAAGGCTTGTGTCAGGTGCATGGAATTTACCCCATTTCTACAGCTACACAAGGATCCCGGATCTTCTAAAACCGTATACATGAGGCATCGAATGTGGCTACCACAGAACGACCCGTGGAGAAAGCGCGGAGACCTGTTCAACGGTAAAGATGAGCTCGATCTACCTCCACGCAAGAGAAGAGGAGAAGAGATCGATACTCTATTGAAGAATTGGAAAACGTGTCCTCCGTCGGGAAAGGTACAGAAGCGGAAGCGAGGAGAGAAAAAGTGTCCTCCGCCTGAAGGACCGCTCTTGGGGGTATGGAAAAGGAGGTCCGTGTTTTGGGACTTGCGGTACTGGCCAATCCTCGGAGTGCCTCACTGCCTTGATGTCATGCATATCACGAAGAATGTGTGTGAGAGCTTGCTTGGCACCCTGTTCAACATGCCAGATAGGACCAAAGACGGGCCAAAATCAAGATACGACCTGATGGTCCTGAATATCAGGAGCGAGCTTCACTTACCGCCTTCTACGCGTGAACAGACGAAGGAGGACGAGGATGAGGTGGAGGAGATGGACGACCGCAAGCGGAAAAGGGCTAAGAAACACCAAACTCACCGCCTGAAACCCTCTTGCTTCACTCTAAGCCCCGACGAGCTCGCGCAAATATTCACATGCCTCCTCGGAGTGAAATTTCCCTTAGGTTACGCGGGGCTGATAAGCAGATACCTAGACGCGGAGAAAAAAATCTTCAGCGGGATGAAGTCTCATGACTGTCACGTGATGATGACGCGGATACTTCCGGTTGCAATCAGAAGGATAATGGAACCGCACGTCCGTCAAACGCTCACTGGCCTCTGTAACTTTTTCGACGTCATCACTCGGAAGTCGACAAGCGTGAAGAAACTCGGAAGGCTGCAGGAAGAGATCGTCACCATCCTATGCGAGCTTGAGATGTACTTCCCACCTGCCTTCTTTGATATTATGGTACATCTCTTGGTCCATATCGTGGACGATATCACCAATCTTGGGCCAGCATTCTTGCACAACATGATGGCGTTAGAAAGAATGAACGGGATCATCAAATCATTCGTTCGTAACAGGGCACACCCGGATGGAAGCATCGTCCAGGGATTTCTCACCGAAGAATGCATCTCTTTCTGCAAGAATTTTCTAGGCGATGAGAAGCCAGCTGTTGGTTTGCCCGCAAACAAGCACCTTGACAGGTTCATGGGGGTAGGCCACAACACTGGCAAAAGGGTAATGGACGCGGACTCCTGTGGTCGGGGAGCCGATTTTGAAAGGGCCCACCTAGTAGTGTTACAACACATCGACGATGTCGACCCTTGGATAGAAGAGCACAAAACCGCGATAAAAAACAGTGCTCGCAGGCCGATGACGGAAGATGAGATATTTAGAGCACACAACTCCTCTTTCGCGACATGGTTCAAGAAGCAGATTGATGCCGATCCCCCGCCAATGACATGTCAGAAAGATAAAATTGTATTGGCCTTGTCATATGGCCCCGCGACCAATCTGATGACTTATCAAGCATACGACATCAATGGGTACACATTCTACACGGAGGAAAGAGACAAAAGTAGCGACTATCAAAACTCGTCTATAACGATGGAATCTTACACGGACGAAGAGATTAGAAGATACTACGGAAAGATCGAGGAAATCTGGGAGCTTGACTACGTTGGGGTAAAGCTGCCGATGTTCCATGTCAGATGGGCTACAAACGTCACGAAAGAAGACGAATATTTCACCACTATGTCGATGTCTGAAGCCAACAAACCCAAGTCCAAGAACCCCACCGCGCAAAATGAGCCCTCGGTATTGGCTAAGCACGTGGAGCAATGCTTCTTCATAACCGACCCGGCAAAGCCTAGTCGTGTTGTCATAAGGAGAGGAAAAAGGACCCTCGTCGGAATGGATGGAGTCGCCGATGAGAAGGACTTCGACGGCTTAGTCGGAGACCCGATGATGGAAGAACCCGGTGAAGACGATGCACCATACACCACAAGAAGAAGCAGGACCACACTAGCTAGGGCAGGTCTTCCATTCACAAGAAGAAGTCACGATATGGCGGTCACGTATTCAACATCGACCAAGAAAGGCAAGAGTAAGATTGTGACGAAAGGTTGAGAGAGGGAAATACTCGCGATATGTGCGATATAACATGCTAATAGCTACTATGTACAATGTGTTTTCAGAGAGAAACACTTGCGGTATCTCGCTAAATCAATCTATTTATGCTCGATGCGACACTAAATATTTTTGCACATGTTGACTTTCATATGTATGTAATTTTTAAGTGAAAAACAATGTGGGAGCCCCATATAATAGCATTCGTATTGCTCGATGTGTCCCGGGCCGGGGTGGGCTGTGTAATTTAGAAAATCTTAGCACAGGCGCATATGTGTGAATATGCGCCTGGGGTAATCTTTATCACAGGCGCTTCTGAGAGAACATGCGCCTGGACTAAGGCTATGTGGGCCCGCGCAAACCAAAACCCTACGAATTTTAGCGCATGCGCATCTACTAGGTTATGCGCCTGGGGTATGGCTCTGTGGGCCAGCGCATAACAGGGCATCAAGCGAAGCACATTGGTACCGGTTTGTATCACAAACCAGTTCTAAAAGTTTAGCGCAGGCGCATTTTCTAGGTTATGCGCCTGGGGTATGGCTCTGTGGGCCCGCGCATAACAAATCACTACGAACTTTAGCGCAGTCGCATTTTAGTTTTGTTCGCCTGGGGTAAAGGGTAGCGCAGGCGCATATCGCTCGTTGTGCGCCTGTAAGTCCTCGCTCTGCTAACCCCCCAGCCCGCACACTTCCTTTCTCTCTAGACTAGATCTTGCGCGCCCGCACACTTCCTCTCGATCCCCAAACCGCATGCAGCCGTCGTCTCTCTCATCGCACGCCGCCGTCGTCGTTGTCGAGCAGCAGGAGGAGGAGCGGGAGCAGCAGCAGGAGGAGGAGCAGGAGCAGCAGGGGAGGAGGAGCGGGAGCACGCCGCGCGCCGTCCCTCTCATCGTCGTCGTCCACGCCGGCCGTTGTCACCCACGCCGCCGTCGCCCACGCCCACGACGAACCCAGGTCAGCCCCCCCCCCCTCTTCCAACGCCCGTGTGCAGTAGTGTTGCTTTCCCCTGCAAACTACCTCTGCATCTAGACATCGATCGATGTCCATGGCCCTGCAGTTGCTGCTACCGTGCTTTCCCCTGCAGTTGCTGCTACCGTGCCCCATACAAACGCATGTATAATCAAATTCCACCGAATGATGTCCATGGCCAAATCAATAAAATCAGATGCACATCCAAGTGCTAATTTATCAAACTGTTAAGTGGTAGACTGAATAAAATTCATAACTTGCTTGCAGTTGCTTGCATATGTGTTTTTCTCAGGTTTGGGCTGGGTATATAAATACACATACACTTATTCAGATTGTAGAGTGCACAAAACAGGGGTTATATCATTGTGTCATCTTCATTTCTGAAATTATTACCTACGGTTTTTCAGCTTGTAGAGTGCACAAAACAGGGGTTTATCTCAAAAATGCTGCTGTTGCTTTGATAAATGCTGCTGTTTCTAGTGTTTCAAATTTAGTCTTTGCTAGAAGTACTCTAGTGAAACTATTAGCACAAGCAATAATTTATCTATTCCAATATGTTCAGTTTAAGTGGTTTAAGTTACTCCAGGAAGCAAGTTCTAAATTCTTGCTGAAATTTTAGTTAACAAAGTTTGCATGACACAAATTGCATGATGACACAGATATATGAATTTCCTGGGAGTTTTTGTGCCATGTGATGACAGCAATGCAAGAAACTGTTTTTGTGGCCATGTGTGCATTCAATTTATGTTGCAGGTACATTGAGTGCCAATGTTTTGCCGGAACGTTGATTCATTTCCGTTCCGGCGAATTTCTGGCACTCCGGCATGACCATTTATAGCCGAGGTCATGCCGAATTTTTCCGGTGACTAACCGTATACGTTTTGTCTACTGCTAGGCATGTCTTCTTCTACTACGGATCCGGCTTTATTGGACCACTACATCCTTATGGCCCGAGAGTCGCAAGAGGAAGATCGGACACAAACTGACGAGCTCCCCGATGTCGAGCCCCACAATGATGACGGGCTCACCGGTGGCGAGGAGGAAACCACTGATAGTGGTGCCGGGGGTCCCTCAGGGAGCAGCACGACAGGAAACAAGCGTCGGAAGCGAGCTCCGAACAAGGTCGACACCGTTCGAGAGAAATTCACGGAGGTGGACCCTTCCAGTGGCACGCCTGTGATGCCATTGGACCTTGTGAAGGGGTACTTCCTCCAACTTGGCGCGATACTTCGAGATGTCGTCAATGTCAAGGAGCCGACTCTCAAGAAGAAGCCAACTCTGCGCGCCCAACTCATCTCGAGGCTGCACACGCGGTACGAGTTCCCTCCCCCTACAACAACGAGAATATGAAGGGCAACCTCGTGAACAAACTCGCCCTCACTAGATTCACCAAAGCCCTGAGCAATTACAAGACTATGGTGAGGGCGATGATTAGGGAATCGACACCATTCGAAGAGATGCATCGCCACTTCCCGCGGATTACGCCCGATGACTTCAAGACTTTCCTAAATAACGAGTCGCTTGATTTCACTAAGAATCAAACGGAATGGGGGAAGGAGCTAGCGTCAAAGAACATCGGTCACCACAATCTCGGCTGTCGTGGCTACGACGGGAAGGAGCCAGTTTGGGCGAAAGAGGACCAGGCCTACATTGAAAAAGGGATTGAGAACCCTTACGTCAAGTATGCCCATGACCCACAATTCCAGAAATTCATGAGGTCGAGGTACAAAAAAGTAACTCCGACCGGGGAACTTGTCTCGGACCCGAAGATGGTGGAGGGTGTTATTTTGGTCACGGACGATAGCGTGAAGAATGTTGAGAAGCTAGTGGTAAGAAATTTACCATTTCATGCAACTCATCATCATCAAGTCCATGATTTCATTCTAGTACGAAACCATTTCCAAACCGTTCATATGTTGCTTCTGCAGCTAGAAGAACAACAACTTGAATCTTCCTCGTCGCAGACGTCGACGGCCAAAGTCGCGTGGAATAAGCCTTTCATCAGGGGGTACAACAAGGCAAAGAGCCAGGACCCTTTGAAAAGGCCGCACTTAGGCCGTATCACCGGCGGCGGACTTAATAAGAAGCACGCCAACTATGGCTTGGCTGAGCCCAGCACTCAGGAGTCGCGGGCGGCGAAGATGAGCGAGGAGACGGAGGCGCTGAAGAAGAAGGTACATGACTTGGAAACAAACATGGAGAAGAAGATTGAGAAAATGGTGGGGGAAAAGATGAATGCGCTCATCCCCGCCGTATTTGAAAAAATATGTGGCTACATCGCCGGGGGCTCACAGGGGCCGTTACCGACGTTCAACATACCGTCGATGTTGGTTGTGCCCGCCGCGGCCGCCGCCGGTGGTCCGTCGACGTCGGCCGTGCCTGTCGCCCCCGCCGTGCCCGACGCGTCTGCCCCCGATGGACCGTCGGCCGTGTCCGGCGCGGCCACCACCCCGTTGCTCGACGAGCCCACCATCACCTGTGGTCCGTCGACGTTAGCCGAGCTCAATGCCCTCACGGTAAATTATTGACCGTCTCGAGCTGTAGCCAGTTCAATATAACCCTACTCTCTGACCTATCCATGCATGTTATCGCAGGCTGACGCGACGGGATGCACCTTCCTGCTAAAAGTGGGCAGCGAGTTGAAGGATGTTGCAAAGGGGAGCATCTTGCAGCCACTATCCCGCAAGTACCACTGCAGAGATATACCGGCCAACGAGCTTCGGGTTCGCGTCGATCTGGTGCTACCGGGATTCGAGAACTTGTATCCTCCTAATCAACCCGCCGATGCCGACAGCGAGCTGAATCTCGGCCAACTGGACAATCAAATCTTGCTATGGCCGAAAGCCCTTATTCGGCTGAACGCGACGTCAGGGTCGGTGCCAAGCCAAGCCATGACCGTCACCACTACACCGGTTGCGCCCGCGGCAAGCCAACAAGACAAGGTCCAACATGGCAATGTTGAAAGTGCATTTCGTTTTCCCAGTGTTTTGTGTGTTAGTTAACAATACTAAGTACACTATTTATCGAGGTGTTTAGTGTGCAGGTGTTATACTTAACATCGGCATCGAGCACTGAAAAGTCGGTGAAGTTTGGCCTGAGGTTTTTGGGACAGAACTCAACCGGATTATTTGGACCGGATTATTCATCCTGGGCCGGATATTCCGGTTGCTGAGAAAGGAGCTCAAAAATGGCTAAGGACTGAGGATTTTGCATACTGGAATCAACCGGATTATTCGGACCGGATATTTCATCCTGGACCGGATATTCCGGTTACTGCGAAAAATTGCTAAGGACTGAAGTTTTGAGCTACTGGAGTCAACCGGATTATTTGGACCGGATTATTCATCCCGGACCGGATATTCCGGTTGCTGCGAAAAACTGCTAAGGACTGGAAGTTTTGAGCTACTGGAGTCAACCGGATTATTTGTACCGGATATTTCATATTACCGGATATTCCGGTTGCAGTTGAGGAAGTGGAAAAATGGCTAAGGACTAGAAGATTTGCGTACTGGCATCTACCGGATTATTTGTACCGGATTATTTCAAATCAACCGGATAATCCGGTCCAGCACTGCAGTTCTGCGTGGAGCAAACTAACCGGATATTCCGGTCCAAACTTGAACCGGATATTCCGGTACCTTTTTTCCTGCACAACGACTAGTTGTGAGGAGGGACTATAAATAGCCCTCCTCTTCTTCCTCAAGATCTAGTTCTTCCCCTTAGCATTGATGAGCATTTAAGAACTCACCAAATCCCTCATAACTCCCAATCCCTCCACCCAATCTTGAAGATCTTTGGAGGATTGAAGGAGAAGGCCCCGATCTACATCTTCACCAACCCGTTCTTCATTTCCCCCTCTCTAGCTCGAGGGATCTTGCCTAGGGTTTCCTCTTGTGGAGAACCTAGGCATCTTGTTTCTAGTTGGTGATTCAAGAGTTGTTGGGAGCCCCCAATTAAGTTGTGGGTGTGTGCCCCAAGGTGTTTGTAAAGGATTTGATCCCCGCCTCAAAGGGGTTCTATAGTGGAAGGTGAACTAGGCCTTTGTGGCGAAGTTCATCGGAGAATAGGGTGAAGCCTTAGTGGCGTTGAGTAGGCCTTTGTGGCGAGCTCACACCCCTCCAACGAGACGTACTCCCCTAAAAAGGAGGAACTCGGAAATACATCGTGTCTCCGTGTGCTTCCATCGGTTACCTCGTTCCTCCCTCTCTTTACTTACTTGTACCTGTTGCATTGATTACTTCTCTTGTCATATAGGTAAATTCATCACTAGTTGCACTATCTAGAGAATTTACCTTTCTTGTCAAGCCTAAATTTGAGAAAAATTAAAATTTGTCGTAGCACCTATTCACCCTCCCCCCCCTCTAGGTGCCCATACTATACTTTCAAATGTCCTCTCTCCACCTCCGGTGGATCCTCCTCCTCCCGAGCACGAGACGTCCAATGACGAGCAACATCACGAGCGTGAGACCCATGACAACTACATGGATATTGAACTTGCTCCCATTGACGATTTCATAAATCAGTTGGATGGCGAGAAGCCGGTTCCTCCGGAGTTACCCGCCAGAACTCTTGATATCCAGAAGAAGGTAGATGGCGGAGAGGCCGGTTCTTCTGAGTTACCCACCAGAAAACCGGATATCCAGAAGAAGCTAACCTATTCCCAAGAAACTCCCGAGGAGCAGACGGCCTTTACGGCTCCACAGCCTACGCTGGTTACCCCGAATACACTCCGTGCTACGGCCGCGGAGGCGGTAAAACAAAGCGGCACTCCCATCTACTTGAGGCCGAAGAAGAATCGGAAGAGGCCGGTAGCCAAGAAGAAGAAAGGTGGTGCCTCCTCTAGTAGCCAGCCAGTGGCCGCCCGAGTCCTGGACCGTTTGCCGCCCGCCGTCCCGTGGAGGAAGGTGCATGAGATAGGTCAGCCGATGCTGCCGCCAGAGGTTGTCGCTGTCATGGGTGGTGATATGAGGACCATCCACGACGGGATTTTGTTCAAAGAGAATGAACTTCTACGTGAGAAACATCCCTCCTACCCGCTATATGTGGTCAAGGTGCCCCGATCCGTGGGCTTTGTGGATTCAAATCCCGCAGAGGTGTTCTTCATCAGATACGAAGACATATTCAGGGTCTTCCACTTGGGAAAGCTCGACCGAAGCATTGTCCGCCTGGTATCGCATTGTTGGAAGATAGTTTATACATTTTCGGGGGATGACGGAGATGGCTTGCGAAGCACGGCAGGGCGATGGCACACCCATCTCGCCGGCGACGATCGCAGGCCGATGGCAGGCCATCTACCACTCGCGCGTTGGAGAGAGAGCGACGCGCTATCACGGCGAGGTCATTTGGGACGGGAGGTCCAGGGTCTCACTGCTGCGAGGCGACGGGATCGAGGTGGACGCCCTTTCCACGGTGGTCGCCGGCCCACCTTTGCACGGGGCAACCTGGCGCTTCGATCGGTTTTTTGCGGTTATTGGTCCGAGTAGTTGTCACGTTACACGACCCAAGTCCACCGTGGGTGCACCTCACCGTGTGCCGCCCTTAGCGCGTGCGTGCGGCGTGGTTCGGCTCGGAAACGGACACGCGTCAGCGACTACTCCGGCGGTGGCGAAGGGGGGGCCACCAGTCAGGCCTGGTGACATACTTAACACGGAAGCTAGCGGGGCGGAGATTCCCCTTCTCATTCTCCCACTCGACAGAGACAGAGCGAAACCTAACCCTAGTCGTCATTGCGGCGTCGTCTTCGTCAAACCCACGCACAAATCTGGCCCTGCGAGGCTCCAAGTTGCAGATCCAGTTGTGTGGCGTGGTGTGAGCTCGGGGGATTCGAGATCCTTCGCGCAGGTGGTCAGATCGGAGATGGATAGGAGGGGTGGAAGAGGAGGATTTGGATGGGGTGGCTATGGAGGCCCTAGGCGCTCTCCGCCACGGAACAACTACCGTCCAGGTCCGTATGGTGGCAGATCTAGATTTGGGGGCGATGGTGGAAGGAATCAAGGGGAAGATCGATATAGAGATGAGGATTGGCGGAGGGAGGAGGAAAGGCGCAGATCTTAGGAGCGTCGCAATGGGGAGGCGGAAGCGAGGAGAAGGGAGGAAGCACACAGGATCGAGGAAGAACAGCGCCGTCTAGCCAGAACCCGAGATGCTGAGCGGCTGGCCAGAGAGCGGGCCTTGGTGGAACAGCGATGCAGAGAGAACACCACATCAGGAAGGGATCGCTGGAATCACAGGCAAGAGATGCTTGGAGCAGCATCTGATTCGGTGGCCTCGGACTCGACTGCTGCGACTGCATCTTCAGTTCCTCCAGGTTATGCTAATCCATCCTCTGCTGCAATAGGTAGACGAGATCTAGTTAACAACCCTACTGTCGTCAGTCCGTCTGTGCAATCGAATGTTCCTTTGATACATTCGAGCACTCCTGCTGCTGGTGTCGTCTCTAATAATCAACTCACTGTTGCGGCTGCTGAGCACAATAGAACACAGGTCAGGCCTCAGGCTGGGTCCTTTGCACCTACGCTTGGTGGTAATCCTACTGTGAATGTTCATCAGATGGGGATCGATGAGAGCGGGGAGGTGGCAGGAGGAAGGTGTAGCTGTTGTGGGGGTCCTCATGGCTTGGCTGTTTGTCAGTTGAGAGACCCGTGGGAATATGTCGCCCCATTTTTTGGTTGTGCTGATTTTGAGCAAGGTTTCTACTCAATTCCCGCTGAAGAATGTGAGGTTAGGCCACAGGAAGTGCTGCATCAAGCAGTATTGAAAGTGGTGATTGGTGATGTCACAGGTAGAGACCTGGAGCATGAATTCCAACTGTGGGCTGAATCCATGCAGATAAAGTGGCGATTTTATGCCAAGACCATATCTGAAAATGAGTTTCAGATGCGATTCCCCAATGCTAAATGCCTTGAAGAACTATCTCACTTTGGGAGGTTCTTTATGAAGACAAAACCTGAAGCATTACTTGAGATTAAGAAATGGACTGGTGATGTGGTTCCTGTTGCGTCGCTGGAGGAAGCGTGGTACAGGATAAAAGGCATTCCAATGAAATATAGAATGAGATCAATGATTTTCTATGTTGCAGGCCTTGCTGGCAAGCCCTTGGCGCTTGACAAGAACACAGTAAGGAATTTTGCATATGTTAGGGTTAAGCTGGGCTGTAGGGATGTGGCTTTGGTCCCTAATACAAGAGAAGCTGAGATAGGAGGATCCTTTTATGAAATTCAATACACCAGAGAGCTATTTGATCCTAATGTTGATCCAAAAACGTTTTATGCTCAAGCTGAGAAAGAAGTTACAGGTGGGGGAGATGCTGTGAATTCTAATGCACAGAATGGGGAGAGGCTTAATACCAATGCTGGAGCTGGTAATGGTGAAAATACTGAAATCAATAGGGCTGCAGGTACCAATCAAAGCTGCAATCAGATCATCAGGGCTGAAGGTGTAACAAGTCTTGAACAGATTGATCAAGTTGCTAGAAATGAGAAGGGCAAAGAGGTGGCAACATCAGTGTTTGAGCAGGGGCAGTCATCTTCTTCCAGTAGCATGTCACTTGGAGCTAGGATGAATCAAATTTTTTATGGTGATAACCGTGGCAGAAGTGAAAATAGAGGCTTTGGCCAGAATTCACAAAGGGCCCTTCCTATTGAAGAGGTTCAACAACAGATTGCTCATGCTTTTGCTCCAGCAATTCTGGAAGCAAATTTACCTGGTGATAGTATTGATCATGTGGAACATGTTGTCATGGAACCTGTAGAGCCTGCAGAGCAAGCTATGATTCCAAATCAAGGAGGTGATGAAAATTTGTCTTTCCAGGCTTTTGTGCAGAGACTGGCAAACTCTAAGAGTGATAAGGTCCTCACAACTAGAAGTAAATACAGGCACCTTCTTGAGCCTATTGCTGAACAAGGGATGCAGGATGATGAAATGTCAGATCAACAGGTTGGAGATGATGAGGAGGATGGTGAAGATGGGTTTTCTACTGAAGAAGACAGCCAAGGCTCATCAATGGACACTGATGTGCCATACATACCTAGAGGAGCTGCTGTCTTTGCTTTGCCTGCTCCTGGTGCTCCATCTGGCAGAGCAGAAGTGATTCCTTTAGATGGGTCACAACCTGAGATTATTTTGACTCAAGAGATGGACAATGCTGGAGAAGTGGAGGCTGTGAATGATGTTTCAGAGGGGAATGATAATAATGTGGCAACTCAACCTATCAGATGCAGTGCTAGACTCCAGGAGATGGAGGTGGACCAGGTGAGAGTATCTGATAGGGCTAGAGCTCAAGCTATTTCAAGAAACCTGGAAGGTACTAACTTAAACTCTAGTAATTCTTTTGCCTGTCTTGATGATGATGTTATTTTACATAAAGTTCTTGAGCTAGGTGTAGATCCTGCTAGTTTTAATCTTGAGCAAATTAATGGTATTAGAGATTTAGAGATTGTTAGACATAGTATTGATAAAAGCAGGATGATATCTCTAAGGAAGCGCAGAAGGTTGGAGGGGAGGTTTTGTTGTTGGGTTGGGATAAGGAGAAAGAGGAAATGGAAGGCTTTGTTCCTGTGTTATCCAGGAGTGCTAAAAAAAGGTTGAAAATTGCTAGATCTTCTGCTGACAGAGGCACCACAACCCAATTAAGTGGTGCTTCAGGGAAAGTTCAAAACAATCACCCTTTGTGTGATGTTGTGGCTGGTCCCAGGGCTAGAAAGAAAAACCCCAAGTATCTATGATTGGAGCAAGCTGGAATTGTAGAAGTGTGGGCAAGAAGGGTATGGGTGATTGTCTGCAGGATTTCCTGAGAAATAATGCCTTAGATTTTATTGGCCTTCAAGAAACAATGATGAAAGATTACTATCCAGCTTTCTTTAGAAAAATTGATCCTATGAATCAATATTCTTGGAACTGGATACCATCTGTAGGTAAAGCAGGTGGAATTCTGGGGGGGATCAAGAAGGATAAGTTTGTGATCAAACAGGTTTCTGTTGGTAAGTTTCATGTGAAAACTGTTGTGTTTGATATCAAGTTACAGATGGACTGGTGCTGGATAAATATCTATGGTGCTGCACATGAAGAGGATAAGGGTAGTTTCTTGGCAGAGCTTGGTGGAGTGTGTGCTGATCAGTCTATCCCTTTGCTCATTGGAGGAGATTTTAATCTTCTTAGGAAAGCTGCTGATAAAAATAAACCCATTAAGAATATGAGGTGGTCTGATGTTTTCAATGCTCTTATTAACACACATGAACTTAGGGAGATTGATATGGTTGGTGGTCAATATACTTGGACAAATAATCAGGCCATTCCAACTCTGGAAAAACTGGACAGGTTCTTGATGAGTAAAAGTTGGGAGCAACTTTTTCCCTTGGCTACAGTTTACAAGAAAACTAGGGACTTATCTGATCATAATCCCATTATTATTGATACCATGGAGGCTGGTGGAGTGAAAGGAGGGAGTTTCAGATTTGAGAAAAGTTGGATAACAGAGGTGGACTTTTTATCTTTAGTTGAGAAAAGCTGGAACAAGCCAGTTAAGGCCAAGTCAAACTTAGAGGGGTTCCAGAAAAAATTAAAAAATGTCAAGAAGTGTCTGAAGGGGTGGGGAGCAAATTTGAGAGGGGAGTCAAAGAGACTCAAAAAACAATTACTTGATGAATTGCAAGAATTGGAAGATGCTGAAGAGTGTGCACCTTTGTCCTGTGACAAATTGGTTAGAAAAGGTCAAATCCAAAGAGCAATGCTCAAGCTGCATGAAAAGGAAGAAGCTTACTGGCACCAAAGATCAAGTGAGAATTGGTTTTTAAAAGGTGATAAGAATACAGGTTTCTTTCATAGAGTTGCTAATGGCAGGAGAAGGAGGAAAATGATTTTCTCTCTCAAGAAAGGGCAGGATGTGATTCAAGGGACTCCTAACTTGCTTGAACATGCTACCTCTTTTTATAAAGAGTTGTTTGGCCCTGTTTTAGGTGGAGGGGTTGTTCTGAGAGATGATGTGTGGGAGGATCAGGAAAAATTAAATGAGGAAGATAGAATGGACTTGGACAGGCCTTTCTGTGAAAAAGAAATAAAGGAAATCATTGAGTCCATGGAGAAAAACAAGGCAGCTGGGCCTGATGGGATTCCTGTTGAATTCTATCAGTGCTGCTGGCCTATAATAAAAAATGATATGGTTCAGTTGTTTAATGATTTCTTTCTCCATAAACTTGATCTGTCCAGAATCAATTATGGGATTATTACTCTCTTACCTAAAGGTGAGGATGCTGACAGAATACAGAAATTCAGGCCCATTTGTCTTCTACAAGTGTTGTTTAAGATTTTCACCAAAACCTTGACTGTTAGGTTGGAGCCCTACATGGATAGAATTATTAATAAATGTCAGACAGCTTTTATTAAGAAGAGAAATATTATGGATGGTGTAGAACTGTTGCAGGAAATTCTAAGAGAATCTAAGGTCAGGAAAAAACAGGGGGTTGTCCTGAAGATTGATTTCGAAAAGGCCTATGACAAAGTCAACTGGGACTTTCTGTTCAATACTTGTAGGCAGAAAGGCTTTAGTGAGAAGTGGTTGTTGTGGCTCAGATCTGTAGTGACTCAAGGGACCTTAAGTGTGAAAATCAATGATGAAGCAGGTCCATACTTTGCTAGTTACAAAGGTGTGAGACAGGGGGATCCTTTGTCCCCTTTCTTATTCAATGCAGCTGCTGAAAATTTGACTAAAATGATACATAGGGCTCAGGAATCTGGGATGGTGGTGGGATTAGCTGAACATCTAATTCATAAGGGTGTGGCTATTCTCCAGTATGCAGATGATACTATTCTGCTGATGCAAGATGACTTTGAGGGGGCTAGAAATTTAAAGTTGTTGTTGTATGTTTTTGAATGTATGTCTGGTTTGAAAATCAATTTTGAGAAGAGTGAGGTTATGTTGATTATGGAGGATGATGAGAAGCAACAGGAGTATGCAGACATGTTTTGTTGTCAGAAAGGGAGCTGGCCTGTTAAGTACTTGGGGGTTCCTGTTAACTCTAGGAGAAATTCTGTCTAGGAAATGAAGTTCCTAGGGGAGAGAGTGAGAGGAATGTTGGATGGATGGATGGGAGGAACTCTATCTATTGGGGGCAGAGTGATCAGGACTGATGTATGCTTATCTTCAGTTGCTGTTTACCATATGTCTATGTTTTTACTACATAAGACCACTTTGGAGGAGTTGGAAAAACCCAGGAGGGCTTTTTTTTGGCAGGGCAACTCTAGTAAGAGAAGATATCATCTTGTAAACTGGAAGTTAGTGTGCAAACCAAGAGCTAAAGGGGGCCTGGGGCTTAAGAACCTGACAAAGTTTAATATTAGCTTGATGTGTAAGTGGTGGTGGAAGTTAGAAGCAGATAAGGGGCCTTGGAAACAATTAATGAGAGCTAAGTATCCGGGTCAGGGTGGGATATACCAAATCAAGCATAAAGCTGCAGACTCTGCTTTCTGGTCAGATTTGCTCCATATTAGAGAGCTGTACCTTGCTGGAAGAATTATGGTTATTGGTGATGGTAAAAGGACAGATTTTTGGGGGGACGCCTGGTGTGGGCATAGACCACTCAAAGAAATCTTCCCTGGGTTGTTCGAAGTTTGCAATGAACAAGATATCTCGGTGGCTGAAATGGCACAAAGAAGGTGGACTCCAAGTTTCAGGAGATGGCTTAATGGTGGTTTGCAAGATGAAATGAGGATTTTCCGAAATAAGATGGCTGGGATAGCTTTAAATGATGAGGAAGACATGCCAAAGTGGAAATGGACAAAAAATGGGGTCTTCTCGGTAAAATCGATGTATCAGTCTCTATCTAGCAATGGTGTGGACAGGTCCTTTAGGCACCTGTGGAAATCCAAAGTCCATTTCAAGATAAAAGTGTGGCTGTGGCTGATTTGGCATGATGCCATCTCTACAAAAGATAACATGAAAAAGAGAAATGGATTGGCAGTTATAGATGCCAATTTTGTGACAAGGACGAATCTATCCTCCATTTGTTCTTCACCTGTGATGCAGCCAAGTATGTTTGGAGTGTGGTTGGCACAGCGTTGGGGGCAAATAATCGCCCAGGCTCCTTCCATCAATACTTTTGGTGGATACCTCGTTACCTTCAAGCTAGTCGTAACGTTCAGATTACAGGGGTGGCCGCTATTTGCTGGGCCATCTGGAAGATTAGGAATCGTGCTTGTTTTGAGAGAAAATTAATCAAATCACCGTTTGAGCTAATCAGTTATGTTTGTGTGTTTTTGAATCACTAGGCAGGTCTGCATTCTCCTCAGGAACAGGCGGACATTCGAGCTGGAGCATCCACACTCATCTCGGTAGCAACTGCAATGGATCCTGGTGCAAGTCGGTCCAATGTAGCCAGGATTGGGGACGCTCCGAGAGTCGACGCAGATGAAAATGTAGCAGATGAAGATGGAGTTGAAGACATCGCTGATCATGGACACTGAAAAGGTTCTGTGGTCGCTGAAGATTGCTTTTGGGCTGGAGTCTGTTGTTGTTCGCTGAACTTGGTGTCCTACGTGTTGTTTTGGAACGCTCTGCGGCTAGTTGCCAGTTTGCTCCGTTTAGAAAAACTATTTCCTGCTGTTACTTTGCGCTATTGGGGCGCTTGCTGTAGGCAGTTCTGCTTTTGCTTAGTGTCGTTCTCTGTTTTCTTTCTTTTATGCTGGTTGTAAAGGGGCGTGCTGAACTTGGAATATTGTGGTGGTTGTTCCGTTATGTTAATAATGGAATGCGGGCAAACATAACGGAATGCGGGCCCTTTCACGGGGTGCCGTTTGTGTAAAAAATGTTTGGCTTGTTGATCCACCGGAAAAAAATGATACGGCGAGATTCGATACACTGAATTTGTTTGACCGGACACCGCTAGAATATGTGACAGCGTGAGCTTCGATACAAGGCAGGAACGTCCCTGCCACCGAGCGAGGAACATTGTATATCTCCACCTCCAAAGTATTTGCCTCGTGCCAGCATGTGTCGGCAGGCGTTGATACTGCTGCACGCCTGTGCTCCCTTCATTGGGCCTCAGGGTCGCATGGATCCAATCCGCCGTCGGCGCATTGTCCGATCGGCAGACATGGAGGTTTGCCGAAACTGCGCGCCCTGCAGCGAGGCGTCGCCGTCGTTCCAGCATTTTTACTCCTCAATCACATTTCACACGACGCCGTCGGTTGCCATGGTTCGTTCGGAACCTCTGCACGCGCTCCGTGGATTTTCGGATAAAATCGTCACGAGACGACTAGTATGCTCAAGGTAAATCGCGGCAAGAGGTGGGTGGTGGAATAATATGTGACGTTCGCCTGCGCTTGCGCCGCGCGCGAGGTAGAAGAAACAAGAACAGGGGGCGATTCCGACACCGACATGGACGGGAGCGCAAAACGAATCAAGAAACTGTGCCGTTGGTTTCAGCGCCGCGCGCACGTTCTTGCCGGACCGACGCACCACCACGTCCCAGTTAATCCACCCTGCCACGTCTACTGAAAACGACAACGAACTCACCCTCACGCCTCCATACCCGCCGCTTTTAATGGCCACCGACGATTGATGGGAGCAGAGCAGAGCCAACTCGCTGACGAACCAGGAGGCGGGATTCTCGTCGTTCCGGGAGGGAGGGACACAATGCGGGATGGTGGCGGTGATTGCGAGCTCGGGTTCCGGGCCGTAATGGGGGATGAAGAGGAGGTGGTCTCGGCGTCGGCGTCGGCTTCGGGGAGGGCAACGCGGCGGCGTAGGCGGCGGCGGCAGTGGGGAGCCGAGGCGGACGACGGCTACTCGGCCAGCTCGACGGGCAGCGGGAGCGGCTCCTTCGGCTGCGACTCGGTCGGTGCCCCGGTCCTCTCCTCCATTGCTACTACTCCCTTTCTTGGCCTCTCTGTCCATTCGCATTTAGGAATCTATCTTATCCGCACTACGAGTGTCGAGAGGTGGCACGATCATGGCGCCACGCAGATCTAGCTAGCTAGCTAGCCCCATGGCGCGCCTGTCTCGGGCGCCTTTCCAGAGAGTGGGAAGCACTTCGATGGTTAGTAAGTGCGCCGGTAAAACCACATGATCAGCATCTCGTGATCGGGACAAAGCCTGAGGGCCCGAGGCTCCTCTGGGACGTGAGGATAGGCGCCAGACCATCATCGCCCATCTTGAATCTTGCCTCGCCAGCAGAAGAAAATGGGGGGCACCCACCCACGATACATCGATCGACCGGATTCTCTGCAGCCTCCACCACCCCTCTGCTCTGCTCGCTTTACTAGATTAACTTTTTAATCACTCGCTGTGTGTGATGACGGTTGGCTGCAGCCTTTGGCCGGGTTCGTGCGCGCGGATGGCGACATGGACACAGATCTGGAGACAGACGACGGGCTGGCCGCCACTTCATCCTCCAACGGTGAGCACGCACACACAGCTCACTCTTTGTATTCTTACTACCAGTGTTCTTGCTCCGCTGGAGCTCGGCTTTACACCCCTTAAAATACGAGTTCCTGTTCTCTGAAGCTTCTGCAGCATTCGCCGAGCCGCACGACGACGAGGAGGAGGAGCTGCAGTGTGGGGTGAAGGAAGAGTGGGCGCAAGCGCGGCAAGAAGAACCGGCCAAGAGTCCGGCAGGCGGAGCCATCCGAGGTACTGCATTTAGGGAACTTTGAGTTTTTGTAATGGGGAATAGATGGTACATACTTCAGGTTGTTGATTTTGTATGCTTGTGCGCTGTTCGACAGAATGCCAGAACCAACGACGATGTCGGACGGAGTCTGTTTTCCTGCATGCTGCTAGGAAGGGGTTGAAGCAGCGCCCAGCCTCGCTCGACTTCGGCAGCCCGGGGTTCACCGCAACTCCCTTCTCTCCGGGCTTTGTGGTCGGAGGTGCGGCGTTCGTAAGCAAGGGACCTCTGCCATCACAGCTCAGCGCAGGCGTGTTTCCTAGTCCCGGCACACCAGGCTATCCGCGCCGGCACCGTTCGTCCGTCTTGGGGTACCAAAAGGGGTGGAGCTCAGAGAGAGTGCCCCTTCCTTCTAAAGGTAACAACAGGAGGTACCCAGCCAGCAGCATGGCATTTCCTTTCAACAATGGGAGGACATTGCCCTCGAAATGGGAGGATGCGGAGAGGTGGATCTTCAGTCCGAAATCCAGTGATGCGCTTGCCAAGACCTCAGTGCCCCATGCCCGGCGACCGAAGGCCAAGAGTGGCCCTCTAGGGCCTCCCGGAAGACTTGGTGGGCAGTATTCATCTGTATCTTCATCTGTGTCATTGTTTGACAGTGGGAGGGTTGGACATTTGGCAGCAAACTCACCTTTCTTGGCGGGAGTACTGATACCTGAACATTACTCTGCGGGAAAAAGTAATGTTGGGAGGTATGCGAGCGGAACACCTGGTGACGAATTTGGTATTGGCATTGTTGGTAGGTCTGCTCTAGCAAAAAGCGGGTCACCTGCTATCCAATCTACTAGAGTGCGCCGTCGACTAGATACTCCAGTTGACTCATCTGCTTCATTGCCTAGCACCCAAGATTCTGTACGAGGTATTTAGAAAAATTGCTATCCATATTTTTTTTTATCTATTGCTTGGTATTGAACTATGGTATATAAAATGTGCAGAGGACAACCCTTTGTTTGAGGCATCAGACGAAGAGATTGAGTTCAAAGAAGATTCAGCCCCCGTTACCATCCCTACAATTTCAAGGAAGGATATCGCTACTCAAACTAGTCCAGATCTAAGTAGGTCATCTTCACCCAGCGCCAGGCCTTCCTTTATCCGCTCATTCTCAATGCAACAAGACAAAGAAAGGGAGAACTGTTTCTCTGATCTTGAGATCAGAGACGTGCAGATGGATGACCGAGTGACTCTTACCAGATGGTCGAAGAAGCATGTAACACAAGCCTCTGACAAGAATTCAAAGAATATCTTAGAGTGGAATAAGAAGGTCGTGGACTCGAAATCTCCTTCCTGGAAATCAGCTGAAGCAACATACATTTCAAAGTAAGGCACCGATGCTTAAGATAAATGCTGCTTATTTGGCCAGTCATACCTTTATTATTTTGATCTGCTTATTAACTTCTGAACAAATATAGCATGTCCTGTTTATCTCTTATGATGTGCAAACATCCAAATCTTTGACTGTTGTATTCCATGAAACCATGAAATGCTGATCACTCTATACATTGTTAAAGGGTTGAGAGAGAAGAAGCAAAAATTGCTGCCTGGGAGAATCTTCAGAAAACCAAAGCTGAGGCCGCAATTCAGAAATTAGTGGTATGTGCTTCGCTCTATTTCTGACAGTTTTTCTATGTAAACAGTTAGATCCCTACTCAAATACATTATACATTACTAATTTATAATATTATACGTAGCATCACAGGATCTGAAATTCTAAGTTGAATTTAGCAATCCTAGCTACAGGACAAGATAAAATCTTGCTCGCTTTAGGGTTGGCATCCTCTTCCTCCATTACAATAAGCATTTGTGAAATATTTTTCATTAGAATAACTGCTTAGGGCGAGCAAGTATGCAATCCAATTAGACAAGGCATCAGTCATGCTCTTGGGAAAACTATTGCTTTCAGTCATTCTTTCTCAGGATATAACCTTTCTAAACATACATTCCAGCAGCCCAAGTATGTACTAGCTCATTAGAAATAATTTGTGGGCCTACATCCTTTCATAAAAATATTGCGACCCACCCGTGTGAACTTTAGCATGTCTATCAGTGGCTGTTGTTCCATATCATTTTTTTGGTAAAGAGCATAACAATGTAAATATGTATTTAATGCTCACAATGGCGTTGGTCCTTGCATTTTTTGGTGTGAGATTGTTCATTATTTTGATATTCTCTATCGCTGTCTAGTTAACCTTTGAATTGTTCATTTATAACTGTTGTCCCATGTCATTTTTTGGTTAAAAGGTATATATTTTACATCTGCATTTAATGCTCACAGTGGAATCGGTTCTTGCATTATCTACTGTAAGATGGTTCATTGTTCGGATATTCTCTATTGCTATCTAGTTGACCTTTGAATTGATTGCATCCACACTTTGATTATCTCAGATGAAACTCGAGAAGAAACGATCATCTTCTCTGGACAGAATTCTGAACACCCTCAGGTCCGCTCAAAGAAAAGCACAAGGGATGCGCGATGAAGCGACAGCAAACCAAGACGAACAACTTCCCAGGAAGGCCAAAAGGACACCACACTTAAAAAAGAATCGCCAGATGAGATCTCTGAGTGGCTGCTTCACTTGCCACGCTTTCTAGTATGATACAATCCCCACTACTGAGTAAGTTGCACACTGATACCTGCCGTACATGTTATCTGTGTTGATGAATATTCTAGATGGCATGTTTTAAATAAAGGCACAGTCACATCAGCATCGATGCTGATCTCTTTCTGTTACATCAGGCAGAATAATATAAAACCATGACAGTGCCAATACCTCCTTTTCGTTATCGTCCTGGGAAAACAGTTTAGCTATATATTCCCCAGTGATGTTTGCGGATAGTTCATAACTGTGTAGCCCAAATCAGTTTGTCAGGTAGTTTTTATGACCGCGCAGGAATCCGTAATCCGCCAAATTTCCGGGGTTGTTTTGGAACTTCCTGTAACATGTTCTGTAGGTTAGTCACTTACGAGAGAGCTTGTAAGAATATATAATTGTTGAGAAGATATTTGAAGTACTAGTTTCCCAATCACCCCTGGTGGAGGTAACACTTGTGACCTGTACGATCTCAGTGCTATAGCTAAGCTTTTAGATTACCCAAAAAAATCTTTTACACTGTCAAGGAATAAGCAATCAATCATTAGTCTTGTGACATTTCAGACTTAGTGGCCGATAATGGTGTCATTCGCACATCACATGAACTGTTTTTTACATCTTATCTCCACTGCATGCTTTTGAGGAAAAGCTCTTCGGATGATCTGTTCGTGCTTACCACGTTGAGTTGTTTCACCTCTGATTCCGCATTCACTTTCTGTTAATTCTTCACACTTTTTCAGCAAGGAGGTGGGAGCGTAGTTCAGATACTCGTCAGTGCACAACTCAGACGGACAGTCCCTCCCTCAGCTGTAGACTGAACCCCTTGGCGTTTTCAGAATATATGCTCCGACGGGGACCGTGGCATGCGTGCGCTGTCAAGATATGGATTTGGAATGCGCCAGGGGGAGGAGGGGACAGGAGAAAATGGAGCCACCGAGGAAAGGAGCGAGATGCTTCTGCCCCATCCCCATGTGCCCGCTCTGATATATACCAGACCGAGAGAGCGGTTAGCATAATGGTAGAGACCTCCTTTACCATTACGCCGTTGCTGGCCTTGTAGTTGTAGGTGCTACGCTACGGGCTCTGTGTGATCCTTGCTAGTGGCTAGCTGTTGCGTGCCTGTGCTCCAGGCCGGCCTTGTAGTTGTAGGGAGGGATTGTGGTGTTGTTTCTGCTCCTGGTGTAGTGCTTCAGTTCAGGTGTATCGATCGGCCTATGCGGTAATCGTTCGCCAAGTAGTATAGGGTGGGATTGGATGTACGCCACAGTAGAACATGTACTGTTTTTTCCCATTTCCATGGATTAAGGAGTTTTTAGAGGTCTTACAACACAAACTTGGACAAAGCCAAGATGAGAAAAAAAGGCCTACTCTTGCGGCATTAGGTTACACAAAGCTTTTGCCCCGCCGAGCCACCAAAGAACCGCCTCATCTTTGATTTTGTTAACTAGCTTGGTCGAGGTAATGGCTTGATTTCGAAAAACCCGAGCATTCCTTCCCTTCCAAACATTCCACGAGACCAACATGGCGAGCGAGCATACCTATGTCTCTCACTGACACCCCTCTCTTGTGAATTATCTCAACCCACCAATTTTTGACGCTATGCTTAACATGTCAATCCCTCGGCTCAACATCATGAAGTCCAAGCCAGTTCTTTAAAGCGGACCACACCCTATGCGTATCGACATTGGAATAGAAGATGGGCGGCCGACTCATGAACTTGGTTGTAAAGCTTGCACATGCCACAATTTTGCCATACTTTGCTAGAATTGTTGCTGCTCTCTTATGTCTGACTTTCAGCAAATAGTAGGTTGCCTGATTCGAATGTTGCTTGGGATATGTATGCCTGTGTGTGCGCTCAATGTTGACGTCTGCCGGTGCTCAGTGAGTGATCAGGAGACCCCAAGATCACCCAGATCTGCCCCTACAGATGCCTTCCTCCAGAGGAGAAAAAAAAAGTGAACTAGTAGATAAGGTGGACTTTTGTCACGTTTGCAGCTTTCCAACGATAAAAAGCCAAGATTCAGATAAAAAGTGTCGTACAAGGGAGGTTCTTCGTGACCTGTCTCCTGCCCCTCACCACAAGGCTCGAAAGCAATGTGTATGATTCACGTACAGACAAAACGAGATACTTTTACTTGTTACAAGTTATCGTATGATGTCGTTCCATTTCCGTTTCTCGTACTTTGCCAATTGATTGACTGCCAGTAACTACTCCCTCCGTTCAACAATAGATGATTTCCACATATCTAGATATAGATGTATCTAGACATATTTTAGTGTCTAGATACATCCATATATAGATATGTGGAAATCATCTATTGTTGAACGGAGGGAGTATGTACTAACATGTTAAGTACACGTGGGTTGCAACGAAACCAAAATAGATGAATGTTTGCCAGAAAGTGGCTTGTGCTCCCGAGCACAGGTGATCCTGCTATTTTAACAAATTCAAAAAAAAAATAGTTTTAATTTTTTTATAAAAAAAATCATGATTGTTCTAAATGATGATTACTATGAACATGTAAAATTTCACTTAAAAATATTTGTATTTTAAGCTACGCAAAAATGAAACAGATAGTTCGTACTAATATCAACTATGAAACAGATGTATAAATATTATTGCCTCTTAGACATACATTCAACACTCGGATCAATATATTTGTTATTTTTATGTAGCTCAAAATACAAAGTATTTCAAATTAAAATTTTACGCATTTGTGGATAAATTATTAACAACAATAAAAAATCGATTTCTTTAAAACTTATAATTTTTTTAAATTTTTTAAAACTCCAGGATTACGGGTGCTCGGGAGTAAGAAATCTACACTCGTTTGCTCGCTAACTTTTTTTAGAAATACATCCATGTTAAATCCCTCCCTTCATAATTATAATATGTTTTAGATAGTAGTATGGACTATATACGGATCAAAATGAGTGAACCTACACACTCATTGGTTTAAAAAAGGTAAAATATCTTATAATTATGAATGAAGCTAGTATTTACACAAAAAATCTGCTACAAAATAGATACAACTTGACACAACGAGATTAGTACAAAACAAAGATACACTGAAAAACATATTGGTGTCCTCTTTATTCAATTTTTTTTTATGATGGTCGGAGTTTGAAACATGCACTGAACAAAAAGAAAAAGACCGGGACAGGGACACGTGCAAATGCTCTTGTGAATCAAGCCTTTCAATACCGCAATAGACACTAACCGCAGACGATGAAGTCGATAAACGCTGAAGGAATATACGTTGGGGACACATCCCAAGCAGCGCATGTTTGCAATTCATTATCACGAAGAGGGTTGTAGAAACCGAATCTTGCCGTGGACACAAATGACTAAAGAGATCGAAAATATCGCACCACAGACCAGTGAGGAGCTTCTCTCGAATGGCACACCAACCTGCAGGACCTAAAGGAAGTCAACTGATCCGGCAACACTCACTCGTCCTTCACCGATGCTGAAACCACTCAAATTTACCCCTCAACTTGACTTACCACAATGGTAGTAACCAAGTTAGTAACATCACACAACCCAAAGCATTTTTGCTTACGTAGTACGTAGTTAATAAAGAGAGAGCTATGTTAGAGTAACACCACACACATAAAAAAAGTGTCTATAGCCTAATAAATATTCATGTATGACACTACACATATGTTACTACTCACAGTATAGATAGTAACTTAACTAGTAACATATGCATATTACTAGTCTAAGTTACTACCCATTATGACCCGTCTAGGCCAGCATGCATCTCTGCTACCCATATTTTGGTCCTGCGCGTAAGAGTGGAGAAGAGTGAGCCAACTCGTCATCCGCTCAAACTAGGAAAGAGCCGTACACATGTTGCTTTGGAAATAAATGGGTAGCTCAAACTGGTTTGTCAAAATAATGATGTTAATTTAACTCCTAGATATTTCATATGCCCACACTTTTTCTTATTTACAAAGTGCAAACAAAATAAAGATCTAAGTATGTTTGAAGATTTTTGTGTGAGCAATTGAGGTCAGTGCTCTAAAATGTCATATGGCTTGATGACTCACAAGTATAGGGGGTCGCAACAGTCTTCGAGGGAAGTAAAACCCAAATTTATTGATTCGACACAAGGGGAGCCAAAGAATATTTATAAGCCTTAACAGATGAGTTGTCAATTCAGCTGCACCAGAAATTAGACTTGCTCGCAACAATTTATCAGTGGTAACAGTTTTATAGCAGCAGTAGTAGTAAAATAGTAACAATAGTAGCAATTGCGGAAACATCAGGATTAAAATACTGTAGGCATAGGGATGGATGAATAGGCGTTGCATTGATAAGATAGTTCATATAATAATCAAAACATGGGCATTGCAGATAGATAATAATAAAGCATCCAAGTTCTAGGAAAACCATAGGCATGTGTTCCAATTTAGTCGTACGTGCTCACAATGAGAAACTTGCACAACATCTTCTGTCCTACCATCTCGTCTGCAACGGAGCCTCAAGGGAAACTACTAGTAATTAAGGTGCTCCCTTTAATAAAGCACCGGAGCAAAGCATTAACACTCTATGAACACATGTGATCCTCACATCACAGCCATCCCCTCCGGTTGTACCAATTATTGTCACTTTGGGGCATCGGATTCCCGACAACAATGTGTGTAACCAACTTGCAGATATAATCAAGAAACATACTTATACTCACGAAACAATAACATGTTCAGATCTGAGATCATGACACTCGGGCCCTAGTGACAAGCATTAAGCATAACAAGTTACAACAACCATATATAACACTAACAACGGATACTAGGCACTATGCCCTAACAATCTGGCATTATTACACGAACGATATTATCCAATCTCTTCCATCCCTCTCAGCCTACAGCGGGGATTACTCACACATGGATGGGGGAATCATAGATGGTTGATGGAGAAGTGGTGGCGATGATCTCCTCCGAATACCCATCCCGGCAGGGCGCCAGAACAGGAACTTCTGATCCACGAAATGAGTTTCGAGGTGGCGGCGGCGCTCTGGTGTGTTTTTCTAGAATATGACGAACCCCCTTCTGTTTTAGGGTTACAGGGCATATGTAATCGAAAGGGGAGCCCGAGGGGGTGCTGGGGCCACCACACCACCAGGCGGCGCAGCCTAGGGGGTGCCCAGGCATGGTGTGGGCCCTTCCTTGCCCCCCTCCGGCTCTTCTTCTGGCTCCGGGGGTCTTTGTGCAAAATAAGGACTTCGGGATCTTTTCCGGGCAATTTCCTAAAAGTTGATTTTTCAGCACAAAAACAAGACACCAAGGTAATTCTGTTGAAAACAGTGTTAGTTGTATCCAAAACTCACAAGTTTAGAGGCAAACAATAGCAAAAGTGTTCTAAAGCTTATCTTATTTCTTGTCCTCAAGCAATTCAGTGAGTGCGATAAAAATAAATTTTACGAACACATTTGTTTCATATGATGTAAATATTCTCACTATATGATCAAGTGCTTAGGAAATTCATAATAATAAGTATGCAAATGAAGTCACCTAATAGTTATGCAAACCATGAAGAGATACCGACACACTAATAATAAACAACATGAAATATATCAATCTGCAGGATTGCAATATTCATAATAAGATATGATAAAGTGGTATCTCGCTTGTCCTTAATAATGGAGCAAAACATAAATGTCAGGGCACCTCTGAGGTTCAAGTGAAGAATAGAAGTAAATATATCAAAGATATAAGCATTAAAGTTATACCACAATCAACCGTGTTCGGGGACAAGCACATTATACTAAGAATGACAGCCATGCTCTCAAGAAGGTGTATAAAGTGAGATGGTGAAGACTCAGCTGAAAGCGCATGGTGACCCCGTATGTGGTTTTGGTAATTAATGACAATCCTTAAGGACTAATGTTTGTATTGAGATATTCTTTCAGGAATAGTCCATATGAGTAGTTTGGAGTCCTTGTGTCAATCGAAGAAGATCTTTTGATCATTTAATGTCCAAGATGGTCGAGAAGATTTTTCTCTCTCTAGCGGTAGTACCGGGTTGTGCAGCGGTAGAACCGCTTCTCATGGAGTTGTACTGCTGCGACACACCTGGTACACCCCTCACAGCAGTAGTACCGCGGTTTGTACCGTCTCCTCCCAGGAGCGGTACTACCGGTGGTGATACTGCTAGAGGTACCGCTAGCAAATAAAAGGCCATTGATATCCACGGTACCCAGGCAGTACCGGCATAGTACTACCGCTGGTACTTAGTCACTTTCGGAGCAACACTACCCATAGCGGTAGTACCGCTCCTTCCAGGACGCGGTATTACCGCTGGCAGTATCGGTCAAAATACCGGCAGGGAAGTTTTGCTCACGGTAATGATTACGGTACTAGGACGGTAGTGGCCTGGTACTACTGCTAGCCGCTTCGATTTTATATCGAGTTCGGGGCCAACGGTAGTACCGCTGAGCTCCACGGTACTTCTCTGTGGTACCGCTGAGCACCAGTGTGTAGTACACTAGGTACCCTGCGATGTCAGTGGGCGGTAGTACCGTTGTGTGCGGCGGTAGTACCGCTGTGCTGTTAAGTTTATTCCTTGTATGTCTTGAAGAACAAGATGGAGTGGTCATTCATGTCTACCTTTAAGACATCAACATTTATGGATGAAGACAGAAGAAAATATACAAGGTTGATCAAGCGTGTGATCAACACACAAAGCTACAAAATGTACCTAGTGAGATTATGTATCTCGTGGTATGGTAATCAATTGTCCATATAGCTTTGTGAACTAACCCATGATATGTGTGTGTGGTATCTCTATGTGTGGTTAGGTATCTTTCCATTGGCATGCTTTAAAAGAAAGATTTCATATAGCCCATGGTCTATGTCGTCAAGCGGTGTTTGTCATCTCGTTTGACGTGGAAGCTCAAGTGAGGCATCTCGAAGAAATCTTATGCTTGATGCTTGCCACTCTTTTGTAGATTGTGGCCTTTTGAAGATGTGCCAAAAAGGGTCTCTCCCGTAATGGTGTATGGGGGAGCAACTTGCAAGTCTTCATCAAGCAGAGCAAGTGCTAGTTAGCACGATCAAGAAAGAGATCCAACTTGAGAGAGTCAATATCGTCATCATCTAGCTCAAGTGGAATGATCAAGGAAAAGGTATAATCTTGATAGGTTTTCTATTTTACCGGTCTCATACTTTTGGATAGACCGGGTTATAGGATCGATAGTCGTACTATCAAGAGGGGCTCTCAAGTGAGTAACTTGATCTAATCGTTGTGGAGAGCTCAAACCTTTGCAATCTTGCATATAATCTTTCTTGGTTCTTATTTGGATTTTATCTCTATGATTTTTGGTGCTTGTTGTGATCTTCATGACAAGCCCAAGTTCATGAAAAACGGTTTTCGCTTGAAACACTTATTGAGTTTTTGATGTTGAAGGTTTTCCCGGTTGGTCTTTTATAGAGAGGACTTTCCTTTCCACATTTGGTTTTAAGTTTCATTGTTGGACAATGATGTTTACCTTCAGTATCTTTAGATATCATCGTTGCAATTTCAACAAGACCAAGATCATCAAAAACGGAGTCCAGACGCAAAAGTTATGACCTTTTTCGTATCGGGTGTTTTTGTTGTTTTTGGTCCAGCGGTAGTACCGCCCCAGTACCGCCCAGTAGCACTAGGAGATCTGTCCTAGACTCGTTTTTGGGGCCCCCAGCAGTAGTACTACTAGGCCTAGTGGTAGTACCGCTGCTGGGCACGATTTTCACATAATGGTCATATTTTGGGTCACCTATTTAAGGGGGTCTTCTTCCCCCTTGACCCCAAGGCTGCAAAACATATTTTTCTCCTCTCTCCCCACCATTGTTGACCTTGGAAACCTTTCCCCTCTCTCAATCCCTCAAATGATTCTTGCATATCTTTGAGGGAGAAGTTAGAGGAGATCTAGATCCACATTTCCACCAATCCATCTCTCCTCTTAATGAGGAGAACTTAGTGAATCTAGATCTTGGAGTTCTTTATGTTTTCTTCCTCTCTTATTCCCCCATAAGCATTTGTTGCTTTTTTGGAATTTGAGAGTGAAGGATTTGAGCACTCGTGCTCTTTCCATTTGCATCAGTTTGATCTCTCCACGAGGATTCGTGTAAGTGAAAGTTTGTGGACTTGTTACTCTTGGGTCTTGGACCCTAGACGACTTGTGGTGTTCTTTGGAGCCTCCAATTGAGTTGTGGATCTGTGCCCAAGATTGTGGTGACATCGAGAGCCTCCAATCAAGTTGTGGATATGTACCTCGATCGAAGGTTGCCTATAGTGGAAGGTGAACTAGGCCTTTGTGACGAGGTTCATCGGAGAATAGGGTGAGGCCTTTGTGGCGTCGAGTAGGCCTCTTGTGGCGAGCTCACACCCCTCCAACGATACGTACTCCCATCAAAGGGAGGAACTCGGGGATACATCATCGTCTCTGTGTGCCTCGGTTATTTCTATACCCGAGCTTTTTTACTTATGCAATTTACATTGTCATAGTCTTCGTGCTTGAAGTTATATATCTTGCTATCACCTTGTTACTTGTCTTACTTAGCACAAGTTGTTGGTGCACCTAGTTGACCCTAGAATATTTAGGTTGTGTGCTTGTTAATTTCAACACCTAGTTTATTTCCGCATTTGGCAAGCCTTAACCAGAAATTTTTTAATCGCATATTCCCTCCCCCCCTCTAGGCGACATCTTTGCACGTTCAATTGGTATCAGAGCCTGGTCTCTCTTATTAGGTTTTCCATCATAGAGAGTACGATGTCTTAGGAAAATAGAGCACGGTCCCGCTTTTATGTTCTATGGTAGAAATGATGATGTTTGGAAAATTCGCATTCTTAATCTTCTTACGGACATGGGTCCAAAGTATATAAGGAGAATTGTAGATATGGATTTTCCTCCTCCAAAGGATTCTCAAGATTTATCTTTAGAGGATGAGGAAAACTCCTATCTCGATACTCTTGTATCTAATGGTCTCGTGTGTGTTTTGAGCGACGTAGTCATTGAATCAATCAAGCCTTTTCGGAACGCTCATGAGTTATGGAAAAAACTTCAAGATATATATGATGTGTCCAACATTATTGAGGATGGTTGTTCTCCGTACACTTCCGGACGTGATGAGTTCACATCTTTCTCCACTCCACCAACATGTTATTTTTCACAAGGTAATGATATGGTGAGTGGTGATAGAAATTGCATTGTTGATAGTAAATCTACTACTGGCTATACTTCATCTCTATCCCATTGCAATGTTCTATCTTTGTACTTAAACTCTTCTAGCACTCCAAATGTCTTACATGCTAGTGTTGATAGTCTATGCATATCATGTAATAGTTGTTTAACTAAATCTCATGATGATATGTTTCCTATGTCTTGTTGTCATGAAAACAATGCTTCCATTTCCTCTAGTACTTGTGTGGCTAACAATGTAGAGGAATCCCACATTTTTGTGGAACAAGACATGGAACTTAATGGTGCTTCAAGTAAATTTTCATCTTCGTTATCCATTTCTCATATGTGCCTTGTGGCTAAGGATTCAAAGGTATCCCCTCCTTTGGAACCCGCTTCATCTATTGATGACGATGATGAAGAAAATGATAATAGTGATTCCATTTATGAGAAAGGTAAAATAGTTCTTCATGCTCTCATAAATAATAAGATTGCATCTTCTATTCTCTTTGAAATCATGGGTACCCTTGTTGAGCGCGATGAGACTATTGAGGCTATGGACACTAGCCTTGATAAATGTTATAGCCTCGAACATGGGTACGTAGATGAAATTGCAGGGCTCCACGTATCCCTTGAGGAAAAACATGAGCTTCGAGTTACTCTTGAGGAGAAACTTGAATCTATTGAGGAGCTCTATAATGAACAAATAGCCTTTCTCACTAAAGCATGTGACCATACTATTGCTAAATATAAAGTGCTTAAAAAGGAAAAGGTTGAATTTTTTGTTGGCAATGCTAATCTAATATATGAAAATTCTAGGTTGAATAATGAGCTTGCCAAGTTGTCTTCTTCTATTTCTAATGATGCTTGTGCTACTAACCCCATATCTTGTGAAGCATCTATTTTGAAGGAGAATGTTGAGCCAAGGGCTCAACTTGAGTTGATGACTAGCAAGTGTGGGAAATTGAAAGAAATCCATGAAAAGCTATCTAGCTCTCATGAGGATCAGCTAAAGTTAGCTCTTGAGGCTACCACTACAAAGGTAACATCGTGTGAGCCTCATGTGGTTACTAGCACAATCTCTTCTAGTAATGTTATATTTCCGTATGCTAGTATTAGTAATTCATCCTCTCATAATGTTTCAACATCTTGTGATGAATTGCTTTGCTTGCCTTGTTTCTCTAACAATGAAGCATCTACTTCCTCTAGCTCTTGTGTTGATTCTAACCATGTAGAGGAAATTAAAGAGCTCAAGGCCCAAGTCACTTCTTTGAAGTAAGACTTAGAAAAGTGTCATGAAGTGAGTTCCACACTTGACAAGATGTTGAGAGTGCGAAGACTTCCCAATGACAAAAGTGGACTTGGATTCAACTCCAATATCAAGAACAAGTCCATTGTTGACAATAAGAAGGGCCAAGAACAAGAAAAAGATTCGGCCAAGATTATTTGCTTCAAGTGAAATATTGAAGGGCACCATGTTAGATCTTGCCCTTTGAAGAAGAAGCCTCTTAGTGAGAAGAAACTAGGGAAGCGGCCTCTTGTTCAATCTCATACTCAACCACGAGTTGAACAACGGCCACCTCCTAACAAGACTCAAGCCAATGCTCCTCAAGTTGAGAAGCCTATTAAGAAGAAAGAAAAGAGTCAATGTTGCTACCTTTGTCGTGATAAGGGACACTTTGCTTCTTCATGCACTAATGGTACATTATCCAACCATATCCTTGTTGATTGTGTTTATTCCGTTCGGAAGGATAATGTGGGCAATGTGTTTGCCAAGTATGTTGGTACTCCAAGTCATGTCAAGAAAAGAACCATTTGGGTTGCCAAACCTATTGTGGCTAACCTCTTAGGACCCAACTTGGTTGGGGACCAACAAGCTCAAACTTGATCAATATGTGTTGTTGGAGGGCATTGGAGACTTGGCTATCTCATGAAGAATTAAGGGATCTTCATAAATTATATTTCCTCAAGCCAAGTCACTTGGATTATATATATCTTTTATCCAATGTTCCTCCTTGCGGTAACTTGTATCTAAATCATATATTCATTGAAAGTTACTTTCCCCCTTGCATGTGTTGGTTTTGTTTCTAGTATGTGTTTGTATATGTTGTGCTTACTACTTACCTATCTTGAGTAATCTAGTATGTGTTTGTTGTTTTGTACTCCATGTACTTATGTGTTTTGTGTTGAGCCTTTCCTTGCAAACTCTTGTTTGTTTTTAGTTGGCTCTTTGGGATATTAATGGACTATCCCATTTTGGGGGAGTAATATGCTCTTGGCACTTTACTATCCTAAAATGTGTGTACATGAGGAATACCACTTAGTGTTGATATATCAATATTATCTTGTCTCTATATGGTATGTATTTCTCATGAGAAATTCAAATTGTAATGTCCATCAACTTTCTCTAGTTCGATTTTTCTTTGCCTCTTGTTGAAAAATGTATTATCACATTATGGGGGAGTAATAAGCTATGTGAATATTACAAGCCTATAAATTGTGAACATGTGAGGTATTGCCACCTAGAATTGATATTTTATCTTGTTCCTATGCGGCCTGTTGCTCAAACAAGTTCCATATTTGCTTCAATATGTTTTGTCTCTATTCTTTTGGTATCTTGTTTGCAAGAGTTTCTTCGTGCTTTTCATATTCGATTTTTAGTTGAAGCCTTCAAGAATCTCTATCTAAGAATGTTTTTTCTATTCCTATCTTTTGTCACATGCTTATGTTTTGTGAATATGATTGTGAACTAATCTACCACTGAGAAATATCTCCATACATCGTTTATTGATCATATTTAATTTGTCCTTTGCTCTAAAATTTCCTTTTTTGTTGCCAAGAATTTGTTTTGGTTCAAACTCCTTTGTGTCTTCCTTTCGTTCTACTCAAATTTTTTTTTATGCTTTCTTGTGTTAGGAAAAGCAATGATCCCATTGTGTGAATTTTGTATTCAAATGCAAGATCATAAATTATGCACTATTCTTGGAAGAGCTCTCCTATAGGCGTTTGAACACTTGTTGTCTTAAAATTGTTTTTTATCCCAATGACTTGTCTCTTTGGAAGACGAACATTTTTCGTCTTGGTACTTTGTGTGCCATCATGAAAAGTGTAGAGAGTTTGTTTATTCTTTGATTTTTTTTATATCTTCTCTTTTTGGTATCCTCAATCATTTGTTGATTTGGTTTTTGATATAATTTGGACAATTCTCTTGCTTTTCACTCGTGTGAGTGCCTTCTTGGTTTAATTGGTGTTTTGTCCAATTTGTATCTTGTTTGGTTCTTGAAAGTTTTGTGCATGTGTATTTACTATGTATATATTTTGGCATTCTTACTTTCGTTGATCCAATATATATGATAAACTCCAGCAAATCCTAAATGGCTAAGATGTGCATGAAATTCAAATTCATATTAATATGCACATATTTATGTGGAGCTTGTCCTATGTATTGTAGTTTCTCTAACTACTTTGGACCCAATGAGTTTGGGTACCATGTTGGTACTTTAATTTTGTTTTTAGGTACAATGGAGATGCATTGGGTGCTTGCCTCATTCATAAGAAAGGTGTTCTCGCCATTGGATTATAGGAGTCAAGCTATGCTGATTAAAGAACACACATCCTCTTCATCACCAATGTCATCTTGGTAACAAGTATATATCTCATTCATACATTTATATATTTCAACCTTGTGTAGGTTGTATCCTGGCATGAATCTCTTTTTGTTGCAATTCTTGTGGTTCTTGAAAATTCTCAAAACCATTTGCCTTTGTGATACGTGTTACCTTTCTCGAAGCATCCCAACTATCACTTTCCCTTGTGGATATTTGTGATGCTTTGATGAGTTTGTTGATTTTTCATTCATATCCCTTTAAGATAAAATTGAGCTTTGTGCTTTGCTTTCAAGCAAAAATCTTATTCGTATATTCATGACTTTCTTTTGGATATCATGTTCTTCATCTTCGTGCCTATTTTGTGTGTGCATATTTCTTTGTGGACTTATATTGATTGGTGTCCACTTAGAAACTTATACACATGATAATAGCTACCTCTTTAGTTGGTATTCCATCTCGTTAGTAACCACTTTTTATTTCTTTAAATTCTTTGGTGGTTCCTAAAAGGCACAAGCTTAGCTTTTCATTTGGTACTTCTTTTGCCTCTTAATAAGCTTGTGGACCTATTTGTTTGTTGCAAGTTGCATTGCTTCATTTCCCATCTTTTCTCTTGCTCTTGTTTGTGTTCAAAATTATTAAGAAGGGAGTGATGATTCCATGTTGTGCACACTATATAGAAATACAAATACTACATTGTGCATGTACCTTGGGGAGTTCCCTCTTGATTCTCTAGAACACTTGGTTGATCTTATCATAATATTTTGTGGTCAATTGGTTTTTAGGATTCTTTGGTTGGTTTCCTCTTTGTCGAATTTTCTTTCAATTTAATATTTTTTGGAAATCTTTGGATCCTCAATATAGTTTGATCTCCCTCCATCTATTCGTTGTTCGATATATGCACTTGATTTCACTCATATCATGAGGAATGCATACATTTTGGGGAGCTCTTATTATATTGACATTCTAAGTTTTTCCTTCCATTTCGGCAATGGATGCCAATGGGGGAGAAGTTTAGAGGGTTTAAGGGAATTTGGTCTTATGCTTTAGTTTCGTTATTAAGCATTTACCTTCCATGATCTTGCGTCCTTGCTCTTTGTGTTGCATGGTTGTTTTATTCATTATATAAACCCTCATAAAAATGGATTGTCATCAATTACCAAAACGGGGGAGATTGAAAGCACATGGTGCCCCCGTATGTGGTTTTGGTAATTAATGACAATCCTTGAGGACTAATGTTTGTATTGAGATATTATTGCAGGAATAGTCCATAAGAATAGTTTGGAGTCCTTGTGTGAATCGAAGAAGATCTTTTGATCATTTGATGTCCTAGATGGCCGAGAAGCTTTTTCTCTGTCTAGCGGTAGTACCGGGTTGTGCAGAGGTAGTACCGCTCCTCATGGAGTTGTACTGCTAAGACACACCTGATACACCCCAGACAGCGGTAGTACCACGGTTTGTACCGTCTCCTCCCAGGAGCGGTACTACCGGTGGTGATACTGCTGGAGGTACTGCTAGCAGAGAAAAGGCCACTCATATCCACGGTACCCAGGCGGTATCGGCATAGTACTACCGCAGGTACTTAGTCACTTTCGGAGCAACACTCCCCATGGAGGTACTACCTCTACCGTCAGCGGTAGTACCGCTCCTTCCAGTACGCGGTAGTACCGCTGACAGTACCGGTCAAAATACCGCCAGGGAAGTTTTGCTCATGGTAATGATTACGGTACTAGGGCGGTAGTGACCTGGTACTACCACCAGCCGTTTTGATTTTATATCGAGTTCGGGGCCAACGGTAGTACCGCTGCCGGTTACGGTAGTACAGCTACTGGAGCTCCACGGTACTTCTCTCTGTTACCGCTGAGCACCAGTGTGGAGTACACTAGGTAACCTGAGGTGTTAGTGGGCGGTAGTACCACTGTGTGTGGCGGTAGTACCGCTGTGCTGTTAAGCTTATTCCTTGTATGTCTTGAAGAACAAGATGGAGTGGTCATTCATGTCTACCTTCAAGAAATCAACATTATGGATGAAGAAAGAAGAAAAGATACAAGGTTGATCAAGCGTGTGATCAACACACAAAGCTACAAGATGTACCTAGTGGGATTATCTATCTTGTGGTATGGTAAGCAATTGTCCATATAGATTTGTGAACTAACCCATGATATGTGTGTGTGGTATCTCTATGTGTGGTTAGGTATCTTTCCATGGGCATGCTTCAAAAGAAATATTTCATATAACCCATGGTCTATGTCGTCAAGCGGTGTTTGTCATCTAGCTTGACGTGGAAGCTCAAGTGAGGCATCTCAAAGAAATCTTATGCGTGATGCTTGCCACCCTTTTGGAGATTGTGTCCTTTTGAAGATGTTCCAAAAAGGGTCTCTCCCATAATGGTCTATGGGGGAGCAACTTGCAAGTCTTCATCAAGCGGAGCAAGTGCTAGCTACCACGATCAAGAAAGAGATCCAACTTGAGAGAGTCAAGATCGTCATCATCTAGATTAAGTGGAATGCTCAAGTCAAAGGTATAATCTTTATATGTTTTCTATTTTACCGGTCTCATACTTTTGGGGACACCGGGTTATAGGATTGATAGTCATACTATCAAGAGGGGCTCTCAAGTGAGTAACTTGATCGAACCGTTGTGGAGAGCTCAAACCTTTGTAATCTTGCATATCATCTTTCTTGGTTCTTATTTGGCTTTTATCTCTATGATTTTTGGTGCTTGTTGTGATCTTCATGACAATCCCAAATTCATCAAAAACGGTTTTCGCTTAAAACACTTATTGAGTTTTTGATGTTGAAGGTTTTCCCGGTTGGTCTTTTATAGAGAGGTCTTTCCTTTCCCCACTTGGTTTTAAGTTTCTTTATTGTACAGTTATGGTTCTCTGCATTATCTTGTAAAGCTCGTCGTTGCGATTTCAACGAGCCCAAGATCATTGAAAACGGAGTCCAGACGCAAAAGTTATGACCGTTTTCGTATCGGGTGTTTTTGTTGTTTTTGGTCCAGCGGTAGTACCGCTAGGGGATCTGTCCCAGACTCGTTATTGGGGCCCCCAACAGTAGTACCGCTAGGCCTAGCGGTAGTACAACTGCTGGGCACGATTTTCACATAACGGTCATATTTTGGGTCACCTATTTAAGGGGGTCTTCTTCCCCCTTGACCCCAAGGCTGCAAAACACGTTTTTCTCCTCTCTCGTCACCATTGTTGACCTTAGAAACCTTGCCTCTCTCTCAATTCCTCCAATGATTCTTGCATATCTTTGAGGGAGAAGTTAGAGGAGATCTAGATCCACATTTCCACCAATCCATCTCTCCTCTTAGTGAGGAGAAATTAGTGAATCTAGATCTTGGAGTTCTTTGTGTTTCTCCTCCATTGTTCTTCCTCTCTTATTCCCCCATAAGCATTTGTTGCTTTGTTGGAATTTGAGAGTGAAGGATTTGAGCACTCGTGCTCTTGCCATTATCATCGGTTGCATCGGTTTGTTCTCTCCACGAGGATCCGTGGAAGTGAAAGTTTGTGGACTTGTTACTCTTGGGTCTTGGACCCTAGACGACTTGTGGTGTTCTTGGGAGCCTCCAATTGAGTTGTGGATATGTGCCCATAGATTATGGTGACATCGAGAGCCTCGAATTAAGTTATGGATGTGTGCCTCGATCGAAGGTTGCCTATAGTGGAAGGTGAACTAGGCCTTTGTGGCGAGGTTCATCGGAGAATAGGGTGAGCCTGTTGTGGCGTTGAGTAGACCTCTTGTGGTGAGCTCTCACCCCTCCAACGAGACGTACTCCCCTCAAAGGGAGGAACTCGGGAATACACCATCGTCTCCGTGTGCCTCGGTTATTTCTATACCCCAGCTTTTTACTTATGCAATTTACATTGTGATAGCCTTCGTGCTTGGAGTTATATATCTTGCCATCACCTTTTTACTTGTCTTACTTAGCATAAGTTGTTGGTGCACCTAGTTGACCCTAGAATATTTAGGTTGTGTGCTTGTTAATTTAAACACCCAGTTCATTTCCGTATTTAGCAATACTTAACCGGAAAAGTTTTAATCGCCTATTCCCCCCTCTAGGCGACATCGTTGTACGTTCATCGGCGTAAAAGTAAAAGAAAAACCCTTCGCAGAGGGAAGGAGGGATTAACTCATGTGCTAGAGCTTTTTATTTTATAAACAGAGGTATTAAAAACAATTTTTAAGAGATGTGTATGCTTATGTCAACAAATGGTAAACAATCAATACAGTACATCACAAGCCAACTAGACTTTACAAAAGCGGCTCCCATTGAAGGACGCAACTGGGGTAGAAGGTCATCTCTCTTCTATTTTTTTTACACAATTATGGTTTGACTGATAAATCAGGGGCAAAAAGAGTGAAGAACATTTATAGTAACAAATTTTGGTGTTGTGCACCCCGCTGCCAGCTCTTCTATCAATTTGGATAAGCGGATGTGCCACTAGTCCAGGTGTGCAAATTCTAATCAACAAGTGAGATAAAGATTCTATATTTACGTCTTCATGAGTTAAAACAGGGGCACAAAACATGAATAATTTTGAAGGTTTTAAAGGTAGCACATGAGAAATTTACTTGGAGTGGCGGTGAAATACCACATATAGGTAGGTATGGTGGACACATTTGGAAACTTTGGTTTTTGGGAGTTGGATGCACGAGTAGAGTTCATACTTAGTACAGGTGAAGGCTAGCAATAGACTGGGAGCGACAATCAAGAGAGCAACAATTGTCATAATCATGTTTGCGACAAAACAAAATTAACCGAGGCATAAAAATGATACAAATACTCTGAGACAAAATAAATCATCGAGGCTTAATTGACTTCTGTTTTTCATTCTTATGTATGCGTGATCATGTGTCAAGTCGATTCAAGAGAAACATTTAGAGGGAGATACCACAATCCATACCCTTCTATGAATAAAACAATGCAAGAATTTATACGACATGCTATCTAATATTAGTAAGTTGGAACTAATCATGAGAGGGCACGAACTACTAAGCATCGATTAAATAACATACACCTTACACGAACAAACAAAGCATGTCAACATGGATGAGTATATGTACAAAAATAAAAACAAATAGAGTTCATACCAGCCTCTCACCACAACTTGAATTGTTGTAAATCATCATTATTGCTCTTCACTCGTGTGGATCGAATAATACAAAATGATAACCAAGCTCCAATGGAGTCACGGACGACTACTGAACTCTGCATCAAACTTTACAAAACCAAAGAAGAACAACAAATATTTTTGGGTTTTTGAATTTAAAACAAGAACAAAAGCAAACAAGCAAACAAAGCAAAAACATTTTGGATTTTCAAATATTAAACCGAAACGAGAAAGTAAAGCAAACTAATAAAAGAAACAAATAAAGAGAAACAACAAAAACATTTTTAGTATTTTTGTGTTTTGGAAAGAAAGAACAAAACAATAAAAACAAAAATAAGCGAAAGAAACGAAAACAAGTGAAAGAAACGAAAACATGGATATACAAAGAACCGGCAGAAACGTGATATATAGATGAGCGTGATGTCGGCATACCTCCTTCCAAGCTTAGGCTTTTGGCCTAAGTGGAGATCAATCATAACGCAGGAAGTAGCCCCACGTTGGTGGGTCGTCCCTAGCATGGTCGTACTCAGGCGCCCATGAAGAAGATGAAGCGGCAGATGCATAATCATGACCGGGGTGCTGGTATGGAAACCCCGCAGTGTCGGAGGGCTAGACAAAATCATTTTCGTCCCCCTCTCTAGAATCCTCTACATGCTGGGGATGTTGCTCAATGTATGCATCTAACTCACTCTCCGAGAGTGACCATCCTTTCCTGCCATTAAGGTTAAACAAAGGAGGTGCAAGCAAAAGTACTATTCTATCAGATTTAGTCACTCTCCACCTTGATTTCTTGGAGAAAGGTATTTCATAGGATAAATTGTTCAAGTTAGCATAGGTGGAAACAAACTTATGTTGTATCATGGAATTAAGATCCAGCCTCTCTATGGGAACTGAAGGTCTAAATGATGTGGCTCCACACCATGCAAAGCTAGCAAACGAGAGGCAATGAGACCTCCACAAATTCCGCACTTCTCACGGTTAAGTGCGAGACGAAAAGAAATTAGAGCGCCAAAATTATAAGACCTATCACGCCTCAAAGCAGCTGAGATAAAAGCTAGATCATACACAGATAACTTGTTGGCAGTTTTTCTAGCAAGCACACACTTGGCAATAAAATAGGCAAAATATCGAATAGATGGGAGTTGAATGTCTCAAATTTTACCACTCTCTCCTGTGAAGCTTCTACCTTGCCAAATTTATTCATATAGATCCATCAATGTTTTGGGCTTCCCTCTTATCTTTCCACATGATCCCCAGTGTGGCACTTTAATAGCTGCACAAAAATCATCGAAAGGCAAGTTGACAGCTTTATTATAAATTTTATAATGGACCATGGGGTTAGGCGAGGACCAGCTAAAGTGAAAATCCTGCACCACAGACATAGTTAGTTTAATATGTTGGGTAGGTTCATCCTCAATAAAACGTTCCAATCCTGCATTAGCCACAAGAGTTTGGAAATCATGTAGAATTCCTGTAGCGTGCACGAATTCCTGGCATGGATAAATTGATGGAAATACTCTTTCTTCATGGTGTACTGGCATGACCCCATACAATTCCAACTCATGCTGGTTAAGTTGATACACATTGTACTCCATTTCTGAAATTTTTAAACAAGCATTACAAAAATTGATTTCAAGCAACTATATGATAGAAACTACTATAGAGACTTGTAGGAAGGCTAAACATGCGTCAAAACTAAATTATTTCACACAAATCAAGCATGCTAGCTCACACAACCTGTCACCTAGAGTACCAAAATACTCAAGAAGTACTCCACCAAATAAAATTCTACTTGGATAATCGGAGGAGTCACATACCAGAGAGAAAATGCACCAAATTTCAGCAACAAAGATGGGTTGAGCAAAGAGATCGAAAATTCGCAAAGAAGAACAGCAAGAGCTCGGGTTCCAGGAATATTTTCGAGTTTCGGAGAGAGAGTGGAGTGTTTGGCAGGGAGGAAAGCTAGTGGAGGGCCAGGGGGCCCACACCATGTGCTGGCGCCACCAGGGGCCAGGCCGCACCCAGGCATGGTGGGTCCCCCTGGGGTCTCCCAGGTGCCTCTCTGCCTCATTTTTGACGTAGAAATTTAATATAATTTTTCTGGAATTTTTAGAGAAGCTTCATTTTCGAGCAATTTCCAGAATTTATAAATAATTAAAAAACAGAAAAAACAAATATAGAATGGTGGAAAACAAAACCAAAACCAAAGCTACAGAGGTTCTAAGACACTCCAATAGACAAATAACCAGTGAAAACAAAGGTGGAAATGGTGAAAACAAAATTATGGGTGGTGAAAACATAAGTAACCAGAGTAATCAAGATGAAAACATGACTATGGATGGTGGAAACATAATTATACTAAAATAGCATGGTTATTATAGGGTGAAAAAATAAAATTAAAAGTTAAAATATAGTGAAAACATTGTTCTCTTCATTCAAAATCACTTTGTTAACAAGGTTGGTCAAGTCTTGTTACCAAAACAATTTTTATATGAAGCAAAACTTTACTTATCACTAAATGATTATGTTACCTCAACCTTGATAGACATAGTCCCAATCATAATAATTTCATATTCTTTTGTTGGCATTGGAATGGGACAATAGAATTCTCCAATCTTGATGGTCTCAATATTTTCAATATAATTTAGACCATATCTCCTATTAGTCCTCTTGGGAAAATAAACTTTGTGCTCTTTATCACTAACATTAAAAGTTACTTTTCCTTGATTGCAATCAATAACAGCCATGCAGTGTTAAGAAAAGGTCTCCCAAGAATAATAGACATATTATTATCTTCATACATTTCCAACACAACAAAGTCGGTTAATATCAAACAGTTAGTAGTTACTTGAACAGGAACATTCTCACATATACCAACATGAATAGAAGTAGATTTATCAGACATTTGCAAAGATATATCAGTGGGTATCAATTTTTCCAGAGAGCCTATTATAGAGAGAAAAAAGCATAACACTAACTCCTGCTCCCAAATCACATAAAGTAGTTCTAACATAAATATTTTTGATACAACAAGGAATAGTGGGAATACCATGATCTCCAAGCTTCTTTGGAACCTTGCCATTGAAAGAGTAATTAGCAAGCATAGTGGAAATTTCCTCATTAGGAATTTTCCTTTTGTTAGAGACAATATCTTTCATATATTTAGAATAAGGAGGCAACTTAATAGCATCAGTCAAAGGAATTTGCAAAAACAAAGGCTTCATCCATTCACAAAACTTGTTATAATGTCTTTCCTCCTTTGATTTGTGTTTCTTATTAGGAAAAGGCATTGCTTTTTGTACCCAAGGTTCTCTTTCATTACCATGTTTATTAGCAATGAAATCCTCCTTAGTATACTTTGCATTTTAGTTTGCTTTTCAGGTTCAAATCCAGTTTCTTCTTTATGAGAAGCATCACTTTTACCATTACCACTTTCAGTTTCAGCATCAGAGATAGATATACTATTAGGATCTTTAGCAGGTTCAGGAGATTCTACAATAGTTTTATCTTTCTTCTTCTTTTTCTTAGAAGGAGAACTATTGTTATTAGGTTGATGAGAATCTTGATCAATTCTTTTAGGATGTCGCTCGGGATACAAGGGATCCTGAGTACAAACACCCCTTCTAGTAATTATTTCACAAACATGTTTTTCTCTAGAAGCATTAGCTAGCGAATCTTTTTGCACTTTAGTGAGTTGATCAATTTGAGTTTGAACCATATGAAAATGTTTAACAGGAATTTGAACATCGTTAGATGTTATCTCAATAATACCATGAAAATTATCAATAGCTCTAGAGTTTTCCATTCGATGATTATGCATTCTCATATTAAAGTTGTCTTGCTTAACAACATAATTATCAAATCCATCTAAGCATTGATCAGGTGGTTTAGAATAGGGAATATCTCTATTATCAAAATATTGGAGAGAGTGTACCTCAACTGTTGATGGATGAGGAATTGGCTTACATAATTATTCTATAGGTGGTAGATTTTTCACATATTCAGATTTAATACCCCCTCTCTTTAAGAGATTTCTTGGCTTCCCTCATCACTTCATCATTTAATTCAATCATTCCCCTCTTCTTGGGTGTTGGTATTGGTGTTGGTTCTGGTGTTGGTGTAGGCTCAGGTATAGTCCAATCATCATGATTTTTTGGCTATTTTAGCCAAAAAATCCTCAGCTTCTTCTCGAGTTCTTTTCCTAAAAACACAACCATCACAACTATCTAGATATGTCCTAGATTCAACAGTTAGTCCATTCTAAATATATCTAGGAGCTCATTTTTAGGTAATGGATTTCCAGGGCTAGCTCTTATTAAAGAACAAAACCTTGACCAAGATTCAGGTGGTTTCTCTCCTTCAATTTTCTTAAAGTTAAAGATATTCTGCAAAGCAGCATGTTGAGCACTAGGAGAAACATATTTTTGAAAGAAAGCATTAACCAAACCCATAGGACTATCAATAGATCCAGGTGACAAATTGTTAAACCAAGTTTTAGCTTCATCTTTCAAAGAGAAAGGGAAGATCTTGGTAACAAAGTAAGTGCGTTTCTTAATATCATCAGAAAATAAACTACTCAAAGATGAAAGCTCATTCATATGTTACATAGCACTTTTACTTTCAGTACCATAAAAAAGCTCTTTCTTAATAATAGATATATAAGATAAATCTAGATAAGAATCATAATCCTTATCTTTAATTTATATGTGAGATGTAGCAAACCTAGCATCAGGAGAAGATTTATATTTAACAGCATATCTTGCAAGAAGACTCTTAAGAGCACTTGCACTAGTAGTAGCTTGAACTTCTTCAATAAAGTCATCATTAAGTTCAATGTAAGTTTCCTCGAGATCATCACTAGGAAGTTCTCTAGACTCAGGTGGTGAATTAACAGGTGTACCAACATTTTTAATGGGAATTTCAGTGTTTTAAATTTGTTTAGCTCTAGCAATTGTAGCATCTCGGAAAGGACCTAGTGAACCAGTATCATCAAGCACAGTAGAAGCATCATCAAAAGTATCATAAGCATTTGCAGACTCAGCAGAAGTAGCAGTGTGTGTAGCATGTGGTGGTGTAAGAAGCTTACTCATCACAAACGGCGAATCAAGAGCAACATAGGTGTTCAGAGTTGTACCTCTTTTTGTATTGGATGGTAATATAGCAACTTTTCCATCACGAGTTTTACCATGATCAAAGGATTGCAACGAACAATATCATGTTCAAGTGAGAAAATAAATAAAGCTATGCTCCCCGGCAACGACGCCAGAAAATAGTCTTGATGACCCACAAGTATAGGGGATCGCAACAGTCTTCGAGGGAAGTAAAACCCAAATTTATTGATTGACACAAGGGGAGCCAAAAAATATTTATAAGCCTTAACAGATGAGTTGTCAATTCAGCTGCATATGAAAGTAGATTTGCTCGAAACAGTTTATCAATGGTAACAGTTTTACAACAGCAGTAGTAGTAAAATAACAGCAGGAGTAAAATAGTAACAACAGTAGAAACTGCGGAAACAACAGGATTAAAATATTGTAGGCATAGGGATGGATGAATGCGCGTTGTATGGATAAGATAGTTCATATAATAATCAAAACATGGGCATTGCAGATAGATAATGATAAATCATCCAAGTTCTAGGCAAACCATAGGCACGTGTTCCAATTTGGTTGTACGTGCTCGCAATGAGGAAATTGCACAACATCTTCTGTCCTACCAGCCTGTTTGCAGCGGGGCCTCAAGGGAAACTACTGGTAATTAAGGTGCTCCTTTTAATAAAGCACCGGAGCAAAGCATTAACACTCCGTGAACACATGTGATCCTCACATCACAGCCATCCCCTCCGGTTGTCCCAATTATTGTCACTTTGGGGCCTCGGGTTCCGGACAACAATGTGTGTAAACAACTTGCACATATGATCAAGAAACATAATTATACTCATGAAACAATAACATGTTCAGATCTGAGATCATGGCACTCGGGCCCTAGTGACAAACATTAAGCATAACAAGTTACAACAACGATATATAGCACTAACAACGGATACTAGGCACTATGCTCTAACAATTTGGCATTATTACAAGAACAATATCATCCAATTCCTTCCATCCATCTCAGCATACAAAGGGGATTACTCACACATGGATGGGGGAATCATGGATGGTTGATGGAGAAGTGGTGGCGATGATCTCCTCTGAATCCCGTCTCGGCAGGGCTCCAGAACCGGAACTTCTTATCCCCGAATTGAGGCTCGAGGTGGCGGCGGCGCTCTGATGTGTTTTTCTGGAATATGATAAACCCCCTTCTGTTTTAGGGTTACGGGACATATGTAGTCGAAAGGTGTGGTGACCCAGCACACCACTGCATGTGTAGTGCGCAAGTCGATGACATAATACTCACAGAAGGACTTATCCGTGAATATTACATCCCTCGGAGTAGTACAACAGAAACATAGCAGGTCCGGGCAAAACTATAGGATACAAACTTCATTACAAAATCTCGAGAATCTCCTTGAAGAATCAAAGAAGATCTCATACAAATGAAACATCAGAAGAAGCAATTCGAAGATCCAAGCTGGAGAAGAACTCAAGCTCAGAACTAAATCTACTATGGCTAATGTCAGCCCTAAACTACGCCTTTTAACAACTAAGTCCCGGTATGGTCTTCACCTACACCTTGATAGCTTCTCCTCCACCAGCGTTGTCGATGACGAAGCTTTACTGGCTAAGTAGAATAAAACTCCACCTAGCTTCATGAGGTAGCGATGGCTTCACGATGACGACTTCCATAGGCTTCAACAATAAGCAGGGGGTCAAACGGGAACGAATGAGTAATGAGCGTTACTCAGCAAGTTCATGATATATAGGGGATATTTTGATGCACTAACTACAGCTTTAGACTCAAAAGAGTCATAAGCTAATGCAAGGTTTTTGTAAATCTTTCTTCAAAAGGTTGCTTTTAATTCTGAAGACTATGCCCACCACATCTTCACATGATTAGAACTTCATGGAGTTGCCTTTCCTGCGGCGTTCGCAGCTCCTTCCCGGAACAAGGGGTAACATGCCACATCCTTTTACACTCTGCAGAGGTGCGTTACTTTACCCATGTACGACCAAGACCATGTTGCACAACCAGGCTCGAGATCCTGTCCACTCCAACTCAGGTGTGGGGCCTGGTTGTTGGTCCAAGCCAAACTGTGCTTCTCTGCACAACGCATGCCCACCCATTTCCGCCAGCAGGTTGAACGTCTGATTCCACCCTTCACGATGGAGATCTACGCGCCCCTGGCAGACACTCATAGACCCCAGAGTCCGTGGGACGTAAGGGCTCCCACCCATGTGCATGCAGTCCTGCAGAACCTACAGCGTACGTCTCTGGCAGTCCGTTGACATGCGAACAAGAAAAGATCACCGCTGACTTACTCCCCCCATAGAAGACCCATGGTTAACGCGAATTTACGGTGCAAGAATCCTGACGGCAGTTGTGATTATTTCCTAGGTAATACGTTCTCGTACAGATGGAACCTTCCTTTGACCTATTCATCTTGCCATGGTCCCATCCGCCCACCAAACAGAACACTACCACTCGAGTAGTCATTCAAGTAGTCATATTATTATAAAAATAGGATCATGCATTCTTTTGAGAATAGGTGGTAATACGATAGAGTTTTTGCAAATAGTTTGTTATGAAGTACTGCAAAGGATATGAGCAACTGAGGAACTTTCCTGTGATTGAAATGACAATAATAATCCAGGTCTTCGGGTTCAAGGGTCTCGTAGGAAATCCCGACATCTGAAAGATAGCAAAGTATTCCCAATAAGGACTACAGAAAACATTGGCAAGGATGATACATGCATAGTAATGAGATGCATCGAGAAATACCCTGGAAATTACCCCAGCTTACAAGTGTAAGCCACGTTTGACACGATAACTTATTCACACAGGTTTTAGGTGAATGGTTTCATTGGTGATGTGGTTATTACTTTGTCTTTAGATTTACGCATGTTTTACTTTTACTTAACAAACACTTATTATCATGTTTGATTAGAAGTGTTGATTACTTAGTGAGGTAACAAGATAATAGCACACGGAAAACAATTATCGAAAAGGTAACAAACATGTTTGATTTTATGTTCTAAAAGTGTAGAGCTAATGACAATGAGTTTAGTTGAAAATGATGAACGATTACAACTATCCTATCATCACATAACTTGCTAGTGTCTTGTGATGATAGGCTTAGTAGGTGTGAGAACATGAGAGCTTTATCAAATAAGGAAAATAATGATGTGGTAGTCATCTCTGGTTTTTAATAGACATTTATAGACTTTCAGTATACTTATAAAAGCAAGATTAGAAGTTAAGTAAAAGGTTTTAAAATTCACAGATTTGAGTTGGAAATGTTGTTCTCTTTAATTTGGTATATCAATTGATGCTTTCTGAAAATATTTGAATAAGTTATTATTTTATTAATTTTAAATGAATTAAATGACTAGGCAAAACATTGCACACATGAAAGCTTGGTCAAATGACCATGAAAACATCATAGATGAGTTGCATTAATCATTTGGAGCATTTTGGTATATAACTTGTATTTTTCTGATTTTATGAATTATTTATTATTTTTCTCAATTTTAAATGATTTAATTTAATTAAAGAAAATATTTAATTTTAAACTTTATCAAATTCATTTGAAAATTTCATAATCAAATAGATTTTATTTTTCTGATTAATATGATATATTATTTATATTTTTCCGATTTATCGAATTAAAGTTATTGAATTATCAATTTTAATTTTTTCTGTTATTATTTGAATTGACAAGTGGGGTCCACCTGTCATATTCGAATTTTAAATAAAAATAAAAGAAAAAACTGACTAACATCATGATGACGTCATGAATTCGTCAGCATTGGAGGAAATCTCCTCTGCTCGAATCCAATCGACGCATTGGCTACGAATTGGTTCGATTTCTTCCAACTAGGAGCTAGAGGGAACCTCAGCGAGTCGGTGGGAAGCCTCGGCCTGACCAATTGGTCACCGGAAGCTCGCCGGCGTGAAGTTGCGCGGCGGCCGACTACAGAGCTCGACGGACAAGGTGATTCCGGGCACGATAAACTCAATGGGAAGCACCTCTAGATGCGCAAGCTCACCTGGAGTATGTTGATGAAGTTCGTTGGGCACGGAGAGGTCTAGAGCGACGGCGGCGTCGAAATTCGTCCGACGGCCGGAGTTGGGGAAGGCGGTGCGATTTGGCCTCCTCCGAGCTTCCCAGCAAACGAGACTCACCAAGGCGGTATAAGGACATCAAGACGGAGATAATGGTGGTCTCAGCTTGCCCTCCCGTGGCCGGACACGACGACGACGAGCGGCGGTAGTGAACGGCTAGGGTTAGGATTTGGTACAGAGAGAGAGGCAGAGAGAGGGACTGCGAGGGAGAGAGTTCGATGCAGACGCCACCCCGTATTTGTACTCGCGGAACAGCGGCGAGCAGGACGTGGCATCGAGGATGGTGGTGGCGGCACGCCTCTGGCCTTCTGGCCGGAGGTGAACAAGAAAAAGAAATAGCGACTTGCAATAACCCCCTATAATTTCAGGAATTTGCATATTGGTCCTTCTGTTTAAAAGAAACATTGTTTTCAGGGTCTTTCTGTAAACAAAAAAAAAATCAGTTTTGGAATCCTTATTAAATTTCCACGCTCACCATATTTTTATTTTTCAATTTTGAGCAAGATTTGAATTTTATACTTCAGGTGCTAGATTAAGTGATTTTATTGTTTTCACTCAATTCAATTTATTAAATGTCTTAAAATTTACTTTAGGCATGAATATTATATTCACACAACATACATATGGTTCACCAAGTGGTGTGTTCTAATTGGACCATTTTAGATACAAATTCTTTTAGAAAATAATTTGATAACATTACTTCGTATTGTTTCTGTGTATGGAAATGAAATTCACTTATTAGAAAATGGTATCCCATGACATACTAAATTATTTTTATTAGGTAATGAACTTGTTTTCTCTTATGAGGCTTTGTTATTTCCTAATTGAAACTCCTAGCATGTTTGGTTGACATTTTACTGAGGTAGGTGTATTCTATGTTTGCTGTTTTCAGTACTTGATCAAATGGAAAACTGGAGTGGCTTTGAAAGCTTATTTGTTTGTTTTCCACCAAGTTCCAAGTATGAATATTATCCCATGCTTGTTTTAGAAACAAGTGATCATTTGTATGTTTATGTGTAGATGAATTTTTGTTATCATGTGTTAGTCTTACATATGAAAAGGACATGGAAAAAAAGGTTTGAAGCTTGTTTTGATCTACCTCCACAAATCAAGACATGTGGATGTAATGGCTTATTATTATCCCATACTTGATAGTTGTTTCCATTAAAGATATTATTATGAGTTCTTCATCTCTGATGAGCTTGACAGAGGTTAATGATTCTCTATTATATCCTAATGATTCACTGGATAAATTCTTATGCTCCCTTACTGAGGCAGTGTTGCTTGATGTTCTTCTCTCTAGTTGCCACTAGCCTTCTGTTTTCACCTTGTGTCAATTGCAAGTAATATCATCTCCTGGATTCAATCTTCAACTATCTCACCCTTGTGGTGAGAACAAACAGTTATTCCAAGCAAAGATTTTACTTAGATGATTATATTGTGGTTTCTTGTTTCCTTAGTGTTATTCTTTATGTTGGTTGATGATAAAAAGAGTGTAGGTGTAGTTTATGACATCAGTTAGCCTTAAGCATATAAGAAGAATTTGTTGACAAGTTTGAAAGGCTTGTCCCCAAATTACTTTTCATATACAAGAGACTGAGATGTACTAGGTTATTCAACCTTCTGTTTATTTGTGTATGACACTCAATTGTTTGAGTATACAAAAGTGATCTGTTAACAAGATAATTAGTCTTGTTACCAAACTACTTCTATATAACACTAACATTGGAGTATCACACAATTTCAAGAGGTTAATATGATGAGATCAAGTTATAAGATTTTCCAAGTACTCTTATAGAAAGTTAGAGTAGCACTTCAAGAACACTCTAAATAATCTTCTTGGAGATCTTCCTGTGGTAGTCCTCCTTCCTTGTGGTTGCTTATCTTGCAGAATGTCTTGGAGAATATTGGGAAACAAAATACTATAGTCTAGCCAGAATAACAAGATCTAGATTAAGATTTAGTTCATGCTTTTATTATCCTTTCATATACTTCTTATTTTATTTCCCTTAAGATATCAATTCAATTTTTCTAATATAAGTTATATCTTGTTGTTATCCTTAGTTGTATCCAGAGATACTTTAGTGGTTGAATGATGGTTTGGATAGAAGTGTGGAGTGTTTGTGGAATGATGACTTGATAGTAAGTTGATCAAATGGTTCATTGATGTGTTGATCTTTCATATGATCACTTGTTTGAGATGATTAAAACAATGAGCATGTGAAAGTGATTGATCTTAAGGACTTTGATCATGGTTGTTAATTGGTTACTCAAAGTGCCATGTTTTGATTTTATATTCTTGATTTGTATTTCTGATGCAGGCATAAAGGTTTAGAATATCATATGTAATGATCAAGGTTTAACAGTAGTTTAGGAAGGTTTATTTCTTCTTTAAGTTACTACATTTATGGTTGATGAGATATGTACATATTCGATAAATATGTTAATACAATTATCAAGTCATTTCCCACTTGTGGGTTTTGAGTTAACACTAGTTTGTATCTGTTGTGTTCTACTAAACCTTTGTTATTTGATTGTGAATGTGCACTTAACAATTATGAGATAATTTATAAAGGTGTGGTGTGGATGGTTGATAACTTAGAGAGTTGTTGTGTTATAGGAGATCACATCTCTGTTGATGAGATGGTTCAATTGAGTATTACTCATTGGTGAAAGTATGATCATCAATTATGAGATTTGGATTCTCACCCCTCTTTGAGTTCTAGATACCTAGTGAATTATCCCCAGTCACTTATAGACTTGAGGTTAGACTTGTTAAGATTTATTATTGGTCACAACCAATTATGGTTTGTGTAATCAGATGATTTGGTTTGTAGAGATACTATGTTATAAAGATCACTCCAAATGTACTTTAGACTAGATGAACTAGACCAATTTCATCATGTCAAGTGAAACATTGGTCACTTTGTTTCGTTTAAACTTTTGCGCCAAAATTTCCCATACTTTTAGATGCATGCTTTGCAAATGCACATATTAAATTTAGATCCTTATAACCTCCCAAACACCGGGATGTTACAAAAGGGGAGCCCGAGGGGGTGGCTGGGGCCACTACACACCAGGCGGCGCAGCCTAGGGGGCGCCCAGGCATGGTGTGGGCCCTTCCTTGCCCCCCTCCGGCTCTTCTTATGGTTTCGAGGGTCTTCGGATAAAAGAAGGACTTCGGGCTCTTTTCCGGGCAATTTCCTCAAAGTTGATTTTTCTGCACAAAAACGAGACACCTAGGCAATTCTGCTGAAAACAGCGTTAGTCCATGTTAGTTGTATCCAAAAATCACAAGTTTAGAGGAAGACAATAGCAAAAGTGTTCAGAAAAGGAGATACCTTCTGGACTTATCATGGCCTCAATGCAAATCAGAGACATTGTTGTAGAGTTTATTGATCAATATCATCCTATAAGCTATATCCACATAGGGTTGAATCTAGGAGGTAGTTGACAACAGATTCGTTTTTGGTCCTCGAATTAAATAGCAGGGACTTTTGAATTTAAGCTCCCTGAGGGTTCTTTAAAATCTAAGTTCAACACTTCCCTAACTATATCTTGATATACTCTCAAGCAGGAAGAAAAAGCCCGATCACATACCTCAAATAACCCCACTCTGCAAAAAAAAAATCAAGGGCCCATAAAAATCACCCAACCCTTTACAATCACAGGTTGGGAGGCCGACCCGACAACCCCTTTATCTCGCGGGAGACATTGACGGGATGGAATATTCAAGGCACACCGATGGCCTTCCTCAAGAAACTCGCCGGAATCCGGTCGTCTTCGCAAAACTCGTCGGAATATGGGACCAAAATAAGCCGGCGTTCCACGGCTGACATCGGGGGATTTTGTTCACTGCCCCGTGGGGGACGCTGGGGGTCTTCGTTCGTGCGCCCGCGCTCTACACCGGGTGGGGAGAAGGGGGAGGGGGTCGTGCGTTCGACACCGGACAACCGGGGGAGCTTCGTGCCTTCGACCCGGTAGGGAGGCTCCGTCTACGGCGACCGGGGGGCATCGTGCGAGGCTGGACGGTGGATTCGTGCCTCACTGATGCGTACTTGGATGTTACCTACATAGATCAACGTCGGGATGGTTGATCCAAACAGCTACATCACCTCTCGTTAGCTGACTTGTTAATTGCACAGTTTTAAAATCGTCCCATCTCGCGGTGGTGTGGGCAGCACATGTGAGCAGGCTAATGGTCGCGCGGGAGCAGTAGATTCGGTCACGAAGACGTGTGATTTCGCGTAGGGGATTGGGCAACGTATGGTGATGGTAGGAGGAAAAAGGCTAACGAGAATATTCCGTTTAGCCGCTCGGTTTTAAGGAATATTTTTTAGCCGCAGTCTAAATGAGACAAGGTTTTAAAACATGTTTTCCGCGCCCTAGATCACGGTTTTTAACGGCCGACGAGATAAGGGTCTGCTAGAGATGCTTCAAGGCCGTTCTTCGTATCATACAGAGTTATTGGGAGCAGTTGAATTTAATCTCAAATTCTACATGGTTGTAGGACATGTTATCCACCATGTGCAAGGCTACGGTGTAATTAATCAGTTTTACCTTATGCAACTGTAACGGAGCCAGGGTCCCTTCTCCTTGCAAGTTTCAACAAGTAGTTGAAACCTTGTGTATCCCGGTAAATTACCTGGCCAAAATATTCAAGACAATATCTTCGCAAGACGCGGGCCTTCTAGGGGTCATTGCTCCATGCACCATGCATGCCTTGCCTCAATCCCGGTAAAACGAACCGAGAATTTGGTTTTAGCATCGTCACTTCGCTCTTTTTTTCCTTTGATCTAGGTGGTTGGCGTAGTGGATCATTCTGAATGTTATTTTATTTTTGGGGGATTTCTCTTCAGTGTTGTGCTGCACACGATCGAACACCTTTTCCACTCATTTGGACTTGGATGCTATACTCTACAATATCTTGTGGACCCTTGCCGGCATGGATAAGATACTTTGACATAACCAATTTGTTGTCTAATAGAAGACGTTGTGCATTATAAATCTTGATGTTTTGATCTAGCAACCAAAATAATCACATATACTCTTTGTTTCAAAACACCAAGTAGATGGCGCACGCACACCAAAATTTTGGTGACCGGTCGGCAAATCCGTCCGCTAACCGGAAAATGGTCATATCGGATAAAAAATATTAAGTGTTTGGAAGTTTTGAATTTCAACAAAAATCCCTAGTAAATGCGGAAATCCCGACGGCCCAAGTAAAGTTTTCCAGCCAGTAACCAAAACCTTGGCGCACACGCATAAACCACGACAATATACACACACATCGACACGAGTAGACTGTTGATGCTTCATAATACACGTGGCTAGATGACTAGTTTCCGGGTATCAATCACCATTACTCTCGCATGCTCCTATAAGGGATACTAGAAGAATATCACGCGCATTGTTGTGGGGATCGCTTTTAAAAACTACATTATATTGTAAACAAAAGTTTATATGACACGTTTTGTTTTCTAAATGAATACACAAAATTAAATTGATCATAGTATATTTATTTAAAATTACTAATATGAATAATTGGATGGATTTAGGAATGGATGATGTGTAGTTTGCATAGACTAATTCATAAATATCAGTGGAAATGACATGGACAATTGATTGGCCAGGAGGATGGATGATGTGGATACCCCGCGCGTTGCTGCGGGGATCGCTTTAGAAACAACAATATATTATAAACAAAAGGTTATGAGAGATGTAATAAATTATGTTTTCTAACTGAATATGCACAATTCAATTGATCATAGATATATTTTAAATTGTTAATATGAATAATTGGATAATTTAAGAAATAATGCATGCAATGATTAATAAATTGTGACGCCCCGAGATCGGGCACTATGCAGATTTCAGCATTCCCGCCAAAATCCACATAATAACCGATTCCCGGTTGCCACTTATGATAACATTACAATAGTTCACGAAAATTCCACAATTACAACAGAAACAGATAGATACAAGATGACTCAGACGAGCCAGGGATACAACTGAATACAATACAAAGATCCAAATAACAGCGGAAGAAACAACATATCGTCCGTCTACGGACAAGATCCAAATTGGACTAAGAGTCCTGAAGATAACCGAGAGCGTCCAATCCCTGCCCAGGCCAAACCGGAGGGATTCCCAAGCTAACGTCGTCAGACTTCAAACCTGTTGACTGCAATGTTGAATATGCAGCCACGAAAGAGATTCGTGGGTCAGTACGGTTAAGTACTGGCAAGTGGATAAACCATACTCACAAGATACCGGCGTAGCCAGTCATCACAAGATACAAATACTTTGGGATCAACAGAAAGGAAGGGGTTATTGCAAATAAGCGGCAAAGGGCTGCTCTAACCATCTACAGAGAGATACTACAACTTCCGGCTAACAGAAAGAAGATAAGATCGAGTATTGTAACCAACTGAAAGATAACTTCAAACAAACCCATCCTGGATCTCGCCCCTTATCCGAAGAAGCAATCCGAGGATAACTCACACAGTTGGATTAATGATGGTTCAGATTATTGTGTCAATAAGCCTATTACTAGTCAAGTTGTTATTCATTGGGTGTAAGGCTGTTAATCATTAGGTTTAAGTTGTCCTGAGTACTTGTTAGCCAGTACTTTCACCAAGTAATCCATAACCGCGGAAAACACGGCTTCTCGAGAAGATTATCCCTGCAGGGTTGCACCAATTTAGCCGTACACGCAAGAATAACCCGCCAGATGGGGAGCTAACCCACCAAGCGAGGTACTCTACACAACTCAACTCTTCTTCGCATCAAGCCCAAAGCACCTTGGGCGCACGGCTAATCGAGCCCAGAAGAAAATGGACCCTCATAGCACTCTAAGAACGTGTCCCCCTATATGCCGACTACGAAAGTTCCACCCGGGTACCAAGGGCTCGCAAGATCATGCATGCAGCAAATGGAAAACCCGAACTAAATGAGGCGATTTGGACGAGATGCGAATCGAGTCAAATTGAGGGGGGCGCCCATACTCGCTTCCCACATGCGGGTAGTGCGCTCATCATGGATCAGTAGACAAGACCCTTTTCCTATTAGGGTCGACACTAGCAGGCCTCAAAACCACAAAGGGCCTACTGCCGGTGCCTTATCATCAAATTATTATTACCATTAGCATTAACAGGATTAATTGATTGTTTAACCTCGAACCCCCAGAACATAATGAAGTAATAACAGAAAGTAACGGGTAACAGACTCGAGCAAAACAACCTAAGCAAGATAGTAAGACACGGGCAACAAGCAATGGTTATAGGTATGGAGGGGAGGCAATATCAGGGTTAAAGGAGTCATGTGATAGGTTCGTAACAGAAACAACTACTACTAAGGCTAGCAGAACAGAACAACGGAAAGTATCGGTAACAAGTGATGAAAGGCAGCCATTTGGCAGCAAGTGAGTATACTTGCCTGAGATCCCGCAAGGTAGCAGAACTTGTCGTTGCTCACATCATCTCAACGTCCTATCCGGGAAGAAGCAATGAACCTCGAACAAACACCGGATGCAACAATTACTACTACGGCAAAAGATCCAGCATGATCAAGATATGGATGCATGACAAGTTTAAAGATGCATCAAGGTAAACTACTTAACAAGATAACAACATTTAATTGGACCCATATGCAATGTGAGTTGCATATGGATGCACATGTTAAGGTTGAAGCAATGATCTACAATTAGTTAACATGTGTAAGTGGTTTATCATGATGCATGCATGATGATAACAAGAAGTAAACAACATTAGATGCAAAGGAAAAGGAAAATACCAAGTGTGGGATTTTATTTGTCATGTTAAGAATTTTTTGGTTCCTTATTGATGTTACACAAGTAACTGTTGTTTTCATCAAGTTAAAGTGTTCAAAACAAATAACAAAGTTTATATTTGAAAAGAACATCAAATTTTAGTTGGATTACATGTTTCAATTATTGAAATTGGAATTAGGATAATTTAATTATGAATTAAACAATATTAAACAAGTTTTAATTGAATTTAAACAAGATTTAAATTGTTTAGGCAATTTTAATTATTCAAAACAGGAAACAAAAATTATATTTGAAAAGGTTAATCAAAATGGTATGGAAAACATATTTTATGTGCATTTATTGGATTAAAGATGAAATAGTTATTGAATTTAGAAAGTAGCATTTGAATTATTCAAGTTTGAACTTTAAATGCATTTGGAATTTTCAAAACAGTGAACAAATGGATTATTTGAAAAGATTATTTAATTTGGAACAGAAAACATATATAACTTTTAGTATTTGGAGTTACAGATTAAAAGATATTAAAGGTTTAATTTTAGGGTTTAAATCTGCAATTAAAAGGATTTAATTTGAAAACAGAAACGTGTTAATTGTTTTCGCACCGTGCAGTGGGCTAGCCACAGCCACTGCAGGGTGGGCCACGGGGCCAGCGTGGCTGCGATGCGCGCGTGTGGCAGCCAGGGCCACTGACTGGTGGCCCCTGCCTGTCAGCCACGCGGAGGAAAAAAGGTTGGGTTTTAATCGCTTCCGCGAGGATTCGAACCCGCGGCTGCGCGCAAGGTTCAGTACAGCGTTACCACTGCGGTGGATTCAGTTCGATGTTAGGGTACGCGACGCGGTCAGGTTATCATTCAGATCCAACATTTAACTGAACTTTAACTGAACCGCGCCACCCTGAACCTGACAGAGAAACAGAGCAGTTGCTCGCCGGCGGGGAAACACGCGGCCGTGCTCGTGTTCGATGTGTGGTGGCGATGATGACGCGCACAGCTACGCGCTGATGCAACAGAGGGAGAGGGAGGATGCCACGGTGAGCTCACCAACGGAGGCGTCGATGCAGAGGCTCGACGTGGACGTGGTCGACGCCGGCGGCAGAAACGGCGATGGCGGCTCGCATCCAGGCCACCTTGAACTCCTGGAAGGTGTCCATCAGCTCGAGGTAGGCACGGCGGCTTCGTTCCCGCGATTAGCAACGCAGGAGGTGCACGGGAACGGCGGATAGCGTCGAGGTTCAGAGAACGCTACGAGCTCGACGGCGACGGTGTCGTGGACGGCGGGGAAGATCCAGAAGGTCACCGTGAGCGCTCGGGTGTCCAACCGCGAGAGGGGACGGTGGAGGCTTGGTTCCTGGGCTCAGCGAGGTAGATGGGGTGCTGCAACGGCGAGGATCAAGGTGGGTTCAGTGCTTCCGGCGAGGTGGTGGCAGATACAGAGAGGTGGGGATCGGCCGCGGCGGAGAGGGAAGGAGGTGGGGGGCAAAGCTAGGGTTAGGGATAGGGTGCGGAGACCTAGGGGGTTCTTATAGGGGTACAGGCCTCGGATCGGCCGTCGGCGCGCGACTGCGTCCGCCGTGGCACTCACTGATGCACGCCGTACACGAGCACGACAACGGGGGCGGCTAGCGAAGGGGTACGGGCCGCTGCGCGCGCGTTAGTTGCATTAGGTGGGCTGGGCTTAGTTAGGTTAGTTAGCTGCCGCGCGCTTTTCTTTTTATTATTTCTGTTTCTTTTTTTTTTTTTGCTGAAACCAAAAATGGAAGAAAAGAAGGCTTTTAGGGTTAGGAAAAATCCTATAAAATTAGGGTGAGTTTATTATGTTAATTTCAAACAGTTAATAAGTTTGGATTTCAAAAAGGTTTAAATTGTGGTGTTGTTTGGAAAATAAACCAATTTAGATGATTTTTGAATATTTGGAATGATTAATAAAATAAACCTTTTAATAAGGTGACCCAAAAGATTCAGTTGGGTACAAGGAATAAAAGAATGTTTTGGTTATTATTTTGATAGTTTCAAATTGGTTCTGTTTGAAATACATTTGGTTTGAATTTGAGTAATTTGGAAATTAATAGATTAATATTGAAAACAAGGATTTTAATAGGGTGAACCCTATTGATTAAAGTGATTTAAAATGAGTTTGATTGGTTTGGAGATTTGTTATAAACTCAAGTTGATTGATGTTTTGAAGATTTGATTTGAATTTGAAATGATTTGGAATTAATTGATTGAATTAATTGTTTGATTAAAACCAACAATTTAATGAGTGATTTGATTTAAATTTTTGAATTAGCCATTAGGGTTTTTAACAAAAAGGGGGAAATTTATTAACAGGCAATTGGATTAAAACAATTTTCAAACTATTGAAGAACAAATGAGTGGTTTAGTTTGCAAGTTTGAAATTGGAAATTTTGAGCAAGGGTGAAAGTTTAAATTGTTTTGAAATTTTTCAGTTGTGGTGCAAACATGGTTCAATGCAATGTGATGCGTATGATGCAAGCAAAACAAACAGGTAACACCCCAGGTGTTACAGACGACACCACTAACAAGGGATTGCGCCCTCGCAATCCACCTGCTAACCCGGGAGGGGAAAGAAGTTCGACTATCGATTCTTCGTGCTTCCGTTTGATCTCCTCGACACCACTAGCAAGGGTTTCTCGACACCACTAACAAGAGATTCTTGCTCGGAGTGACGACGATGTTCTTCCACCAGGAATCTTCCGATGATCGAACCTATTAGGTTAAGGGCTCAGAAAACGTCCACCCACGTAGGATCCTAACACTTTGAAAGATAGACAAGGGGGAGAAAACTCCAAAACAAATAAGATGGGAGGGGAAATAGGGATAAGGAGAAAAACAAGAACCCTATTGAGATGTTTTTCCAAAATAGTTTAGCAGAAATAGTTTTGACACTCTAGGAACAACGACCGTTAGCGAGGTTAACCTACAAGCTTTGCGGACCCGTTGCTTCGATAACCATTCGTATCGAAACAATCTCGGGAATCGGAACCAAGGCTCTGATACCATTTGTGACGCCCCGAGATCGGGCACTATGCAGATTTCAGCATTCCCGCCAAAATCCACATAATAACCGATTCCCGGTTGCCACTTGTGATAACATTACAATAGTTCACGAAAATTCCACAATTACAACAGAAACAGATAGATACAAGATGACTCAGACGAGCCAGGGATACAACTGAATACAATACAAAGATCCAAATAACAGCGGAAGAAACAACATATCGTCCGTCTACGGACAAGATCCAAATTGGACTAAGAGTCCTGAAGATAACCGAGAGCGTCCAATCCCTGCCCAGGCCAAACCGGAGGGATTCCCAAGCTAACGTCGTCAGACTTCAAACCTGTTGACTGCAATGTTGAATATGCAGCCACGAAAGAGATTCGTGGGTCAGTACGGTTAAGTACTGGCAAGTGGATAAACCATACTCACAAGATACCGGCGTAGCCAGTCATCACAAGATACAAATACTTTGGGATCAACGGAAAGGAAGGGGTTATTGCAAATAAGCGGCAAAGGGCTGCTCTAACCATCTACAGAGAGATACTACAACTTCCGGCTAACACAAAGAAGATAAGATCGAGTATTGTAACCAACTGAAAGATAACTTCAAACAAACCCATCCTGGATCTCGCCCCTTATCCGAAGAAGCAATCCGAGGATAACTCACACAGTTGGATTAATGATGGTTCAGATTATTGTGTCAATAAGCCTATTACTAGTCAAGTTGTTATTCATTGGGTGTAAGGCTGTTAATCATTAGGTTTAAGTTGTCCTGAGTACTTGTTAGCCAGTACTTTCACCAAGTAATCCATAACCGCGGAAAACACGGCTTCTCGAGAAGATTATCCCTGCAGGGTTGCACCAATTTAGCCGTACACGCAAGAATAACCCGCCAGATGGGGAGCTAACCCACCAAGCGAGGTACTCTACACAACTCAACTCTTCTTCGCATCAAGCCCAAAGCACCTTGGGCGCACGGCTAATCGAGCCCAGAAGAAAATGGACCCTCATAGCACTCTAAGAACGTGTCCCCCTATATGCCGACTACGAAAGTTCCACCCGGGTACCAAGGGCTCGCAAGATCATGCATGCAGCAAATGGAAAACCCGAACTAAATGAGGCGATTTGGACGAGATGCGAATCGAGTCAAATTGAGGGGGGCGCCCATACTCGCTTCCCACATGCGGGTAGTGCGCTCATCATGGATCAGTAGACAAGACCCTTTTCCTATTAGGGTCGACACTAGCAGGCCTCAAAACCACAAAGGGCCTACTGCCGGTGCCTTATCATCAAATTATTATTACCATTAGCATTAACAGGATTAATTGATTGTTTAACCTCGAACCCCCAGAACATAATGAAGTAATAACAGAAAGTAACGGGTAACAGACTCGAGCAAAACAACCTAAGCAAGATAGTAAGACACGGGCAACAAGCAATGGTTATAGGTATGGAGGGGAGGCAATATCAGGGTTAAAGGAGTCATGTGATAGGTTCGTAACAGAAACAACAACTACTAAGGCTAGCAGAACAGAACAACGGAAAGTATCGGTAACAAGTGATGAAAGGCAGCCATTTGGCAGCAAGTGAGTATACTTGCCTGAGATCCCGCAAGTTAGCAGAACTTGTCGTTGCTCACATCATCTCAACGTCCTATCCGGGAAGAAGCAATGAACCTCGAACAAACACCGGATGCAACAATTACTACTACGGCAAAAGATCCAGCATGATCAAGATATGGATGCATGACAAGTTTAAAGATGCATCAAGGTAAACTACTTAACAAGATAACAACATTTAATTGGACCCATATGCAATGTGAGTTGCATATGGATGCACATGTTAAGGTTGAAGCAATGATCTACAATTAGTTAACATGTGTAAGTGGTTTATCATGATGCATGCATGATGATAACAAGAAGTAAACAACATTAGATGCAAAGGAAAAGGAAAATACCAAGTGTGGGATTTTATTTGTCATGTTAAGAATTTTTTGGTTCCTTATTGATGTTACACAAGTAACTGTTGTTTTCATCAAGTTAAAGTGTTCAAAACAAATAACAAAGTTTATATTTGAAAAGAACATCAAATTTTAGTTGGATTACATGTTTCAATTATTGAAATTGGAATTAGGATAATTTAATTATGAATTAAACAATATTAAACAAGTTTTAATTGAATTTAAACAAGATTTAAATTGTTTAGGCAATTTTAATTATTCAAAACAGGAAACAAAAATTATATTTGAAAAGGTTAATCAAAATGGTATGGAAAACATATTTTATGTGCATTTATTGGATTAAAGATGAAATAGTTATTGAATTTAGAAAGTAGCATTTGAATTATTCAAGTTTGAACTTTAAATGCATTTGGAATTTTCAAAACAGTGAACAAATGGATTATTTGAAAAGATTATTTAATTTGGAACAGAAAACATATATAACTTTTAGTATTTGGAGTTACAGATTAAAAGATATTAAAGGTTTAATTTTAGGGTTTAAATCTGCAATTAAAAGGATTTAATTTGAAAACAGAAACGTGTTAATTGTTTTCGCACCGTGCAGTGGGCTAGCCACAGCCACTGCAGGGTGGGCCACGGGGCCAGCGTGGCTGCGATGCGCGCGTGTGGCAGCCAGGGCCACTGACTGGTGGCCCCTGCCTGTCAGCCACGCGGAGGAAAAAAGGTTGGGTTTTAATCGCTTCCGCGAGGATTCGAACCCGCGGCTGCGCGCAAGGTTCAGTACAGCGTTACCACTGCGGTGGATTCAGTTCGATGTTAGGGTACGCGACGCGGTCAGGTTATCATTCAGATCCAACATTTAACTGAACTTTAACTGAACCGCGCCACCCTGAACCTGACAGAGAAACAGAGCAGTTGCTCGCCGGCGGGGAAACACGCGGCCGTGCTCGTGTTCGATGTGTGGTGGCGATGATGACGCGCACAGCTACGCGCTGATGCAACAGAGGGAGAGGGAGGATGCCACGGTGAGCTCACCAACGGAGGCGTCGATGCAGAGGCTCGACGTGGACGTGGTCGACGCCGGCGGCAGAAACGGCGATGGCGGCTCGCATCCAGGCCACCTTGAACTCCTGGAAGGTGTCCATCAGCTCGAGGTAGGCACGGCGGCTTCGTTCCCGCGATTAGCAACGCAGGAGGTGCACGGGAACGGCGGATAGCGTCGAGGTTCAGAGAACGCTACGAGCTCGACGGCGACGGTGTCGTGGACGGCGGGGAAGATCCAGGAGGTCACCGTGAGCGCTCGGGTGTCCAACCGCGAGAGGGGACGGTGGAGGCTTGGTTCCTGGGCTCAGCGAGGTAGATGGGGTGCTGCAACGGCGAGGATCAAGGTGGGTTCAGTGCTTCCGGCGAGGTGGTGGCAGATACAGAGAGGTGGGGATCGGCCGCGGCGGAGAGGGAAGGAGGTGGGGGGCAAAGCTAGGGTTAGGGATAGGGTGCGGAGACCTAGGGGGTTCTTATAGGGGTACAGGCCTCGGATCGGCCGTCGGCGCGCGACTGCGTCCGCCGTGGCACTCACTGATGCACGCCGTACACGAGCACGACAACGGGGGCGGCTAGCGAAGGGGTACGGGCCGCTGCGCGCGCGTTAGTTGCATTAGGTGGGCTGGGCTTAGTTAGGTTAGTTAGCTGCCGCGCGCTTTTCTTTTTATTATTTCTGTTTCTTTTTTTTTTTTGCTGAAACCAAAAATGGAAGAAAAGAAGGCTTTTAGGGTTAGGAAAAATCCTATAAAATTAGGGTGAGTTTATTATGTTAATTTCAAACAGTTAATAAGTTTGGATTTCAAAAAGGTTTAAATTGTGGTGTTGTTTGGAAAATAAACCAATTTAGATGATTTTTGAATATTTGGATTGATTAATAAAATAAACCTTTTAATAAGGTGACCCAAAAGATTCAGTTGGGTACAAGGAATAAAAGAATGTTTTGGTTATTATTTTGATAGTTTCAAATTGGTTCTGTTTGAAATACATTTGGTTTGAATTTGAGTAATTTGGAAATTAATAGATTAATATTGAAAACAAGGATTTTAATAGGGTGAACCCTATTGATTAAAGTGATTTAAAATGAGTTTGATTGGTTTGGAGATTTGTTATAAACTCAAGTTGATTGATGTTTTGAAGATTTGATTTGAATTTGAAATGATTTGGAATTAATTGATTGAATTAATTGTTTGATTAAAACCAACAATTTAATGAGTGATTTGATTTAAATTTTTGAATTAGCCATTAGGGTTTTTAACAAAAAGGGGGAAATTTATTAACAGGCAATTGGATTAAAACAATTTTCAAACTATTGAAGAACAAATGAGTGGTTTAGTTTGCAAGTTTGAAATTGGAAATTTTGAGCAAGGGTGAAAGTTTAAATTGTTTTGAAATTTTTCAGTTGTGGTGCAAACATGGTGCAATGCAATGTGATGCGTATGATGCAAGCAAAACAAACAGGTAACACCCCAGGTGTTACAGACGACACCACTAACAAGGGATTGCGCCCTCGCAATCCACCTGCTAACACGGGAGGGGAAAGAAGTTCGACTATCGATTCTTCGTGCTTCCGTTTGATCTCCTCGACACCACTAGCAAGGGTTTCTCGACACCACTAACAAGAGATTCTTGCTCGGAGTGACGACGATGTTCTTCCACCAGGAATCTTCCGATGATCGAACCTATTAGGTTAAGGGCTCAGAAAACGTCCACCCACGTAGGATCCTAACACTTTGAAAGATAGACAAGGGGGAGAAAACTCCAAAACAAATAAGATGGGAGGGGAAATAGGGATAAGGAGAAAAACAAGAACCCTATTGAGATGTTTTTCCAAAATAGTTTAGCAGAAATAGTTTTGACACTCTAGGAACAACGACCGTTAGCGAGGTTAACCTACAAGCTTTGCGGACCCGTTGCTTCGATAACCATTCGTATCGAAACAATCTCGGGAATCGGAACCAAGGCTCTGATACCATTTGTGACGCCCCGAGATCGGGCACTATGCAGATTTCAGCATTCCCGCCAAAATCCACATAATAACCGATTCCCGGTTGCCACTTGTGATAACATTACAATAGTTCACGAAAATTCCACAATTACAACAGAAACAGATAGATACAAGATGACTCAGACGAGCCAGGGATACAACTGAATACAATACAAAGATCCAAATAACAGCGGAAGAAACAACATATCGTCCGTCTACGGACAAGATCCAAATTGGACTAAGAGTCCTGAAGATAACCGAGAGCGTCCAATCCCTGCCCAGGCCAAACCGGAGGGATTCCCAAGCTAACGTCGTCAGACTTCAAACCTGTTGACTGCAATGTTGAATATGCAGCCACGAAAGAGATTCGTGGGTCAGTACGGTTAAGTACTGGCAAGTGGATAAACCATACTCACAAGATACCGGCGTAGCCAGTCATCACAAGATACAAATACTTTGGGATCAACGGAAAGGAAGGGGTTATTGCAAATAAGCGGCAAAGGGCTGCTCTAACCATCTACAGAGAGATACTACAACTTCCGGCTAACACAAAGAAGATAAGATCGAGTATTGTAACCAACTGAAAGATAACTTCAAACAAACCCATCCTGGATCTCGCCCCTTATCCGAAGAAGCAATCCGAGGATAACTCACACAGTTGGATTAATGATGGTTCAGATTATTGTGTCAATAAGCCTATTACTAGTCAAGTTGTTATTCATTGGGTGTAAGGCTGTTAATCATTAGGTTTAAGTTGTCCTGAGTACTTGTTAGCCAGTACTTTCACCAAGTAATCCATAACCGCGGAAAACACGGCTTCTCGAGAAGATTATCCCTGCAGGGTTGCACCAATTTAGCCGTACACGCAAGAATAACCCGCCAGATGGGGAGCTAACCCACCAAGCGAGGTACTCTACACAACTCAACTCTTCTTCGCATCAAGCCCAAAGCACCTTGGGCGCACGGCTAATCGAGCCCAGAAGAAAATGGACCCTCATAGCACTCTAAGAACGTGTCCCCCTATATGCCGACTACGAAAGTTCCACCCGGGTACCAAGGGCTCGCAAGATCATGCATGCAGCAAATGGAAAACCCGAACTAAATGAGGCGATTTGGACGAGATGCGAATCGAGTCAAATTGAGGGGGGCGCCCATACTCGCTTCCCACATGCGGGTAGTGCGCTCATCATGGATCAGTAGACAAGACCCTTTTCCTATTAGGGTCGACACTAGCAGGCCTCAAAACCACAAAGGGCCTACTGCCGGTGCCTTATCATCAAATTATTATTACCATTAGCATTAACAGGATTAATTGATTGTTTAACCTCGAACCCCCAGAACATAATGAAGTAATAACAGAAAGTAACGGGTAACAGACTCGAGCAAAACAACCTAAGCAAGATAGTAAGACACGGGCAACAAGCAATGGTTATAGGTATGGAGGGGAGGCAATATCAGGGTTAAAGGAGTCATGTGATAGGTTCGTAACAGAAACAACTACTACTAAGGCTAGCAGAACAGAACAACGGAAAGTATCGGTAACAAGTGATGAAAGGCAGCCATTTGGCAGCAAGTGAGTATACTTGCCTGAGATCCCGCAAGGTAGCAGAACTTGTCGTTGCTCACATCATCTCAACGTCCTATCCGGGAAGAAGCAATGAACCTCGAACAAACACCGGATGCAACAATTACTACTACGGCAAAAGATCCAGCATGATCAAGATATGGATGCATGACAAGTTTAAAGATGCATCAAGGTAAACTACTTAACAAGATAACAACATTTAATTGGACCCATATGCAATGTGAGTTGCATATGGATGCACATGTTAAGGTTGAAGCAATGATCTACAATTAGTTAACATCTGTAAGTGGTTTATCATGATGCATGCATGATGATAACAAGAAGTAAACAACATTAGATGCAAAGGAAAAGGAAAATACCAAGTGTGGGATTTTATTTGTCATGTTAAGAATTTTTTGGTTCCTTATTGATGTTACACAAGTAACTGTTGTTTTCATCAAGTTAAAGTGTTCAAAAACAAATAACAAAGTTTATATTTGAAAAGAACATCAAATTTTAGTTGGATTACATGTTTCAATTATTGAAATTGGAATTAGGATAATTTAATTATGAATTAAACAATATTAAACAAGTTTTAATTGAATTTAAACAAGATTTAAATTGTTTAGGCAATTTTAATTATTCAAAACAGGAAACAAAAATTATATTTGAAAAGGTTAATCAAAATGGTATGGAAAACATATTTTATGTGCATTTATTGGATTAAAGATGAAATAGTTATTGAATTTAGAAAGTAGCATTTGAATTATTCAAGTTTGAACTTTAAATGCATTTGGAATTTTCAAAACAGTGAACAAATGGATTATTTGAAAAGATTATTTAATTTGGAACAGAAAACATATATAACTTTTAGTATTTGGAGTTACAGATTAAAAGATATTAAAGGTTTAATTTTAGGGTTTAAATCTGCAATTAAAAGGATTTAATTTGAAAACAGAAACGTGTTAATTGTTTTCGCACCGTGCAGTGGGCTAGCCACAGCCACTGCAGGGTGGGCCACGGGGCCAGCGTGGCTGCGATGCGCGCGTGTGGCAGCCAGGGCCACTGACTGGTGGCCCCTGCCTGTCAGCCACGCGGAGGAAAAAAGGTTGGGTTTTAATCGCTTCCGCGAGGATTCGAACCCGCGGCTGCGCGCAAGGTTCAGTACAGCGTTACCACTGCGGTGGATTCAGTTCGATGTTAGGGTACGCGACGCGGTCAGGTTATCATTCAGATCCAACATTTAACTGAACTTTAACTGAACCGCGCCACCCTGAACCTGACAGAGAAACAGAGCAGTTGCTCGCCGGCGGGGAAACACGCGGCCGTGCTCGTGTTCGATGTGTGGTGGCGATGACGACGCGCACAGCTACGCGCTGATGCAACAGAGGGAGAGGGAGGATGCCACGGTGAGCTCACCAACGGAGGCGTCGATGCAGAGGCTCGACGTGGACGTGGTCGACGCCGGCGGCAGAAACGGCGATGGCGGCTCGCATCCAGGCCACATTGAACTCCTGGAAGGTGTCCATCAGCTCGAGGTAGGCACGGCGGCTTCGTTCCCGCGATTAGCGACGCAGGAGGTGCACGGGAACGGCGGATAGCGTCGAGGTTCAGAGAACGCTACGAGCTCGACGGCGACGGTGTCGTGGAGGGCGGGGAAGATCCAGGAGGTCACCGTGAGCGCTCGGGTGTCCAACCGCGAGAGGGGACGGTGGAGGCTTGGTTCCTGGGCTCAGCGAGGTAGATGGGGTGCTGCAACGGCGAGGATCAAGGTGGGTTCAGAGGCGTGCTTCCGGCGAGGTGGTGGCAGATACAGAGAGGTGGGGATCGGCCGCGGCGGAGAGGGAAGGAGGTGGGGGGCGCAGCTAGGGTTAGGGATAGGGTGCGGAGACCTAGGGGGGTTCTTATAGGGGTACAGGCCTCGGATCGACCGTCGGCGCGCGACTGCGTCCGCCGTGGCACTCACTGATGCACGCCGTACACGAGCACGACAACGGGGGCGGCTAGCGAAGGGGTACGGGCCGCTGCGCGCGCGTTAGTTGCATTAGGTGGGCTGGGCTTAGTTAGGTTAGTTAGCTGCCGCGCACTTTTCTTTTTATTATTTCGGTTTCTTTTATTTTATTTTTTTTGCTGAAACCAAAAATGGAAGAAAAGAAGGCTTTTAGGGTTAGGAAAAATCCTATAAAATTAGGGTGAGTTTATTATGTTAATTTCAAACAGTTAATAAGTTTGGATTTCAAAAAGGTTTAAATTGTGGTGTTGTTTGGAAAATAAACCAATTTAGATGATTTTTGAATATTTGGAATGATTAATAAAATAAACCTTTTAATAAGGTGACCCAAAAGATTCAGTTGGGTACAAGGAATAAAAGAATGTTTTGGTTATTATTTTGATAGTTTCAAATTGGTTCTGTTTGAAATACATTTGGTTTGAATTTGAGTAATTTGGAAATTAATAGATTAATATTGAAAACAAGGATTTTAATAGGGTGAACCCTATTGATTAAAGTGATTTAAAATGAGTTTGATTGGTTTGGAGATTTGTTATAAACTCAAGTTGATTGATGTTTTGAAGATTTGATTTGAATTTGAAATGATTTGGAATTAATTGATTGAATTAATTGTTTGATTAAAACCAACAATTTAATGAGTGATTTGATTTAAATTTTTGAATTAGCCATTAGGGTTTTTAACAAAAAGGGAGAAATTTATTAACAGGCAATTGGATTAAAACAATTTTCAAACTATTGAAGAACAAATGAGTGGTTTAGTTTGCAAGTTTGAAATTGGAAATTTTGAGCAAGGGTGAAAGTTTAAATTGTTTTGAAATTTTTCAGTTGTGGTGCAAACATGGTGCAATGCAATGTGATGCGTATGATGCAAGCAAAACAAACAGGTAACACCCCAGGTGTTACATAAATATGAGTGGAGATGACATGGACAATTGATTGGTTAAGAGAGTGGATGACGTGGATAGGTTACATGTTGAGATAGAAAAATAATAAATGCATGTTAGTGGGGTTTTACTTTATAAGAAGTATAGATATCATGAGTGTTTGTGTGATATGGACTGTTCTTTGAGCGAGCGATGAGATTCTTGTTAATTTTCTTATAATGAAAATATGCTAATATTACACCAAATATTTGCACCAACATGATATCAGGAAGCTAGTCAATATTTAGAGATGCTCGCAGTCAATTTTTTTTTGAAAATGCATCGAGACATTCTTATTGATAGTGAAACCTTATGATTACTCCTTAATTTTGAAGTTTCACCACTCCTGATCTAAATACACGAGGACTTCTGATATCTTCGAATTTGTACTCGATGTGACTATTTTTTTTTGCCAAATGTTACTCTCTTACATTTTGGTCGCAAATGCGACGAGAATGACTTCAATATATTTCCATTAAAGTCCACACATATAACAGATCGTAACCAAAATATATGAGATATGAGAGCGGCGGTTGTGACAACTGAATATGCAAACAAGCCAATAATGCAGTGCTAAACATCAAAAAGAAAAGACAGAAATATCTCGCAAGCCATATGGAACGTGTGGTTAAGCACCTCAATCATGCGAATGGACATCTCTCTTACTATATATGATCACTCTTTTTCTGGTTTTCGCTTCCAAAATCCACGGTGTGACGGTCCTGCTCGAGCGTGGCCGATTAATCAGCCCACCTGCGTATTACTAGTGTGTACTAGTGTCTTTGGGATGCGATCATTCATTGGAAAAACACATGGAAACGGGCTGGACGTCTCATGATTTGCTTCAGAATGGGGCCCAGAGGAGTTGTCATGCCATGGAACCATGATGGCAACGGCACGACCTACGTCATCCATTCGGTGCAATAAGTCAATAAGCACATGTTCAAACACTTCAGAAGTTCAGAGTCACCATTGAGACTTTTTTTAGGACGATGTCGACACGTCATTTAGAAGAGTAATGTTGTCTCCCCATAGCTTCGTAGATTAATCGACTCAGTTGGGTTTTCAAACTAGCAGATTAAGTTCGGTGAGAACCGCTTGTATTTTTTGATTGTACCTGAGAGCATACTCATATCCCCAACTAAAGTTAACCCACATTGACATCCCATCACCGTATCAATCGTCGATGCATAGACGATTATGAATTAAGTTGATTTCATCACACATAACTATTACGTGAAAATAAGGTTAAGGACCATATCAACAAGTTTTTCTTTAACAAACACCGAGAGTTATTTTGTTTGTCTATTAATTGTAATGAAAATCTTGATATATAAAACATCTATCAATTTTTTTGGGGGTTTATATTAAATTTTGAGTCAAAGAAAAGGGAAAAGTTTGTATCGGTTATTTATTATTTCCATATAAAAATGGTAGGAGCATTCTGTATCCCAAAATGCAATGTGTATTTTAATTCATGAACACAACACCTCAACCAAAAATTGTACATAAATATTGATATATGTCATTATAATCATATTGAATCATACTTATTATTGTTATTTGTTTGAACAAGGATTATTGTGATTGTGTATCAGAGAGAACACATATTAATTGGACAATTATTGGTTAAAGTATTGTCTCGCCTGATCAAAGTACACCTTGCACTTTGGGGAGTAACTAGAGTTGGAAATAATAATCACGGTGTGTGATTGTCTTTTGAGAGAACTTGACAAAAGAAGCCCCTAGATTTCACATGAGATTACTCCCAAAACATTATCCCGGGAGCAGTTTGCTCACTAATATTGTCGAGAGGCGAAGGTGTCACCTCACGACAATTTATCCTTGCGCATTGGAGACACGTCTATCTAATCGTTTCTTCCAGACGTTCCAAAACACGTACATCATTCATCTACCAAAGAAACCGCTGACGGAGCGACCACGTTTTCCTCACCAAGGTAGAGGTTCGCTTACGCAAAGTTGCCATAAAGGGGCCAACCGCCCCCGCTAGGGAAGCGGGAACGTGAACCATGCCGGTTCTATTCTAACAAAATCAACCACGAGAAGAGTCGGGACTTGGTCTCGGCGGGTGTCTTTGACAACTTTACCTTCTAGATTGGAATTGTGTCATACGACGAGCCCGTCGAGTGTGCTCCGGTGTTATATCGTTCCGGTGTATTAAGGTGTTGCATGTAGGAAAGAGAACCGGATATGCACAAGGAATTTCAAAAAAAATTATATATCGAGTGAGCTAAGACTCGTCAAGAACCATACATAAGTGTTTCTTTGGAAATCTTCTCTATGAACAAATTGGTTGATGTGTGTACCCAAAAATGTGTCATTGTAAAGAGGAAAACCCTTTTATTTTTGCTGCACACAACCCGGCAGGTCCGCCCACGGTGAAGGGAGACACCAACCACCATCCCCACCGAAAGCCCCAACGGCGGAGGCCCCATCTACTGATGAGCCGCCCTGGCCTCGGGGGGATATTTTTGTCCGGAAGCCGCCATGGAAGCAACTAACGGAGCGAATGCCTCCACGCGTTGCGCGCTGATTGGTTCATAGGTCCCCGTCGAGGTAGCCTGCGCCTCGAGAGCCCGCCACGTACTAAGCACCGGGGCGGAGCACTCCCGCCCGCCCCACTGCGCTGCCCACGACGACCAGGATCCTCTGCGCCGCTACCCACATTTCGCACCCACACCCACACCACAGCACACCAAACTCGTCGTCGTCGTCGTCAAGTCTCACTCTCGCCACTCGCCTCGCCTCTCACCCACCACTCTCTCTTCTACCTCTAGCCTTTCCAATAAACGCATGTGTCTCGCTGCGATTTTGAGGGCGTTTGCTGCGAATTCTCCCCTGGCGTCCGTGCGCGTTTGATGCTGGCGGAGGATAGGTGGTGAGGGGAATCATGGAGTTCAGGAGCAACAACGGCGGGTCGTCCTCGGAGCAAAGGCCACCGGCGGATGGGTTGGCGCCTCTGACGAGGCAAGGGTCGGTCTACTCGTTGACGTTCGAGGAGTTCCAGAGCACGCTCGGCGGGGGAACAGGCACGGCAGGCAGCGGTCTCGGGAAGGATTTCGGCTCCATGAACATGGACGAGCTGCTCCGGAGCATCTGGACCGCCGAGGAGAGCCAGGCCATGGCTTCCGCCTCTGCCTCGGGCGCGGGCCTCGGCCTGGGCGCGGGCGCGCCGCCGACGTCGCTGAACCGCCAGGGCTCGCTCACCCTTCCCCGCACCCTCAGCGCCAAGACGGTCGATGAGGTGTGGCGCAACCTCGTGCGCGACGACCCGCTCCCAATTGGGGCGGATGGTGGCGAGCCGCAGCCCCATCGGCAGGCGACGCTCGGGGAGATGACCCTGGAGGAGTTCCTGGTCAAAGCCGGAGTGGTGCGAGAAATCCCCACCGCTCCTGTCCCGCCCCCGCCCATGCAGACGCGCCCGGTCCCTGTTGCTCCTAAAGCCACTAATTCCTTCTACGGGAACTTCCCGAGTGCCAACGACGCTGGGGTTTCCGCCGGTGCCATGCCGCTGGGGTTCCCGCCGGTCGTCATGGGTGATCTGGCCTTGAGCAGTGGGCTCATGCCGGTGGGTATGGGAGGCGGCACCGTTGCTGTGCAAACTAAGGTTGACCCGGTTGATTCTGGCAGCAAGGGGAGCGAGGATCTGTCATCGCCGTCGGAGCCAATGCCTTACTCGTTCGAGGGGATTGTGAGGGGGAGAAGGACTGGTGTCGGAGTGGAGAAGGTGGTGGAGAGGAGGCAGAGGAGGATGATCAAGAACAGGGAGTCTGCAGCGAGGTCCCGTGCCCGCAAGCAGGTCTTAAACATTTCCTAACCAATCCATGCATTTGTACTTACTCCTGAAGCCATGCTGAACTGAAAATATGATCATAAATAGAAATACCATTTCAGATACGTCAACCTGTAGGATGACTTTCCTTGTTGCCACTGTTCCTTGGTAGTAGCCAGGAAACATCTGCTGAAGTTTCCTATCTTGGTAACAATTTCCTTATCTGCATAGGCTTACACGATGGAGTTGGAAGCTGAAGTTCAGAAACTCAAGGACTTGAACGCGGAACTGGTGAGAAAACAGGTAACTTTTCTACAAACCCTGATAGTGGACATGTTAAATGTACTAGGTCAGTGCGTTTTGTGTAAGGGGGGATTTATAGCAAGACATTCTGAAGTGGATAGTTTCAGCTTGTAGGCCGCACTTTAACTGCTTTGCTTATTCTGTCCATGTTGTTAGCATCACAGTTGAGGTGAAGCATTTCACTGTCACTCATTCTTGTATCTTCGTACAGCCTCCCGTTTCTCTGAAACAAAGGATAATGCCTCCATTTTCTAGTCTTTGAACAGAATTGTGAAAGTTAGCTCTCTTCTGCATTATCTTTCTGATGTTTTAGTCTCATATTCAGAAGTCTTGCATCTAATTTCAACCCATCCATTTCGGTTATATCAAGAATGTAGCAGCACTATTTTTTTGTATGAACATTCTATATATTTGTCACAATGGCAGTTGACAGGATATCATGCTCACAATTCATATTGCTGTAACTTGTACTGATCCTATGCTCCTAGCATATGTTAGACATTTTGTATGACTACCAAACATCTCAGTAAATAGGGCTAATAACACCATACTTTAAACAATAGCATGACCTCTTTTCTTGAGTATGAAGTACTAATCCTCTTTTTTGCATCATCATGCAGGCAGAGCTCATAGAAAAGCAGAAAAACGAGGTAATTTATTGTCTTCTATCAATACCAAACTTACCTTTATCATTTAAGAGTATTAAGCATTACACCTGACCTTTATGTATAGATCAACATGGTATTCTGTCCGCTTTGCTAAAACAACACAAGAAATTCAGTCATTATTTGGTACATTCCATTTTCCATGGGAAGGTTGAGTTAGATGCCAGAGTGCTAAGAATGTTTCTATAATATCAGTAGTCGTAGTTTTTTTTTTTTTTTTACTTTTATAAGGATATTCCCAAAACTTTCTAAAGTATAGACTCTACATTCTATGTCAATATTTTCCTACAACTTTTAAAAATGTTTTATGGCTAAGTTAATCTTAGAACACAAAATTTGGGTTAAAATAGAAATATAAAATTAAACCAGCTATTCCTCAAACTTTGATCGGTTATATGGAACAAAAATAAGTGATTTAAGTAATCCGTATTAATTTGAAATTTAATGTCTATAAATCTATCTTCATATGCCATGGTTTGATTATGTTTTCGTACTCGATCAGTTTTAATGAAAATGAATTAACTATTGAAATATGGATCTTTTCTCCATTTTTTTTTTTGCTTCACTCCGTTGATATCAGCCAGGAATTATTTCTTTCAAAAAGTTGCCCCACATTAAAATCTGCTATTTTCACAAGTTAAAATGCAAATTCTTGTAATGACGAGATAATTTTCATGGCACTGCTAGCAGGCACCCGAAATGGCGAAGGATCAATTCTGCCGGAAGAAGAGGCAATGCTTGCGAAGAACATTGACCGGTCCCTGGTGATGATTAAATAGTCAACAACGACATGCCACCGGTCTACCGCCTGCTTGTACATATGATTCTCTCTATTGTAAACCAGTGATGGACCGACTTGCGCTTGATTGACCCTCTAGTTTCATTTCTCTGCTGCTTCCGTATCAGCTTCAGAGACTGACCTGTAGGCTAGCGTGTACTCGAGGAGGGGAGCCGTAAGAAGCGCTGTGAACTTGGCAATCCTTCAGAACCTGTGTAGAGCTTTGTCTGGGTTTGCATAAAATTATTAACCTTTTCTTCTCTTTTAGCCATGCACCTTAGAAAAGAAACTAGATAAGTTGGATGAGTTTCAGAGGTGGATGTAAGTAAGTCATGGGATCGAAGAGATCGTCCGGCTTCATGGCTAGCTTACTACTACCTTCCTTTCATAATTCTTGTCGTGGTTTTAATATAAAATTTGAAGTAAAATCACGACACGAATTATGACATGCAGGAAGTAATAGAACACATATACTATATCTAATAGTTATACTTGTGGACTTCTATCTGATGGTTGTATTTTACTGTCTCTTTCTGCTTTGCGTGTAAATAATTTTTGATTTGCACTGTGCCTTGCTGCTTTGTGTGTAACGTGTTAGCGACACTACTTGGATGTTAAAAGAGCAACTCTAGCAGAGCCCATATCCCGCGGAACTGTAAACGTGGGATAGGGGTCGCGGAAAGCCCGTTTTACGGGTTGAAATCTGCTGCGCCGTAGAAGTCTCCGTAAACCTGACCGGTAAAATATAATATTCTATTTACCGGTCAGATTTACGGGGACTGCTACGGCGATTCAACCCCCAAACCGAAAAAACTGATCATACGAGATTTAAGCACATATGTATCATTTGACATATAAAATATTGCAGTAAAATCTCAAATTTAGTATAAATAAATAGTTTAATTATTACATGAAAGAATAGTTCGAATTACACAAGAATGGTTCAATTATTACAACAAATACGACGACCAAATAAATGTTTCAAATCACACAAGAATGATCAAATGAAAAAAAATGGAAAATTTTACTGACCATGTAAACTCCACATGTGATCAATGAGATCACGCTGGAGCTGGATGTGGGTCGCAGCATTCTCAATCTCTCGGTATGTCTGAAGGAAGGCGTTGACACGGTCTGGGTCTCTAGCAGGTTTCACTCGTCTACCAACATTGTCGTAGGACAGCTCCAAGTCCAAGTCCCTCTCATCTTCAATGATCATGTTGTGTAGAATGACACAACATGTCATTATGTTCTTCAGGGTTTTCTTGTCCAAGAAACGAGCTGAACCTCGAACAATGGCAAATCTAGATTGCAAAACACCAAAGGCTCTCTCAATGTCCTTTCGGCAAGGCTCTTGTTGCTTTACAAAATCAGACTCTTTCCTGTTGCGGGGGTTTGATATGGTCTTCACAAAAGTAGACCAAGCCGGATAAATATCATCTGCAAGGTAGTACCCTTTCGTGTAGTGATGCCCATTGAATATGTAGTTGCAAGCATGGACATCACCATTAGCAAGCCTTTGGAATAGATGAGAGCGGCACAAGACATTGATATCATCTAGAGTACCTGGCAACCCAAAGAAGCAATGCCATATCCGCAAATCCTGTGATGCAACTGCCTCAAGCACAATTGTGGCATCACCACCTTTGCCACAATACTGGCCAAGCCATGCCTTCGGACAGTTCTCAAGTCTAGTGCATACAGTCAACACTGCCAAGCATGCCTGGGAATCCTTGCTGTTCATTCGTTGCCATCAATCGAACTATGTCTTCCTGATTAGGTGCTCTCAGATATTCTTGGCCGAAGACACGGATCATCACTTTGGCAAAACGGCGCACGGAATCGATGGTAGTATCCTCCCCAATGCAAAGATAGTCGTCGGCATAGTCAGCCGGGATACCATAGGCAAGCACCCTCATCGCTGCCGAGATTTTTTGATACGAGCTAAACCCCAATAAATTCGCGGCATTCCTCCGACGGGTAAAATAGCGACAATTGGCCTCGCACGCTTCTACTATCTTCACAAAGAGGGAGCGGCGCATTCTGTACCTTCTACGGAAGATGTGCGGCGGATACGTTGGGACGTCGGCGAAGTAGTCCCGCATCAGCAGCTCGTTGCCATAAACTCGATTCCGGGATATGCAGAGGCAGCCAAGCATGGATCCCTTGCGCCTCTTTCTCCTGGTCTCCTGGAACTCCTCCACGGCGAGGGACGCCACCAGCATCGGCTGCCGTCGCGTCGCCATCGCCATCTCCACATCGGAGTCGTCGTCAGAGGATGAATCCTCCAACAAGAACTGCTCGCACGGGCTCAACTCCATCCAGAAAAGAGAAAACCAGCTTCGTCTCAACTCTATATCGACGGAAAACAGAGGCGACGGCGGCTGGCGGCGCCGTTCTGGGCGAGGAAACGAACTCACCGACGGATTCCAGGTGCGGGCGGATGTCGGCGCCGGATCTGGGGCTGCGGCGGCTTGGAGACGTCTTCCCTACGGCGGAGGAGCGGTCTTGGGGTGGGAAGGGAACGCGGCGGCGGCGCAGGGTAGGGCGAAGCGGAAAAGGCAGGAAAATGGGGGAGGGAACCCCGCGGAGCTGAAATGTCCCTCCCGCCAACCGTTCTTCCCCAATCGAGGGCACCCTCGGGTCGACGCCGAAACCTGTGCTTTCACGGGTTGAAGGGCGGAATTCTCCGTCGCCTGAGAAATTTTTTTTGGGCCGACCGCGCTTACGGGCTCTGCTATCGCCCAAAACCCCAAGCGCAACCCCTATGTGGCGGTTATTTTTTAGTTCGGGGCGTTTTACGGGCTCTGCTAGAGTTGCTCTAAAAATGTTGCCTTTGTCTGCTCTAGTTAATTTATGGTGTTATGCATTGAATTGAATTACAGTGAAAATTCAGACATGGTTTTTGAAAAGAAGCGAATGCAAAACCTTTTGCGGTCTGAAATATATCATTGTCCAGGGATTTGTTGGTTTAATGGGCTGAAATCAACAGAGCTAGGAATTTGTTGGATTTAATTGGCCGAAATCAAGAGAGCTGGCCCCCATCTGGTCTATAAACTCTAAGATCTCACAGCCCAACCAGTGGAGGTACGAGTGGGACTAAATTTAGTCCTCATATTCAAAGATGGAATTACATACGCTCGCCCCGCACATCGCATTTCGTGAATCAGGATCCATTTTGAGCCTGTTTTGGTGAAAGTTTATTTTTGTATGAGTCATCACCAATATTGGGGATATCGCTCATCGGAAAGTTAGTAGTTGACCCAAGATGGTCCCTTCCTCGCCATGGTTGACAACAACAACATCGTGGCCGGGAACTTCCCGATCAATACGTATGTGTTGGTTCTCTCTTTACTCGTACTAGTATGCTGGTGGTCCATACGTAGATGTTCTACTTTTTTTTTTATCCCGCCAATAAAAAAGACGTGCTAGATTTTTCTAGTCAGCTAAATATGGTCAAGATTGCCGGTGCATATCTGTTAGCGTCTTCTCCGACTAAACTCATCGGGATGCACGTGTGTCGTCGGACTTTTTTTTGTACCCGTTTTGTTTTTGAGCGGACGGATTTTCTGTGCTGTGCATTGAACAGTTGTGTGCTGTGCATTGAACAGAATAGCCATGGAAAATTCAGACACAGTGTTTTGTCTTCTGAGATGAAAAGGAACTTTTTGCAGTCCGAAATAGGGCATCGGGATCCTTCGTTGGCATATCATATGCTACCGGGAATCCGGGACGCACATGTGGCGTCGGATTTTTTGTTTCTGTCCGCTTCGTTTTTGTGCGCTGGCATATCCGATTTTCAGGCACGTGGAAGTTTTTCTTTTTAGAAGAATGCATGGGCAAGTACCAAACATCATCCGTTGGTGGAGATGGGCTGAACGCAGCAACCGCTCATTGGTAAAACACATATGGGTTGAAGGCCCCCCGGAAATCAAAATACTGATCGTCCGCTAGCAGAAATCTGCTGTGTGACCAGCCCGGCCCATCTCCGTGTTCCATCCCTAGCCCGACCAGCTTCCGGGCACGATGCGAAGCAGGGAAGCGGCGGCAACTACCCTAGCAAGAAGCCTAGGCAGGCAGCGGCAGTCCGTCGGCATTGATACGCTGCAGGATCTTCACAAGATTTTCACTGGATCCTTGCCAGAACTGAGCATCCCGTGTTTCAAGCGTACAGCTAGCTAGCTTGGTCGTGGGACATAATGTTCGATTTGACCAACTGACGGCGAGCAGGCTAGACGAGCAAACCGGGACATACATACGTGAAAATTAACAAAAATAACCTTAAAATTAATCTTTAGCACAAAATAAACCTATTTGTAATCTATTTCCACAAATAACCCTTTTATGTGGCGCCCACAACGGGGTGCCACGTTATGCAGTGTGACTCCCCAGATGGGGGTGCCACACTTTCGGCCAGCGTGGCAGCATGGGACCCGCGCTTGTAAGTGTGGCGCCGGCTACCGGGGAGTTACATTTTGAAGCGTGACTCCCTTATACAGGGTGCCACACCCTTGGAGTGAAACCACCCCGTTTGGTTGCTCTCGGGTAGAATGTTCTTAAGTGTGACACCCCAGTCTAGCGTGCCTGTCGGATATATACCAAATAGGGGTATAGAAGATGGTGGGCCAAGTGCCGGATTACCAGGGTGGCCTAAGTGGTAGTGGGCTTAGGTCCATTAGGCGGCCCAGTAATCCGACGCGCAGAAGCCGGATTCTAGAAGAACCCGGATCACAGCCCATGTGATCTGGCTTGGAGGAGAAGACGGATTCCTTGCTTTCCAAGTTACAAGTTACCGTAGTTTTCTAGGTTTCCTATTCTGTAAGCCCTAATCCGGCTATTATATAAAGCCGGACGGGAGATAGACAAAACAAGGATAAGAACAGAGAAGCTCTACACCAACTCGCCGAGAAGCTCATCCTCTCCGAGTGGTTTAGATCTAAAACCCTCACATTGTAACCCTGTTTACGGGGTTTAGTCCCAATTAGTGAGAAGTGCAGGAGTAGGCACGTCGTACTGTCGTGATGTACCGAACCTGGGTAAAATCCTGTGTTCTGTGTTACTACGCTATCTCGTTACCCCACGTCTCTACCGTAGTCTCATGGCACCCCCGTCTATGAAAACTACTACGATGTCTCGACAGTGCCACACCCTGAAGTGTGGCTCCATTGATCAGGGTGCCACACGGTGAAATTGTACCGTTTTGCCATTGCGATTGAAACAATCTCAGAATAAATAAAATTTAGAGAGTAGTAATACTGTAAAAAGAATACCATTTGAATACAGTTCACAACATTAGATTGCAAGGTTCACATAAATTTTGAATTTCACGACATTACAAAGTTCGCAACAATGACACAAATTTAAAGTCATGACAAAGTTCGAGCACATGAATGCAATTGACACTCCCAAGGAGGATCCACTCAAGTGTCGGTGCCAAGACATTTGCAATGTCAAGCAATCCGATGATTGGGATGACACAAGAGAAAGATAGTTTTGGTTGTGTCCCAACTATGCTTGGGACAAGAAAGAACATAAATCTACCTATGACCATCTCAAGGTATGTATCATCTGTATCCATGGTTGCCTGTGAGATTTTTGTAGATGGTTAATGATTATTGTCTCTTTGTAGTCGCCACCGCCCCTTTGCAGCTAATTCGAATGGATAGACCTATTTCATGTAGCTACTACAAGAATGAGGTCGATAGGAACGAGGCAAGGATAAAACGCCGTTTGGAGGAGCACCGCCTAGACGAAGAGAGGAAAAAGAAGATGAATGAATGTATGGAGACAGAACATTTGGAGAAAGAGAAGAAGAAGCGTGAAGAAAAGGGATCGTGAGGAGGAGCCGGGAAGAAAGCGTGAGCTAGCTCGCCGTGCGCAAGACAAGGATGAAGCAGGCAACCGCAAGGGAAAGTATCTACGTTGGACTGAATAGAGTCTCTAACATTGATGTCGCCATGGACATTGGCTATCTCGTGAACTTCGCTTGCAATTTGTCATGACTTTAAATTTGTTCTATTGTTGCGAACTTTGTACTGTCGTGAAAACTGCCTCTTTTCGCTGGAAAGGAGCAAGGGACACAGAAGCCTCCATCGCCACCGGCTGCCTCGGCCGCCCCTCTGCCGTCGCGCCGGTGGACGAGCACGGCCGCCGCATCCACACAGCAGCACGCAGGAGAGGGTCATGGCGCCAACACGGCGTCCCAGATCTGCGGCCAGCACAGGACCGCAAGGCCCACATTGGGCCCGGCCGCCATGAACGACATGCAGGCCGAGGACGCAAACCACGCGCAGCCGCAGCCCCTTACGCCTTCCCCGCGTCGCCACACCCCACCACACGCCATCGCGCAGTCGGAAACCGCCACCACCGCTCAAGTCAACGGCATCAGCGACCACAGGACGCACCAAAGGAGAAGCCGCGCCTCCCATCGTCGGTGGCGCGAGCTTTGTCGTGGGATAATCACGGCAGATGTTACCGGGGGTAACTGATCTTGGGGCAAGACGACACAGGTATTTGGGAGAGGGTTTAGCTCAGAGGAAAACATGGTGCAATTCGATCTGGTAGCCGGCAATCAAAGTCGCCGAGTCTCCGATCTTGATATAATAACTCAACTCTGGGATTACACTTGATGCTCGATATCATACGATGTTGCTAGGGTTCTTAGATCTCTCTTTAAACTAGACTCAGGGGTCGGTTTATAAAGCACCGTACCCCCTTGACTTGCCCTCCAAGGCGCACCCTGAATCCTACCCGGACACCGCTTACAAACCCTAGCTTTCCTTACCGCAACCCACAATCCGGGTTACGAGGCCTACAAACTTTGGGCCTTCCAGAAGTTGATCTGTTAGGTGTAGTGTTGATACCCCAAACCACAGAAGGAAGTTCTTCGACCCATGCACCAGCAGCCCTGACACAGGGAACTCGCAATCGTGGTTTTAATCCGCGAAGCAATTCTTGGTTTGCCCTCTCAACTTGTCCATTGGCCTGCGGATGAGCCACCGATGCAACATCGAGCCGGATTCCATTGTTGCCACAGAACTTCTCCATCTCACCAAGGGACATGTTGGTTCCATTGTCGGTAATTATGCTGTGGGGATACCCGAACCGGTAGATAATCCTTTTCAGGAACTTGACTGCTGTAGCTGCTTCGCAATTAGTAACTGGCATAACCTCAACCCACTTGGTAAACTTATCAATAGCCACCAAAAGATGTGTCTTCTTGCACGGTGACATATGAAAGGGGCCAACCATGTCCATACCCCAGACAGCAAACGGCCAAGTTAACGGGATAGTCCGCAACTCCATAGCCGGCACATGGGTTTGGCGAGCGTACCTTTGACATCCGTCACACCTTGCTACCAATCGTTCCGCATCCGCTAGGGCCGTGAGCCAGAAAAACCCGTGTCAATAAGCTTTAGCCACAAGAGACCTTGTGGACGCATGATGTCCACAGTCGCCTTCATGGATTTCCTTGAGAATCTGTCTGCCTTCTTCCGGCGCTACGCAGCGCAAAAAGACTCCTGCTGCGCTTCTCTTGTACAATTCCCCATTGATGATAGAATATCCCTTTGCTCGCCTCAAAATTTGCCTTGCTAATACCTCCTGTTGTGGTAACTCGCCTCGTGACAGGTAGGCCAAAAACGGTTCTGTCCACTCGGGAATAGTACGTACAGTGGCCACGAATCCTGAATCCGGGTCTTGATTTGCCAATTCCTCCTCTGACTCGATTTTAACTGATGGTCGCCATAATTCGTCCAGGAAAACGTTAGGGGGAACCGGCTCTCTGCGCGAGCCGAGTCTGGCGAGGGCGTCGGCTGCCTCATTCTTTCTTCTGTCTATATGCTCCACCTCATACCCGGAAAAACATCCTGCAACCCTATCAACTTCCCTGCGGTATGCTGCCATAGTTGCGTCCTTTCTATCCCACGTTCGTGACACCTGCTGTACCACAAGGTCCGAATCTCCGAAGCATCGTATCCTCTTGATGTTCATCTCTTTGGCTACCTTTAAGCCATGCAATAGGGCCTCATACTCGGCCACGTTGTTGGAACAGTCGAAGTGAATTTGTAGTACGTAACTCAATTTGTCTCCTTTGGGTGATGTTAGCACCACCCCAGCTCCTGATCCCTCGTACTGCTTTGATCCATCGAAGTGCATGATCCATGACTCGGAATTTGGAACCGTTGTAGTCATGCCTGTATGTGTCCAGTCGTTAACGAAATCAATTAAAGCTTGAGATTTGATTGCTGACCTGGGTTCGTAGTTGATGTGATAATCCCCCATCTCTATCGCCCATTTGGCTATTCTTCCCGTCGCGTCCGAGTTTCTGATGATATCCGACATTGGTATTGAACTAACCACTGTTATGGGATGTTCTTGGAAATACGGCTTCAGCTTCCGGCTGGCCATAAAGACCCCGAACACCAACTTTTGCCAATGTGGATAGCGCTGCTTTGCTTCTGATAATACCTCGCTGACGTAATAAACCGGCCTCTGAACTGGGTATCCTTTCCCATCCTCTTGGCGTTCCACAACAACTACTGCGCTGACGGCTCGGGGGCCAGCTGCCACATATAGTAACATAGGCTCTTTAGGACCCGGCGCCGCTAGTACTGGTGCTTCAGATAACTGCTTCTTTAGTGCCTCAAATGCCTCGTCCGCCTCTTGATCCCACACGAACTTATCTGATTTCCGCAAGAGCCGGTACAAGGGTATTGCTTTTTCTCCGAGTCTGGATATGAATCGGCTCAAGGCTGCTACGCAGCCCGTGAGCTTTTGAACATGCTTCAAATTTTCCGGTTTTTTCAGACTCTGGATGGCCTTGATTTTATCCGGGTTTGCCTCGATTCCTCTCTCGGAAACTATGAAGCCGAGTAATTTCCCAGCTGGAACTCCAAACACGCACTTTGTCGGGTTAAGCTTCATCTGGTACCTCCTCAAGTTTTTGAACGTCTCCTTTAGATCATCGATAAATGTCTCCGCCTTCCTGGTCTTGATGATTACATCATCCACATAGGCATGGACGTTACGTCCGATTTGGTCCTCGAAGCACTTTTGAATACACCGTTGGTAAGTTGCGCCAGCGTTCTTCAACCCAAACGTCATAGTTTTATAACAAAAGGCCCCAAAAAGGGTTATGAATGATGTTTTCTCCCAATCTTCCCTTTTGAGCTTAATCTGATGATACCCGGAATATGCGTCCAGGAAGCATAACAGATCGCTTCCAGCTACTGCGTCTATAATCTGATCTATCCTTGGTAGCGCGAACGGATCCTTTGGGCAATGTTTGTTGAGACTCGTAAAATCAATGCACATCCTCCACTCATTGGTCTTTTTCATCACTAGAACCGGGTTAGCCAACCAATCTGGGTGAAATACTTCCATGATAAAGCCGGCTGCCAATAGCCGAGCGATCTCTTCGCCTATAGCCTTCCTTCTTTCCTCATTCATTTTCCTCAAACCTTGCTTCACGGGCCTGGACTTGGGATCCACATGCAAACTGTGCTCAGCCAGTTCTGTAGGGATACCCGGCATGTCGCTAGGTGTCCAGGCAAACACATCTGCATTCGAACGAATAAACTCCACGAGCGCTTCCTCCTGCTCTTTTCCCAAGTTAGACCCTATGGTAAACTGTTTAGTGGAATCCCCTTCGACAAAATCTATCTTCTTGGTGTCTTGCGCTGCCTTGAATTTTGCTCTCTCATCCTCGGTATTCGGCTTTTTCAAGGCTGTTCTATCGTCCGGATTTACTTGAGACCGGTAATATTCGAGTTCTTCCTTTCTGCATGCTTGCTCGGCCATAACCGAATCTCCTTCGTCGCACTCGGCCGCTATATCCCGGTTCCCATGTATGGTGATGGTCCGTTTAGGACCCGGGATTTTCAGCTGCAAATACACGTAGCACGGCCTAGCCATGAATTGGGCGTAAGCCGGCCTCCCAAACAGCGCGTGGTAAGGACTGCGCAATTTGACCACCTCGAACGTGAGCCACTCAACTCGATAATTATCCGTCGATTCTCCAAAAGCAACTTCCAAGGTGATCCTTCCCTCGGGGCTCGCCGAGTGACCTGGCACGATCCCATAAAAGATTGTCGAACTTTTTTGTAACTGAGACTCTTTGAGACTCATCCGTAAGAAGGTTTCCCAATAAAGGATGTTGATGCTGCTTCCACCGTCCATCAGGACCCTCTTCAATTCGTAACCATTAACCTGTGGAGCAACCACCAATGCCAAGACTCCTGGACGCTCTACTTTCTCCGGATGGTCTTTTCTACTCCACGTTACCTCTTGTTCCGCCCATCTGAGATATCCCGGCGCGGCCAACGAAACCGAGTTTGCCGCTTGCTTTAATGTCTCCTTGTTCCTGCTGGAAGTTCCTGTAGTATGCACATGATATTGTCCTCTTAAATTAGTCGTTCGTACCGTGCCGATGAAGATGTTGATCCGGCCGATCGTTACGACGGATCCGGTTTCGAGGTGATCCGACTCCGGCCCCCAGCCGGAATCGTCCACCATCTCTTCTCCTTCGTGGTCGATGCAGATTTCGCCGATGACAAGATTCTCCATGCCCTTCCGAGCTTCTCCCGTGATGTAAACACCTTTGGACGCAGGCCCCACGGTGGGCGCCAACTGTCGTGGGATAATCACGGCAGATGTTACCGGGGGTAACTGATCTTGGGGCAAGACGACACAGGTATTTGGGAGAGGGTTTAGCTCAGAGGAAAACATGGTGCAATTCGATCTGGTAGCCGGCAATCAAAGTCGCCGAGTCTATCTTGATATAATAACTCAACTCTAGGATTACACTTGATGCTCGATATCATACGATGTTGCTAGGGTTCTTAGATCTCTCTTTAAACTAGACTCAGGGGTCGGTTTATAAAGCACCGTACCCCCCTTGACTTGCCCTCCAAGGCGCACCCTGAATCCTACCCGGACACCGCTTACAAACCCTAGCTTTCCTTACCGCAACCCACAATCCGGGTTACGAGGCCTACAAACTTTGGGCCTTCCAGAAGTTTCGTTATCCTTAACCGGATCCTGCGCCGTGTCCCTTGGGCCGGGTTACATCTTGGAGTTGGCCTACCGGGTTATTATCCCCCCATCAAGCTTTGTCCGGCCGCGTCCTCCGACGCGGGCGAGGGAGAGAGGGAGCCTGGGGAGGCGGCCGGCGGCAGCTAGGTCGGGGCCTCCGGTGTCGCTCAGGTGGGGGCGACATGGGAGGAGCGTGGAGGGTTTCGTCTGGGCCCTCGAGGCCCTCCCTTTTGGGTTAGATGAATGTTGTGAACTGTATTCCTATGGTATTCTTTTTACAGTATTACGACTCTCTAAATTTTATTTATTCTGAGATTGTTTCACTCGCAATGGCAAAACGGCACAAATTTTACCGTGTGGCACCCTGAGCAATGGAGCCACACTTCAGGGTGTGGCACCCTAGACTAGGGTGTCACACTTAAAAACATTCAACCCGAGAGCAACCAAACGGGGTGGTTTCACTCTAAGGGTGTGGCACCCTGTATAAGGGAGTCACGCTTCAGAGTGTAACTCCCCGGTAGCCGGCACCACACTTACAAGCGCGGGTCCCATATTGCCACGCTGGCCGTAAGTGTGGCACTCCCATCTGGGGAGTCACACTGCATAACGTGGCACCCCGGTTACGGGCGTCACACAAAAGGGTTATTTTTTAAAATAGATTACAAATAGGTTTGTTTTATGCTAAAGATTGATTCTGAGGTTATTTTTGTTAATTTTCACCATACATACATGCATGCATTGCAAGACGTCTCGTGCAGTCTGCTGTGCAACTGCGCGGACTGCAGGCAATCGTGCACCGTAGGTACGTCGATGTTGGTTCGTGATGGCGACCTCTGCCCCGATCCACGGGCGGGCGCGGGCGAGTACACACTTGCGGAACGCACGTCATGAATGGAGGTCGGGTCGCGTCGGCCGGCGCGGCAACGGTCGGCCGAGACACCGTGTGCAGAGTTGCCAGTACTGGTGCGACCGTACGTAGGCCGGCGCCCATGCCCCCGTCCGTAACGAAAACATAGAGCGAGGTCGGCGCCGCGCAGCGCGCCGACGCGTATGCACGGTTGGGAGCTGCCGGCGACGCAGTTCACGCCCTGGCTGTCTGTCGTACGTAGTACGGGCTAGTGGGGCACTTTGCCATGTCGCCGACGAGGATAGGAGGCGGAGGAGGTCAGCAGCTGCGGGCAGCGGGCGGCCGTTGGTGCCGGTCCCGCGCTGCGCGGAGGACGTGCGTGCGCCTCGTGTCGCGGGCGGTACTGCTGCTGCTGTTGCAGTCAAGACTCTGAAGATTTTGAGCATGTGGCTCAACCACGCACAAAGATCCGGCGATCATTGGTCGAGAATCACTGGCCGATTAACGAGTGGTCCGGAGTCCACATGCGGATTAATTATGGTCGGTGTGGCATCAGGCGACCAAGACGTGCAGACCGATCACGTACAAGTAACTCCGTCAAGCCGCATGAGCCACAATTTCTCGGCCGGGCGGAGCGACAGAAGATAACGCGGGCATTTGACAGAAGAAAAATCGGACCGACTTTTCTTCCTTCGTTAATTACCAGCGGGCTGTCGCTGGCCCGTGCAAAAGGATGGCATGCATGCGCTGCTGCTCCTACTACTGTTACGGGTGCCACGATTGGTGAAACACAGCAGTATCTACCTCGGATTCGAGCAAGAAAAGCCGGGGACACAGCTGGCTGAACATGAATCAAACAACAGGTTGCTTCGTTAATTACCAGCGGGCTGTCGCTGGCCAGTGCAAAGGATGGCATGCATGCATGCGCTGCCACTAGGATCGTACGGGTGCCACCATTGTGAAACACACAATGGGAGTAATGGTAGTAACGTAGAGTAGTAACGTACCTATTTTCTAAATTAGGTTATTAGCTTCATAATGGGTAACATAAAAGTGGTGTCATGAAAAATGTATTTATTAGCCTTTAGACTCATGTTGTATTGGGAGGTGTGATGTTACGGTAACTAGCTAAGTTACCACAGCTCTTTCTCTCCTTATTAAATACATGCAATATCAGATTTTTTGCCTACGTGGCATTGATGTTACTACTTAGTTACTACCCATTGCGACCGGCCTTAGCGAAAAGAAAAACCTAGGAGACAGCTGTGGCTGGCTGAACATGGAAAGAACCAACAGATTGCTCCTGGAGGTCAGCGAAACGGCCCCAGGCCTGCTCCTGGAGAACGGCGCAGGGTACAAGTGGAGTAGTTTACCTGTTTCGATAGGTTCCTGTTGTGTCTGCCTCCAAACATACAAACACCATCGGCATTTCCAACGAGAAAAGATAGACGATCGCCTGACAAACATCCCAAATCGATGTTGATAATTTATTCCTACACGTCGATGTTGGTTCACGATGGAGAATACTAGCAGATACACATACGACGCTAGGATCAACGTTCTTTACTACTCCGTACTACAAAACCCTATCTGGGTTTACACATGTAACTGCCGCGGGGAAGGCAAGTTATTACAGATCATCTATTCCTTCAACCGAGAATTTTCGAGATCAAAGCGAACGGAAAGGATGGAGATGGCAGCGAAGCGAAGCGGAGCGTGCGGCGGCGCGAGCGAAGTGGGAGGCGGCGCGATGGCAGGCCACCTTCTCCCCGCTGCTTCCCTCGCCGTCCTCGCATCCTAGGCAGGGGGTGTTGGTGCTCCGGTGGGATCTCACGAGGGTGGCTCTGCTCGACGAGGAGGAGGTTATCCTCGATTCAATCGATGTTCTCCCGAGCGCAAAATTTGAGGTCGAAGATTGCGTCAAGCTCCGTGAGTTTCAGGTCGTCGTTGGCGAGCGGGAGCTTAAACCCTCCGATGTATCCTCCTCGTGCTCTCCGGCGACCTGGCGATGGGATGCAGAGTTTGTTCCACGCGATGGTGCCACACCGCGAATCTCCGGCGGATTGCTGTTGCGGTGTGAGGAGAAGCGCTTGGTTCTGATCAACAAGGATGAGATCGCCGTCGATGTGAGGCAGTTGGGAGCTGAGTGTTCTCTTGAGAAAGGCGCAGTGATCGTTTTTCCTCACTACTTTGCGACGGTGGGTGTGCGGTGGTTTTCCCGGCGAGAGAGGGCCAGGTTGCCGTGGTCTCCTGCGTAGACGCGGCGGCCGGTGACGCCGCGTGGACTTTTCTGGGGAGGTGGGGATACGGCCCCGCCCGTCAGTGAGATTTCGATGGCATCGTCAGGAGGTGGGCCGCCATTGCCGCGGTCAGATCCCGTTGTTGAAAAGAGTTTTGCGGGAGGGGCTCAAGTGCAAAAATTCCGTGGATAAATATCCAGTGCGCTCGTCTTCCCCACCTCATTCCTCCAGATCTAGATTTCAACACATTTGGGAGAGAGCTCGTGAGCGTGGAGGTCCTAGGGTTGTCTTCATCACCCGTCAGATTTCGCCGGCGATTCTCAAAACTTCCAAACCATCTCAGTGGAAGGGGACGGAGGAAGGAGATCTCCGCTCCTTTGCAGCGGTGACCAAATCGGGGTTTCCTTCAAATATGTTCAATCGTGGAGGTCGTCGGGGAGGGCCTAGCCGATTCAATTTGAGGCCAAACTTTCCTCCTAGTAGGCCTGATGGTGGTTATTTGGAGGATGACATCGAGCGCCCGAGAGTTGTCCATGCCCTTGGCGCTGGACAGAGAGATCCGTTTTTTGGGGCAGCAGCGTGGTCGTGATGCGGAGCGCAGAGATACGCGTGGTGGTTTCTCAAATAATTACAATAGATCGAGGAGTAGTGATCCTAATCGAGGAGGGCGTGAGTTCAGGGCTGCTAACGCCAATAGCTTGGGTGCCATCGCTCCTCGTGAGCGATCTTCAGGGGATGGTGGTAGACATGGCGGCGCTAGTCGTGATCGTTTTGCTCATCGGCCCGAGATGCGGGATGTGGAGTCCGACAGCTCCGCCAACGAGAGAGGTGATCAGAATCGGCATCAGGTCAGTTCTTGGTGTCCCCCTACTCCTAGCTTCTCTTCAGTTGTAGCGTCGAATACACAGAGAGATGGGGTGCAGATTGGGTCACGCGGCAGGGCTGAGGATGGGGTGGAGCGTCCTGAGGAGGGGAGGCAGAATGGAAGATCTGTTCAGTTCAGGGAGAGCAGGAATCGGGTTTTGGATGTTGAGTCCATATGCAAACTGTGTGGGGCTAATCACGATGAGAACCTGCTCCAATACGAGCCAAAACCATGGGAGCTTGCAGCCCCCTTTGTGGGCGCGGATGTGCCTAATGGTGGTTTCTTTGTCATTCCTGACATAAGAAACCCTACTCTTGTGAAGGAAATTTACCAGGCGGTAGTTGAGGTTGCGCAGGGTAACGTTTCCGCTAGGCAGATCGAGGATGAGTTTAGTCAGTGGGCTGGAGGTAGATGTTCCTGGAGGTGGTACGCCAAGCAGCTGACTGCTACCAGGTTTCTGATGAGGTTTCCAAGTTCCCGTGATATTGATGCATGGATCCACTTTGGCAGAATCAACATGCGTACTTTGCCTTCAGTTATCTTACAGGTGGAGAACTGGATTCCTGGGTATGGAGCAGTCACTGAGTTAGATATGGCCTGGTTTCAGGTGAAGGGAATTCCGCTGGAAAACAAGAATTGCCCCACGGCCTCCTATGCAGGCAGCCTGGTTGGCAAGACTCTCTCTGTCGACAGGCACAGCTTGAACAATGTGGACTACGTCCTCATCGGCAATCTGGATGTGTCCCTTGTTCCTCCTGTGGTAACTAATGTTAATATTGGTGGGTCCTTTTATGATATAGAATTCACTAGGGAGATTGCTTCAGGAAAAGTGAACAAAGAGAGAGCTCAGACTGGAGTTGAGCAGTCAGGTCAAAATAAACCTGGTAAGAAGGTGTGTGTGTGTGGGGGGGGGGTTCTCTCACACCCTCCCAAGAAACAAAGGACTGATGATAACAATGTTGGCGCTGGAGGTAGGCAGGGGCAACATGATCAGTCGTAGGGGGGTTTATGCGTGATGCTAGGACGTCCTATGTGAATTCAGCTGCTGGCTGCCACCTGGCAAGTAAAAATCCTGGTGATGAAGAGAAAGGCAAAGGTAAGAGGAAGGTTGCTGAAGAGGAAGTTAGCATGGACAGTGATGATGAGGATGGTTCTTCTTTTTCCAGGATTGTTCAAAGACTTGGTTATGGTTCATCAATGGTTCCCTCTGTGAACCAGGTGAGTGTGGGGTCATCTTCTGCTTATCAGAGGGCTCTCCCTGCAGTGGACTTTTATGACCAGTATGTTGAATATTTGAAAACTCCTCGTATCACTTCTGGTGTTGTGGAGAACCCTGAGGAACCACTCAAAATGGAGCTCACTTATGAGGAATTTTTTAAGAGATTACTGGAGTCTAACAGTGATAAAAAGAGTGTTTGGAAGCAGCAGCTGCAACAGATTCCATGTGCTAATTTGGGCCCTGTGGTGGAATCACCATCTGAGTCTGCTGCAAGTGAGAGTTTTGATTTGATGTCTGAGGATGAGGTTGTGTCAGAGGGGGCTGATGGTGGCAATCATGTTCATGTGTCCTCTATCAGGATCACTGAGTTGACTCCAAGTCCTGATGTGGCTATCAAAAGTTCCTGTGGGGATAAGACTTATGTGCTTGCTCTGCCCACACCTGACCAGCCTGCTCCCTCAAGGGGTAGTGCTAGGATTCAGGTTGGCCCTCATGCAAACTCTAATATATTGAAGAAAGCTATGTACCATTTGGTTGCGAGAGACAACATGGAAGATATTGATAAAAAATCTCCCTCTCATAATGCTTTTTCAATTTTATCTGATGAAAGTGTAGTTGAGAAAGCTCTGGAATGTGGGATTGATGTGTCTACTCTGTCTTTACAATCTATTCACATGCTTAGAAATTTAGAGTCTGCTAGGAGTTGTTTAGTTAATCAAAAAGATAGAGTCTCTGTTGAGGCAGACTGCAATTTAAACAACCCTGTGGCATCTTCTGGTGTAGTAGTAAAAAAGTGTGTCTAAGGCTAAATCTCCTAAACATGGTGAAGGCTTGGTTTCTTAAAGTGATAATGAGGGATTCATTTCTGTTGTTTCTAAAAAGGCAAAAAGAAATACTAGGAAGAAGTTATCTGGTAGTAAGAGTAGTAAGGAGGGGTGCCCCTTGGTGGTACAAATATCCCTGTTAGGGTCAGCACTAATCACCCTTGGAGTGATGTGGTGTCTGGGCCCAGGACTAGAAGCAAATCAAATATGTTATTATGATTGGAGCCTTTCTGAACAGCAGGGGGTGGGAAAGAAGGGTTTTGCTTTTGCTTTAAGAGATCTGATTAGAGATCATGATTTGGATTTCATTGGGTTGCAAGAAACCATGAGAAGAAAAATGGATAAAACTACCTAGAGAAAGTTTGATCCTGATGGTTGTTTTACTTGGCTCTGGTCCCCCTCTGTGGGCAGGTCTGGGGGGCTGCTTTGTGGCATCAGGTCTTGTAGATTTGATGTTATAACAGCTGAAACTAGTAGGGTTTTTTTTTCATGCTAAAGTTCTTAATAAGAAATTGAATAAACGGCTTGGACTGGTTGTTGTGTATGGGGCAGCACAGGATGAGCTTAAAGATGCCTTCCTTGATGAATTGGAGGTTGTTTGCTCAAGTGTTTCACTGCCAACTATTATTGGGGGGCATTTTAATATTCTTAGATTTTCACATGAGAAAAATAAAGATGGTGGTGTTACAAGATTCTCACATAGGTTCAATGCTATCTTTTTTACTTTTGGGTTGAGAGAGGTGGATATGGCAGAAAGCAGTTTACTTGGTCCAATGGACAGAATGATCCTACTTTGGAAAAGCTTGATAGGGTGTTAATGAATAATTATTGGGAAGTTATTTTACCATTGACTATGGTTAAGAAGCTTCCTAGGTTCCTATCAGACCATAATCCTTTGATTATGGATACTGGTGAACCCTTAGTGCAGAAAGTTAAGGAGTTCACATTTGAAAAATCCTGGATTTGTCATCCTGAGTTCGAGGGCAGAGTTTCAGAAGAAAATTAAGAATGTGAAACAGAGTTTGAAAGGTTGGGGAGCTAATGTGAGGGGGAATACAATTGCTAAAAAGAAAGAGCTCATTTGTGAGTTGGAAGTTTTGGAAACTTTGGAAGAGAGGTGCATGTTAACAGGAGATCAATATGTTAGGAAAGGGGTGGTTCAAAAGGAAATGCTGGTTATTCTTGAGGAAGAGGAAAAGTATTGGTTTAGTAGGTCTGCTGAGAAGTGGCTGTTGCAGGGGGATACCAATACTACTTATTTTCATAGGATAGCTAATGGAAGAAAGAGGAATACCACAATGTATACTCTTAATTCCATGGGTGTTGAGGTTGCTGGCACTGAGGCACTCTTGGCCCATGCTACTGAATATTATAAGGTTTTGTTTGGTCATGGTGTGGAAAATGAGATTGCTATGGATAGGGGTGTGTGGAGGGAAAATGAGAGGCTTTTAGAGGAGGATGTTCTTGCTTTGGATATGCCTTTATCTGAGAAGGAGATAAAGGAGGCAATTGATATGATGGTGTGTAATAAGGCTCCAGGTCCTGATGGAATTCCTGTTGAATTCTATCAGGCATGTTGGCCCTTGGTTAAAAAGGAAATTTGTCAACTATTCCATGATTGGTTTGAAGGAAATCTCCCTCTTTATAGGTTGAATTTTGGTATGATTGTGTTGCTTCAAAAAACTCCTGATGCTGATTATATACAAAAATACAGACCTATTTGTTTGTTGCAAGTCATTTACAAAATCCTAACAAAAGTAGTGACTTGTATATTGGAACCCTACATGCCAAAGCTCATCTCTAAGTGCCAAAATGCATTCATAAAAGGGAGAAACATTATGGATGGGGTGCTTTCTTTGCATAAAATTATTCATGAGGCTAGGAGGAAAAAGCAGCAGGGGGTAGTGCTGAAACTGGATTTTGAGAAAGCTTATGATAAGGTGGATTGGAAGTTCCTTCTCAGGTGTGTTGAGCAGAAAGGGTTCAGTCCAAGATGGTGCAAAATTATAAAGGATATTGTGGAGAATGGTACTCTCGGTGTGAAGATAAATAATGTTAGAGGGAAAGACTTTGCTAGTCATAGAGGGGTGAGACAAGGGGATCCTCTCTCTCCCTTCCTTTTTAATTTGGCTGCTGAAAATCTTGCCAAGATGATACAACAGGCACAACAGGCCGGTTTGATTGTGGGGCTCACTCATCATTAGTGTGAGTTTAGGGTGGCTATTTTACAGTATGTTGATGATACCATTTTGCTTGTTCAAGATACCATGGAACAGGTGACTCACCTGAAGCTCATTCTTTATCTTTTTTAGGCCATGCCTAGACTCAAGATTAATTTTGATAAGAGTGAAGTTATGGTGGTTCTAAAGGATGATGAGAAAAAAATGGAATATGCTAATTTGTTTGGGTGCCAACTGGGGGACTGGCCCATCAAATATTTGGGTGTGCCTGTAAGTAGTTCTAGATTGCATGTCTCTGAGATGGATGGAGTTGCTGACAAATTAAAGAGAAAGCTGTATGGATGGATTGGTAATAACTCATCCATAGGTGGCAGGGTGACTTTGATTCAGTCCTCCTTGAGTGGGACTGCTATCTACCTCATGTCTATGTACCTCCTCCCTGTGACAAATTTGGAGAAAATGACTAAGATTATTAGGAAATTCTTTTGGCAAGGGACTGACACTAAGAAAAATACTTTATGGTAAAGTGGCAGCTGGTTTGTAGACCAAGGAAAAAGGGGGTCTCGGGATTAAAAACTTGAGGGTTCAGAACATTTTTTGTTGTGTAAATGGTGGTGGAGGTTGGAAAGTGAAGATGGTATTTGGCAAAATCTGGTCAGGAACAAGTACAACATTACTAGTGGGATCTTGGAAATCAAAGCTAAACATGATGATTCCCCTGTGTGGAAAGATCTGCTAAAGGTTAGAAAGTACTATCATTTGGGTAGGAAAATTTGTGTGGTTGGAGGGAATGACACAAGTTTCTGGTATGATGCATGGTTGAGTGATAACCCTCTTTGTGTTATCTTCCCCCAGCTATTTGATATTACTAATCATCAGGATATGACTGTTCGAGATATGTGTGAGTCTGAATGGGCATTTTCCTTTAGAAGATGGCTTACCCCAGCTCTACAAGTACAGGTGCAACAGTTGAGGAATGTGTTGGCCATAGTGGCCTTGGGGGATGGGAGAGACATCCCAAAATGGAAGTACAGTAGGAATGGAATCTTCTCTGTTAAGTCCCTTTATAACAAGATGTCATCTTGTGGACCTGACAGATCTTTCAAGCAATTATGGAAAGCGAAAATTCCTTTGAAAATTAAGATTTGGTTGTGGCTAATCTGGCATAATGCCATTGCTACCAAAGATAATATGCTTAAGAGGAAATGGGTTGGGAGTCCCCTTTGTAGATTCTGCCCAGCAGATGAATCCATCTTGCATTTGTTTTTCTCTTGTCCTGCTGTTAGCTTTGTTTGGAGTTCTCCGTGAGTGGCTATTGGTGGTGGTGCCAAACCTTCAGGGTTCACTCACTATTTTTGGTGGATTGCTAATTTTTTTCCCTCAAATACTAACCTTCATATTATGGGGATAGCTGCCTTGTGCTGGGCTATTTGGAAGCTTCGTAATGATGCATATTTCGAAGGAAAAATTATATCATCCCCTGTTGAGATGGTGTGTCATATGTGTGTTTTCTTGCGATATTGGGCAGGATTGCAGTCTGAGCAGGACAGGAAGCTGAGCAGATTCAAGGAGTGGCTATCAGAGCTTACGAGGCAACCACAAGGGCCTCTAACAGGGCAAGTCTTGATCAGGAAGATGGGAAGGAGGATGAGGATGTCTCGGTGTGATGATGCCTGCGCATGGGTGTGGAAAGATGGAGAACTTCTGTTGAGGGTCTTTTGCCTGCCACTTGTAAAAAAGTGCTTAAAAGTTTGTCGTTTAACTGCAGTTTCACCTCCTTGTGGGTGTGGTGGATTGTCGTGTGTTTGAATAACTTTGGGTCTAGTTCTGGGTCGTTCTCCTTTTGTGTTTGTTCCAGTTTATCTCTTTGGTTGTGTTTTGTAAAAACTTGTTCTGTTACCTCGTGGTAATGGAAACCGGCTCCTCTTGGGGAGGCGTTTGTAAAAAAACCAAAACCCTGCTTGGTAAAGAGGGAGGGACAAATATTAGATTGAAAACTGATTTTTTCCCCTCTCTCTCTCTCGTGATGAGAAAGACACTATAAAGGAGAAAGGTCACCGCGCGAGGCCTGCGCGTGCGACAAGTGTTGCGCTCTCGTTGCACGACCCCTCCCCCTGATGCCTTCCGCGCTTGACACTTGTCGCCCTCTCCTTCCTTTTGGGCGAGTCAGAATTGTTATCGGTTCCGGATTCTCCGCCCGAACCGTTATCCGAGAGAGAGTGCCTCCCCCCCCCCATTTTCTCTTTTCCTTTCCTTCTCCGCCTTCCCTCGCCCTCTGTCTCTCTATCGCTGCCGCCGCCGGTCTCTCTATCTCCGACCTCGTTGCTACAACAAAATCTGGCCGAGCCTCGAACCGATTTGCATTTTTTCCCTTGTTGCTTCTTCATTCGTTTTTTTCTTGGCCCGTATTTTCTGCCCTTCTGACTATTCCCTCGCCGCCGCCACCGGTATCTCTATTTGCGGCGTCGAACCTACGACAAATCCGGCCGTTCCTCCTCGACAGTTGAACGTTTTCTGCGATTTGTTCCTTATTTGTTATGCGATTAAAGGTTATTAGGGTTTTTAGATCTATTTTTTTGTTTCTATTGTTCTTGTGTTCTTTCGTCATTTTTTGGATTTCGAGCTACGTTTGATTTTCTTATTGTTGGGTTTTCCCTTTTGAATCGGTTGAAACATGGAAAAAATTGTAGCCAAGATCTGTTGTTCCCTTTGAAATTTTCGGGTAGCCAAAATCTGTTTTTTCCCTTTGTCATTTTCGGGCAAGGAGTTTTCAGGGGAAGTAATGGGAGGGAGGTAGCAACTTTAAAATTCAAGAACTCTGTTGAGGATGAACTTCCACCCTCTGTTGAGATGTCAATTGCTTATTTTGTTCTCGATGAACTTCCACCCTCTATTGTACTGTGTTTGGTGGGAGTTCACCACTGAATCGTAGGACGTACAAACTAAAGGATTTATGTCGTACGTTGCTTCCTTTGTACAGACTAGCTACAGAGTTTGGTGGGAGTTCACTGCTTAGTCTTGGGACGTACACGATATGGCAGTTGTGTTGAATATATCCTGAATGTACACCTTACTGTGTTTACGTCGTACACTTCTTCAAATTTCAGAAGTATAGGCTGTATACTTTGATTGACGTTCACCTCTGAATTGTAGGACATACAAGCTAAGGCAGTTTTGTCGTGCGTTTCTCTATGTACATCGTAGTGTGTTTAGTTCGTACACCGATTCCTTTCTACAGACTAGCATATGCTAGAGGGTTTGGTGGGAGTTCACTGCTTAGTCTTGAGACGTACACGATACGGCAGTTGTGTTGAATATATCTTGAATGTACACCTTACTGTGTTTACGTCGTACACTTCTTCAAATTTCAGAAGTATAGACTGTATACTTTGATTGGAGTTCACCTCTGAATTGTATGACGTACAATCTAAGGCAGTTCTGTCGTGCGTTTCCCTGTGTATATCGTAGTGTGTTTAGTTCGTACACCGCTTCCTTTCTACAGACTAGCATGTGCTAGAGGGTTTGGTGGGAATTCAGTTCTTAATCTTGGGACGTACATGATACGGCAATTGTGTTGAACAATTTCTGAATGTACACCGTACTGTGTTTACATTGTACACTTCTTCAAATTTCAGAAGTACAGGCTGTATACTTTGGTGGGAGTTTGCCTCTGAGTCGTAGGACATACAAGCTAAGGCAGTTCTGTCGTACGGGTCCCTGTGTACATCGTACTATGTTTACTTCGTACACTGCTTCTTTTCTACGGACTAGCATATGCTACAAAGTTTTATGGGAGTTCACTGCTTAGTCTTGGGACGTACATGATACTGAGTCGTAGGACGTACAGAGTTTGGTGGGAGTTCACTGCTTAGTATTGGGATGTACACGATACGGCAGTTGTGTTGAATATATCCTAATTGTACACCTTAGTGTGTTTACGTCGTACACTTCTTCAAATTTCAGAAGTATAAGTTGTATATTTTGATTGGAGTTCACCTCTGAATCGTAGGACGTACAAGCTAAAGGATTTCTGTCGTACGTTTCCTTGTGTACATCATACTGTGTTTACTTCGTACACTACTTCCTTTCTGCGGAAAGTATAATCGTATTGATTGTGTGCACAATTTAATGGTAACACATAAGGATCACGAATTGTTTGATCATAAGGAATCACGGATTGTTTGATCATAGTAAATAATAAAATCAAACATAAAGTTTATTGTGTTTTGTATAATATCCTCTAAAGAGTTTGAAAATGAAAAAAAAAACATTCATTGTGTCTGTTTCTTTGTATGATATCTTTTCTGTTCTCCGATGTGGCTGTTATGTTTCCTCATCTTATGAAGTTCAACTTGTCTCTGGTGTTTCTTCCTTCGCTACGTTTGCCTCCTTTTTGTGGATCTTGATTTCGTTTTATCTCCCCTTCCTGTTGAATTTTTTTAGTACCAGTTAGTTATGAAAAAAACAGATAAACGTTGGACTAGTCATGCCTTTTGCTTCCAGCTACGTTGTAAGATACGCATGAATTCTACCATGTCTTACTCTTATGCAATAATTTACTGCCTATTGGTCTTTCTCCAATCATTTATGTATCCACTAAAAATATTTTGTATAAATCTTTTTCAACCCTAACTGCCTCCGCCGCAATCCCTCCGCCAACTCGTGTAGCTCCGGCGAACGATTACACCACCATCGTTGAGCGAAGTCGTGCCTCGTATCGACCAACACGGCCTCGTCCACGGAGGCCTGGCCGGCAACGGCGTGGCGCATCCGCCGCTCTAGCAGGGCCTGGACCCGGTCGCGGCCGGAGTTGTCCCCCCGCGGTCACCTGCGACGGTGCTGCACGCTCTGACCATTAACCGACGAGTAGCAAATTACGGTGTCCGGTCGGTTAAACAGGCCCTAAAAACAGAGAAACGCGAACTGAAAACCGTGTTTTCAGTTCGACGTTTACGGGCTCTGCTAGAGTTGCTCTTAAGCAAGATGATCTCGTTGCTCTTATTTATGCAATTTGGTGGTAGATGTCTTTTCTAAAATGCTAATTATGGGTAGAATCCATGGTTTGATCAAGGGCCCCTCTCCCTTGTTTAATCCAGGTGGCATTGTATGTCTCCAATATGCAGATGATACTTTGCTCTTTTTTGGAAATGGTGTATTCTCTGCTGTCAATCTGAGGTGGGTTCTCACTTGAGTTGAGCAGATCTCACGCATGCGAATTAATTATCACAAAAGTGAATTTATTCCTATCAATATGACTCGCTTAGAAACCCAACATTTCCTTGAAATTTTTCAATGTGCCATAGGAGTTTTTCTTGTAAAATAGGCATACCTCTTGTCGGATATATACTGAATAGGGGTATAGAAGATGGTAGACAAAGAGCCGGACTACCAGGGTGGCCTACATGGTAATGGGCTTAGGTCCATTGGGCGGCCCAGTAGTCCGACGCGCAGAAGCCGGATTCTAGAAGAACCCGGATCACGGCCCGCGTGATCTGGCTTGGAGGAGAAGACAGATTCCTTATTTTCCAAGTTACAATTTATCGTAGTCTTCTAGGTTTCCTATTCTGTAAGCCCTAATCCGGCTATTATATAAAGCCGGACGGGAGATAGATTAAAAACAAGTTCTTTACCGCACAACAGAGAAGCTCTACGCAACTCGCCGAGAAGCTCATCCTCGCCGAGTAGCTAGATCTACACCCTCACATTGTAACCCTGTTAAACGGGCTTTAGTCCCAATTAGTGAGAAGTGCAGGAGTAGGTACGCCGTACTGTCGCGACGTACCGAACCTGGGTAAAATCCCGTGTTCTGTGTTACTACGCTATCCCGTTACCCCACGTCTCTACCGTAGTCTCATGGCACCCCCGTCTATGAAAACTACTACGATGTCTCGACAGTTGGCGCCCACCGTGGGGCAAACGACGTCAGGCGTGAAATTCCGATCTGGGATACTTGGCGGAATTGGAAGATCGATCACTGTCGGAAGCTTGGAGTTCGACGACGATGTCGGGGGGTTACCCCCGAGTAGGGTAAAGGCAAGTGGTAAAGGCGACTTACAGAAGAAGGGTTTAGTCGAGTAGCCGCCTACCCGGTATTTTGCTACCCGGTTGACTGCTACTCGGTCTGACCTCAAGATGACCAGAAGGAAGAATCATTCAAGTTCTCTACTTTCGAGTAGAAGAGTTGGCCCGAGTACAATTGGCGGGAACAATTGGCGGGAACCTACTCGGGCCAGAAAGTCAAAGGAGCCGTTCTGACACAGGATCCCGCGTATCCTGGGTCCGTACTTGGCACTATTCGAACTACTGTTCATCTGGGACCGGCCTGCCTGACAGTGACAGCATGGAAGCAGGCGTGGCAGGATAAGGGGGGCCTACTCCGTGTTTAGGTACAGTGATACCAGTCTGTCCCCTTGTTTTGCCCAACGACTTTCCAGATGCAGCCAAGATTAGGAACCAAAGCTGTCAGCGGGAACCCGGAAGAAGGACGATGTGCACACTATGTCGACACTTGTCCATGTTTGGACGTATCCGGCTGGGCACCGTGTATATAAGGTGCCCCGCCGCCTCCTGCGAGAGGCACGTTGATATTGATCTGAGGAAACCCTAGGTTCTTGACCTAACTCATCACGTAGAGAGAGAAGTGGCTACTCGGTAGCAAGAACATTGTACTGTGGCTACTCGGTGAGATACCAGAATACACAAAGAAAGGCAGGAGTAGGGGTTTTACCTCCTCACGAGGGCCCTGAACCTGGGTAGATCGTGTTGTTTGCAGTGTTTACTTCGTACCTCACGCGGCCACCCATCGCGTGATCCCTCCCCGAGCACCTCCAGCGTCCTTCGTCCCCACATCTTTAGCCATCCCATGGCATCTGCCGTGACACCACCACGACAGTTGGCGCCCACCGTGGGGCAACCAGCGGCGCTGGCTGGAGTTTCTGTTCGGACGGGATCTTCTTCAGCGGAGCGCGTGGTCTGTGGTCTCGTCCACAGATTCGGCTCCTTCGACTTCGTCACCGACAACGCCGGCTGTTTCGGCGGCATGGCCATGCCTGAGGGCGGCTCGGTGATCTCCTTCGGCTCTCACCTCGTCTACGTCGCCACCGTCGCCAACCGCGCGTATCCCGAGCTGGTGCATGACGCGGAGGATCCTCCCGTGGTGATCGCTGCTCGCGGAAGGCCCGCGTGCCGCTCTGCGAACTGCGCTGAGGTAATGGTGACGGGCTTGGCGGCAAACACTAGCGCAGCCGCTACTGGCGCTGCGGCCGTCGTCGAGGAGATTGATGCACCGGCTGGTGGCAGGGTTCACCGGCCCTACGAGAAGGAGAGCAACTTGCCGCCTTCCACGTCTACGGTCATTCCCGCGTCAGCTACGCGACCTGGCATGCCCACTCCCACCGACATCGAGCTCCTAGCCGTGAGAGAGCAGCTCGAGCGGCAGCGCCAGGAGCTGCTTGCCGAGCAGGCGGAGTTGGACAAGATCAGGCTTGAGCTGAGTCTTGATCAGCTCGAGTACAACAAGGCTCACGGCTTCACGCCAGTCGCCAGGAGGCCTAGCAGAGTAGGCGCTACGCGGCGCAACTTGGGTGTCGAGATGGCAACGGTTGCGGAAGTTCCCGCTCAGTCCGCCACCGCGAACACCTTCACAAGGCCAAGATATAGCACACCCGCCAAGACACTTA